>CM029639.1:3513442-4170942 GCA_017311315.1 Dendrocalamus latiflorus
ACTATGAGATTTAACTACCTTTTGACTTTCAAAATTGATTGTAATGTTCATTATCTGTGTAGGATGCTTCAGATGCTGCCAATAGTGTGATGGTTAGTGTGATTGGTCTAGATTAAGAAAAGGTGCAACAACTATGCGATGCTGCTAACGGGGAAGTAGATGAAAAGGAAAGAGTACAGATAGCAAATTTTCTGTGTCCTGTAAGTCTTTCATCTGATGCTATTAGTTCCCTACTGGGTCTTGCTAGGTTTCAACGTAGTAACATTTTATTGCAGGGGAACTATGCAGTTTCTGGTGGTGTGAAGGGTATTGAAGTGGTTGAAGCCAAAGCAAAGTCCTTTAAGGCCAGAATGACGGTTAGTGTTCCCATATATGTATATTTGATGGAGGCTTATGTATGTAAATATTTGTGATACCTACCGTGAAATATGTAATCTGGCTATCATAATTTGAAGTAGTTTTGGAACTTCTTAAGGTATTCTACTGAACACTGCTCCCTCTGTTCAAAAGCATATGCCATTTTGGACATTAGCATAGTCTCTGATATGTAACATTGACCATAAATTTTCATATTAATATGTTAGCAAAAAATTATGAAGACATTATATTACGATAGTACATTAGATGACAAATCTAATGGTTTCATTTTCACATGGTCAATTTAAATAGTTTTCGTTTGTTTTAGTGATAACAGCTAAGAAAGTGTAACTGCATGCATTCTAAAAGGATTTTTACAAACACGTAACTTGATAGGTGTAACATTCTGTCTTATCTGCAAGGCTATCATGGAAAAGTGATTGCCTTGTTGCAGTCTTATCTAGGGGGTTCCACGGAAAAGCGATTTCCTTGTTGCATCATAAAGAATTTTACATATTAAGTTGACTATTATTTTGCCAGGTTCGCCTAGCCGTTGCTTGTGCTTTCCATACAAGCTTCATGCAACCTGCTCTTTCAAGATTGGAATCTGCATTGGCTGATACAGATATTAGAACACCAAGAATCCCGGTCATCTCCAATGTTGACGCAAAGCCCCACTCAGATCCTGACACAATCAAGAAGATTTTGTCACGGCAGGTATTTGATCTACACCAAACTTGAATTTATATTGCAGCTTTCTAGGGTACAGTGACTTGTGTGGCTGACCTACTGGAGAAACAGGTAACCTCTCCTGTTCAGTGGGAGATTACTGTGAAGACTCTTATGGGTAAAGGGCTTGAGAAAAGATATGAACTCGGACCTGGAAAGGTAAGAGATTTATTGACAATTTCTGACTCATTACTCATCTAATGTTTAGTAGGGATATTAAGTAGAAGCAGCTCACAGTATTCTTCACACAGATAATATTGTTAATGATGTTTTTGTACCGTTGTTCTGCCACAACCAGGTTATAGCAGGAATAATTAAAAGGATCAACAAAGGTGCCACCATTGAGAATATTGGCGCTTGAGATAAAAAGGTGTCAAAGGACTTGCAGGGGTTAGATAATAAGGTTAGGGGTGTCAAAAGACTTGCAGGGGTTAGATAATAAGGTTAGGGGTCTGCTCAGATTTAAGCAGCACTCCTGATGGTACCAACTTTTACAGCACCGGTGGGATTTCGGCGATTGCCAATTGCCCTCCCATTTGCGAGGAACTGATATCGATCATTGTAGAATGAAGCTTCAATGCTAGAGTATGATGATTAATCGGTGGTGTATTTATTTTTCTCCCGTGGTTCAGTTTTGACCTTGTTGTGTGATGTACACTTGTAAGCTCATGCTTAGTCACTATGAATCTATGATCATCAGAACGAGCATGTGCTCTTCGCAGTATTTGATTTAGGGTTGGTAGTGGTTACATGCCATGAGGTGCAAATTAGGTTAGAACCATCAGATCGAACACACGCAAAGCTGGACATGCCGACACTCACCATCACCGTCAATTATCAATGGGTCAATGGGCGTCGATACATTACGTTTACATGAACGGTCGAGTAATTGACAACACAGGGCAGATACCGAAATTTAACACAATGTCCGGTTAAAACTAGGGATAATTCATTGTATGCCCAAAGTTGAAGAGCCATTGATAATATACCTGAGAACTTGGGAGGTTGCAATTAATTGTGAGGTAATGGCATGTATATCAATTGTCAATCTAGGATGAAGTTTTTCTTTGTAGCCTCAAGTTTAAACAATGTGGGGATGGAGAAAGTCGTCGGTGGGTGAGTCCAATGATGTTGTTGCCTCCTCAAAGGATCAATCGTTATGTGACATTCATTATGTGACAAAAATATTTGGTTATACAATATATGAGACGTGAATCTTAATGAATCTGATTGTTCGTTTTATTTTTTACAAATTTTATCTTGTTTTGTATTTTACCGTAGCGTTAGCACGGGCACACTACTAGTTATGTAAAATGAAATAAAACATGGATAAAACATCCATCCTCAATACATAGTTTCATTCTATTGTTTCATAGACATTTAATTTCATGACTCATATAGAGTTGGTAATCGTGCCAAGAGAGTTTCATCTATCTCTTCTTAAAAATGTTGCCATATCATCAAAAATGCCTATGTGGCAGCCTATTAAATGCAGATAAAACTCCCATTAAGAATTTGAGACTGGCCTAACACAACTCACCTGTTAGCCGTCTCGTCTCTCCCTCTTAAAGGGCTTCTACAATGGCTTAATATTTTATAACCATAATTTATTAGTTTAATAAATAGCAATTAATAAAAAATTAAAAGTAAAAAAATTACTGAAAAACTAAGGAGATGTTTATATTGGTTTTTACTAATAGTTTTTGGTTTATAAATAATAGCAACTTGTAAAGAAACTTATAGAGATACTCATGTACGTACGATTTTAGTTGATATAATTAAAGTTAATATAGTATGTACTATAATCGACTGGTAGACTCTGTTTTAAAAAGAAATTTTGTTTGAAAATTACGTTTTGTAGAAAAACTATTAACTATAAAAAAATTAGTTTATAGAAATCAAAGTGAATCGGACCTAAAGAGAACAGGATCAAACAGCTTTGTCAACCAACCAACCACCAATCAGAGGGTAGTTGGGAAAACGATTTAGTTTTGCCAAAAAAATTCGGAGGGTAAGAAAGTGGACGAAAAAAACATAAATTTGTTCAATCGATAAAAAATATCAGTTGTTATTTGATTTTTTTGACAAAATTTAACTAAGATTAGATGAAATTTGGATAAAAATCAAATGAGAACAAATTTGGTCAAAATTTGATTGAATCGTTTTTCTTTCGAAGGGTAACGAAAGGAACAAAATTTCTTTGAAATTTCACTAAAATTGTGAACCCGGCTGCAGCGAGGAATCCCATCGCCTAAAAGACACAAAAAAGGGACGATCTTTATCCCATCACCAATGTATAGCTTGTTCTTATTGCAAATGCTGTCATCCCTGCAAATCAATCGCAATGCCCAGTTGTCAAATACTCCAACACTTCCACTTTTGCAACTGCAAAAATGTTCGACAATGCAAATGAAATGTCCAGGAAACGAAAAAAAGAGTCTTTCTATTGGATAGAACAGTCCATCATTATTAGCTCACAATTCATTTCAGTTTCCCGGATCCTACCAACAGCCTCAACATATATTTTTTGGCAGGAAAAAGAAGAAACAAATGTAGTAGTAGTAGTAAAAATTATTTTGTACACTTGTAACATCACCATCAGGTCATCTTCATGAGAAACAAAGAATGGAACAGCAAGATAGTACAGTAGGCTGCGCAGTGCATTGCCGTGCCGGCCGGCAATATCTAGCTGTGAAGAGATCGATCGATCGAGTGGCAACGACGACAGCAAGGAGTGATCACCGGCTGGCCGGTCAGTAGGGCCGCATGCCGACGTAGTTGCCGGGCGGGTCGTAGTTGCAGGTGATGAGGGTGCCCCTGCCGTTGTAGCAGGTGACCTGGGCGCAGCCCACCCGGCTGGTGGCTCTCCACATGATCTGCGTGTAGTGGCCGCACATGCCGCCGTAGCAGCTGTTGCTCCAGTAGTTGTACCGGGGCTGCTCAGCGAGCCACGCGCCCACGGCCTGCGCGGGCGTCCACCCGGTGCCGCTGCCCCAGAAGAGGTTCTCCCCGTACGGCCCCGACGAGTGTACCAGCGCGCAGTCGCCGCGCCGGGACTCGGCGTACGACTGCGCGTACGCCGCCACCTGCTCGTCCCACCTCAGCAGCGGCAGCCCCATCGCCGCGCGCGCGGCGTTCTGCTGCACCAAGAACTGCGACCTGTAGTCGACGCCCCCGGGATAGGCGTCCACGACGACGGCATTGCCGGGGAAGAGGAGCGCAATGCCAAGGAGGAGGGCCACGATGCAGTGGGCTCGGGGACAAGCGGAGGAGGAGAGTACCATGAGAGGCAATGCTGAGCTGTGGATAGTAGAGCCACTACAAGCTTACTGCCGGGGTGGTGCTTCATATATATGGACTCAGGCCAGGGAAGGAAATGGAGGGAAAGTAGGAAAGCTTTTTTTAGATGTTGTTGCGGACATGAGCCATGTTCGATAATGATGGCGCCACACCACGACTCTGGAAGGTATACCTAAATGTGCCTCCAATGGAATTAAATTAGCAGGTGAATTATATGCATGAATGCGTCGAGGATGAACTGTTTTGTTTCGGTGATGTTTCTTCAGCGTATTAATACGTATTATTTAGTTAGTTCTAGGAAGGTCAGAATGTATATTGTGGAGTACAGATCTAACATTATAACGTGTGTTGGTCTGCCATTTCCAACTAATTATGCTGCCCTCTTTACTGTTCATTCGTTTCAGTTTGGTTAACTAGACCATACAAAACAGAGATTAAAAGAAGCAAATGATTTTGGAGATGGTTGATCAGAAAATACTCCTGCAGCTCGCAGGAAAACTCTAGCTAGCATTGGTAAATGGTAAGATCGAACATCTATCGCAAATTCGCAATATCTTTTTTAAACGAACAAATTCACAATATCATTCGTCTGGGGAAGTCGTTCAGATGGAGAAGAGGAAGAAAGACTGAAAAAAATTTGACGTAAAAGGTAGAGAACTGTCTACCTTGAAACGCTGAAATTGCACGAAAAATCGAAGTGCAAGCTTCATCTTCGGCATGAATCATGATGAGCCGCTGACTTGGCTCAAACCCTCTGTAGTACTGATGCCATAGCATTTTCTTTCGCCAAAAGGAGTTCTTTACAACTCAGATTGGTTGCCAAAACAGTGATAGACGCTCATCTGTCATTGCCCGTCCCTCTAAACTCTAGCGTCCATCAAACGGCTTTTGATGCTTGGAAAGAGTTATTGTACATAGTTACAGAGATCTGACAGAAAAACAAAACTATGAAGTGTATTTGCAATCATTCGTGTTTAGTTTGTACTGATGTTTAGTCACAATTCACAAGGTTATAGGACTTGCATTGCAATCTCGTTTGTTTTATGGCTAAACAGCTACTAGTATTATTCAGAACCTGACCTACCGAATAGCCAGAAGTGTATATGAACAATGTAGTGATATGGTCGGAAGGTTTCTGTTTGGTACGTACCTACTGGTGAACGTGCCAATCACTGCCTGACAAGAACACCGCCCAAAATGCGCCGAAACAAATGGAGTTGATGAAGACTTTTGGCATCCCCTGCTCTACCTGCACAGGGCAAGAGTATGACAAATTTGACATGCTTCTTCTGCAGTTGGTACCTGGGTACTAGTATTGCCTGAGGATAGAATAAAAAAACATATGGAAGATAATTGCAGAGGGTTAGCAGAAGACAGCTAAGTACGTGTTGGGTGTTGAGAATTTGAGTCGTTCAGTTTTGTACGCATTATCACATTATTATCTTGTCTGGTTTTAGTGTAAACTATTCCGCGAAACTGAAAGGATCCATTGACAAATGCAAGCCGGTTGGAACATTCAATCCCAAAAAGGCCTTCAGAACACTAGAAGAAACGAAATGCCCAACCTCTCATCTTCCAAGTTGGAGCAATTGTCAGGCTGCAATTGGGGTTTCTCGCGCTAATTAAATCCGACAATCTCATTAACTTATGGGTTCTTCGTAATAAATCAGTAAACTCTGAATGAACTCTACTAAATGTTTGGCACAGGGACAGAAGGACAGAGGAAATCAAAGGCAGGGAGGAAAAAAAAAGGACAAATTATGAGCAAGCCAGCTGCCTGTATCCGGCCAGAGTTCGACAACGATAACGAGTTGGAAGTCCGGAGTCCGGACTGATTAGATAAGTGCGCGATTTGCTTAAGAGTTAAGAGGGAATGTGCCCATTGGTGACCGCTTCGTTGGCACAACATAACAGCAGTACTGATTGCAACGAACCGTCCCTGGACATACGCACGGTTGGTCGGTGTAGAGTTGGGCTGAGAGCTCTGACAATGACAAATTGAGAATTGAGATGGATGTCATGCATGCATGCCAGCCTGAACATGTTGCCGCTGGTCACGTCTCTATGTATCGTGACATCTCCAGCCGGGAAGAACGGCTGATATATTGCGTTCATTCACGGTGAGAAGCCGTAATGTTTGTGTAGGATCGGCATGAAACAACGGGTGAATAATGCCTTTTTAATATATTTTCTTTAGTATTCAAAAATATTTCACTTCAATAGCTAAAGAACTGAAAAGATAAGAGTTGACAGCCTAAATCTAAATAATAACCCAAATCAGCAAGATCTCAGATGATTCAACATTTAATAGATTTGATTGTCATTGAAGGTGTGGTCTGACCGGTGGTCAGACCATTGATCTTACTGGCCACAACCACTGGTCATTGGCGGCCGGTCTGACCGGACCTAATAGTGGTCTGACCGTTCCTCTGTTCCCATAAAAGAAAATCAGCCCAACCCAAACAAAATTTAGTGCAAACTTCAAAATCCATGACCAAATGATGTGTAACTTTCCACATACGATGCTAAGGGTCTCAGGAACCTATTTTTATCAAAGAATCGTATGGATCTTGATCAAAATTCTAACCTTTCCTCAAAACATGCAAGATTACATCAAAACTTGACAAATCTTAAAAACTTGGTATACAACTTTGCTCGTGGGTTAAGAACAACCAAGATGGCTCTCAATAAATTCTCACATGTCACAATAAGTAAGGCCATCCAAATATTCGAACACAAAACCCTCATATCAAAATTCCTCAAGAAAGGCTTCAAACTAAGCAATAATTGGGCAACTCGAAATCTTGTAAACTACAGTGTCTAGATAGATAAGATATGATTTACATGAGATATTTCATCACTTACACATTCTTGGTACGTAATAAGATCAAGAAGGGGAAAGAAGAGGCAAAGAACCAATAAGAACAAGAGCAAATCAACCAAGATAATAACACTCTACTAGAGATGAACGAAGTTGATCTATTGTTACTTGAAGATGAAGGTTTTACAGTCACTCCATAAGTCTGCCACCCATTGGCTAGTCGGGCCGCTCACAATTTCTCTCATGCACATAAGCGAGCATCTCTCTGGTAAAAACTAACCGTCAACTAAAAACTGGTTGCACCGCACTGACGATCTGACCACCCCTAAAATCTAGTCACGTCGGACTTGCGGTTAGACTGCTTTAGTCTGATAGCAAATATAAAAACTTGCAAACTTTTACAAATTTAAATTTCAACCTGACACACATTAACAATGATTTATCAGACATATTTCTTTAGCTTTTCGCATTGTTCCTTAGTTTGCATGCACAACACTTCGTAACAATTCCTGCCGAGCAATCCAGGCATGTAGAGCACGCATATACCTCACCGAAAACCAGTGGCGGACCCAGAAAAAAATTGGAGGTAGGGCGAAGTGTAATAGCGGATCCAGAAAAAAAACTAGGTAGGCTTATTTTGACAAACTAGTTTACATATTCTACAATACAATCTACATAAAAATTTATAAATATAAAATAGAAACTATAATCTATAAAAATGCTTAATGCTCAAATCAGTAAATTATCTCACTCATTCACTCAAGCCTCAGCCGACTGCTCAATGCTCCAGTGCTCAAAATATCTAATTCCCCGAATCCCCAGCGCCCGGCTCAGCCTCAAATCCACCGACGCCACACGCCGACGCCCCAACCGCTCCTCAAATCCACTTCTCCACCGGGGTGACCGGGCACTGGCTCCTAGTCCCAGGCTGGCGAGCTCCCCGCGACCGGCCTCCCGAGTCCCGCCCTCCCGGCCTCGCGCCTCCGGCCTCCCGGCTCCCGCCCTCCCGGCCTCGCGCCTTCAGCCTCCCGGCTCCCCGCCTCGCGCCTCCCGGCTCCCGGCTCCCGCCTCCCGCCGGGCTCCCCGGGCGCCTCGCGCCTCCTGCTGGGCTCCCCGCCTCCCGCCTGGGCGCTGCCGCGCCGCGCCGTCCGAGACTCCTCCGCCTGGGCGCCGCCGCCGCGCCTTCCTCCGCCTCTGCCGCCGCCCGCCTGGGAATCTGGGATCTAGGGTTAGCGCTACTCTTCCTTCGATTTGGTGTTGGCCCGTGCCGCCGTGCGTACTACGTAGTATATCTCGTGCTTTGTTCAGTTGTTGGGCCGTGTGTTGCTTGGGCTATCCCCTAATGGACTTGGGCCTTGTGTGCTTCCGGAGTTCCGGACTTCCGACAAGATGTGCACTGTGCACCCGGCGGCGTGTGCTTCTGAGTTCTGCTGGCGCGGGGGGACGGGGGTTCCGGCCGGCGAGGAGCTCGAGCGGCCGCCCGGGCTCGCCCGAAGGGTGGGTCCGCCCCTGCCGAAAACTACATGCTGCCACTGCAGGTAGCTACGTGCGTTATCACGGCCGTCCGTCCCAGCGCCGAGATCTGTGTGCAGGTGTGCTCCCCTCTCTCCTCTCTCTCTCTCTCCACTCCCTCTCTCTAGGCTGCTCTTGCCGAAGCCACGCGCCCTGAGCCACGCCGTCGCCACCGCCGAAACCCCCCGTCGCCGCTCATAGGAAACCCCGCTGCGCTGGAAACCCCATCAAGCCTTGAGGTTTCTGGCGACGGTGTGGGGTTTGCGGGGTTTCCAGTGGGCGAGGCGGCGGCACAGTTTCCGGCGGTCATGAGGTTTCCGATGACCGTTGGCTGGGTTTTCGGCGGTGGGCGAGCTCGGGGAAGGAGGGGTTTCCGGTGGGCGGGGTTTGGCCGGTTTTCGGCGATCGACGGCATGGTTTTCGGTGATGGCAGCACAGCGGCGGGGTTTCTGGGTGCGGATTGGTGGTGGTGGCTTGGCGGGGGTATGCAGCGGCTTGCTCATCGGAGCCGAGAGAGAAAGGGAGAGGGGATAGAGAAAGAGAGGAGGGGAAGGAGAGAGAGAAGGGGAGCACAAATCTCAAAGCAGGGATGGATGGCGGTGACAGCGCATGTAGCCACATGCAGTTGTAGGGAAGGCACACCCCATACCTTACGGCTTACCGCGTGACACTTTGCTCATATGCATAGTGTTGTTGCAACTACCTTACCGCGTGATACTTCGCTCATATGCATAGTGTATTAGTGTTGTTGCAGAGTTGTAGAGGGCAGAGTAGGCCTTATGAACATGGTTTGCAGCTAAGTTTGTGCGACAATTAAGATCAGCTTATTTTCTTCATCGTATACCCATTTCGTTTTTTAGTTGAAATTCTTATAATTCATGCTATCAAATTCTCTAATATTTAATCATTAATATATTTAAAACTATCTAGAATGATATAAAAAATATATTATTAAATTTATCGTTAAAAATACTTTATAATGTTATAATTTTATCAATATTAAAGTTATGAGAAGCAGTGATTAAAGTCACACGTACTAAAAAAATCAAAACCATTGAGTAGAAGAATGGAGTAACAGATTAAGCAAAAGAATGAAACAATACAAATTAGGTGATCCACAGTTCCGCACACGAGATCTCCGTAAACAAATGAACACAAATTAAACCTCTCCGAATTATTAACACGGCAACAGTCTCGATCGCCCTCACATCGAAAAATTCCTTAGGCACAAGTGCGAGTATATTATACGTCTTCATGTACGTATCTTCTCCCGTTCTAATACGGCCTCATGCCGACGTAGTTGCCGGGCGGGTTGTAGCTGCAGACGCCGAACGTTCCCCGCACCCCCGCACAGGGCACCAGCGCGCAGCCCACCGCCGTGGTGCCCCGCCAAACGATCTGCGTGTAGTGCCCGCAAGCCGAGCCGCCGCCGCGGCAGGCGTTGGACGCGCGGTCGTACTGCCCCCTCTCCCGCACCCAGGCGGCCACGACGTCCGCGGGCTTCCAGCCCACGCCGCTGCCCCGGAAGAGGTTCTCCCCGTAGGGCCCGTGCGAGTGGACGAGGGCGCAGTCCCCGCCCCGCGCCGCCGCGTACCGCCGCGCGTACGCCGCGAGCCTCTCGTCCCACGCCAGCGGCCGCACGCCGACCATGCGCCGCGCGGCGTTGTGCGGGTCCAGGAAGCTGGACGCGACGCTCTTGCCACCATGCGCGGCGTCGGCCGCGTCGACGGCGAGGAGGAGGAGGACGGCCACGACCGGCGCGAATGGGAGGCGGCGAGAAAGCATTGCTACCTTTTGGTTTTGTGCCGATCAGTTCGATCGATCGGGTGTAGTTGACCTACGTACTGTCCTGTGATGTTTTCTGTGCACCGTATTTAAATGAGCCTTGAGTATGAGAGTTTTTGGCTGGGCAGGTGTGCAAGCGAATGAGTGGCGTTCATGCTCGATAATCGCTGGCATAAAATTATGCTAGAAAGATGCATGAAGTCCACGCTAGCTGTATATACGTTATTTGCTTCCATGTTTTATTGCGATTGCGTGATGATTTGGGATATAAAACACGTCATTCTCGAAAGCTCCGAGGAGTGAGTGAGCCTTAACCTGTCGACCATACCGTAGATTACCAAGAACTACGTATCAGTAAAAGCAGAAAAATCCACGAGGATAGCAAAGGAAGGGGAAAAACCGCAAGATGGGTTAACGAGATGAACCATAGAAGGGCATTAGCTTAAGAGGCACTGCTGGGCTGCCACGATCGGATTTCCGCGAGTGGCCGAACCAGGCCTTAGATACATCGAGAAAAGGAGTATGCTATGCATGTCGAGGTAACGTGCTTGGGCTGGTGCGAGCCATCTGCCGTTTCCTTTCTTTTCATCCCCTCCACCGCGCGCCGGCTCGGCCCGTTCCACTCCCCGGCGGGTCGCGCGCAGCAATGATCCATGTTCCGACCAGTCAATAGCAGTAGCAGTCTGGGAATAATCTGGGGAGAATTAAATAAATCCTTTAATACGGTTTTAATTTATAATTAAGGTAAACCCTGTGATCGTAAACCTTCAAATATTACTCCCTAAGTACTCTGGTGGAAGAGGCATTGTGCGTATTGCTCAACCAGATGATTACTTGAAGAGTCTATGAACTGGTCACTGGACCCGATTCCAAGATGTTCCTTCTGTGCGATGGATGGAACACGTGTTTTATCTATTCTAAACAGTATGATGTTTCAACCCTAAGTCTCTGACAACAATTGCTATACGGTTGTTGCTCATGTTCGTCTCCCGCTGACAACAACCGACAATCATGCGTCATCTCTCTAACAATAATTGCATCCCCGACTAGATGCACTGGTTCTATAAGGGCGTCTCCAACAGCTGGCTATTTAGTTAGCTAGATCTGATGTGGCAAGGAAAAAGTAGGAGAGAGAGTAGTCACTAGCGACGAGCAAATAGCTGATCTATTTCACGTAGTCCAAGAACATGAGAGAGGAGCATGTGGGTCCAACAGTATAAAATAGTCTTTGCTTTTGTCTCTCACCTCCACGTCAGCTGACTATATAGCTAGTACTAACTATTACCATTGCGGACGCCCTAATGTGTCTTCTCCGGTGGATAATTGACGTTTTTTCATTGATATTTAAGACTGGACGATAAAGGCACAATAAATCAATCTCTTTTTGGACAAATTCATATCTCATTTAATTCAGTACAATTAAGGCTAGTCTCTTGCCTTGTTGATGGCACTCCTGTAACCAATTCATAGTAATAAAAAAATATCTATGTTCTCTCCCAATGATTTTTATCCATTTTCCTTATATTATTTTAAAAGATCAGCGACTTGATCATCGACAAAGTTGTAGGTTGAAAAATTTTACCGCCCCTTACTGGTATGGTTGGTAACCGGCAGTTCCCAAAATTTTTGAAATTATGACCGAAATTTTTTGATATTCAAATTTGAATTTTGTGAAAAAAATTGAATTTTTTGAGAAAAAACTATGGATACTAGTGAAAAGTAAATTAACTAGATATTTATATATACATGAAATACAGATGAAATAAAGTTGAAATCTCATGGAATTTTTGTATTTAAATGAATTTTATTTGAAATGTGAGCCCCACAACCGAAAAACCTCGATTCGTTTTCCTTACCGGCCCTCGCCAGTAAATTTCGGCAAAATTTTATTCCCCGGTAGCAGTAGCATGCGGACTGGAGACAGTATACCTACGTATAGATTAACAAAGGTACAAACAAACTTCAATTACTATACAATAATAACATCATCATCATTATCATCATCTCTGTAAAATACCAGCATCCACAAGTGCATAATATCAAAACCATAGAGTAGATTGAGGAGATGAGTGGTGAGAATCTTCTAGAGAGAGATCATGGAGACACTACAACTTATTACTGTGTTACACAAGAGATAGAAGGACGGATGCTCGTCCAAAGATATGGCCATTAAACAGATGCTCGTCCAAAAATATGGCAATTAAACCAGTAGTATTAATTCACATACATATATATATTGACAAGCAAGTTTGAGATCAACCGAAACCAAGCATACATGCATATTACCAACTATGAATTGGATCATTTGATGTAGTATATATAGGCATATAGCTAGCACACAACAGCAAAACCTTATTGATCATAAGCTAAAACGTAATCCTGCAGATGAATGGAGTTGCCTTGGATCTGGCCGGCCAGACCATAATCGCAAGACGCAGTCCACGTCGGCAACTTCTTATCGGCGCCGATAACGGCGCCGCCATCCGGACACTGCAACTCCGGCAACGGAGGAATCCCGCCTTGCACTTCGCCCACCGATCCACAGTTGTAGAGGAAGTCATATAGCTCGTCGTGAAAACCGTAGCCGCCGGCGCTGAAGTGGCTGAACCCACCCACCATTGAACCCGAACTCATCTCATTGGCAGCTTCAGCCTCGGCAGCTGGAGAGCAAAACCCTAGCTTGGATCGATGATCCAAACCTCCCGGTATGCAGTTCGCACCGGCCTCAGAATTGAGTTGCTCGGCTTCGACCGCCGTGGCAGCGGTGAGGGACGTCTGATCGACAAAATTCTGAGGCTGCTGCACGCTGACAGTTGTGGCGACGGCGTCCGTCGGCTGCATCATCGGGAGCACCTTGTTCGCCAGCAGCGTCTCGAGCTTCGGCCACTGCGGCGCGGCGTTGTTGGTGCAGCCGAACGCGCTGTAGAGGCCTTGCAGGCGCATGTGGAGCTGGATCCGCTCGAGAGCCGACGAGCTTAGGGTTTGCGTTGCTGTGGTGTTGTTATTGCCGATGTTGATGCTGCTGCAGATGTTGCCGCCTGCTGCACTGGGTAGATAGGGCTCTTGCATGTTTGCGCGTGCGCGGCGGGACGGCATGCGCTTGCCGAGGAGCTTCTTCTTCAGCTTGGTGTTCCAGTAGTTCTTGATGTCGTTGTCCGTTCTCCCCGGCAACTGCGCCGCAATGATCGACCACCTGTATTATGAATTGCTAATTAGGAGGAGTTGATACTTGATAGTGCATGCCATGCATGTGTTAGGCGATGTGAGTTTGATCAAGGGAAAAAAACAGGAAGGTATATATATATTCTGATATAGTGATTACTACCTGCTCCCAATGCTAATGTAGAGGCTACAAATCATGTGTTCCTCTTCTTCTGTGAAGTCACCATGCTTAATGTTTGGCCTCAAATAGTTCAGCCATCTCAGCCTGCAACTTTTCCCGCATCTCTTCAGCCCTGCAATAAATCATGCATATACCTTCAGCGAAATTAAATAACAACAATTCATTCAGGGAACAAAGGAAATTAGCAAGAAAAATGATTGTTATAAATACAACTATTAGCACATGATTGACATACAATTATAGCTAGTACTCTAGTACACACAGACAAACTACAGGAGACCACTACTGAGGACCTACAAAAAGTACAGATGCATAGAGGAAGAAGCTGGCCGGATCGATCTAAACCCTATACTTAGTTCTTACATATCTTCATATATATTAGTTGAAGGCTACCCACTTGTTTTGGTCTCATGTAGTTGTCATGTTTCCATGTTTCTTAATTAAAAAGGAAACCTGCTTCTTTATCAAGACGATGCCCTCTAGCTAGCTAGATCTCTCACTCCACTACAAACAAATAGATCAATATATGAATGGAACATCATAGCTTTCTTCCATCAAACAAAAGTTTAGTCGTATTTTTGTTTGTTGTAATCGAAAAACTAAAGCTTGGATCGATTGGCAATCAAACCAATCCATACAAATGATACATAGCTCCCTTGGATCCGGTTCAAGGGAGAGGGGAAAAGGGAGCATACATGCTTAGAAAGCTAGAATCAATAAAGCTTTTAAACTGACTAAACACAAAAACCATATAGCTAGTAGCAAGCTGGCTATATCCATGGCTTCACCAAGTCAAGAGAGAAGTAACACAATTAACCACCACTGCTAGGCAAGCTCGGGCAAGGAAAAAGAACACCAACGATCACGTATACGTACCAATCTTCTGCGGCAGCGCGATCCAGTTGCCGCCGGTGCCGTTCTCCTCGATGTAGGCCTTGAGCTTGGCGTCCTCCTCCGGCGACCACGGCCCTTTCTTCACGCTGGCCTTGTCGCAGCACGGCGCCCTCCCCATGACCGCGCGCGCGCCTGAGAAGCTCGACCCCCGCTTACCGGCGATCGATCGAGCACCTGGTGATGGGACGACGATGATACGGATGTGTATGTAGCTAGGAAGCTGCTGCCGTGGTTTGGCAGTGGCCTCTGCAGGTTCGGATGCGACTTAGGAAGAGACCAGGAAGGTAATGCCGAGCTTTATAGCCAGGAGGAGCACCGAACACCGGGAGAGAAATACGGGAGTGCCTTGTGATGTGACGGTTTTGGCTCCCACAGGAACTCCACATTATCGTGCTGTTGCGGATTAAACCGGCCTCCCTACCATGCACTCGCCAGGATCTTCTTTGGCAAAGAAACTTTGCTATCCGCGTGTGCGTGGTAAGATGAAACTTGAAAGTAGATGCGTATATCAGTGGTCTTATCAACAGTGACAGCTCGAAAATATTTGGAGCTTAGACAAGCCTAACTACGGTATGAGTTTGGAAGAGAAAGAAACTCTACTGCGATTCACGGGTAAGCCTGGTGACTCCACTACTATTTACCAATACGGTTTTATCTTGATATTGTACTAAGTCTTTACAGCTTCGTAGATTGTTTTGGCTATTAGAGAATATCTACTAAAAATGACCTATAAAAATGAGATGAAATATATTGCAAAGAACATGAAGCTTTTGAAATCCACTAGATTAAATTACTAACGTAAGCAAAATTCATAGTATGAAATATATAACCATGGTAAGAGGAAATGGCACGAACAACAACATATATGATATATACATGTAATTGCCACACTTATTTGCCGCAACCGATCAAAGGCATGTTTGGCGTGTGACAAAACTCTTTCTATGCATGTCTTTTCGTTGTTGCCCGCCTTTCCCCAGCCAGACTTAGTTTTCACCGAGATCTCAAATCTACCATTGACTAAGGACCTGTTTGAATGGATTAGAACTAGTTGTTAGTTAGAACTAGTAGTTAGCTGGCTAAAGATTAGCCTAGTCCTGTTTGGATCCAAGGACTAATAAGTACTACTATCTCAGTACAAAGTCTGTTATACCCCTATGCATGGCGGTCTAGGAGGGTTGGTGTGGGTATCAGCATCTTTTTTCTATCCTGCTGGTCATTTAGCCCTCATTAACTGGATTTGGCCAACTAGTTGGCTAACAACTAGTTGGGGTTTTGGCTAAATTTTAGCTCACTCATTAGCCCTCCTGTTTGGATCCACAAGGACTAAAAATTAGCAACTAGTTGTTAACCTATAGGATCCAAACAGGCCCTAATTAAGTCGTCCACAATAGAACAACCTTTTTCACTGCGTGCAGCTTCCCTCTCCTTGAGTCTCGACCTTTAATTCCGATGTTATGCCGGGATCATATGAGCCTTCAGACCTAACAATCATTATCTTGCAGGGCTCGGCATAGAAAAGCTTGCCTTGATTCTTTTGTTATCATAAGCACAGCACAGATGTCGTATGGGCTGGACTGCCACTACAGGGCTGCCCATGAACCACGACTTTTAGGGCATCCAGTTTGAAAATGATTTGGCTCAGTAGTAGTTAATGTTTCAAACAACCCATTGACCATAACATAATCAACTAGATTGTTAATTGATGCATGCATGGTCCAAGAAGCCGGGCTAAAGTTTACTAGAAGTTTTAACTACAGTAAACCTAGCAAACACGTCTACGCGCGATGTAATGAGCTCATCATCTGCTATCTCGATCATCTAGTATCTATCTATGCAACTATATATAGATGTAACTTAATTATACTTAAAAAAAACTTGAGTTTCTGTATACGTGTTGTTGCAGAGAAGCGGCATTATAAAGGTTCAGTTACTATATAGGATTGAATGGTGCATAATCCAACTAACAGGAAAGCTGTCGATCTGGTCGTTGAAATCTTCTCGATCGATCGTCACTGTGCAAGTGTAGTTTGTAAGAAAACAGAGGCACAGAGCCCATCCTTACGTCATGAATGTATAGCTTTAGTTTTGCTTTTCGTACATGTAGTGGTGAATCGAAGTTAAGGTTCAAAGAACGTGCCAAGAAAAGCATATATAGAAAAGTAAAGAAGAAAGGGTGAAAAGGATTCAAAAGAAAGAGGCACACAATGGAAGTGGCAAACAAGCTAGCGAAAGAAAGAAGGAAATTTACATACATATATGACTCGTTCTTTATATTCTTAGTGTTACGTCTACCCATATATGTGGATGTCATGCATATCCATCACCATATTTAGTGCTTGCATGCTGCCAACATCTATAGTTCTCCAGCTACATGGTCAAGAGTTCATTCATATTCTTTGTTTTGACCACCTTCTCCCAGTCCTCCATGCTGCTAGCTGCTTGTTTTCTTCTTGTACCACCTAACTTGGAAAATTTGTTCAGCTATTAAATGCTATGTATTTCCCTATGCGTGGAGAGTACTACCTGGGAAATCATTTTCGGCCAAAATTCACGAATTTCGATTTTCTCGGCTCATTCCAAAAAAATCCCAATTCAGCTAAAAATTTTGGCCCAATTTAACTTTTTCCAACCCATGAACCTCTAGCCCACCCAATCTTCATTATTGGCTCATCCCCATCGCCCGACCTGGCTCTATCCCCCCTCTCTCTCTCTCTCTCTCTCTCTCTCTCTCTCTCTCTCTCTCTCTCTCTCTCTCTCTCTCTCTCTCTCCATCTTATGTCGTTCCCCATCGACACTGGCAAGAGAGGGGGGCGGCAATGGCAAGGGAAGGGGGAGGCGGAGATGGCAAGGGAAGGGGGTGGTGGTGCCGGCAGGGGACAGGTAGGTGGAGCCGATGTGGTCTTCGGCGTAGGCAAGGAATGGATAAGCAGAGCCGATGTCTGAAATTTATCTTAATTTTTTGGATTCAATCGTATTTTTGATTTTTTTGGACTAAATTTTCCAAAAAAACTAAAATTTTTGAATTTTGGATATCTTGGAGGGGTCCGAATTTTTTTCTTAACCAAAAATGTTTTCCCTGAGTACTACTACTAGCTAGGTATACCAGCCTGCTCTCTTCTACCCTAGAAGAAAAAAATGGAAAAAAGTAATTAACAACATTTCATTTTCAAGCACTACTGCAGAAAAGATCATTACAGATGGTTCAAAAATGTCATCACATATGGTTTTATCAGCCGCTTGAGTTTATAGGTCAGTAATGATACGAGGTCATCACAGACGGCTTTAGAACCATCCATGAAGCAGACTATCACAGATGATTTTTAATAAAAATTGTCTGTGATACATGACTATCACAGATGATTTTCACTAAAAACCGTCTGTGATAGTCATATATCACAGACGGTTACGAGTTAATAATTGTCTGTGATATTTTTCTATTCCTAAATCTATTTCTGTTTGTTAGCTAGCCTCAGGAAATGCTAGCCATGCCATCTGAAACAAGCATATCAACACAATATATATGCAGCCAATTCACATTCATTCATTTCAGAAACAAGAACACCAATTTCACAAATCAATTAACAGAAATAAATAAATTATCCATCCATGAACAAATACACACATGAACAATTAAGCTCAATGTTATCCAAGTGAAATTTATTCTACATTGTGAAACTCCTTATCTTCTTTTATGACTTTATACATCAAGAAGTATGCACACTGTCTTCGAATATGTTTGAGGTTGGCATGTTCCAACGGAGTTGTAGTGATGGATGGAACTTGTCGGTAGGAAGATCAATATCGTGTGTACATATATAAATTGATAAGTATGAAATAATTATCGCAAGATTGACAAACATCAAGATTGCTCTCTGCAGAACCGATGAGTAGTTGCATATTGTGGTAAACATAGAATCCATATGCGTTGTTGCCCGGCAGCTGCTGGTGGTACTGCAAAAATAGAATTTGCTAGTTTGAGAGGCATTACTACGAAGTGTTATATAGAATTAATGCGTCGATCCCTCCCTTAGATTTCTGTACCTTTGCAACGTACGTGGCGAACGACCTACATGATTCTAAAAAGTTAGCCTTAGTCATTGGGAAGAAAAGAAAGACTACAATAGAGTTATCTCTGGAGAAAATGTGTTTACCTGTCGATTACTTATTGGACAATTGTGTAGTCGGTTTTGTTCTTCTTTAGGGAATCAAGGTATATTACCCTGTTGCATTTTGGTATAAATACAATTAGAATCCAGTGGAACCTGCACATGTATGTCATTGTCATTAAATCTAAGTTTGTGTTGTTTATAAAGTACAATCAATAACTATAGTCGCTAGTGTAGTACTTACCTCTGGTTGTAGGGCATAAGTATGAATTTCTTATCGTGGTGACCCTCCAATGCTTTCGTAATGTAATTCTCGATGAAAGATGCATCTTCCTTGATGATATCCATGGCGACCAAGCGTGAGTTGAGGAAACCAATCGATGATTTCGTTAATTTCGTTAACAATTTAGTATAACATATTCAATTAATTAATTACTATACTATATATGTATGGTCTAAATTAAGTAGTTATATGTAGCAAGAATAATTAATTACATTGCATTAAGTAGAAATAAACTATGAATTGACTAAATCCTAAACCCTAAACTATGCTAGATGTAAATAATCTTCTCTCTATATCAAGCTAGTTAGATCTAAACCATCTTTACTACTCCTCTCACCAAAAGCTAGCTTTAAATTATAATGCAATTAGGAACAAATTACTAGCCATAGCTAGCCAATAACTTAGTGAATCTACGATTACTCTTGCCAAATAATCTCCTTCCACCAAATAGCCTCAAGGCCTCGCCTCCAGCTCAAAGCAGCAGCGTATAGATCTGGAATTTAAAACAGAGGGTCGACGGGTCTACGCGCAATTAATATAGTGGAATTATCACAGACGATTTCTATTAAAACCGTATGTGACAAACTAATTATTATAGACAGATTTTAATATAAACTGTCTGTAAATTATCGCAGGCGGTTCAAATTAGAAATTGTCTGTGGTACTTCATAATATCACAGACGGTTCTTGTTAATAACCGTCTGTGATATTTTACAAATAATTTTAACCACGAACCGTCTGTAATAGTTTACTTTCATAGATGGTTTTTTAGCATTGGCAGCAGTATAGATGGTCTCTAAATTAAAATCGTCTGTGATTGTATTTAATATAGACAATTTTAGGTAACTATTTGTGATGTGACGTCTAGTATTAGGCTTTGTATAGTAGTGAAGGATTGCTGCAGGTTACTATCTAGATCGATTTACAATGATAAATATATATACCCAACAACTCTCAATTCAACTAACCAATGTGATCATTGGACAGTGATACAAAGGGCTTATTCTTTTCGGCCGCGGCTTATGGCTTTTGGCTGAAATTTTTGAATTTTGGCTGTTTACGGTACAAATTACGGAGAGATAGATACTCAATTGCGATTTTGGCTGGTACAGATGTTGGGCTTTTAACGTGTAGATCGTTTAACTTGTAGACCCCGTCTTGAGAAAATACTCCGTTTAAAAGTTAGATACTGTAGCAAAAGTCAAAAGCCGCCAGCTTTTGAGGTAAAGAACAGGCCCAAAGTCACCAACAACCATGCAGCCAGGTGAGGGGAATTTAGGAACAGTAGGCAGGCAGAATACTAATTTACTATGGCAAGCTAGCTAGCTAATTACTAGAGTAACTGATTGAGTAGTCTACCATGATACCATCTACCTGTCTTTGAACGAGCTAGCTAGCTCTCACTACTGTTTAGACAAGTGGCCAAGGTCCACCTCCTAATTTAAGCACAAGCTAGGAGGAAGCTCCAAACAGGAAGCAGTTGGGAATTAATACCAAAAGCTAATAAGCACTTTACATTGCAGATTATCAGCAGTAAACTAGTGCTAATTCACATTGGCGCGAAATTGAATTCTCACACATTGACAATCTGCCGGGTCATCGACATAAAATTTAATAACTAACCGATCCTAACAAAAGTGTTAAGGCACCGACAGTAGGACACACCACCAGAGTGGAACTCATTGGCCTCACTGTCAGTGACTCGGAAACCGGCAATGGCAAACGAGATAGATGGATGCAATTGAGCCAGCACCACCTTTTCTCAAAAGGCAATCCAAGTTAATCCTGATCAAGTCCACAAGATAGACTTTATTAACCCCAAAGCAAGATGGCTTAAAATATGCACCCTTCATAAGCTAGCAAGAAGAAAGGATGGAGGAGTCATTTGTATTTGCCTGCTTGTCATTTCCTGCAAGGTCGTATTCCCGTGGCCCTTGCCTGTCATCAGCAATATGAAGAACAGTCTTAAATCTTGGCAAAAGGAAAAGAGATGAGCACAAGGGAAAAAGTTGGGAAAAGGAGAAAAGGCAGTGGGAATAACTGGATATCTTTGATGAGCCTCATTGGAGTCTAGCATTTGAATGTATGTATAGTACTTGACCTGAGAGGCTGTACCCCAAAACAAAGTACATGAGGCATGCATGTATTTTTAAGGGTAAAGTAATGAAGGGGGGGGATATGGTCTAATTTGTGCCGCAAGGAGAGAGAATTTTCTAGCTCAATCACTCAATCCACAGTGACGTAACTCAAGCCATGAATTCCATCGATTCTAAAACGGAATTATTTGTACATACGTCCTTTGACGTTGTTCAAACGGCACCAAGTGTGCCGTTTAGGGCACTTACGGTTTCGCCACACAACCAGAAAACAGACGGTAAAGATAAAAAAAAGACCACGGCAACACTGATTTTTGATGGACAAGTTTCGTTCCGTGCCGTTTGAGCTGAACGAACTGACAGAGAGACGATAAAAATCCATTTCAAAACAAGGCATTGCACTTGCACCTTTCTCATCCGGGACGTAACGTCAGGTGACGTTGGGTCACTGACGTGTGGGCCCACGGCTTGTGGGGCCCACGCGTCAGTGACCCAACGTCACCTGACTTACGTCAGAGAATCCGGGCGGTTCTCATCCATGTCCTGTCAATCCATTTCCAGAACCGATCTGAAATTTTTTGGTTGTCACATATCCGCGTCAGTGCTCATGTCCTGTGCCACTTGGGGAAAGTACCACTCTTCTTTTCTCCCCGGACAAATAACGGGGGATTGGACTGCACATCAAACCGAGCACCAATCTGTCGCTAGGGTTTCCTTCCATTCGTTCATATCATTGGCAAATATTGGCACATTGGCAGGGCGACCTGCGCACTGCCCTGCTCCCTGCCATTTCACTGTCTGCACACAGTGATCGATTTTAACCGGCAAGATATTTTTTTGACACGGGAAAGCAAGAGTTAGTTAGTGACCGAGTGTTGGCATATATCTTATTCATTGCTTCAGCTTGAAGCACATCTGTTTGACTAGTAGCAAGCACTGTTACCTCACCATGCATCTCGATCAATTCTACTGAAACAGAGTGACTCCATGCCTATCGATTTCCAGTGCACTTCTTGCCGGTTTCGTGTCAGTTCTGCACACCTATTGGGCGTGCTGTAAGCTGCCTGACGTCAGGCTGCAAAATTTATTCTGCATCAGTGTGGAACTGCAATTGTCTTGGCTGATTTAAAGTTGCTTTGCCCTGTGATGTGAATGGCAGAGACCGGCAGCTAGGCATGGATGGCTGCCAAGCTAGATAGAAAAGGAGATCGATTAGCTGCATGTGTCGTGATGAAAAATCTCACTTGAAGATTCCCCTCGTTGCATTGCCAGGGCCGGGGATTGATTGGCACAAGAGAAGAAAAGCCTGGGGCTCTATGTTGCCATTGTGTCAAATTCTGTCTTTTCAGATACAACCAAGGGCTTCAATATTTAATTCCTGGTTCTGCGAATCGGAATCATGAGTAGGCAAGCAGTCAGGAAATCAGGATTAGCATTTCAAATCCCAGTTTGAAGTTACCGAGGAGAACCGGAAATCTTGGAGCTGAATAAAAGAGAGATCTTGTCCCATATTTTGCCAGAAACTGGCAAAATACTAGAAAACTAGCCAAACTCCTGGAGCTAGAGTCATGAGTCATGATTCACGAAATCATGACACGTAATAGGAGTATAATATTATGATGGTAAGCAAACTCTGCCTGCTTTGGAGCTGTCATTTCTGTTAGTTTGATTGTTTGACATATGTAGCACACAACTAACCTAGCTAAGCAGGCAATTCATTCTTCGCACTATTATTCTGCAGGCATGAGTGCGCTTTATACCTGTTAAGCCCATGCAAACCATCACAATTAATGGCTGAGCACAAATTAACAAACCAAATATTAGTGTAAATTGCAATCAATCAAATGCATGCATGGTCAATCAGTTATACTCTACTCCAGCATAAACCCTAGCTTGCTAGCTGGTGTGCCTGAAGAAGAGGCCAAGTTGTGCCACACCTACTATCCATCCATCAATGATGCGCCACACACACAAACCCTCCTCTCTGTCCCGGGGCGCTTTTGACTCGTCACCTACGCGCACAAAACCTTGCATAGCTCCCAAGAAACAAGCCATCTTTCTCTCTCCCATTCATTCTTCCATCGATTCAACCGTGCAACACAACACGCAGAAGAGAACGAAAAGCGAAGACAAATGGCGGCCACTGTCGATTAATTGTTTATGTGTTTTGACTTTGGGTGCAGTTTGGTGCTAAGATAATGCTAGTAGAAGCTAATTGTGCGGTTTGGTGAGCAATTGGGTTTTTTTCCTTTCAAAGAGATGCTTGCAGGCTTAGGCTAATCAGTGATGAACAAACAGGAGAGAAGCGTATCAAGCCTACCCGAAAGTAGTCCCATACGAACCATGCTTGTCCTAAAATAGCTCACATGCAAATAAGTGATAAGATGGTAAGGAACAGTGTGTCCTAAATTAATGCGAATATGTGGCCGCAAGGTCAAAATATACTAGCTGCTTAAGAAGAGTGAGAGAGAACACTGAACAATAATGCAGATCAAAGCAGGTTGGATAGCTCCTTATAGGTTACTCTGTAATCTTTGCGTGGTAGCAGTTGTAGAATCAAGATGAGCAAACTGTCTTTAGACGTGAAGCTGCACTCAAATGAGCTACACAGAGACGATAAGAGAAGAAAAGGCAGGCAGGTATAGTGAAAGCCAGGAAATGAGAATCTCAGAATGTTCTGAAGAGACAGGCATACAGCCCATGCCTTCATGGAGCAGAGCCACCTAAACAACATCTTCCATTAGCTTTGAATTATAAGCACAAGAGAAAGAAGTGGGGTTCTGTCTCAAGAGACCCCCTTTCTCAATCGATTCAGGACAATGCAAATGTGGAGATTAACTTACTTCCAGAATGACACTAGAAGACTAGTTCGTAATGGCCATGTTGAGTTCACAGTATTGCTACCAGCCTGCCATAATTTACCAGAGAAATACAAGAAAAAATCCAATGAAGGGAGCATCTTTTGTTACTCCTGTACGCATTGACCATACCATTGCCCCTAACTGGGAAAAGTGGAGAACACATCACAACGCACTAGGCTGTAAGTGTGAACTTCCAGTTCTAACTGGAAGGTGAAACAAGGACCGTTCAAACAGATTGGCAGGGGAGAATATTTGTGAGGACCCAGGATTAATAGTGGTGATATATACAGGAAATGCTATGTTGAAAGTGACATAGAAATCGTAAAACTATGTACAATCTGAATAAGGATATCTCTGTTCGAGTTTGCTCCCTCTTTTCTTAGGACACAATTTCGTGAAAAAAAAAAGATAACTGTGTCCAGCTTTGAACAGTGTCTACTACTGTGCACATCTAACATGTGCCAGCCGGATGAAGCGAGCAAAATTTTATTTACATTACAATCCAACGGTTCCCGTCAGGAGGATGGATACACTATATAGCATACTGTTTCCCATGGAAGGCAAGCGACAGCTGATGACTCCACGATAAAAAAAATCCTGCAAACAGGAAATGGGAACGTCACTTATGCTAAAATCATTTCTAAAGTTTATCAAAGAAGCAAGGGCAACAAACTACCGACTCACATCAAACATTCTTTGGAACTTTCGCGGTGAAAATTTTCTGCCATGTATAGCAAGTACTTCATAAATTATCAATTGAACTAGGATAAACTGAGAAGCTGCCAGCCAACACACTTGTAACATATTTACTCCATATAATCTGGTTCTGAGTTTGCCTTCCTCTAATCAGGAAACTGGACGTGGGAACATTTACATGGACCTTCACACGGCTTGCAAACCTTTATTTCACATTCATTGCGGCAGCCATTTTCCTCAACCTTTGAGATATTTCTGTGAAGGATGGTCTGTCAGCTGGATCACCCGCCCAACAACTTTCCATCAATGATTTCCATTCAGGATCACACCACGAAGGGATCTGAGGACGTAGGGAATTGTTCACAATGCCCCCTAGACAATGGAATGATGATTAAATCACCTCAGTGATGTATCAATAACAAGCATCAATAACCTAATACAGGTGCATGACTAAATATTCATAAGCACAACAGAAATCCCCTCTTTGCAATAACCTGTGCTGAATATAACACAGCCCAAGTGGGGCAAGTGCACAGCTATTATTTTCTTTCATTGACTCTTCGAATTTCACTATTCAAAGGAGATGAAGTCATCCTATCACAGGAAAATCCGGAAGGGGGGAAAATCTGAAAGTGCACCTACACTTAGATGGTTATATTAGCCAGTGAAGGATGGGATATTTCAACTTACCTCATCCAAGTTGAGCACCACAATATATGCAAATGTAACACTAGTTACCTACATCTGGCCTTTTTAAGTGCATTATTTAATATTAATATGTATGACATTACTTACACATATGGGAATTTACATCTGACCCATTTTTCATTAACTCAGCCTTCAGAAGTCTTTCAATATTTCATCCGATCATAGAAAACACATCTAAAAGGAAGAAAACTTCCACTGAATATCTTTCCACAGCCCCAATGTATACAAGTTATTTAAACTGATATATGTACCAAAAGAAAGGTTTATACCATCAGAGATCAAAACATAGTAATCAACATAACTTGCTGACATTACCAATAATTGTAGCAGCTCGCATATCAGAATACGGCTCTTCCCCAGTAAGTAGCTCCCACATCACAATACCAAATGAGTAGACATCAATCTACGATATATAGTAAATTGGTGTTTGTCATAACACAAAAAATCAAGCCCTGTTTACAGTTTGAATAACTTATGATCGATAAAAGGTGCTTACTAGACCAAGCATTCTTACCTTCTCTGACACCATATTGCTTTTCCCACTCAGAAGCTCTGGTGCCATCCATGGTAAGGTTCCTCTAACACCACCAGATACCAAAGTATGTTGCTTCACCTTTGATAGTCCGAGATCACCAATCTGATCAGAAAGTATTGAGATGGGATGAAGAAACAGGCAGGGAGAAAACATCAACCATTGGGAGTGAGATTTGAAAAAAAAATGTTGAAAAAAAGAGAAGGGGAGCAGGAGAGGATCAAACCTTGCAGACCGGTCGTTGTGGATCCCTCATGTTCACCAGTAGGTTCTCACACTTGAGATCGAAATGGACTATATTCTTCCCGTGCAAATATTCCATGCCAAATGCAGCATCCATGGCTAATATAACTCTTTTACGGCGATCAATTGTCCTGTGCAGTTGCTACATATTAGAATTTGGATATTGGAGATGATAAATCACACTGTTCTTTGATTAAACAAGTAATACCTGTCTTTTTTCCTCAAGAACTGTTTGAGAGACCCATTGACCATAAACTCAGTAACAGTTGCTAAGCTTGCATCAGGACCATCACGAACTACACCATAAAATGAAACTACATTTGGATGATGAAGTGAGCTCAGGATCAGAGCCTCTTTCCAGAAATCCGCAATCTGCAAGATAGGTTAAATCTGAACTTGCGACATTTTCTACAGAAAATATGAGCAGATTAGATCCAAATAACTATTCTTTTTGTGAACATATGTATCACTATGATCATATTGGAAAAAAGAATCAAATTTTCTTCTCCCTTTGTCAAAATCTGAATGATTCAGAATATTGTTCAGAAGAAGTTGTGAGGGTTTGTGAGGAAGGACTGGACAAGGTGATTGCATGAAGTTAAACCACTATATAGAAAAACTATCCACAGCAAATAATATGAAACATGAAATAGTCACTTCAGAATTTGACAAAGCAGAGGTTTTGACCTTGAAAGAGGAAAAGAGATTTTTCTACACTACCAATCCTGAAGTAGGAGTAACTAACAAGGAAATCAAACAAACCAAGCGCTCTCTCTCAGATGGTCTTCCAGCAAAGCAACTAGCTTTTATTCTTTTGATGGCAACATCGCATCCCCTCCATTTACCATGATAGACTGCCCCATATGTACCTGAACCCAGCTCTTTGATTTCCTCCAAATCATCATTTTTTATAGTCTGCATGGTCCATACATGGTATAAGTGGGACATAGGGTAAAATTCAAACAGTACAAGAGATAAAAAAAAAAAAGAAGACCTGTAGTCCTTTAGACAAAGCTTCAGCTTCAGCAGTTGTAGCTTCGATCTTGGAACTTTTCTGCTGGGTACAGCTCCCGTGCACATCAGAGTCCTGATCTGCATCAGTATTCTGCATATCAAAAGTATATGAGTAGAGAGCATTAGGTAGTATTGTAGGGGTGGCCCAACGCCTCGTGACTGGGCCTTACAACTGGCCCAATATGTAATAGACCTAATAGTATAAAGAAATGTACTAATTTACCCTTATCTTTTTTAATTATTAAGATGTAGTATGTGAATTTCCCATCCTACACCACTTATGTATATAAACCCCCAAGAGAGGCGTGGATATCTAGATCCACTCATTCTTACTCACCAGCTCTCTTTAGCTAGTCCCCTCATATACTGTTTGGTCAGTAGCTAACGCACCTTCGACGAAGCCACGACCATGACCCCTCGTGGTCATGTCCTCATCGACGCCCGCCTACGCCAGACTTCGCACGATTTTCGACAGAATTCACTGAACCTCCGCCAAACCCCACGCGGACTAGGCCTGGGCGTTCGGGTTACCCGATTTTTTCAGGTCAGGTAGTTCAGGTAATTCGAAATTCGGGTAATGAAAACTACTACCCGGTATTAGCCCCAAAAAAACACTACCCGCAATTTCGGGTACCCGATAATTCGGGTTCAGGTTCGGGTATGCCCGATATACCCGAATTCACAAAAAACCAGCAAACTGCACAGAATTTGCACATAATTTCAGCAGCAATTTGCATAGAATTTCAGCAGCAATTTGTATAGAATAATATATCACAGGCAGTTGTTCAAACAGAGAGAATCATATACTATAAATTCATGGTTCAAGTCTTCAGTGCACTGCAGATTTCAAAAGAATACTCAATACTCCATTCATATTTGACAAACCTTTAAGTTTTGGAGGGACAGTTCGGGTAGTTCGGGTACCGGGGGATATTACCCGAACTACGCAAACTAATTTCGGGTAATCAGAATCACTATCCGAATTTGGGATCGGGTACCTCGGGTTCGGGTATTTCGGGTTCGGGTCCGGGTAATTCGGGTACGGGTAACGGGTAGCGGGTATTTTGCCCAGGCCTAACGCGGACGTCGCCGCCGCCTGACTTCACTCCGCCACACTTTGAGTGGCCTCCGCCGACCTTCGCCCTCCGGCCTCCGTCGGTCTCAGCTCCGCACCCTCCGGACTTCGTCAGCCTCGGCCCCGCGACTCTATCCGACCACCTCATGGTCGTAGATGCTCGTCCGACCACCGCATGGTCGGAGACTTTGTCCGACCATTCCGTAATCGTAGACACTTAAGGCTGCATATACGACCACATCGTGGCCAACTTTTCACCGATAGCTACGACCCTGTGGTCGAGACTTCATCGACACTAGTCCGAAGCGTGGGGACCGAGCGCGCACTCCGAAGTCTTTGTCCCGCTGCCGACTCCGTCGACACCTATTGTACCTTCAGTGATGTCGTCCGACACCTCGGGATCGAAGCTTCGGTGACGCTCGATCGACTCCTTGTGATCGTGTCCTCATCAACGCCCGCCTCCGCCAGACTTCGCACGGTCTTCGACGGACTTCACCGAACCTCCGTTGAACCCCATGTGGACGTCGCCTCCGCCGGATTCTGCGTGGACGTCACCTCCTCTGGCCTCTGCCGGACTTAATGTGGCCTCCATTGGCCTTTGCCCTCCGGCCTCCGTCGGTCTTAGCTCCACACCCCCAACTTCGTCAACCTCGGCTCTGCTGGCTATGCTATGACCACTTCCTCGTCGCACCTTCATCATCGGCGACGGCCTGACCACCTAGTGGTGGCAACACTCTCCTCATAGACCCTTCGACCATGATATGGCCATAAGCCTCGCCACATGGTCGTCGGCCCCTTGTACGAACATGCTATGGTTGTGAGCCTTGCCTTGACCACCGCACGATCATACGACTTTCTACGAACGCGATAGGGTCGTGGGCTTTTGCCCTGACCACTTCGTGATCGTAGATCCTTCTCTCCAACATTTCCTGCTCGTCTAAGCCTAACACTAGGATCCTCTCATGACCAAGGCAACTCTACAGAATATAAAAAAATCGCACGTTAGCCCTGTGCCCTAACGTACTCTGCGGAATATAAAGCGCCAAGAACTTAGCCGTCTCGGGCAACTCTACGGAGTATAAAAAAATCGCACGGTGGCCCTGCACCCCGGCGTACTTTGTGGAGTATAAAGCACCGAGAACTTAGCTTCCCGGGCAACTCTACGGAGTACAAAAAAATCGCAGGGTGGCCCCGCGCCTTGGCGTACTCTGTGGAGTATAAATCACCGAGAACTTAGCCATCCCAGGCAACTCTACGGAGTATAAAAAAACCAGACGGTGGCCCCACGCCCCGACGTACCCTGCGAAGTATAAAGCGTCGGAACTTAGCCGTCCTCGGCAACTCTACGGAGTATAAAAAAAATCACATGGTAGCTCCACGCCCCGGTGTACTCTATGGAGCATAAACCGCTGGGAACTTAGCTGCCCCGGGCAGCTCTTCCGAGTATAGATGGTAGCACGGGACAACATGCGCAGCTGCACAGGCAGCGCGTGCTTCGCGTATCCAACCAGGGAGTCCCTGGCGTGGACTATAACACCAATGAGCCTCACATGTTTCACGCGCCTCACAGGGAATTCGCTGCGCTACTTCATCCGACTGACCTGCGGTCGTGGCTTCGCCCGACCGACTCACGGTTGAGACCTCTCCTGACTGCACGACGTGGTCGTGACTTCGTCCGATCGCCGCGTGGTCGTGACTTCGTCCGACCGCCGCGTGGTCGTGACTTCGTCCGACCGCCGCGTGGTCGTGACTTCGTCCGACCGCCGCGTGGTCGTGACTTCGTCCGACCGCCGCGTGGTCGTGACTTCGTCCGATGGTTGTACACGCTACGTCCGACCACCCTGCGGTCGTGACTTCATCCGACCACCCCGTGGTTGTAACTTCGTCCGATCACGACGTGGTCGTTGTGCTTCGTCCAACCGCCCTGTGGTCGTGACTTCGTCCGCCCTGTAGACGCTTTGTCCGACCACCCAGCGGTCATGACTTCGTTCGACCAACTCGTGGTCATGACTTCGTCTGATCACGACATGGCCGTAGACGCTTCGTCCGACCGCCCCACGGTTGTGACTTCGTCCGACCACCTCGTGGTCACACACACTTCGTCCGACCGCCTCGCGGTCGAGACCTCATCCGACCACGCTGTGGTAGTAGATGCTTTTCCAACCGCCCTGTGGTCATGACTTTGTCCAACCACGACGTGATCATATACGCTTTGTTTGAACATGACGTGGTCATAGCCGCTTCGTCCGACCACCCGCGGTCATGACTTCATCCGACCACCTCGTGGTCATGATTATCCGATCACGACATGGTTGTAGACGCTTCATTCGACTGCCCCACGGTTGTGACTTCGTCCGACCACCTCGTGGTCATACACACTTCGTCCGACCGTCTCGTGGTCGAGACCTCGTCCGACCACGCCGTGGTCGTAGATGCTTCGTCCGACCGCTCCGTGATCGTGACTTCGGCCGACCCCCCTGTGGTCGTGACTTCATTCGACCCCACGCGGTCGTGATGTCATCCGACCACCTTGTGGTCGTAGAAGCTTCGTCCGACCACCTCGCGGTCGTAGACATTTTGTCCGTCTACCTCGTGGTCGTAGACGCTTCGTTCGACTGCCCCGCGGTCGTGACCATGTCCGACCACCTCCTGGTCGTAACTTCGTCCAACCACGACGTGGTCATAGACACTTCGTCCGACCGCACCGCGGTCGTGACTTCGTTCGACCCCTGCGTGGTTGTGACTTCATCCAACCACCTTGTGGTCGTGACCTCGTCCGACCACAACGTGGTCATAGACGCTTCGTCCGACCCCCGCGTGGTCGTGACCCCGTCCGACCACGACGTGGTCTATACGCTTTGTCCAACCACGATGTGGTCATACACGCTTCATCCGAACACCTCGTGGTCGTAGATGCTTCGTTCAACCGCCCCGCGGTCGTGACTTCATCCGACCACTTCGTGGTTATAGACATTTTGTCCTACCGCCCCATGGTTTGACCTCATCCGACCACGACGTGGTCATAGACGCTTTGTCTGATCGCCCCGTGGTCATGACTTCGTCCGACCTCTCAGTCAAGACCTCGTCCGACCACGCCGTGGTCGCTTCGTCCGACCCCCGTGTGGTCGTGAGAGCCTCAACCGTGCACGTGAGAGCCTCGTCTTGCCATCGCCTTCATCGACTCCGACCACCTTGTGGTCATAGACGCTTCATCCGACCGCCCCGCAGTCGTGACTTCGTCCGACCACTTCGTGGCTGAAACTCCGACAACTCCGCTTCGAAAGTGCCATTTCAACGGGGCGCCTTCGACTGCATCGCGGGACTTCGCCGCCCTCCTCGTACGTATCGCCTTGTGGGGGCGGCCCAGCCCCCGATTCCGCCCCAAAAGCTCGACTTCAACAGGGTATCGTCGGCTGCGTTACGGGGGCTTTGTCACCCTACTCGTAGGCATCGCCTCGGAGGGGCGGTCCAACTCACGACCCCACCTTTATGTGCCGCCCACGTCGGAATAGGACCTCAACGACACAGCCGGAGCATTGGCGTCGGAAGGGCTGGAGCTACCAATTGCATCAGCTCGCTCATCGGGACCTTAGTGCTTGCTGGCGAGGGACGGAGGGCTGGGATAATTGGTCGCGTCAGCTCGCCCATCGGGATCTCCGCACTTGCTGTCGAGAGAGTACTGTTGTAGGGGTGACCTAGCCCCCGTAACTAGGCCTTGCAACTAGCCTAATATATAATAGGCTCAATAGTATAAATGAATGTACTAATGTACCCCTACCTTTTGTAATTATTAAGGGGTAGGATGGGAATCCATCCCACACCACTTATATACATAAACCCCCAAGAGGGGCGTGGATATCCAGATCCACTCATTCTTACTCATCAGCTCTTTCTAACTAGTCTTCTCATATAATGTTTGGCCAATAGCTACAACAATTAGTTTAGTCATTAATGTGTAACGTTCAAGTATTACTTACACCAGCAGTTGCCTCATCCAACTTCTTTCCATCATTGTCATCATCACAAACAGGTGAAACAGCAGGGCCAACAACTGGTTGAGCCTTTCCTGTCTCCTCAGCATCTTCCAATGCGGCTTTAACAGAGGCAACCAGCTCTGGAAGGAAATTCAATCTATCCTCCGAAATATCCCGACATTCCTGCAGTGATGTAGCCCCAGCTTCATGCACTTTAGTCGTGCTTGTTTCATGTTCTGTAGGTTTCCCCTGTTTGAGATCAACTTGATGTACAACTCCAACATGGTGGGGCAAGGTATTCGAGTCATTCACAGCATGTGAAGGATTTGTTTCATCCACATTTTGAGTAAGCTTTTCATCCTCTGGACCTTCAAGTTTCTTCGTTGTGTTAATGTCCAACCTGGACACTTGATCAGTGAGGGGTAACGCAGAAACAGCTGCTTTGCCATCAACATTCGATGATAGCATGGGTTCAGCACATGCTCTTTCAGGATAAATTTCCATCAATGGAGCTCCTTGTTGATGCTGGATTGATTCTGGGGCAAAGAAAGGCTGAACGTACTGAGAATTATTTGGATTTGGCCTAGGACCAAGAGCACAAGGGTTTTCTACAACAGCAGGAATATCATGTCCAACAACTCTATATGTTATGTTGCCACTGGGTGAAGGCCATGGGTTTGGCATTCGATCATATGCAGGTACACCTAGAATCCTTGGACTAACATCACCTGTATTTCTGACAAAATTGGAGTTAATGCCCCCATTTGGGATAGGCAGGTGTGGTGAATCATATGGTGAGCCTGTATGAACAGGGCTGTTTGCTCTTCTCCTCAAAGATTGAAGTGGTGGCAAATTCTGCTGCATTTGGTAAAAGGAATCTGCACCATATGTTGAAGAATGGCTGTAATGCTGACCTGTGGGTTCTTCAAAACCTAATGTCTGGACATATGAACCACCTCCTCCGACTTGTTGGTTATGATATGTATTATTGATATGCTCACTACTGCCATGATAATAAGGTGGACTTTCATGGCTAGAGCGACTGAGAGATGCTGAATGCATTTCATATACTTTGCTTGGTGCAAATGCAGAATTAGATGAGTTGCTATCAATGTATGGCTCCATCAGTCTACCATTAACAGGCTGATGCAACCTTGGATCCTCGTATCGTTGATGGCTTTGGTTGGGATGCGCATGCCAAGCTCTATCATGAGAATGTGTATCATTATAAAACATGGGAGGGTGACCACCAGTTTGCTCTTTGACGTAAACACCATTTTCCAGTCTAACATCTTGGCCTACCACATAATGCTCACCAGGATGGCAGCAATCTGGACACGAATTAGCAGGGTGAGCAGAATACTCATTTGTCATGCTCGATTGGTCAAAATGTTGGACTGGCCTCCAACGAGGATCCATATAGCGAGAATCATTCACTGAACCTTGACCCTTCTGGAATGGCGAACGACAGTGATCGCATATACTGTTTCCATCCAAGAAATTGCCAGGGCGGCCCAAATTACCTGGGAAGCCTGCGTTTTGCTGAATTACAGCACCAGGTGGAAGCCAGACCAAATTATCCACATGAGGTGGTGAATGAGCCTCATAATGCTGATATTTTGGTGAATGCCTCACGAACTCATCAGGAATCGTCTCATCAAAATCCTCTGCTCCAACTTGAAACCTTGCAGTTGCAGATAATGGTGAAATGGGAAAATCCCTAGGATCATGCACTCCATACTGGCCTGAAGAGATATATGCAGGGCTCCAAGGAGAATCCATCTCCCCATACCTCTGACTATGTGATGGACGAGGAACATTCAAATGCCGCAAGCCAGCAATATCAGGGATTCCTGGCTCATTGCCTCCAATGCCAAAAAGCTGCTCTACTGACACAGGAGAGGAAGGTGATCGAACATCACCAAGGCTATTAAGTGCATCTACATACCTCCTCTCTGTCTCCCGCTCATCCCCATTGTAATGTACAGCCGCTGATGCAGCCTCATCATCCAAATGCTGCGAAAACAAGAAGATCCTCAGCCGAGTGAACCCCTCTCCGGCGGCAATGAGCTTGTCATACTCCTCCATCATGTTCACCACATCATCATCGTTAACAACTGAGACCAGCGCATCTAGATCCTCATCAGGTTGCTGGTACTTGATGATATCAGCATCCTCATAGAGCTCTCGCATCCGCGCTGCTAGGTCAGCATAGGATACATCACGTGGCAACATGACAATCCTCGTCTCGCCGCCGACGTAACGGAGATGCCCATCAAGTGGGCGGGGCAGGATACTGCCTCCAAAGCTGCAGAGGAACTTGGCCATGCGCATGCGCGGTGCCCCATCAGCCTCAGTGCTGCCTGCAGCGGCAGCGGCAGCAGGGGGCGCCATGTGTGCCGAGACTGTTGGATCAAGTTGGCGTGATTTGGATCGGCACCGCAACAAAAAATGCACAATTCCCACAGATTTCGTCTCTTTATCCCAGAGTAGATTTCCAATTAACTTTTCTCGGGAAAATTCAAAATAAAAACGAATGCAGAAGTCACCTGTCCCTGAAAAGTGAAAGATCGCACCTTTGATCAACACAAAGTGCAGAGCTTACATCTTTGCCCCCAAATCCCTAATTCAAATCTCAAAATAGAAAAACTTGAGACATTCTGAAACCACAGACAAAAGGGCCATCAGATCGAAACATCAGTACAAATGAAGCGAGACAGAGCTCCGGTAATTTCCCTTGAGCAGAAAAAATCACAACCAATTGCCCCACGAATCTCGCCCCTTCCGCAAAATCTCAAACCGTCTCCCAAATCGCAGAAATAAAGGGAGGAACGATAAGAACGAACCGAAAAAATATATCAGAAATTTAATTCAGAAAAACCAAAACCAGCAAATAGCGTAGAGAGAGAGAGAGAGAGAGAGAGAGAGAGTGTGTGTGTGTGTGTGTGTGTGTGTGTGTGTGAGAGAGAGAGAGAGAGAGAGAGAAGGGATGGTGCATACCTATGGGTGATCCGGGGCTAAGCAAGACAGCATCCAATCACAGCCTCCTCGCTTCCGGCGGTGCACTTGAGCTTAGAGGTGGAACGGCGGGAAAGGCGTCGTGGTGAGAGGTGGGAGAGGAGTCGGTCCGGATTTGCGGTGGGGAAGGAAGGAAGGGGGGTGCAGGGCGTGTTGGGAGATTCGGGGCGCGCGGATATTCGCCCACACCACAGGGCTAGGGATCATGTCACTCACGCCAACGCCATCGACAACGCCAAGGCCATGGCCATAGCCACAGCCGCCGCCATTGGGAAACCGGCACGGGCGCGCGGGCGTTTTCAGGTGGGGACTCGTCGGCGTTGGGCCGTGTGCGCGGCCGCGGCGTCCGTCTGCTTGTGAGCGGCGTGCGTGTGGTGGGATGGCTCGGCTGCGGCTGCGGCGCCGCGCGGTGCGGGTGGGTGGCTCGGAGGCGCCGAGCCGCGCCGGGTCGGTTCGGTGGACACGTGGCGGCGGCACGGGCGAGCCGGTGTTCTGTTCTGCGCTCTGTTCTGTTCGGGATTTATCTCGCCACGCAAACGCACGCGATCCTTTTATAAAAGGGAAACCCACTGGTCCAGCTGGCCAATTCGTTCCCTGGACGGCCGGTAGCGCACACTTGTACGTATGATGGAACGAGTCACGTACACATGGTGATTTACTTGACTTTTCTCATGAAAAGGTCCTCCTATGCATTTGTTTGTACGACTTCCTGGTTATTATTAGCTAGTACTCCGCCGTTTTTTTTATTTAATTTTTTTATTAATATTTTAAAGCTAATCTCTCACAAACTTTATTTCTAATTCTGATCCCTTTGATCACGCCACTACCCGTGGCATGTCCAAAATGTTCTGTCACGTCACCTATAGAGGCATGGCAAAAGCTGCCACGCAAACCCTTAGCCATGCGTCGTGCCAATGTGGATGGTTTGCGTAACATCTGTTACGCCGTAACTCACGACGTGGCAAGCTTATGGTCACACCATGAGATTTGGCACGACAGGGGGTAACTTAAGTGTAACCGCCGCTCCAGTTCCCATCCCTTCCCCCCCCCCCCCCCCCGCGTTCTCTTCCTATCGAAGCTTCGTCTCTTCTCCCCGACTGTTGGACCCCTCCACGAGGACCTCCTGGTGATGTCCTCTGCCCCACGGGCACCGCCCTCCTCCTTCGCCGCCCGCCTGTAGTCCCGCTGGACCCCTCCATGTCCGCGTCCAGTCTACGTCGGCCCTGCAGATCCCTAACCCTAATTTTCCTGTAGTCTCGATCGCAGATGCAATGACGCCACCTTGCCTTCCCCATTCCCAATCGCCCTTGGCGTCAGCGGCTCACCACTCGCAAGCTGGCATAGACTGAGCATGGGGTGACCGGCAAAGCGCCACAATGCAAGCGCAAGGGCCCAGCTAGAGTCAGGGCGGGCACCTTCTGGTGGGGCGTCAGGCGTATGGGAGGGGAGGCTGCAATCGACACTCGAGACTCGGCACTTGGCAGTCAGGCGGCACCACGACAGCCAGCACAAGGGGAGTGGGGATTCAAGGGAGGCGGCAAGGGCCAGGGTAAGTTGTTGAAAGATGTAGTGAAAAACCATTGCTATAATCATGTTTGTTGATGCTTCTCGGCAAGGCTTTTGCAAAAATGCAGAAGACAAGGTTGGCAGTGTCAGATAGCAATGTATTGGCTACAGTAGCATTTGTGGTTGCTAACAGCAGTGGAGTTAGTTCATAAATTGAATTTGTGAATTGATGTGAACTGTGAGTGAGTCTGTGAAGAGGTAGTGCAGAAGCAAGAAACAGGGAACGATGAGAAGAACATATATTGACCTATTGTATTGAGTATTTAGTATGTTAGGGAAAATAAGAAACCTCATTTAGTTCATGAATTTAATTGTAAATTGATGAGAACTGTGGATGATATTTGTGAATTGAGTATTTAGTATGTTAGGGAATGATGCAAAGAACAGCTATTGTACTGTGAATTGATGTTAGGGAATGATGTGAACCATGAATGATATTTGTGAATTGAATTGTGAATTATGAACTATGAATCAGTCATAGATATGATATTTGTGAATTGTGATACACTGATTCATACTTTCATAGTCATAGTCATATACATTTGAATATTTTTTTGAAATAATGAATATTTGAATTGTCAATTATCATAAATGAGTAGTTTTTGGTTGATACAAAGATCCTCGCAATCGCAAATGATGGAACTCATGGAAGCACAAATGTGGTACTGAGGAACTTGTTATCGTATCTTCTTTTTCTTTGCATCAATGAACATTGAAATGTATTGTGTTGGATTTTAAAACTATTGCGGTTATCAATTTTGCTTGTGTCACGTGTATATGAATTTACTCACGCATAGCTTGTTCATTTCGACACCCGTTCTTGTTGCTGCATTTGTCCTATGGGTTTTCTCGTCTAGCTACCAAGTCCAGGCCAGATCCGTCCACACTGCTACAAATATAATGAGTAGTTTTTTCCTGAATCAATTGCACATAATATGTATAGGACTAAATACCATCTCTATCGTTTATGGCATCTTTTTGTTTACTTTTTCTCTAAAGTGCTTAGCTAGGTAGTAACAACCGGAGCAACAAGAAGACCGCATATCCTTCTCAGTATCCACATCTTGGAAATGCACAAGAGAACTTTTGGGAACCTTAGCACCTAAAAAGCAATCACAAGTTACTGTAGGCTAGAGCTCAACAATACATATGCTCGACATATCCCATACGAAAAATACCACATATCACACCAAGATTATCCCAATAATGCAAACGAATGAAACTAGCATAGATAATATGCTCTAAAAGAATAATCAAACCCATGCATGCCGCTCAATATAGCGTGATAAGAGTTTTAGAAATTAAACATGGGCATGAAGAATATATTCTTCAGGTTTGTTTGGAGCAGGCTCAATATATAGCACCTCCACTTTGATCTCTCAAAAAGGGAAAAAGATATTGCTTCCAGTAAAGAAAAGAACCCCGAAAACAATATGCTCGATCAAAGAAAAGGTGGTCTAGCCTCTTGCCATTCTGTCGTGCAGTCTGTGCCGCTGGCCGGCTACAGATATCGTTCATTAAAACATTGCTAGTAAAAAAATGTGTAGCGTGAAATTAACAAGTTTGAGTGGATCTTGCATGTATGTGCAAATATGCACGAGTTGTTGTTTTTCCAGTTAAGATAGACATAGTTTTTAATTCGTTTTAACCTGTTTATCCATCTCAGTTTACAGTCTCCATATCGCACATACGCAAAACAAGATTTGCGTGAATGACAAAAGGTCTACCTCTTTTAACCATAGTACTATGTCACAAAAATAAGAGAGCATGGTATCACTATTTACGTAAGCTTTTCAGGGGCTAACCGATTTGTGTACGCTAAGAAAGCACTTCTACGCTTGTCTTAAAATGCATATTTATTCTAGGGCTCCTGAATAACATATTTGCACCATCATTAAAGAAAACTATTTTCCTCGCAAAAAAAGAAGACTATTTTAGAACGTGTGCTATTCTTTTTGGAAAAACAAGAGCATTCCTGCCCTCGCTCCATTATTGGGTTCTTAAAAAAACCATGCAGTAGTACCAGACTGTAGGATTTTAGCAATTTTGCACATGCACACGACTAGCTACGAACACTCCGACCATTCGATGCGTATTTTCCTCGTTGCAGTGAGTACGTACGGCGAAAGAGCTTATGGCACGTACACCAAGGCTACCCGCATGACGCATCGAAAATACCGGATGCAAGGCCAAGCATATAAATCGTTGTGGCCGCTCGGCGCTGCCTCGGTGGCTCGTCTCTCGCACGGCACGACGAAAGACGCGAAATCCCCCGAGCAAAATTCCCAACGGCCGTTTCGCTGGCACGTAGAGGCGGCCTATCGAATGCAGCTTCCCTGTTCTCCCCTTCTCTGTTTTCGTCCATGTTTCCTCACACGTGATAGAATCTTATTCGTTCTACTCTGCAATAACATCCATCCCTTTCAGGCCTGCTACGTGTGAGAAAACACAGAAGAGGACACGGAAGCTGCATTCCAGCCTATCAGGCACCAGTGGCTGCGGTTCCCGCTGTGCGTTAGGCGGCAGCGTGCGCATGTGGCCCGAAGCCACCCAAGGCTCTTGCCTTCACGTACCCGCGAGCCACCAGCAGCACGCGAAGTATGATCGAGCTGCTGCTGCGTGTTTTGTTCCGATTTCACGTTGGCGTTGCAATCATTTGCCACACATCTCTTCTGGTCCTCGAGTTTGGGCTCGCGTTACGCACCACTCGATCGGACTCTTCCAAGTTTGACGGCTCCATCGAGCGCATGAGGCCAGGCGAACGATTGCAGCAGCTAGTTCTGCCCGATAAACGACGGGACCGGATGGCTCAGAAGAAATAAGCTCCATCGATGGTTGGATGGGCTCATGAGTGTGACACATGAATGGCTAGTTCCGTCTTTGCTGGAGCTACCACTTTTCAGATCGCCTCTTCCCAAGTGAAGTAAGTGCAGAGTCCAGTTCTTCACAGCTGCCGTTCGCTTTCACCATCAAATTGCCCATCTCGTGGGCATTATCAATTACTACTGGTATCAGGAAAAGAACCCGACACGGCATCATGGCTTTCACGACTCACGAGTTCACGGCAGGAAAGTGGCAAGTAGCGAAAGTTCAATTGCAAGCAAATTGCAGAAGCAACGGGGGATCACACTGAGCTTGAAGGCATGCTCGTCATGACAAAGAAAACCACCAAACCCTACTTAAGTAGTAACAGGCTCGACCAGCTCTTCAGGGCGTCGTGCACATTCCAAATTCACCCTTTCACGTATAAGCCGTCCTACATTAATGCTGTCCATGTTGATGACCATTCAAAAGCATGCTTAGTTGCCTGTGCCACATCAATGAACAGTGGACTACATATGCTGCTACGAGTCTACGGAAGTGACCAACTACCATAGACAGCTACATGTACTTTGTAACAACATGATGTACTCCCTCCGATTCCGAATGTAAGTCGTTTCAGACATTAATATAGTCTCCAATGTGGCACTTTGACAATCAATTTCTACGAAATTTTAAATAAAAATGTTTATACATTATAGAGGTATATTTTATGATTGATCAGGTAATACCAATTTCATGTTGTCAATCTTTGTAATTCTTTATATATTGATGGTAAAAAAATGCTTGCCTTACAGATTTTAAAACAACTTACATTTGGAATCGGAGGTAATTTTGATACCCACAGGTGCGTTTGGTAAATTTATATATTTTTAGGAGCCTTTACCAAAGGTGCTAGTGTGCATCACTCTAGATAAATGTATATGATGCTGTAATAAGATATACATAGTTATCTATGAGGTTACTGTTGTACAAAAATGCAATTCCTATCATTGCAGGATATACTTCTTTTGTATGATAGAACTTTCTTGTCCAGGGTACGAAGTACTAACCTGCCAGAGGGACCAGGAAAGAAAACCCTCCAATGCACCAGTTCCTCCTGCAGGTTAAGGTGTTCCATTAATTGGCCGAGGAAAGAGATAATCATGAAATACAGAGGTAATAAGAATGTTTTTTTAGAGGAATAAGAAAGCATTTGATACTCAGACAAGAAACTAAGTAGATTCAGGTGACAAAGTGAGGAAAATTTCCTCCGAAGTATATAAACATGTTGGGCAAGAGAGAACTACAGGCAAGCTTACACATGATTCAAAAGAACAAAAAAGCAACTGGATGCCCATAATCAGTATACGCTTTACAATGTTAGGGCACAGCGCATACTTACAGAAAGGGGAAGAATGCACACTCCACTCTGCTGCAACAAACTTGTGATACAACAATATTGTGATTAGCTGATTCACTGCACAAAAAGCTGTCATAGCCTCTTAAGATGTTGCTCTAAGGGAAAAACCCCCAAATATTGCTATTTACATTAGATTCCCCGCACTTCAATCCATCTAACTGTGTGTTAAATTAACACCAGGCTAAACTGTTGACCATCCAAAATCACTGTCATTCAGCATTCACGACAATGGTCCATTTTGCAATGTAAGATCGGAAACAGATGAAAGCTGCTCCTCCAAGGCATTAAGAAGATCAAGGTACTCTCTGAACACATCATGTGACTGCAAGTTGTATGTAAGCATGTCAGAGACTCTTAGAAAGTTCATAAACCCAACAAAACAAGCACCTTTTATGCTTGCTAACCTGTAGAGTAATGCTATATGCTTTCCACAATCGCATATCATGTCGAAAGAGATCCACCAAAACCTGAGGATATAAGAAATTATGACAGAAGAAAGGATGTTGCTGAACCAAACAATTGGATGTATAAGAATTCATCTCAAAACCATCGCACCTTAAAACATCAAATAAAGCAAAGATGGGAATTGCTATTTTTTACTGACAACAGTGCACCAACTAGATTCATATCTGATCTCAACCAAAAAAAAAATGATTCCACAACAATCACTTTGACATCAAGTTTTTGTCAGGTGATTACTTCTGCTTATCATTCTATGTCTAGCTTGATATGGATATGAAAAAGGTCATTATACCACGAACAAAGTACATGTACATCCATTGAGCATTCATTTTTAAAATTTTGTGCAACTTTTAGAATGTTAGGGAGTTATCTGCAGAATGGCTACAAGTAGTTCATCTAGGAAAGTAAACTCTGAAAACTGCAAACAATTCATGGAACATATGATTGGATCAATAAAACTGCTGGTACCACCCTAGGCACCAGCACTGCCCGCCTCCTCTGTTGCCACAGCCCTCCACAACCTTGTCACCCCCATGTTCCCTACTGCAGGCAGCACCATCGGATGTTGCATCCCACCTCAGACCCCATCCCCACCTCCCTGAGCTGTCACTGCTGCTACTCTTGGCATGTCTGCTGCCGTCCAGTGGAGTACAAGCTGTGGGACAAGTAAATCCTAGTGTGGGCGGTGGTGGTGAACCAAACATTTCTTATTACCTATCCAATGTTCGATCCATGGTAAAAAAACCAAAAACCTCTTTAACTCAAGTGCAGATGCAAATGCCAGCCACAAGATCATCAAAGTACAACATGTTGAAAATTTAGCTTGCGTACAAGAATTGTTAAACATGTGAAAACATAGAATTATACAAGTATTACCTCTGCACGTCTCAATAAAGTTGCTAGCACCACGATCCATTCCTTAAACTTGACAGAACACATATGAGCAAGAAGGAACTCAGCATCAAGCCGGCTCTGAAGTGTGTCCATTTGAAGCTGTCATCAGAATATTAATATATAAATGAGAAAACAGATTAAAGAAAAGGAGATGGAAACGAAAAACTGTTTTTTTTCCGATCTGTGACTTGCAAATCAACCAAGGAAGCATCGAGTGCACCAGAGTTACAACATTATTCAAGGCATGCTGTCATCTGCTCCTTGAACCATGTAAGGCAGATGATCTACACAAGATTATTCTGGCTCATTGGTTGCTTTTGTCTTTTCAATATTGTTAGGTGATTTGCTGGAGTAAGCATCTCCCTATCTATAAAACAGACATTCACAGCAGCCACAATTTGCTCAGGCTTGTATTCCTTTTTTTAAAAATAAACCGTATTCTTTTATTAAGCGCACTTCATTCAGCACACTATCAAGTTTTGTTAAATAAAGCAGAAATTAGTGTGATAAAACTGTGGTGAACTGAATTGCAAAAATAATTGAAAAGAAAGAACATTAATAGCCTGCTGGGAACAACACTTAGGATGTGATCTTGGTTAACACATGGTTTATTTAAACATAATTAAGCTGGAGAGTTTCAACTTTAAAGATTACAAAATATTGAAAATTTAAAATATGTACATGTATATGGGTAATATATACGATGCAGGCCCAAATGTTTTTATGAAGCAAAATTTCTGTAAGTACCAAGGTGTCATGCCTATAATGGTAAGCAAGACAAAAGGCTTCATAATTTGCAAATAAATTGAGCACAAGTAAATATTGAGCTATTAATGTTTCATAATTTGTTAAATAATGACCTTTTGTCCGATCAATTCAAGTGCAGATGCAAAATTCTCCAGTCGAGCAGACCCTAGCCTTTCTCGCTGAAGATATTCCTGCATGAAGTTACAACATAGATTGATAATATGTGGCTTTGTATCAATAAGATTGGTAATAATGATGAATGGTGACAATCTCACCACTAGATCAAATTGAGTCCCTTTGACAAAAGCAACGAGCTTAGAAAGTTCCTTGCCAGACATCAAATAGCTAGCATGGCTCTCCAGAATGTTCATAACAGAGGCAATATGTGGGCTGAGTTCTTTCATTGAGTTACTGGCCAAGCAAGAATAAAACATGAGAAATTTCTAATAGCAACCATAGCCTTCTAAGTTAACTACAAAATGTACCTTTTCAAATCGGAAGATTGTCGCTTATATGGCGAATGGAACAGAAAATAGCCCAAAAACCTCGGGGATAGTTTTTCAGAGTCTGTAGTGGCATTTTCAAAGTCTCTGCCAGATCTTAGCAAGAAGCGGACCTAAAAACATTAAGGCATTCCCTTATTCATCTGTAGTATACCATAATATTAATACAGGAAATAGACAAGATATAGCACAAAAAACATACCAATTCCCCAGCGAGCTCATACAGACATTCATCAAGTGTAGCCTAGAAAGTATTAACCATTCGAAAGTGAGAGCTTGAACATGCGAGAAAACTAACGCTCAGACCAAAACCACCTTATGGTGAAGGTAAAAGAATTACTTGAAGCAAGCGGAGTGCACAGTACTGACTGACAGCAGGGCCTTCCAGCTTAGCAATGACCTGTAATTGCACAACATTTTCAATGTAAGTTCTTGCAGAAATTAATGATAATGATGATGGTGATAACAATCCTCTGTTAGTGCATAACTATAACAAACTTAATAAATGGGTAGGTCCAGGTCCATTCATGCAAGCAATAAAAGGTAGAGTTCAAATGAGCAATATCAAAAATAGGAGAAATACTATCATGCATCGGATAGCATTTAACACCTAGAAGGGTTTACCGTACCAGTATGTAGCAAGCAGCAGTCCTATACCATCTCCGTTGGAAACATTCCTCAAACATCCTAGCATGAAAGATCAGTCATATTAAGAACATAATTATACTGTATTTCAAATCTTAATCAAGTTTAAACATCGTTGATTGGTAAACATCTTGCTGTCCATAAACATTTTATTCCGAGCCTGCCCACTTCCAAGATACCAAATGCAGGTACTGGTAATCCTAGATTTTCTAAAAGCATTTATATCCATCAATGAAGAATCAATACGATGATGAAAACTGACTGCCGTTGTCCTGACCAGCCAGTTCACTAAAATCCCTAGGCAGTGCCTATACAATTAAGATAGTTTTGCCACCAGAATAGTCCATGATAGCTTTGATGATAGCCAAGTTAACAGGATCATGGACACCAACTATGACATATGGAGGTATCCCAAACATAAGTACATGTAGACTCTAGCTGATATATGGTAACTGCTGAAAGCAAGAGTTGCACAACTACGAAATTTCATGAGCACGTAAATGTAGTCTTTAAATTATAAGGATATGCATCTGTCAAACAAGGCTGCACACTTACTCTGTGGATCGTCCAGCTGCAGAGAAAAGATCTGCCCAGTGCCGACCATCAGTTTTCCTAGCAACACTAACTACAACATCCATATATTCAGGAAAATTTCGAAGTAGGTCACATGTCTTTTCTAGAAGAGACTTCTTTGGACATTCACTTTTTTGTGAAAGCTGATTTTTTGAAGAACTTGGCCTGCAATTAGCAAAGCGGCCAACCAGAAAAAGGTGGCAAAATAATATTTCATCAAAGAACACAATGGAATGAAAGCTGGCAACTTAGTCAACAAACGATGTAAACATGCTACAATTATCAGTACAACATGGTATAGAAATATTAGAGTGATGGATAGCATCCAGTTGAAAGCGGCTTATAAATAATAGGCAAGCAACTATAGCATGTGTCCATCTTTGTTTTAGCTCGATTTGCATATATGTAGTACAACTGTACAAGGACAGTGCAAGTCAGAATCAAAATACCTTGATATATCTGCGTCAAATACCGTAAACAGAAGCCACTCTAAACAGTGAGAAAAGTGAGGCTTCTCTGCCGACAAGTTTGCCAAACGTAAAGCTTCTTCATTTTTGTCTCTCTGGTTTAAAAAATTAAACAGAATGGAGGATTAAATTTTGAGGCACAAGAAAATGATTTATGCCACATGGGCTTAACATACCATGTATAGCTCTACAAAACAGTCCAAAATACAGAAAGTGATGCAACCAATAAAAGCATTCCTGTAAACATAAATTTCATGATGACATTGTTTTTTCAAAGACATAGAACCTAGTTTACTCCGAAAGCATCCTCTTTCAGTAATTATGTTAAAACGGAAACAAAAAATAGTCCTACTACACAACTCGACAATGCCGAATATTACAATATAGCAATTCAATAAGAAATATATCCCTACATTCTGCCTAATGTATTGAATTTTCTCCAAATGTTCCAAAGGGCAGCACAATGGTTGGTAACTTGTTAGATCTTAACAAAGGGTTACTCATATATACCAACTAAACCAGAGAAAAGAACAAGTACGGCCAACTCCCTGTTATCCCTATGCTGTTTTGGATTCAGCAATGAGTTCTACCAAATTCTAAAAATAGTTGCAGAAGAGTGGAACAACCAGAGAAAATGATGAGTCAATGGGCATAATGGCCCTGTTCAAAAGTGATGTGGCTTTTTCGCTTTTGGCTGATTGCAAGAGATTGAGAGAGGAAGAGACTCACGTTAAGAAACCACTTCATTCAAAGCGGCTCCTGCAGTGACTTCTATAAACGGCTTATAGAAACCACCTTAAGAAGCCATTCCGTTCAACTTTCGGCTTCTAAAAGCCAAAAGTTGTTTGAAGCAGAGCCTAGGTCACAGGTTAGATGCCAATGTAAGAATAAATGTTGGCAGGCCACTTTGGATGCTTGTATCAATGCTTATGCTGCCTTGGTCAAAATTGGTCCTTTTCCTTTCATCTTTGAAGGACCTAACTCCCATGTTTTTACTTGACTGTGTACCATCATTAATGTGAAGGTAAGAGCTAAATTTTAGGTGTACTGCTAGGACTAGGAATCTCAAATTTTTCTCTTGACTAATTTGAAAATATCATATTTTTTTCATTCTCAGATTAATGCAGGAGTTTCTGAAGATTGTATTTATCTACAGAAATGTCATCTAGAATGAAAAAGAAAATATATACTAAAGAAGCATGATTATTTTAAATTTTACCTGAAGGAGATGCCGTAGTAAACAATGCAATATTGTTTGCGCTTGAGGAGAAGGCTCAAAGCATGGGAACTCTGCGGTTGAGAAGGACATTCTCTGAGAAACACCAACAACTACACCAACATTTGGAAGAAGACCAAGAGGATACACCTCGCGGTCAAATTCAAGCTCCGGATCCAACTACAGAATCAAATGAGATGTGTTCAATTAACTTCTAATATTATTACCATAAAGGTTTCAATTGAAAAAAGGAATATCATATAAAAATATTATAACTTCAATAAATAGATTTGCCCATAAAAATTAAATAATTCACACAAGGTACATGGAAAAACTCAAAACAGATATCAAAATTATCGCATGATGTAAAATCTATACCTGCAAGAAATCTTCTTGCTTAAAAGGATTTGCACCATGCGATGGGTACCATACCTGCAACAAAACAGATCCTGTATAAAAGGATAGCAAGCGAAATTTGAAGCAAAAAAAGATCTATGCCCTCGGAGAGGTGTGCATAATGGAGTAGGTATATATCGAAGAATACATTATAACTAACCTGCATCCCTTGATGACCATAGTCAAGCCATGAAACCTCTTTGATAAGATTACCCTTCTCTTCCATTTGGGAACAAGTGACCCATAAGAGTTCAACTGAATTTGTAAGTGCCTGTTCATGTCCATCGTCCATGTCCAGCACAGAAAGCTCCCCATTCATCCGCAAGATCAGACATCTGATGTATAGCAAACCAAATAAAAATCAAGGAGAATAGGATTCAGTGATATTTTGGTTTAAAAAATACCTTGAAGGTTGTTGTGACAAGAACTCAGAAGATCCATTAGTATCCCGTGATTTCCGTTTCAGCATTCCTTCATCAGTTGGTTCAGGGATGAAGCGCATTGAAACAGGTGGGCTCTTCGGACTCATGATTGAAAGTTCTCGAACTGTTGAAAGCTGTTCGTAGAGAAATATCAATTATCATTTAGATGTTGACAACACATTCTGCACTGAGGATGACAGTTTTTCAGATCACCTGTAAAACTGGACTACTAGCAGGTGATAATTCTCCTGAGATCATCACATGGAAGATATGCACATCAAATGGGCTGTAGGTAACAAGTATATAGTCCTGGAAGACATCCATGACAATTGGTCTACCAAGCAGTGGTTTCCGGTAAAGTAAGGAGCTTTGATCAAGGTGATATCTTGGGAAAAAGAGCAGCTCATACCTAAGACAAATGCAACAAACATGTCATATCGCTAAATGTTAAATAGCAACTCATACTCACAAGAAAAATATGGTATTTAAATAGGTACCAAAGCACTAAGAACAGGAAATATTAATAAAGACACTTTTGACATATTAGCAAACTATGCAGTTCAGCCAGTGTTTTTTGTGAATTAAAGCACCACGTGGTTCAATGCATGAAACTCAGCTCACATACAATGATAAATGGAGATCTGTCATGTATTTAACCAGCAAAGCTCAGCCTTGAATACAATTTCCAAATAGATAAATAGAAGGTAAGAAAGTGAGACTAACGTGTTTGATGAGTCAACATAGTTGCATATGATGACTATCTTGCCCAGCCACAACAAGCCTTTGCATTGAATCTTTTGCTCTTGCGTAACATCCCCAAAAACACGCCACCTTTTATTGTGCAAATCATAGAGCACTAGCCCATGAGAGCCAGCAACTGCCAAGTACATACCATCATTGCTTGCAACTACATGCAGAACTGGCCAGTTCTGTGAAATATAGGACACCTGCTTCCAAAAAAAATTAATAGAATGAGTCATGAAACAACATATATTGCAGTACTTTTGCCTGAAAAATAAATCAGAAGCATATGAACTTGAAGACTTAACTGGAACATTAAGATGCAATATCTTAAGTTCATCAGTATCATCGGGTTGCACTAATAGTATTCGATCTTCGCCATAAAGAATCTGGCGAGTATATGTTGTGCCTGAAAGCCCTCTGTTTAGGCAACATTTGGCAAATGAGAAAGCAAGAATCCTTTCTGACAAGCCTTCTTCAACTGCAAATAATTTATATCCATAATCTTCCCACTGAATGTGTGATGTCCCGCCCATTAGAGGCTCAAGTTTTAGAGTGTTAGGTTTAACCATTGGAGATGAGGCAGAATTTGATCCGGTTTGACGAATTGTGCACATCAATCGACATCCAGATACAGACCAAACAGTAAGTCCCCTAAATTTCCATCCAACTGCAAAAGCACAATTGTCAGGCGTCCAAGATATACAAGTAACAGGACCGGTATCTTCCACTGAATGCCTACAATTTTTTACCCAAGGAAAAAAAACAACAGTTATATCTCAGCTTCAATAGAACAACTGAAAAGTATTGCTGGATAAATTGACATAGTTACACAGTAGTCATGAACCACAGACTAAATATTAAATCATTGATCATTCTGGGCAAAATGAAACGATCGAGGCTAACCACAAGGCAACAATATTGATGTTAAGTGTTTAAGCCAAACAACCAGGCTTTCCAAATCTGCATTGAATTTACATCACTTGGAGATATAGACATCTGGTAAAGTAACAAAAAATGTCTAAGTTTCTACTAACGATTCATTACTCTGCAAGCAGTGTGTCCTAAATCAGCACAAATTTGCAATCAACAGCAAGAAAATTAGGTAGTCAGAACTATCAATGCTGCAAGTACTACAATCTCTAACAACTTGTAACAAACAAATAGTAATGTGAGACTTACCCCCAATCATACAAAGAAATCGTGCGTATATGCCGTGCACTTTCAGCCAGGTCATACAGTTCAACAACACCTCTACGGAAGCCAACAGCAAGAATCTGCTGGTTCGAAGCCACAGAAGTACACACCGCATCATTAGTGCTCAACCATCTGTCTGTTCTGATGCTGCTGGTTTGCTTTAATCCCTTCTTACCAACAGTACAGAGTGCAATCTGACAGTCTGAGTACAAAGCAACCAGCAATCTTAGCTTCACCGACAACTCAACATGAATGATAGCAGAATTCTCTGTGCAGCAGGGAGCAGGCCTTGCATCAGAGTTTTCTCGGCGACTAGGTGGATCAAACACCAAAGCATCTGCAACACCAGTAGTTTTGTCGGAAGAACATGCAGAGCAACAAAGCTTGAAGCTGTCCGAGAACTGGCAAGCAACAACAATACATGGAACAAGCTTAACATAGCAAGTAGGAAGCAAAAAGGACATAACTATTTCACATCTAATCAGTAATAACTTACAAGAAACAGAAGTAGTATGCATTTTCATGTACCTCAGCATTCCAGGACACCACCTGCAAGTGCCCATTGGACAGTCCAAGGAGCATGCTTTTGCTATCGCATACAAAATTGCTCCTGCAGCATGATATCGCACTTACAAGTTAGCTCCCCTACAGGAATTTCGCATCACATTTTGTGGGTAAAGAGCAGCGAATACCATACGTTATAGAAACGTCATTGGCGAGAGGAACCTTCTCGACTATTTTTAGGGATATACTCGCAAGGCAAAGCCCAGGGAGCTGCTTGGCTCCAACGATCAGCGGCTTCCCCGAGAGCAGCACCTTGTATATGTGAAGGTAGAAGGAAGAGGTCTGCACATATAGCACACACCCGGTGAGTTGCTGCGCACAGAGAGCGAACCGGAGCAAGGGGAGAGAGGGCAGTGGGCTGACCAGGACGGCGACGGTCTTGGCGTCGGGGCTCCAGACGGCGTGGGCGTTGTGGCCGTGGGCGTCGAGGGAGTCAGGGGAGCGATCGAAGCGCGCGAGGCGGACCTTGTGGTGGTAGGTGGACCAGAGGTGGAGGGAGGCGGGGCAGACGGCGAGCAGGAGGCGGCCGAGGACGCGGAGGAGGACCACGCGGTCGGAGCCGCCCGGGTCCAGCGGGATCGACTGCGGCCACCCGTACGCCATGTACATCCCGGCGGCTGCGGCGGGGTGCCGGCGCCGGGCGCCCCTCGCCGGTGGTGGTTGGACGAGATGCGGGGCGGGGAGATGTGATGGGGAAGGGAGGAGACTGGTAGGCGATGCAGGAGATGCAGCAGTATTTTTTTGGCATTTCTTTTTATTTTCCTTTTTCGATTCTTTTTATTTCAGAATCAGATCAGAGCCATCAGATTGCTCCCTGTTACGGTGTTACCGACGAAAAGAAAGGAATAGCGCCCGAGCTGAAGGCAAAGGGGTATCGGGCAGAGTGGGGCAGAAGAAGGGAAAATTGAGTATATAGGGCTGAGTTGAGTGTGATTTTGTGAAATAGGATCAAGTTTTTTGGACTTGTAAATATAGGACTGAGTTCACCACCTTCTTGCAAATATAGGATTTTTCCCATTTTAATTTCATTTCTATTTTTCAGGCATTTTTCTCCACGCGAAATGACCCTTTTACCCTTCTTCTTCCTCCTCACCTGGCTGCGCCGCCGCCTGGCCGCGCCGCCCCCTCGCTGGCCGCGCCGCCGCCTGGCCGCGCCGCCCCCTCGCCCGCCCCGAGCCGCCGCCGCTCCCTCGCCTGCCCCGCGCCGCGCCGCCGGCGGCGCGGCGCGGCGCGGGCGAGGGAGCGGCGGCGGCGCGGGGCGGGCGAGGGGGCGGCGCGGCCAGGTGAGGAGGAAGAAGAAGGGCAAAATGGTCATTTCGCGTGGAGAAAAATGCCTGAAAAATGGAAATGAAATTAAAATGGAAAAAATCCTATATTTGCAAGAAGGTGGTGAACTCAGTCCTATATTTACAAGTCCAAAAAACTTGATCCTATTTCACAAAATCACACTCAACTCAGTCCTATATACTCAATTTTCCCGCAGAAGAATGCTGTGTAGTACGGCTTTGCGTCTGATTTGGGGGACAAATAACTTGGCACCAGCAATGGATTGATGAACATTGAAAGAACTTGGCACCAGCAATGGATTGATGAACATTGATTAAAAAAAGTAGATCGATGAGCTACATATGGTATAACGAGGTGTGCTATCTACATCAGTTCAGTGCCATTTTCATTACAAATTTCGGTACCACTATGTCACTTACCACAACAAATCCATTATCTATCATATGGAACATCACATCATTAATATTCATTAATATAGATAACATTGGCGATGTGCTGATGCAGTATTTGTATTATCAAGCACTATATTATGCGGTAATGACACGTCCTTACCGTGCAATAACATTATATCATGACCACTGCATTAGAGATTGATGGTATTTTGGATGGGTCCCGTACTACAACGAAACTAATTTGACATTCTTTTCCGAAAAAAACTAGAGAACTTTATATTGTTGGAACGGTATTGGATCCAAGGTGCGGTACGGCCATCTTCTTCCTCCCGCTAGCATCTCCTAGATCTCCATCTCACATCGATAGGGAGGGAGATGCCGCTGCCACGGAGTTCCCTCAGCGGTTACGGTAACCCGTTTTTAAGCGTCTTTCTTTTTTTTCCCATCCTCTCAGGTGGATAGCTCCGTCCAATCTAGCTTTTTTCTAGCAGCTTCTAGTTTTTAGTTTTTGACTAAAATTATATTTTAGCAACTGTTAACTTTTTGTGAGTTATTCAATTAAAAATAAATAAAATACCGATATATATTCACAGGCAATACGGCGAAAAAACAAAAAATCGAAAAAACTGAAAGTAAGAAGCAACACGTTGCCTGAACGAACGGAGCCTATGAAGCATGAACCACCCAGTGGCACTGCTCAAGATCAATGTCACGAATTACTGGATTTAACCAAAAAAACAATTGAACACCTCGAACTCGTTGGCCCCAATAACATGTCATGGTCTTCTTACATAACAGCCTTAGTACCTTGCACGATTAGCAATACAACAACTCTTCGCACGATTAGCAATGCAGCTACGCACATTTCTAACACAATACGATCACTCGATCAGGCCTGGGGCAACCACGAAAATTTAAGATATCCTGAAACTAGTTCTCAAGGTTCGCTTTGCAGATATCACCCATGAAGTAAGAGTTTCAGAACCTTCCGTGCTGATGATGGTTTCACCACCTAAAACAGCAGCAGATGGGCGATCTACCAGACTACCGCAGCTTCAAACCAGAGCAAACATTCCATAGTCGTGAAAACGGGAGACAAGGTAGTTTCAGCACATAATGCTCCTGGCTCCTGCCAAATATAACGGCAGTGCTCATAGTGGCAGCCACTTCTGCTCCATTCTCAGCACAAGACAGTGCGATTCCATTCCCTTTTCAGCGTACGACGGTGTGACAGCTCTCGCTAATGGTGAGCTGAAGCTGCTGTGCATTGGATCACAATCACTCCATATCAGAAACTTCATCCTCCTCCTCGTCCTCGTCGAGGATATAAACCAAAGCATGCCTCCGAGATGAAAAGACACAAGCCACTCCTCTTGAGGCTGCAAACAACATTCAGAAAAAAAAAAAAAAGAGCTCCAGCCATCAGGCCCATCATTCATTATGTAAAATGCATAGCAACTAAATCCTGAGTAAACACTCAACCTACCACTGACTGCCAGTGGAGTAGACACAGCGTGAGGTATGCTACGAACTTTTCCATAATCTGTGTCCAATTGGAGTTCCAGTGCCTACATATGTTCATGGCAGGAAATTAGCAATGCTATTACAATTTGCCAGTAGAAGTATGGTCACCGTCAACAAGTACGTTTCATTTAATAACTAGATTTGGTGAGATAATATATGACCTTGCTCACATAATGAGTAAAAGAACAGATGATAGGTTCTTGTCAACACACCAATTTGCAGATCCAGTTCAGAGTTGTTTATCTTGTTCCAATGATTAATTATTGATGTAACCAGTTTTTATTTTTTTTGTAATTTATTTCAGTAGGGTTCTCCCCTGCTGTCCTCATAAAAAAAGATTCTTACCACCAGTTCTTGTAGACTGTAAATATTTGCAGGGAGTGTTCTTGAGATTGGTGTAAAAGAAAAGTTCTCTGTCTGCAGCATCACCATCCAAGATCTTCGAGGACTATCAGAACAGGACCTTTCAGTAAGTAGTAAAACGACCTTGTTGTCCTGTGTGAACAACCGTTTATTTTGTAAGCTATGCCAAGTACTGTACAAAAAATGAAATATTGCCTCTATAGATGCAAAAGGGAATACCTTATAAAGAGACAGATCTACACACTCATATTCATCAGGTATACGCAACAGAAAACCTGAAGGTGATGGCATGCTGAAGGTGGTACAAGAATTACAGAAGTCCTTTATCACACCAATGCAATTTCTTAAATTTGAGGATCCATCTGGTATCTTGAAGCATACGTAGTCAGTCAAGCTATTTGAAAACGTCTTAAGCTGAGTATCTTCATCCTGCTATTTTGAGTAACCAATTAAGATTATGAAGAGCAACAGATCATGTTATTAATGCAGTACGAAGAAATCACCAAAGAGAACATGAACCTTATAGAAGGATATTGATGTCGGAGTACAGGTTGATGACAAGGCAACTGACGATGTAACAGGATAAAGAGGAAGCAATCCTTGACAATGTATTTGTGAAGAAATAGTGGTGAATGGCATCAAGAAAGCCTCCTTCAGGCTGAAAAAGATGAGAAATAAAATGGTGAGTGTAGCATAACACTGCTTAGCGAATGGAAAGGAGCAGCTATGTTTAAGCAACAAGCAACAATTTTAACATTATTCTGTCTGTGAAAAGTGAAAACACAAAAACTTCACTGACAATACATTGAGTTGACAGTTTCCAAATAACAAATAACATAGTAACAAAAAATTAAGACACTAAATGCCAATCTCAAGCAATCTTAGCATATATAATAGCAAAGAATTTCAAGTAATAAAATGACCCACCTTTCTTCCAGCTCATTAAATTGTTTTACCAAACTCCTTTCCAAAAATTTGGTGTCTGTAAATCCTCCAAAAACTACTAGCTGCTCAACATGTCTTGTAGTATCCCTGAAAAAGCATGTTGAACACAATTAATAAATGCAGCAACACTTTTTCACTGGTTTGGATTTAGGAAATACTAAGAGCACACATTCCAAGATCTTCAATAACTGGATTCAGTGAACCAATGCAGTTCCTTCTTTTGAAAAAAAAAAGGCAATGCAGTTTCCAACACCAAGACACCTAGTATACGAAAAATCTGAAAAATATACATTTCAAAGGTTTCAAAGACTAAGGAAAAGGGGTTCAATAGTGCTGTAATCTTGGGGACATGGACGCTCTGGAATCACAGAAATAGAATAGTTTTTGATAGAGCTTCGCCTTCCGTGTCGACGGCCCAGCAATTCTTCATGGAGGAATTGAGGCTCTGGAGCTTTGCAGGTGCTATTAAGCTTCAGGAGCTATTTTTTGGTCGGCATGTGGATCTTGTGTGAGTGATTTGTTCAGGTCGGGTCGTTGTGTTGCTTAGTTAAGTGTGTGTGTTTTTGTTTTTTTTTTCTTTTCTTTTAAGATCTTTTGGCAACCTTTCCTTTTTTCCTAAGGGAGGGAAGGAGGTTGTTTGTACGGGAGTCTCTCCTTTTTCTCTCTTAATATAAAGATACGCAGCTCTCCTGCGTGTTCGATAAAAAAAAAGTAGTTCCTGCTGAGAATCAACCAGTATCTATGAAAATTTCCATGGTACAATTCACTCATCTTGTCCAGATATAACTGTTATGAATATTGTGCATATATTGAAGAGGCCCAAGGGGCAATACCGCAATATATAGAGAGTACAAGGGGATATGCCATATGCAGATAAGGAAAGCGAGACATATATGGAAACGAATAACAATCTTATTCTATCTCTAATACCCTTAACACCCCCCTCAAATGCAAGGCGTATGCAATAGCATTGCATTTGAAAAGGGGTGAACACTTAAACAAGAAAAAATCCAAAGTCCGAGTCTTGATAATGTCGTCGTTGCGTGCAGTTTTGTTTAATAAACTGTCAAATCAAGTCGAAGAGGAATAGATAGAAGCATGACGGCGCAGATCGAAGCCCAAGACGGCGGCGGCGCAAAGCACAAGGTGCAGAAGACGCGCGGCGGCCTTAAAAGCTCAGGGCGACGGCTAGAGAAGCGGCGGCATCATAACGACTTCTACGATCTGCACGCGGCTCAGAGAATAGAGCGGCGGCTACTGCCATGCAAAAGAAAATTCCTACACTTCTATGACTGACAATAAATTTTGTGGACTTGCACAACTTGGACGAACTAAAAAATAAAAATTAGAACTACAGATTTAGGTGGACACAACGGAAGACTCATAAAATATAACTAAAGACTGACTCACTGAACACAGATACTAGTGATACTAGCAGCAGCATATCCTCTCACCTACCACCTCTTGAAAATCAAACCTGCTACCTTACTCCCGTCTCTCACCCTTTGTCCTCGCGCCTCCCCTCTCTCTTTCTTCTCACCCCCTCCCTTACTCTCCTCGCGGCCGGCGTCCGCGCTCCCTCCCTCACTCGGACTCTCGGAGAGAAGAGGAGCAGCGGCTCCAGCGGGAGGTGACGACGAGGAGAAGGCGACTCCCCGGGGCCGGGTGGCGGCGAGATCCGGCGGCGGCGGCGGCCACGGGAGCGGCCGCGGCGGCGGAATCCGGTGGCGGCTGGATCTAGGAGAGGGCCAGATCCGGGGCGGCGAGGCGACGAAGAGGAGCCTGGAGCAGAGGCCGGCGCGGGCATGGGCACAGGTGAGCGAGCGCACAAGGAAGACGCGGCGACGGCGCGGAGAGTGCCGAATCCGGCAGCGGGGAGGACGGATCCAGCGGCGGAGAGCCCGGATCTGGGCTTGCCGGCGGTGGAGACGGCCGGACTCGCTCTCCCCCTCCTCACGGACTTGGCGGGCCTGGGGCGGCGGTGGCGGCTGAAGACAGTGAGGCGAGGCTGGATCTGGGCGGGGGCGCGGTGGAGAGGACCGGATCCGGCCCAGAGACGGTCGGATCTGGGCGAAGAAGGGCCAGCCCGAACAGAGGGGCGGCGAGATTCGGCGGCCCAAGATCCACCGGCATGAGAGCCGGCACAAGCGACGGCGGGCGACGACGGCCGTGGGCGACGGCGGCGGCCAGATCCAGAAGAGGCGAGCGGCGGCGGTGGTCCAAGAGATGGACAGCCACGGTGGCCCAGCGTCGGCCCGGCGACAATCCGGTGGCGGCGGCCAGCGAACGCGGGCATCTTCGAGAGTGCCGTTAGTGGTGGCGCACGGTCGGCGAGCAGCGCGAGCACGGCGGCCGGGAGAGGTGGCCGCCCAACGAGATGGTCGCCCCGGGAGAGGAGATCGATCCTCCCGAAGGCAGCAGCAACAGCGGAAGTAGATCGGAAGTAGATCGAGGTTAGGGTTTCAACCTAAGCTCTGATACCATGTTATGAATATTGTGCATATATTGAAGAGGCCCAAGGGGCAATATATATAGGGAGTACAGTACAAGGGGATATGTCATATGCAGATAAGGAAAGCGAGACATATATGGAAACGAATAGCAATCCTATTCTATCTCTAATACCCTTATCTCTAATACCCTTAACAATAACCATGCACTTATGTTTATAGATGGGTGAAGAGCAACTTGCGAATAGGTACCATAAAGATTCAAATCTATACACACGTTATTAATAAAGAGTAAAGACCAATCTATAAATAAGAAACAAAAATCAATAATTGGCAAGCTACTTACAGATCACACTCAAATCTCTGATCTGCTTCAAGTAACTGTTTGATTGGATCCTTGTCAAGAAGAAACTTCAGAAAAATCACCACAAGTTCGCTACAAAAGATGATGCCCTGGTAATTAATAACAAAGTGCTGATTCATAACTTGAGCAATAAGAGAATAATAAGAATAAAAAAGACAAACCTGTTTGCTGGTGGAACTTGATCGGTTGGTTCACTTATTAATATCTTAACGCACTTCAAAACCCAACTGAAGAAATTTTGAAACTGAAAAGTTGACGAATTAATGGAAGTTACTACAGAATAAACCCCTAAAGGTACAGCATGATCACTAACCATAACTGCATATAGGAAACAATAGAGCATGGAAGAACATAATATTACACAAATGCAATGTATATCAAACAGTTTTGCCACTAACAAAAGCATGTCCAATGCATAAATGCTGACCATAGATTCTCTTATTTTGAGTATGGATGAAAACATTACATTTGTTCCCCATCAAAGAAAAACATTACATTTAGAAAATTTTGGGAATATGATTGACTGTTTAAACATTCAGGACCAAATTGGCATACACTTGCTGGAATGTTTGTTCAGTATACACTGCCTACTACTGTAATAAACACAATAAATAAGACGAATCATTTTTGCATACACAGGCATACAAAAAGTTGTGCCCACTTATCCAGGAAGGAGCTTCAATTTAAAAGGGCAAATGGCCCACGTTCATATCTAAGTTGAGAACACGGTAAGAAAACATGCAACGAGAAAAAGGAATACCAGATATAGAACGGTAGCTGCAACCCTTGAAAACCGCTCAACTTGCACAACTAGCATCCCAATCTTCTCAGTTACACCATCAATAAGCTTTTCATCTAACCCAATGTTCTGAAATCGTGAACGCCATCTTGCAAGACCTCTTAGTTCTGCAAGTCTGAATGAAATAATTTCGACTGCAGGCTGTAAATAAAGAACATAAATAAGCAAGCCACTCTATTTTCAAAATAGAAACTAGAAAAAGGTTACAAGTACGTAGAACACTGAATCCAGCCAAATGGAATGACCTTCAATTAGAGAACCATATGCTTTAATCTTCATTTCCATGCAGGAAAACAATAGTGTATGTTAAAGGAAGATATATCTATGTTATTCCAACACAGGCAGGAAAACCTGGGGGAGAAAGCAAACAATGGTATTACTAAAATACTAACAACACTACCTGGTTTAAGTCACCTAACTAGTATAACACTAACAATATCACGAGACTTTACTGGTAGTAGCAGAAAGATGTGAAGCTGTCCATAAACTCTATAGCATCCATTGAGAAGTGAACAAAAAACACAAACAATGGTATAGAAACATGTCGTTGTGGCGTCAATAGGTAGTAGCTGACCTGAAGATGCTCACTGACAACAACACGAAGTTCTCTTCCAGCACTGTCAACAGCCTTAGCTATCCTCTTGAGACCCTATCCACATATGAAATGACAAGTTTAGACAGGTTTCCTCAGAAAACAAGGTACGAAGTTATGGTAGTCGCAACAAATACCGCTTCACCAAGTGAGCTGACTAAAAATTGGTGAAGTGCTGGACTTGTACGTGTCCCAGACAAAAGGCTCATAAACTCATCCTCGGAGCTAGATTCCATCCCTGTAAACAGTCAGAAACTTTCACCAATGGAGATAGAATAAAGGTACAGGCTTCTTGACTGTTATGGCTTTAAGAGAAATCAATCATACCATGGGCAACTATCAGAGAAGGCAAGGCACTAAATTTCTCATGAAATAAGTTCATAGCACTTGACCATTGTTTGGACATCATAGATATGGAAGCACGAACAACTTCAACCAGATCTTGAATACTTGACGCTTGCTGGGACACCTGATGTAGCTCGTTTTTCCTTTACAGCATTTATTGGTGATAACACAAGCGGAATAAGAAAATCATTATTTTTACCAATTTTAGTAGGTACAACAAAGTAGTTGGACCTGTTCTTTTGGGCTGCGGCCTATGACTTTTGGCTATGGCTTATTAGTCTGTCTAATAAATAGTGATTGCTAAGGGAAGCTAAAAGCAAAAGGCCGCTGAAAAGCCAAAAAAGAACAGGGCCAATATCCTTGCAAACTTTATTAGTGAAACACCACTGCTATGCTTTAGAGGAATTAACAACAGCCCAAGATATTTGCACCTGACTATAAAACAGAATTATAGTTTTAAAAATTAGCGAATGAGCCCATCAGTTCAGTCACTTCAGGTTTCAAGGAAAGGGTTATTCTCAAAATATATTTTTGAAGTTGCCATACAACACCACAATAAGATAATGGTTTCTGAACAAGGGCGGAAGTTAGTAAAAGAAAATGGAACTGGTATGTCATTACCTGTTGAAAAAGATAGAAGTATCCAGGTGCAGACAATGTAACCCAACAGAATTGTCATTGCCGTGAGAAAGGTTGTTAGTATCAATCAACTTTCCGGAGCACAGGAGAACCAATTGATGGAGGTTTCTTGATAAAGAGACCTGATATAAAGAACAATGAGTGCTCAGCATTTCATATGCAGCAGATTAACACGTGCATAGGAAATGAAGAATTAACGACCTTGCTTATGGAAGCATCCTGGAGTTGGTAACTAGTTGTTTTTCCAGAGGATTGAACATGGATTGGAACCTCATTTATATTCTGAAATGTCAAAGATATAAAAATAATGACTCATGGAAGATGATCTGAGTAAAAGAACTAAGGTATTCATTAAAGCTTATAAACACAAAAATTTAGGCAACAGTTGCTCAAATGTCCATAGACTCAAAGCCTTACAATTACATGAAAATATAAGGAAAAAATGCAACAAAAAAAGGAGTGAAGCTTCACTACTCGGCTACTCTAAACCAGATTACTTCACCTGTTTGTGCGCACATAGAAAGAAAAAAGAAGAATCATACATAATCAGACAGTGCCAATAGAGGAAAAGGATATGTTAATAATCATACATAATCAGACAATGCCAATAGAGGAAAAGGATATGTTGTCATCGGCAAATTAACAACAATCAAGGGCATCCCCAGCATTTTGCTCCAATGAGTTCAAAGTTTCGGTATGACAATATCTATTAAGCAACCTTAACGAACTATTTCTTAATGAAATATCTATTGACTACCTTTTTATAGCATGACAATACCATCTGCTTAACATACTAATTTTTTGTAACTGTTTTTCTGCCACAGCATAGCATGGCGGCATGGCGCAACAGAAAGAGTAGTAAGTAACAATGATGCACTAGCCATAAAGAATTAACACACAGTAAAATAAAATGTAGTTTTGTAAGTTATCAGTTATGTAAACAGACTGCCAGAAGAACTGTTTTAAAATATCATATTTCTTGTTAGGGTGCAAAAGTCTTTGCTGTGGAACCAACAAAAGGGCATTCATGATAAGAACAACCTTCAGAATCAAAAGAAAGCATGCACAACTGATGAACTTCTATTGAATTCAAATGTAGATGAGCACTCAGTTATTGTATATACTTACTATCTTTCCAACTGGAAATATTCCAAAAATACTGAAGCAAATGCAACCATCTTTATCACCACTGCACAGAATATTAAAGCGTTGACAGGAAGCACTTGAAAATTCCTGGATGGCTTCTTCATTCTCATCCGCAAGACCAGTATCTGCAGAATTTAGCCCACCTATCCTAGGCATCACAGGAGCAGGAGGAAAGAAACGCGGTGTGCGGTCTTCATACAATAACAGGTCATCCTTGTCAGTCTGCGGTAATTAGCAGAGGGCTCCAGTAATGAACTTTTTTAGTGAAACCCTAAACTAATGTCAATTAGTGCAAAACTCATGCATAGTTCTCGAAAAGAAAGACTGATGCATGAATTGATCATCTGGCAGTTGTAAGCGTTACTGAATAACGCTTTAAATGGGAGGATGTTATATATTTGTTACAACAAGATGCGACTATACATTATTACATAAATATCTAGAGTTCAAATAGTTAATGTTTTTAAAAAATGAAAACGGAAATAGTATACCCTTGATAGTGGTCCATCTTCCGCCCAATTCAAACATACAATGGCAACATCATGGGATTTTATACTTCTTAACATCTTCCCATTCTGCAATCAGCACTACCTTCAGTTATACATGCACAAAGAGATAAAGTAAAACAGATTGTGATAGCACGCGAGTTTTTCTTTTTGGATTTTCAAGGGTAATTAAAAATGTGAAACTCGACAAAAGTCAAGGCATAAAATAAGTTCTGTACTTACATTAAAGCTACTAGGGAGTATATAAAGAGTTATAACAACTCTCAGGACACAAGTCAACAGGAAGAAGCCTTGCAGTTTTAGCTTATGGGGCTGTTCCAAAAGAGATTCATTCTGCCCAACACATGGAGAGGTGCAGCCGTGCCATGCTCTTGGCTGAACTAAGTGGTGCGGCCATGTATCACGTTTTTAGTTTAAGTTTGAACCCCTTTTTGTTAGATGGGTCCGTACCAGGTTATGAGTGCAAAACTCGATCTCCAAGCCAAATAGAGTTCCCATCAGTTTTCCCTTGGCCGAATACTTCTAAACCGGCCCAAGGCCCATGCGTGTGCGTGTGGAAGGGAAGGGTGGGAACGCCCTTAAGTATGTCGGCTCCTTCCTCTTGTAACCCTAGACCAGATATGAGACCAGATATTATGAGATAATAGATTGATTTGTTTTGCTTCTTCATGGTGGCTGAATCAGCCATGGAAGATTCAAGTATTTTGCAAACCAAAATCGTTCAACCTTTCCGCTGGAAATTGGGAGCGCGATAGGGTTTCGCTTGGTAGTCGTGAAGTTCGGCATGTGTGTTCTTGTGAATTAAAGAGTCTCCATTCTTGCATTGGTAACCTAGGATCACTATAATTCGAGAGACTATACGTGAGTATCTTGATCCTATGTCGAGAAGATCGGGTGACCCTGTATCACTTAAACAAGCAGTTTGATAGAAATTATACAAATAGATGGACACCATAATGTACCTTGACTAAAGGGCTATGGGCACTAAGAAACTAGTAATGTCAAATGCGGGAGTTCTGTCCTCTTTGTGACCAAGAAGAGGAGACTATCGACCATCTCCTTGTCCAGTGTGTGTTCGCAAGAGAATTTTGGTTCTTTTTGTTCAGACAGGTCGGTCTTCAGCTCTTGTCCCCTCAGCCTACAGAGATACTTCCATGCTTGGTGGGAGAAAGCTAGCAGCAGCACCGTTGATGGGTTGATGAGGCAAGGAATTAATTCGCTCATTATTCTCGGAGCTTGGACTATTTGGAAGCATCGCAATGGGTGTGTTTTTGATGGAGCAGCTCCAAACTTAGCTGGTGCTTTGGTCTTAGCCGGCGAGGAGCGCCGCTTGTGGTCTTTGGCAGGGGCTAAAGGGCTATCATTCTTGACTGCCCTCATCCCCAGTAGTTAGTGTCTAGCTCAGTAGTGGTCACCTTGTGGGTTTTTTGTCTTGGACGCGTTTGTAACCCTCGAATCTTTTGCGTGTTTGTGTGGTGTTTGTGGTTTTGTGTGGGCTCTTGCCCTTTATTCTCTTCTTAATATAATGAGGCGCAGCTCTCCTGCGTTTTCGAGAAAAAAAAATGTCAAATGCGGCCTTACATACCAGCGTCATCTAGGCAAAGGGAGGAAGCTGGAGGTTGTCTCGGCTGATCAAGATAAACAAAGGAATATGGCGTAACCGAGTCAGTTACTGCGGGAGGTAGGATTGGAATAGGAGATAGAGTTGTAGAAGGTCTTTTGAGTAATGTCCTTTACAAGTTTTGTTACTTAAGATAGATATTACTCAGCATTGTATATTGAGGGTCTTGTAATCGGATCAAAGACAAGAAGATAGTAAACTTTCCTTAGCTCGTCTTCCTCTTTCCGGTCTTCGTGCTGCGCCCTCCTACTGCGCTCCTCCTCTCTGCAACATCACGGAGTCAACAGGCTCCAACTCAGCCAACGCTCCAGGCGCTATCCCTGCGCATGGGTATAATCTCCTGCCACGCGACCGTGTCCGTGACATCTTGTTATCAGAGCCAATGGCTAGGCCGTCGGAGATGGCAGCGCTGACCTGGCAGATTGCTAATCTCACGGCCGCCTTGACAATCTAGTTTGAAGGATTGAAGACGGAGATAGCCACAGACATAAACAGCATCAATGAACGAATCAATTTGCTTGAAAAGCATCCAAAGAATTCTGGGGAGGAGCTTCTTCCGATACCGCCAAGGATGATGCCCACCCTCCCTCCCTCACATCATCAACTGGCGCAAGATGGAGGACAGCAGGGAACACGCCTCCATAAGCTGTCTGCTGTAGGGGCGGCCCCACCAACACCCGTTCGGCCTGTTGGACCAAGAGGCCCAATAAAGCATATAAAACGACACCTATACCCCTAACATAGGTGGGCCATTGTAAGGGTATCATTGTAATCTGGTGGTGGCCCTCAGAACGCTGCAGTGCGAGCTAGCAGACCTCCGAAGTGCCATATAAGGGATGCAAGAGGCTCAAAGTCAACAAACACCTGCGGCAACGATAGCGGAGGTCGCCACCGAGAGGGCGGACAGCCGCGAGGCCCCTACCGGGGCTCGCAATACCCTCCTCTGTTCGCCGGTCTGCAGTAATACGCATGGCTAGAAGACTTTAAGATGCCCATGGTGGCGTCGTATAAGGGCGATACGAACCCCCAGGAATTCTTACGCATCTGCGAGACGACCATCAAAGCTGCAGGGGTGACGACTTGACAAAGGCGAAAGGGTTGCCACTCGCCCTTCAAGGGATAGCACTCTCCTAGTTCTTCACCATCACGCCAGGCTCTATATACGCATGGGAGCATATGTAGGACTGTATGCACAACAACTTCTAAGGAAATTATGTTTCAATTTCAGTGACAAAATAATGAGAAGTTTTTCAAATTAAAAGTAAGGTCTTAAGGGCACACATAGAATTATAGTCTTAGAGTAGACAAAGAAACACTATAGCAGCAGCTACCCCAAGGGCCCCAAGTGTACGTGACCAGGTGATAGTGTGATACTACTGTTGGCAAACATAGTCAGTGTTAATGACACATGTTACTTTTTGAGGAGAATTTTCATATGCCTCCATGTACGCACATAGTTGGGCCTGAGGTCCTTGGAGCCTATGTTGTTGTGGTATGGGTTGGTTGGGTATGGGTCTGAAGACCGAGAGTAGGGCACTCACTCTTGAACAACCGGTCATATCGTTGCCAAGGCTATGAGGCTTAGTTGACATGCAGATGCAGCGCCTTCTTCTGCTCCGCCTTCTTGTCCCAGCCTGTCTTCAAGTCCAACAATAAGGTCTTGATGTTGGCACAGAGCTCACTAGGTGATAATTTTTCAATGTCGGCATTCATGGCCTTGACTCCATCAACTTAATCTTATTAGCAGCAGAAGCTATGGTGAGTGGCTTTCATACCAGTTGTTGTGGTGCAGGTTGGTTGGGTACGAGTCCGAGGACTGAGGATAGGACACTCGCCCTTGAAAGGCTGACCATACCACCACCAAGGTTCTAAGGCTTAGTTAAAGAAGGAGAGAAACTAGGAACTTTTTTATTCATTACTTGATTACAGTGGCAGACCAAGAATTTTACCAAAGGGTATGCCGCACTAAAATTTTCATATGCGATTCGGTAAAACCATTTGCCAATTCGGTAAATAATTGAAAATTTTGCACCGTAATTCGGTATACAGGCGCTAAATAATATGATAAGTCTTAAATTCAAGGATTAAGTTGGAAACTTGCACAAATTACAATATAAATAGTTCAAACACCATACTAATAGTCTCAAATATACGTAAAAGAGACTTACAATATTACTTGTCTGACTTTTTCGGCCTACGCTTTCTAAAGGACATGAAAGTCTCGATTATATCATCTTTATCCACTTCAAAGAATATATCCCGCTCAATGAATTTGACTAGACAATCATCCAAAACACTATCACCCATCTTATTTCTTAACTTTGTTTTCACTAAAACCATTACAGAAAAAGCCATTTCAACACTTGCTGTTGCCACTGGTAGAAGCAAAACCAATTTGAGAAACATGTAAACCATATCATACACTTTATGCCTTTTTGTTTCAATAAGCTTAACTGAGAGATCAACAAGATTGTCTAGATATTTGAAGCTATCAGCTTGTCTCATATCATCAATATAATTACCAAGTAAAATTCAAGTTTTAGCAAATAATTGCTCGAGAACTCTTTAGGGTAGAACTCAGCTAGTCTACGTACCTTCTGTGCATCGAAAGAAGCAAATGAGTTGGAAAAATTGAAGGCCGACATACAAGAAAGCAACTACATATTAACTTCATCAAACCGATTATCAAATTCTTGGCTAATTTGATCAATGACACCAATATATACTTCTCTTCTGAAGTGATCATCATTTGTTTGGTTTCGAGCACGAGCGTACTTTGCTGATTTCCCATAAGGCACATAATCACCGTCCATAGCAGGAACTTCAACACCATATTTATCACAAAACGAAGTGATCCTCTCAAGGAACTTATCCCAACCATCAGACATCAATTGTTGTATTCTGTTCTTTGCCACATTAACAAGTGAGATTGCATTAAGAATATCTTGCTATCTTCTTTGCAAACACTCGGATAATTCATTTGTGTATCCAAGAATAACAAACATTAAGTGTGCAAAGAAAACAAACTCAATGGTCCCAAATGCTCCAAGCACAAAATGTATTTTTGTCCAATCGGCCTTATGGACGGTGATTATGTGCCTTATGGGAAATCAGCAAGGTACACTCGTGCTCGAAACCAAACAAATAATGATCACTTCAGAAGAGAAGTATATATTGGTGTCATTGATCAAATTAGCTAAGAGCTTGATAATCGGTTTGATGAGGTTAATATGGAGTTGCTCTCTTGTATGCCGGTCTTCAATCCTTCCAACTCATTTGCTTCTTTCGATGCACAGAAGGTACGTAGACTAGATGAGTTCTACCCTAAAGAGTTCTCGAGCAATTATTTGCTAAAACTTGAATTGTAACTTGGTAATTATATTGATGACATGAGACAAGCTGATAGCTTCAAATATCTAGACAATCTTGTTAATCTCTCAGTTAACCTTGTTGAAACAAAAAAGCATAAAGTGTATGATATGGTTTACATGCTTCTCAAATTGGTTTTGCTTCTAACAATGGCAACAGCAAGTGTTGAAAGAGTTTTTTCTGCAATGGTTTTAGTGAAAACAAAGTTAAGAAATAAGATGGGTGATAGTGTTTTGGATGATTGTCTAGTCAAATTCATTGAGCGGGATATATTCTTTGAAGTGGATAAAGATGATATAATCGAGACTTTCATATCCTTTAGAAAGCGTAGGCCGAAAAAGTCCGACAAGTAATATTGTAAGTCTCTTTTACGTATATTTGAGACTATTAGTATGGTGTTTGAACTATTTATATTGTAATTTGTGCAAGTTTCCAACTTAATCCTTGAATTTAAGACTTATCATATTATTTAGCGCCTGTATACGGAATTACGGTGCAAATTTTACAATTATTTACCGAATTGGCAAATGGTTTTACCGATTGCATATGAAAATTTTAGTGTGGCATACCCTTTGGTAAAATCCTGGGTCCACCACTCATCACGGCGCGCAAGCTGGAGACGAGCTACGTGCGCGGGACGCCGACGCGGAGCGCGCTAGGGGTGAGCTTGCCGACGAGCTCCGCGCTGCGCTCGCCCTGGAGGAGCGTGTCCACCCGGGAGGCACCCTTGCCGCGCTCGATGACCTCCACCTCTCCAGCCTCAACGCCACCCTCTTCCTCACCGCTCTGCGAATTGCCTGCGCCTACGTACGATCGAGGATTCGAGGGATTCGAGGATCGAGTGTCGGCCTCCTAACAATCCAATCTAATCTTCCTAACTATAAAAGATAACCTTCCTGATAGATAATATTCTATCCTCTAACAATAACTTGATAACTATGGAATCCCATGTCTACCTAACCAACTAATCTTTTATACTAGGAAACCAATCAAAATACCTAAATAGATAACACCGCTACAGTATCTTGGTCCATGACATGTGCCCCCAATGGTATCTTAATAGTTCCAGTCATAAAGGTCAGTAAGGATGAAGGTCAAAATGAGAACTGTGCCATTAGCAAATTATAGAGAGAATAGGCAGAGGATCAGGTTTGTATAAAGTATGAATGAGTGTCGAACAACAACAAAAAGCATTAATAATTTATATTCATTAGTTTCAACACACACACCTCAACATCATGCAAAAGAACCAAACCATCTTCTGTACCAAGCGCTACTATTTTACCATCAGGGCTCCAGCAAATAGATGTGATGTGCTTCCCTGGAAAATAGCAAACATTTCAGTATTCACTACCTTTTCGTAACTTCAAAAGTCAAAACAGACATAATTAGTTTGAGTACTAAGTAAAAGAATATATACATTAAGGGTGCAGTAAGACTGTAAATATGTCCTTATATACTAATTATCAAAAAGGCAAGGTGCACATGACGCATGCTTCTTTGAACACGCAAAACAAAGGAAGTGCCAAAGGCTTTTTTCCCCTTCAGAATCAATTTGATCAGAAATTTTTGTTTTGTCAGCAAATAAAAAACAAATATTTCTCTTTTTTGCTTTTGAGCAACAAGGGGCAGGAGTGTAGCAACCAGGCGATATAGTCCATAGCCTTTGCCAATTGAATCGATGGAGGAGAACCTTGGAATCATCAGTAACCATAGCAAGCAGATCCTTCTCTGGATTCCACTCTGCCATTTTTATCTACAAATAGTGAAACATGGGCAAGTTAATGGCTAATGGATCATATTAGCATAAATTAAGAAATAAAAAAATAATGGAAAAAAGAATTCCACTGCACTCAATTCTGAAATACAGAAATATACATAAAGAGGTGAAAAGTGAAATTCAGTAGCAGCAAAAGTCTGGTTGGTGGGCTTACTGTCTACTCGCTATTGCATAAGGAGTGTTGATACTGAATAAGGTAACGAGCAGAAATCAAATGGATGACAGAGGGCCGAAAAATGCAATAACCGGAAGCAAATGCCGGGCTGAAACCATTAAATAGGGTGGCGTTTGTCGCTCCATATTACTAAAATGGCACCATTCCGAATCATGATGAGGTCAGATGGATCAATTCCCCGCTAATTCCCAGACACCACTCTCAACCGCGCGCAGTGACAGTAGGAATCTACTAGGTCGCGATCCAACCCTACTAGGAATTTCAACAAACGGTTGGCACGCAGGCAGGGGACGGCGACCCCTGGACCCGCCCGATTCGGCCATGCCCCCTCGCGAGCCAAGGCTTTGCATCGGACCGAAGTGACGGCCTACTAAGCAATAGATTCAACAGAGAAACTGGCTTGATTGGTCGAGCATTGAAACGAGCATGCGCCCGCAGCGTTCGGCTGGGTTAAGGAGAGGTGGGAGGAGGAGGACCGGGGACGAGACCTGGAAGGGGATGGCCTTGTCGAACTGGAGCTGGAACGGCGTGACCGCCGCCGCCTCCTCGGTCTGCTTCTCCGCCATGCTTGGTGAGGCAGGCGGGATTTCGGTTTTGCGGAAGCTTTATTTTTTTTTGGGGCGGGCAGGCGGGAAGGTGAAGTGGCAGAAAGGAGAATTTTTTGTACGGATAATCTATTTTTTATTCACAATTACAGAAATATACCCGTGAGAAATTTTTTTACAAAAATAGCCTTCAGTCGTCCAACCATTGGGCAACTGGAGCCTTTCGCCCAACCCAGCAGCGACAACTGGAAAATCTCCCAACCGTTGGGCGATTAATTGCAGTCGCCCCACCGTTGGGCGACTTTCATCCAGTCGCCCTCCTATTGGGCGACTGCATGAAAGTCGCCCAATGGTTGGGCGACTGCACTCAGGTCCCTGAGAGAAAAAAGAGAGGAAAGAGTCTATTTTGCCGAAATTTGGAAAGTACATCAAACCTTCGCCAAAAATAGTGAACATTGGTGGAGCTGTTCTTCATACATCCAAAAGCCTCCAGAAAAAATTTGAGCAATTTCAGCCATGGGATCAAAAGTTATAGCAGTTTCAATTGAGACCGAAACGAATTCGAGTCCGTTTCCGACACACCTTCAGTAAAACGGGCATAACTTTTGCATACGGTGTCCGTTTTCGACATTCTTGTACTCGTTGGAAAGCTAACGACGAGCCCGATCCAAAAATAATGTCCCGCTTGCACCAGTCGCCCTCCAAGACCCCGAAAATCGGCTATCTTTGGACCTAAACCTGCGTCGCAAGTTTTTGCTTTCTGTTTTTGCCCTTTTTCTTGTTCTTCCCTTCGAAATTTGGATTTTTCTTCAACTGAAAAGTTGTAGATCTCGTCGAAACCTTTGAAATGAGTATATATAAGCCATATAGAACTTGTCATTTTATCTTTTCAGACTAGTTGTTTATATTACATTGGTATATAAAACGATCAGTACATACGGTTTTGTCGGCCCCTGAGTGTAGTCGCCCAACTATTGGGCGACTGCATGAAAGTCGCCCAATGGGAGGACGACTAGATGCAGTCGCCCGAGGGTAGAGCGACAGCTATTGTGTCGTCCGCTGGTTGGGCGAAAGGCTTCAGTCGCTCAACTATTGGGCGACTGGAGCCTATTTTTGTAAAAAAATTTCCCGCGGATATATTTCTGTAATTTTGAATAAAAAATGGATTATTTGTACCAAAAATTCGCAGAAAGGAACCGTGACCACGGCGAAGGCGAGACGGCCGAATTTTTTCTATTTAAGCCCTTTTTTTGAAAAATATTCACATTTAGACCCCTGGTGGTTTTAATTCCGTTTTTGGACCCAGGGGGTCGGAGCCGTGGATCACGGCGCCGAGGTATCACGTCTCGGCGCCGTGATCCATGGCTCCGAGGCCCCAGGCCGGCACCAGCGTGGCGACCCGCGTGGTGCCGACGTGGCAGAAGCTCGGCGTCGTGATCCACGGCTCCGAGCTCGGCGCCGTGACTCGTGGCTCCGACCTCGGAGCCGTGGATCTTGGCGCCGAGCTAGCAGCATTTACCCAGGCCAGGCCGAGCCATTTCGCGTCGCGTCTGCCCTCAGCCCCCGACTTGCCCCCGCCGCCTCCCCGGCCGCCACCGCCTCCCCGCCGCCTTCCCGGCCCCCGCCGCCTCCCCGGCCCACGCCGCCTCCCCGGCCGCCACCGCCTCCCCGGCCCGGCCGTCTCCCCGCCGCCTTCCCGGCCCCCGCCGCCTCCCCGCCCCGGCCGCCTCCCCGGGCCGGCAGCGCCTTCCCGGCCCACGCCGCCTCCCCGCCCACCACCGCCTCCCCGGCCCCCGCAAGCGTTCAAGGTGAATCTCTAGTATATCGTGAATTTTTTTCCACATATGTTACACACTGTCGCTTAATGTTCACTCCATATCTATGGTACCTACGAGAAGGCATAATGATTTTAGACTTTTGGTGTGATTAATACAATATCTAGATAAATGTTGGTGGTTCTGTTTGACTCCAAAAAAGACATTGTAGGCTGCATATTATAACTGAAAATCTCATGTGACTATATCTGGATCGTATTAGATATATAGATGTTTGAATGGGAAAGGGTTCATTTAGATATTTTATTGCTTAAACAAGTATGCATGTGATTTATCCAAAATTTCGCTTAAAGGTATTGAGTTTGGTTTTGTGTATGAACTAGATGGACAACGTAGTAACCCTATATCATGGAGGCAGTGTGACAAGTGATGATTATGGAAATGTTCAATTTGTTGAAATGCAAAGGGTGCCTCTGATGTTCAGTGATCGGCCGTCGTTTAGTGAGTTGGTTGCTAGGGCCCGGGAGAAGCTACATTGTCATGGAAACGAGGAGAGCATCACAGTTGAGGGGTTACTTCACTTCGGTTCGAAAGACACAATTCTCAGGCGGTTGATCTTAATTGGTTGTGAGGATGAGTAGGACAAATATGTCAAAGTGGTTATGAGGAATGAGTTAAAATGTTTAGACCTTGTTGTGCGGAAGGTGTCTATTGAACCAACCCCTCACGGTTATTCACCAGAACTAGGTGATCAGGCACCCTTTGACCCTCCGTTACTGGATCTTGCGGTGGATGTGGAAGAAGTGCCTGAGGTACCCGATGCTCTATCTGCCCCGAACGAGGTTCAGATTTCTCAACCAGTTCGAGTTGAATGTCGGACTGATGATGTCGTGGCGGCCCCTCAGGAGATGGGATTGACCCAGAATCATCCCAGTAAGTGTCGAGCAACACTTTAGCCTTTTGTCGTCATTGCTTTTTTTGTCTCAATCCCATCGTTTTCGTGCTTATGATGCAGGAGACATTCCTGATAATGTTGGTGTTCCTCCCGTTGCTCCATCTAGCAACGTTGAAGAAGTCTGCAGGGACTCCAATAGTGTGGATGTTCAAATTGTGGATGATCTGCAGCCTTACGAGATCGCAAGGGCCGTTGAATCTGACGATGACCGCCCTTTTGGAGAGCTGACCGAAAGTGATATTGAGCTGATCAGGCGTTATTGCCCTGGCCGGGATCCATCAGTTCATGAATTCAGCGATCTTAGGCATTCTCATGGGGCTTATGCAGAAGGAAGGGATGACGAGCTGCTAGATGCTCCTGAGGCCGGTTCAAGCATGACAATTGAGAAGGGCATGATGTTTGAGGACTTGTCTGCATTGAGAAGGTGGCTGCAGGAGTATTCAGTGATTCGTAAAAGGCCATTCAAGGTGAGGCATTCTTATGTGGAGTGGAGGTACACAGTTGTGTGCGAGAAGGAAACATGTGAATGGAGGGTTTGTGCGATCTTAGGCGCTCCTGAGACTCAGCCTTCACAGCCTGTACCACGCAGACGCCGCCGGGAGCCTAGCCGTTACACTCCAGGCACCGACGCCCTTGGTAAGGGTAAGGGTAAGGCTAGGAGGCAGTGATATTTATGTGTAGGCTTGTGGGTCGTGTTCTAATGAGCTACTTGTTTGTATGTATGTGTATATGTTATATTCATGTGATATTTGTGTTCGAATCCGTAGTCTGTACTTTGTTGTTCTATAATTCCTGCAATGAATTTATGTTTACTGCAAACGACTGCAAATGATACGAACTATGAATTTTTTACTTATGAATTTACGCTTCCTGAAAAAGCACAATCGGCTGAAAAGGCAAACGACCTAAAATAAAACAGCTTTGCCCAGTCACAACACGAAACAACACATAGATTGCACGTACATAAAATATAGCAAGTACTACAACCATCAACACAGCAACGACGGTAAACATGGAGGGTACCAAAAAATGACAACACAACCAAGTACTACAGCCATCAACACATCAACGAACACAACAACTAAAACACAACACAACCATACACCTTCTTACCTACATGCCAAACGAGCCTCGTGGCACCCACATGGAGAAATGCTGAGGGGGTCGCCTCGGACGTGGTTGTCCATCGTGGTAGTGGCATGCACATATGCAGCTCGGGTTCGCGCAGCAACATGTGGGATCATAAGAGCTTCCTATATTCACGACCTCCTCGTTGCCCCTCTCGCGTTGCATCTGTTCGCGGAGGTCGTTGTTCTCCTCAGTGAGATTCTCCATTCGGTACTTTAAGTCCCATATTCGAGCCCATAATGTACCCACATAACGATCAACATACCGTTCGTGAGGAGGGTCGATCCAGTGGGAGAAGTCGCATTTGGCCATCTGCACAAAAAATGACGGTAAACTTCGAGGGTCCATAAGCAATACAAAATGTAACATTACTAATTTGTACCCCGGAGCGTGAGCATCGGAAGAAACGTCGCCCGCCATCGTTCGGGGAATCCAAGATCTGGACGACCGCGTACTCATTGTGTCTGCATTTCGGCCACGGTGGTTGAGCACGCCGGCTTGGTATCAATCGGTACTGCGGACCGAACATATCCCTCGTTTCTAAGGGAATGTCGTCCTTCGGTGACCCAAATCCCACTAGCCCCTCGACTTCAGACATGGTATGTTTCACCACGAAAGAGAGGATACTACTTTGTTCGATTCACAATGTCATGGGACCCCAACCCTGCTACTTATAGCCAACGGGGCAGCTTAATGCAGTGACCACCAAAAAAAGAGGTTTTTGCTCAGGGACATGACAACACGCCCCTGCTTTGCTCAGGGACATGACACAAGAGGTCAGCTTTTGCTCAGTGAGATGACAAAAGAGGGCAGCTTTGCTCAGTGACATGACAAAAGAGTTCAGATTTTGCTCAGTGACATGACAAAACGAGGCAGCATATGCCAGCTTTGCGCAGTGACGGAGTAGGCCTTTAGCCTGTACACATATAGGGCGTAGGTCTTTAGCCTTTACAGGAGTAGGCCTGTAGGCCTGTACACATATAGGGGCGTAGGTCTTTAGCCTTTACAGGAGTAGGCCTGTAGGCCTGTACACATATAGGGGCGTAGGTCTTTAGCTTTCTAGGCTTTGAATGGTCCAATCTCTGAAAAGGCTACACTGGAATTACGAGACTATAGTCTCTGAAAAGCCTACATAGGGCCATTTATTGCTACACTGGAATCCAGGAAAAGCGAAAATATCCTCTCCATGGACTATGCCCACTGCACCAGATAACCTGCCTACATAAAGGCCTCCCTCCTATGTCTTCCATACCACATCTCCTCCCCAAGGCATCATAATACTACTACACAACAATGTCTTCCTGGAGGTCCGACCCATTTGGAGTGCCGGAGTGGCATGAGCGCCCGAAGTGCCATTGCGGCTTTAGGACGATGTTGGGAGTCTGGACTGATCGAGTACAACGAGCCAAATACGGCCGTAGGTTCTTCAAATGTCCTGACCTGGATGACGACTTCGTGGTAACGACCACAACTAAATCATTTGTTTCTCGTTAGCTTTTTTCAACTTGATCGATGACATCTACCACGCCACACATAGGCTTGCAGGTTCATCGAATGGGTGGATCGGGTGTCGCCGGCATGGCCAAATAACCGGGCAGTGGAGGTGGAAAACAAAGCACAATACTTTGTCAAGATAACTCAGGCTCGCGAGGTGGAACGACAGATGCGGCTTGACCAAGAGCGTCGCGTGAGGGTGGACCAAATCCGTCTGAAGGGCAAGGAGGATGAGCTGCAAAAGAAGGCGGGAGCAGTTAAGTCTGCGTGAAGCTGCCATCAAGCGTCAGGAGGAGGAGATTCAAGCTCGGGAGGCAGCTCTCAAGACCAAGAGTGACAGGAAGAAGGATGCAGCGGAGCCATCTTCAGGGTGTGACAAAAAGGGGAAACAACCACGCTACACCCAATAGACAAAATGTAATAGACCCAGCAAGTTATTTTCCCTAAGGCATGCATGTTAGGACTAGTGGTGGAATTCTGAACATTAGAAGTACAGAGTTGCACACATGCCACATGCCTGCCATGTCAAAATATCACTCACCTTCGAAATATCACTTACCACTATATGCATCGATATTTCTACGCTCAATCCTTGGGCAAAAAAATTTAGCTTAATTTGGTTTGCATGTCCAACCTGCAATGAACATAAATTTTTATTACGACTTCATCAGATTCGTTCCCATATTACAACTACAAAATAACAAACCTTGCAAAAACCACGGGAATCAAACCTTAAAAGACACTTACCATTTTATATATCGACCGTTCTACGCACAATCGTTCCTAAAAAAAATTACCATATTTTTTTATGCATCTACAACGAGCCAATCAACATAAACTTGTTTTACAATTTTTTCAAATTGTTTTGTAATTCACAACTACAAAATTAACAAAACTTATAATCATTACAGTTCAAATTAACAAAATACAACTAGTAATTTTTTTTGCGACAACGTAAAGCCTGATCGGTGCAAACCCTAGACGCCGAGTGTCTGCAGACGTGGCAGGGAGCTCGGCGCCACGTGGCAGGCATCTCGGCGCCACGACCCACGGCTCCGAGCTCGGCGCCACGACCCACGGCTCCGAGCTCGGAGCCACGATCCACGGCGCCGAGGTGCTGCCACGTCAGCGCCACGCAGGCCACCAGGCTGGAGTGGGCCTGCGACCTCGGAGCCATGGACCACGGCGCCGAGACGTGTTACCTCGGCGCCGTGGGTCACGGCTCCGACCCCCTGGATCCAAAAACGGAATTAAAACCACCAGGGGTCTAAATGTGAATATTTTTCAAAAAAAGGGTTTAAATACAAAAAATTCGGGCGAGACGGCGGATGGAGATGCACCGAACGGTTTGGATCGTACAGAGGTCACACCGCACCGCGTGGTCGATGGTTGCATTCCCGAAGAAGAGGCCTAGCCCACCTGGCCGCGAGAGGCCCAGCAGCTACTGGAGCCCACCTCTCTCCTAACTCCCACGCGCCAAGCTGCTTCGGCTGCTGCTATCAGCCATCCGGCCCATCATCTCAGTTCTGTGCGCGCTATCGCCCTGCAGCCCACGAGCCTAGCTCGGATTTTTAATGGGCAGTCTCACAGGGACGCGCACGGAACGGCTCACCGGCAAGCGTTTGGCAATTTGGGATCATCTCCTGTTTATCCTTCACCGCACGTGCTTTGACGAGGACACTATTGTAATAAATAGTACCGAAAATACTGTTTATATTAACAGTACCTAGAAAATGCGATGCACCAGGTTTATGACACGAAATACACACTAAATATAAGGCATGCTGACCCTACAATCAAGCGCCGTATAGGCACGTTCTCTTCAGTTCCCAACTTCTCTCAAACAAATAAACGACGCACCAGGTCTGACAAGGACACTTCATATAAATAGTATCGAAAAAATGCGACACACGAGGTTTGAGCCCGGGCGGGAGCCGGCACGACGGAGCGCCTCACGTACCAAGCAAGCGTCGGCCTGCAGCCTAGTGGGCTTCTTTTCACGCAGGGATGACACGAAATACACATACTAAATATAAGCCATACCGACCCTACCATCAAGCACCGCATAGGCAAGTTCACTTCAGTTCCTAACTTCAAATAAACGAGAAAATTTCTCCGCTGCAATTTTCAAACGACTTACAAAACAACCTTTTTAAGAGACTTATCAATATTCAGTTGTGCCTATGTTAAGGCCAAAAATTATGAGCCACGGCAGAAAAGAAACCACCCATACACATTCAAAAACCTAACAGGAATCCGTAAAAATGAAGAGAAAAAGAAAATCATTTCTGATCCAGAAATCAGCAGCTAGAAACCGACGAGATGGAGGGAGGGACGGGATGATAACAGACAACGCAAAAGAATATGACAAATTACGCTTTCAAGTTCCCACTCCAACTCCTTATAACATGATTCAAGTGGTCCACAACATCAAAACTAGGGTGACCTTCCAAGGGTTCTCAAACAAACAGTTCAACTTGCTAACTCTTGACCTGAATCAAACAACCCTTGCAAGACTTTCTGAGCTCAAAATAAAATCTAGTAGATGAGCACCATCCTCCACACTTCAAAGTTATCTGCATTGGATGAGACATAGTATTAGCACTGGATCAACCAGAAGGCTGAAAGCTGACGATTACACGATGCATTTCTAGGCACAATTTATGCGCAAAAATGTCAATATTACGGAAAGAACCGCAAATACACCAGAATTCTACAAGACTAGGGAACTAAGCTAATACTTAAATAAAGAGGGTAAATTTTATATGGACACAGTTAATAGAGGTAGTGCAGGAAAAGATGCCTACGATATGTGACAGTGATGACGACAGTATTCGTGAACAAAATATAATGGAATACAATACAAGTACAAGGCCGTTAGGCCACAAGTGAATAAGCGTACTATGATGCCCTTCAACTTGGGCTAAACCATTTCGATGCAACCAACTAGCAGAATCGAGATGCAGCTCGTTTGAGGCATGCACATAGATGCTTACGAGGCATACTGATTCTCCAAAACAGCAGACAAATAGATTTCAATAATAGGAAAGTGAAAGAACACAGTGGATTGAACAGGGACATTTACAAAGCTAGATTGGTTGGTGAGTTGGGTGCAACGCCAACACACAAACAGCTGTCAAAATAAACAACAGGACAGTGAAAGCCATAATTCTATGTGTGCACTTTGTGTCATGTATGGATAGTTGCCCTGTGGTAGCACACACCTATTCCTGTAGTCATTTTCATTTTCAGAACTATGTAACTTGAATGGGTTCAATAATTGTGGCTGGGCGGTTTCCCCTCCTAGCTCGAAGAAACTTCCGCCAAATGATGTTGAACATACCAAAGTGGCAGTGGCTAATCCTTAGTTGATCAGGGTTCAGCAAATATTTGTACACTGCTCCACACTATATAATGGGTGTAGGATTACATGGTACAAAAAAAATCATAGACTGCTAAACTAGTATATCTATGTATGACTTATGAGAACAAACTCGAGCAGTCAAGCTTACATATGTACAAGCTCTACTGCCAGCGAGAGAACCATTTCACTCATTTCACCTTTTTTTATTGAAATGACAATTTCACCTTTCCAAAGTTACTGTGTTCTTTTGCACTTGATGTTGACGTCCTAAAATGTCAGACTATCGACCACCAGGTTTAAAATTATCTAGATTGGGTATATGAAAATCATTTAGATACATTTGTTGTTAAAAATATTTTCATAATATTATAGTTTTATTAGTGCATTGTAATGTAAAGTTATAAAAAGTAACATCAAAGTAGCATGTCGGAGATCACGAAAAGTCAAAAACATCAAGTAAAAAAAGAAATGAGGTAGTGTATAAGTTGCTAATGAAAGAATGGCAATGCATGCAACATAGGCTACACTTCTTCAAAATATTCTTATTCAAAAAAGAGTGTCCACTTCAAAAAACAAGGATTCAACAATAATAAAATCCCCGCTAACAAATAACCAAGTCTTTAGTTACTAGCAAATTGTCCACTTAGTAACAGCCACCGTGACTGAGGAACAGGGGCGGATCTACAGTGGGTCAAGGGTGTTCAGCTGAACACACAAAATTTTTGACAAAAAATCTAGTATATATAGGGTATATTACATATGTATATATATAACTGGGCCAGTTTATCTATTTCAACTCAAAATCTGGGCCCAACCCGACCTCCCGTCGCTCCCGAGGGAATCCGCGTGCGCGCGAGGGAAAGCCAGCCCAGTCGGCGCAGCCTGCGGCCTGCTCCTCCCGACGCCCGTCCCCCGGCCCCATTTCCCCCAGCTCCCGTTCCCCCCGAACCCCGGCCCCCGTTTCCCTCGACCCGACGCGGCGACGCAGAGGCGGAGAACCCTAATCGGCGAGACGGCGACTCGGCGCCGACCGCGCCTCCGGCCCGCCGCCCGCATCGATCTGGGCTCCGCTCCGGCGCTCCAGCCCTCCGCGCCGCCGCTCCGCTCCTGCGCTCCGCCCCTCCAGTCCGCTCGGCTCCGGCGCTCCGGCTTTCCGCTCTGCCAGGCGCCGGCACCGCGAGGTCCGCCGTCGGCCGTCCGCGACACCGCCAGGCACCAGATCCCAGATATGGCCGTCCGGCCCTCCGCTCCGCCGGCACCTCGACGGCGGGCCCGACCGCGACACCGCGTCTTCACCTCTGCCCTCCGGCTAGATCTGAGCTCCGAGCCTCTGGCTCTCCCAGTCCCAGGCTCCCAGCGTCATGGTTTGTGCCCTCCTTGATTGCTGTTTGGTTCAATTGGGTTGTGATTTTTGGTGGGGGATTGGGGATCCGGGGTCTGATCTGATTGGGGGATGGGAATTTGCGCACAGGGAGGAAGCCGTGGTGGGGTGTCATTGTGTCAAGGTCGTCGTGCTGCTGCTGCTGCACGTGTTGTTCATCGCCGCCCAGGCGCCGTCTTCGGTCTTCCTGCTTGATCCGAGTCCCTCCAGAGGCGAGGCCATTAGGCCAAGTGGTATTAACCCCCCTCAAATTTCTCTGAAATGTTTCCCTTTGTTCAATGTTCAGATTGTAGGTTTTGATAAATGATAACTGATAGGTTAGACCATGGCAATATGCCAATATAGCGTGCGTTGATAACCCCACTGCATCAGTGCATGCAAATTTTAGCAAGATGATTAAACTATTAAGAACAAGTTATATTGTGTAAGCCCAGTAGAAGGGCAGACACCATTTTACTAAGACCAATTTTCAATGTCAGATAAGATAAACTGAAATAGTGACATTATCAGTTCTTTGGTGTTGCTGTGCTAGACTACAACAAATCCACTGCAGTCACTTCTGCATTGCCATGGAATCGGGTCACATTTACAGATGCAGTCGTATACTTGAAAAATATTTTTACAACTTCGAACACCCATTCTAAAATTCCTGCGTCCGCCACTGCTGAGGAAGGCTACCCCAGAACCCATGAAAGCTAACTAAGAATGAAGACAATCGATACTAACCTTCAGATGCTGCTCGGGTACATGAAGACCCTGACCTTGCGACCCTGCGATCAATCAAACGCCGCAACAGCATTAGCATACAACCCAAAAGACGACGCCAAGAACAAGAACCAGTGCATCGAGCAGATACAGGAAGTTGGTCCGACGCACCATGGATGCCGGTGGCAGGTTGGACTTGAACTTGGCGCGGACAACGCCGGAGTTGCCGTGGGGGCGGGTGACCTTGCCCCAGATGCAGCGGTAGTGCGTACCGCTGCTCTTCGTCTTGGCCTTGTAGACGTACGCCATCCTCTTCCCGCAGTACCACGCCACCTCTTCCTTTGTGTTAACCCCCTCGATCTGCACCAGCGACGTGTTCTCGTACTGGTTCGACTTGGACCTGCGCCCAAATCCACGAGTCAAATCGCGCAAAAAGAAGGAACAAATCGAGCAGCCGATCGAGCGGCGGGTGACCAGAGCAGCTCAGCTCACCTCTTGTATCCGAGGATGGTGCCGCGGACGTAGAGCCTCACGCGCTGTCCCGTGCGTCCCTTCACCATCTCGCCGCCCCTTCTGCCGCCGGAGACGAGCGAACTCTCGGAGGTGCAGTTCGGAGGAGCTGCGGAGCCGGCGCGACCACGAAGGGAGAAACCCTAGTGCGCGGCGCGGCTTGCGCTTATGTATCCCTCCGGTGCGTAACTGGACGGTTCAGATCTGCGGGTGCTGTTATATGGACGGACGCGATGTATTTGAGGGGTTTGTGCGGTTCAGGACTTCAGGCGGGCTAGGTCTCAAGCCTATTGTTATATATGGGCCGTTTTGTTTAGAAGGCCTAGAAAGATCCAGCTATGGAGAGTAAGTGAGCTGAAAAAACTCATAAAGGCTAATACAATGAGCCCATTCACGTGGTATTACTAGCTCGGAATGAACATTGAACTACTAAGGCTCCGTTTGGCACGGCTCCACTTCACAAGTAAAGCTGGGTGAAGCTACTTTTTTCAGCTCCTTGGGTGGAGCTACTTTTGTCTCAGCAGGTTTTAAGGAACTCCTTGGGTGGAGCTATTTTGTTTTACCCCGTTTGGCACAAAACAGCTCCAAACAGCTCCAAGGAGCTGGTGGTGGAGCTGTGTCAAACGGGGCCTAAGGCTCCACTCGTTTCGACTTCAGTTTCTAGCTTCTGGTTTATTTTTCACTATTCATAAGTTTCATCTTTGTTTTAACTTTTGGTTTTTTTGATCTTTTTTGCCGGTTCTTTTTTCCATATTCGTTTGCGTTGCCCGTGATGAGCTAGCATGTTTTTTCTATTTTTAATTTTTTTAAATCTAATTATGTCAAATAAGCCACCTTCAGCTACAGTGAATTTTCAGCATGTACAGTGAAATTTCAGCCATAACCCACAGCTTTTCAGCCCAACCGAGCGGGGCCAAGCTAACAATCATATAGTAGGAACCACGTTAAGATCGACTCTTCCACCGAAATAGCAGTATTTAACGTACAATCAGTAAAAATAGCACTTGTTATATAAAATCTATAAAAAAAAGCATCTCCACTGTATAGTCACCACATGGAATGACAGGACTGACAAAGAGCCGACATATAAGCAATGCTGCACAATGGCCGAGCAGATTAGCCAAAACCGCACGCCACCATGCAGTGGAGACAGCACCGCACGGCCACCGTGCAGGTGGACACTATGGCAGTGCTGTAACAATTTAAAAAAACATTTAATTATATTGTTGTATGAATTTTTAAATATAGCAAATGACCTTCAAAACTTATAAATTTTTTGTGAAGCCTCTCAACACAATTTACTTGTTTGTGCAATTTTTTCATAATTTTATTCATTTTAAATATTTCTCAAAAATTCATTTAATATATTATTTGTAGAAAATTTTAAATATAGAAAATGATGTCCAAACATTATGAATTTTTTAAGGCTCTTTACACAGTGTACTTAATTGTGTAATTTTGTTAGAATTTTATATATTTTGAAATAGTCACCTTCTAAAGAACAGTGGCGAACAAATTAGAGTCTGAGCTACTTTTAAAAATGACTATTTTAGAATATATAAAATTCTGAAAAAAAATACCCAATCGAGCCAACTGTGTAAGTAGCCTTTGAAAAAATTCATAATGTTTGGACATCATTTTCTATATTAAAATTTTTCTACAAATAGTATACTTAGATGATTTTTTGAGAAAAAATCAGAATGTTTAAAATTATGGAAAAATTACACGAGCAAGTACGCTATATCAAGAGGCTCAAAATAATTTATAATTTTTGGAATTCATTTTCTATATTTAAAAAATCCTACAAAAAGTTTACTTAGATAGATTTTCCAAAAAAATTGCTATAATGCCACCTATAGGCATGTAATAAAACGGTCATAACTTTCACAAACGAAATCCGATTTAGATGTTTTTGAACTTGTTTGAAAGCTTATTGTAAGACCCCTCCAATGGGTAAGGACCCATACTCATACCCCTTCTGGTCAAGCAGCAAGATACAAAACAATGTGATGGTAGAAAAATCAGTGTTTTCTTTTTGTATGAGTTTTAGTCTAATACTATGTCGGATTGAGTTGTACTCAGTTTGGGGACCTTGTGAACGTCCCAAGGGGTTATATACGCCTTATATTTGTAGCCTTTAAAGTTAGATTTTGTTTAGATCAGTTTAGCCCCATGTGCAAACTCTACGTTGTCTCTTGTGTTGAGTAGACAAATAGATTTGTGTTGCACAACCTCAACTACCCTTGTGCGACTTTTATATCTAGTAATTTTTAGATTGCTCATTATCCTTGTTCTTACTTGTTCTCAATTGCGTGTAGGAATTGATCTTCATAATCAGGTCAACCGCGTTCTTGGCACATTTGATAATGACAAGTGTATGGTGTAGCGATTGCAGGATAGACTTGGTCATTTTGTTAAAGTAACCTCGTCATCAATGTCATAACAAGCATTCGTAGTTATCATTCTCATCGAAAGATCGAGCCAAATCCTCTCATCACATCCTGCGCGCGATACTTTCCCATCTCCGAGAAAGGAGCTCGCTGCTGTTTCCCAGTGAGGCAGACGTCGCAGACTTGATCCACCTGATCAATTTGCGGTAGCCCTCACACATGTCGCATTGTGCGAGCTTGTGCAGCGTGCCACCGCCACACCTCCTCCAAGTTCCTTGCCGATGGGCACACCGGTTGTACTATGTTGAGTCAGAGCGGGTACAACTGGCTAGTGGAGCGCTTGACTCTTGCCAGAAGGTACTGCTGCTCGTCACGGCCGAAGCCGTGGTCGAAATGGCGGTAGTCAAAATCGAAGGGCCATGGTCGAAGTGAAAGAGTCGTGGTCGAAGTCCAAGCCGTGGTGTAGGGGACAGTGGTCGAAGAAGACAGTGGTTGAAGTCGAAGGGTCGTGGACAAAGTCGATCCATAGTCGAAGTCAAAGGGCCATGGTCGAGGTTGAAAGGTTATGGTCGAAGTCCAAACCGTGGTCGAAGAGGACAGTGGTCGAAGGGGGCCAGTGGTCAAAGTCGAAGGGTCATGGTCGAAGTCCAAGCCGTAGTCGAAGAGGACAGTGGTCGAAGGGGGCAGTGATTGAAGTTGAAGGGTCGTGGACAAAGTTGGTCCACAGTCGAAGTCGAATGGCCGTGGTCAACATCAGGGCCGTGGTCGAAGGGGGCCATGGTTGAGGGGCTGTGGTCGAAGTCAAAGATCCGTAGTCGAAGGGGGCGATGGTCGAAGAGGAAAGTGGTCAACGTCGAAGGGCCGTAGTTGAAGGGAACATTGGTCGACATTGAAGGGTCGTAGTCGAAAGGGATAGTGGTCGAAGGGGATGGTGGTTGAAGGGGGAAGTGGTCGACATCGAAGGGTCGTGGTCGTTGAAGGGTCGTGGTTGAAGGGGACAATGGTCGAAGGGGGCAGTGGTCGAAGTCGAAGATTCGTGGTCAAAGTCGAAGCCATGGTCAAAGGAGGCCGTGGTCAAAAGGGGAAGTGGTCGACGTTGAAGGGCCGTGGTCGAAGAGGACAGTGATCGAAGGGGGCCGTGGTCGAAGGGGGAAGTGGTCGACATCGAAGGGCCGGGGTCATCGAACGGTTATGGTTGAAGGGGATAGTGGTCAAAGTCGTAGATCTGTGGTTGAAGTCGAAGATCTGTGGTCGAAGCCGAAGTCATGGTCGAAGGGGGTCGTGGTCAAAGGAGGAAGTGGCCGACGTTGAATGGTCATGGTCAAAGGGGACAGTGGTCAAAGTCAAAATCCGTTGTCAAAGTTGAAGATCCTTGGTCGAAGTCGAAGCCACGGTCGCAGGGGATAGTGGTCGAAGTCGAAGATTCGTGGTCGTCATCGAAGCCATGGTCGAAAAGGGAAGTGGTTAACGTCGAAGGGCCGTGGTCGAAGGGAACAATGGTGGAAGGGGGCAGTGGTCGAAGTCGAAGAGGGCATTGCTCGAAGTCGAAGGGGGTAGTGGTTGAAGTCGCAGTCATGGTCATAGTCGTAGTGCCCGTGGACGTGGTTGTTGTGGTCATGGTCGTAATCGTAGCGCCAACCTAGAGAGCACCTGTTGGTTCATCCATAACCTCTGCTGCTACAAGTTCCCCTTCCAGTTGGACATCCCCATCATCTACCCCCAGGTCACCCCCGATATCGAGCTCCCCACCCTCAACGGCAAGACCCACAAGGTCTTGTACTCCCCATGGATTGTAATATGCTTTTGGCCGCGAGGTGTGATCGACGGCTTTCGATTTATAACCACAAACACTGGTCAATGTGTTCCGACTTACAACCATAGGGTGTGGTCGATGTCTTCTGACTTATAACTATGAGCGTTGGTCGAAGTCGAAGCCGTGGTCAAAGGGAGAAGTGATCGACGTCGAAGAGTTGTGGTTAAAGGGGACAGTGGTTGAAGGGGGTAGTGGTCGAAGTCAAAAGGGACAGTGGTCGAAGTCGAATGCGGTAGTGGTCGAAGTTGGGGGCGTGGTTGAAGTTGGGGCCATGGTCGAAGTTAGGGCTGTGGTCGAAGGGGGCCATGGTTGACGTCGAAGGGCCATGATTGAAGTCGAGGCCGAGCAGGTTGAGCGGGGCGAGTAGGCTGGCACCGATAGTTGGGCGATAGGGCACAAGCGCACTGGAGGCCTACCAACGTACAACCAACTGCGATGGTCGACTGCTCCCGACGTACGATCATGCGCGATGGTCGACGGCTTCTAACATACTCTTACGACCACGAGGTGTGATTGACGACTTTCAATTTACAACCACGAGCACTGGTCGATGTGTTCGGACTTATGACCCCGAGGTGTGATCGATGTCTTCCGACTTACGACCACGAGTACTAGTTAGTGTGTTCCGACTTACGACCATGAGGTGTCCTCAATGGCTTTCGACTTACGACCATGAACGATGGTCGTCGGCTTCCGATATACGACCATGAGCTATTATCGAAGGCTCTCGATTTAAGACCACAATCGATCATCGACCGCTGCCAAGTTACGACCACCAGCGATGGTCGACCGCTCCTGGCCTACGATCATGCATGATGGTCGATGGCTTCTGAGTTACAACGATGAGGTGTGCTCGAGGGCTCCCGACCTACGACTACGAGGTGTGGTCGATATCTTCCGACTTATGACTACGAGTTGTGATCGACGACTTTCGACTTACTTGACGGATTCAAAAAATTTTAGAACATGTTTGTATGTATATTCTAAATTTTTTTTACCACTTGTGAATTTTAAAATATGTAATATGATAAATTTTAAAAATCCGTAGCAACACACGCACTGTCAGCTAGTCAATGTAATATCGAAATTTTTGTGAATTTTTTTTGTGTTGTATGATAATACTGTAAGCGTTGCCATCAAATATTTTGACCAGACCGTACGGGCGCTAGCAGTCCGTTAACAAAAAGCTCGGGACAGGAGGCATCCAAACCAAGAAGAGAAGCACTCGCATCCACCTGAGCCACCACCTCGCCGCCGGAGAAAGCATGGCGCCGGAGCCAGAGGATGACATCATGAACGAGAAGAATCCTCGCCCGCTTGACGAGGACGACATCGCGCTACTCAAAACCTACGTGCGTGCCGCTACCCCGATAGATCTCCCTGATCTCTTGAATCTAGGGTTTTTTTGGCGATCTGGTCGCACGGTGGGCTAGGGATGGGTTGGATTGGGTTTGTGCTCGAGATAGGTCTAGGGTTTTGATTCCTCCTGCGATTTGGGGGAAAAAGTCGTGCCTCTTTTATTATAGGTTAGCGCAGTTACTGTTTTTGTGATCTTCTTCTCGTGGGGGAGAACTGCTGATGCTTTTTAGTTCTGTGCGGGATTGCTTGGGTCTGTGATGTGGAAGAGGAAATGTTGCTTTGTGCGCTCGTTTGCCTCTTTTCCGCGGGAGAAGTTGGGTTTCTAGGCGAGAGACGAAGTGCTTGTTAGATCTCTCGATGCGTGGTTTCTGCTAACGTTTGCTGATTCTGGTTGGTTGGCTGCTGTTGAACAGGGACTTGGTCCTTACTCTACCAGCATAAAGAAGGTAGAGAAGGAGATCAAGGAGATGGCCAAGAAGATAAATGACCTATGTGGTGCGTAAGGATTTAATGATCTAATTATCGGTTCAGCTCTAGAGATGTAGCTCAATTTGCGAACATTTGTTTCATTTAGCAGTTTACTTCCAGATGATAGCATACCGACACTTTTATTTATTGAATATATGCTGTGTATAGTACACCATTGCGCCTTAACCATTTTAGGTCATTGTTTGTCCTCAGCAAAGGAAGTATGCCGTTAATTATTGTTTGTTTAGGGGATCACATGGTATGGGACTTGTGCTCTGTATAGGCTCTACAATGTGCAATGTATCTCCAAGTTTGTTCCTGTAGTTGAATTTTGATTATTTTAACAGTTTCATTAAACAAATTAACAAACCATGACCTCATCGCATGTTCATAAACTTGCTATTACCTTTCGTATTATTGTGCAGTATATTTGTATTATCGTGCAGTTTATCAGCTTCTTTTAATGTTAGGAGGGTAAAACTTTTGAATTAGCTTACCTGACCCAAATGCTCTTGTACTGAATCCCAGGGATAAAGGAGTCCGATACTGGGCTGGCTGCACCTAGCCAGTGGGATCTTGTGTCTGATAAGCAAATGATGCAGGAAGAACAGCCCCTGCAAGTATATTACTTAACCTAATGTTTTCTTCTTCCTAGTTTTTATAATTTTGGGCCTAGCATGCATAGTAGTCAGGTTCTATATTATTTTCTGTTAGTTTTATATGCCAAGAAAGATCATGTAGTGGACACTCAAAAGGAAAAAAGTCCCAATAAAGTATGTCACCCTAATCAAGATATGTATGAAGATGTTGTGACTAATGTCAGAACATGTGGTAGTGATACTAATGACTTCTGTATTAAAATAGGACTACACCAAAGGTCATCGTTAAGCCCATATATTTTTGCTGTAGTGATGGATGAGGTCAAGCAGGACATACAAGGTGATATCCCTTGGTGTATGCTTTTCATTGATGATGTAGTGCTAGTTGATGAAAGTAGGATATGTGTCGATAGGAATATGGAGTTGTGGAGGAAGACCTTAGTATCAACAAGGTTTAGACTTAGTAGGACTAAAATTGAGTATATGAGGTGTGATTTCAGCGGTGACAGGGTAGATGATGGAGATATTAGTCTGGACGGACAAGTAGTGCTTAGGAAGGATGCTTTTCGATATTTGGGATCGATGCTACAGTGGGACGGTGAGATTGATGAAGACATGGGCCACAAGATAAGAGCGGGGTGGGTGAAATGACGTCAAGCATCGGGTGTCCTGTGTGATGAAAGTCCTGCAAAAGTTATACGGTAAGTTCTACAAGGCAATGATCAGACCTGCAATGCTATATGGAGTGGAATGTTGAGCAATTAAAAGACAACATATACATAAGATGAGTATAGCGGAAATGAGGATGTTGCAGTGGATCTGTGGTCACACAAGGTGGGATCGAATCCGCAATGATGATATACGTGATAGGGTGGGGGTAGCACCAATTGAAGAGAAGCTTGTCTAACATCGCTTGAGATAGTTTGGATATCTCCAACAGAGACCTTATGAGACACCGATACGTCGTGGAATTTTAAGACGTATCGAAAACGTAAGAAGAGGTAAGGGTCGACTAAGACTGATGTGGGAGGAAGCAATTTAAAGGGGCTTGAGGGATTGAAATATATCCAAAGAATAAGCTTTGGACAGGAGCACATGGAAGTTAGCGATTCATGTACCGGAACCATGACATAAGAAGAAGATTTAGAGACGGTGTTTCAGACTTTCGGTTCAGATGGCATGATGGGGCTTAGGGTTTTAGCCTTGTAGGTTTTATTATAAAGCTCTCGTTCTTAGACTTTAAGAAGGTTTCATTCCTAGCTTACCCTAACTTGTTTGGGATAAAAGACTTTGTTGTTATTGTTGTATTTTTATATGCGCCTGTTGTACCAATAAGTTATCTTCCTCTGAAGGTGGCAAGGTGCACCAAGATTATAAGCCCAAACACTGACGATGCCAAGTATGTGATTAATGTAAAACAAATTGCGAAGGTACGTCATGCTTATGCTAGTTTATTTCATATATCTCCTAAAAATTTCACACCAACCTCTCTTATGCTTAATGTTTGATCATGCAGTTTGTGGTTGGCTTGGGTGATAAGGTATCTCCAACTGATATTGAGGAAGGGATGAGAGTAGGGTAGGTTACTATCCTGTCTTTTGGTCTTTAGCGTATCATACATCTTTCGTTGATTTCTACTCAAACATTCTTGCCTGTTGTTCATACATGATGCATTTATGTGTTTAATTTAAAACAAGTTATAAGACTGCTCTTATATGCCACCATGTAAGCATAGAAAAACTTTCAAATTGAGCAGTGGTTTATATGATTTAATACGAGGCTAAAAAAACAAATATCATGCTTATGGTGATTGCCATACCAAGGAAGCATGGCAGGAACTTTACATGCTTGACATAGATAGGTAAACATTGCTTTATTGAATCCAGTATACATGTAACTCCTACAAAACTTGACAGATGTACTTTGCCATTCATTTGTTCCCTAGTGTTCTCTGAATAGCATTAATTAAATAGGAATTAATTATTAGTTAAGAACATGTTGAATCTGAAATCAGTATCTTGTCAGCTGCTTGGCTTAGGTACAGGTTCCTTTCGGTTGTTCATAGAATGCTAGAAGATGGAACTTACTGCCCTACACAATCTTTAGAGATAGCAAAGTTGACTAAACTAAAACTGATCTTATGCATGCATTTTTTGGATAAAGCATCATTGATGCTACGTAGACTATTTCTCTGTGCTTGTACACTACCGATTGTTATATTAATTGAACCTATTGTACTCACTGTGTGAAACTTGTAATCTCCTGCGTAATGCAGTGTTGATCGAAACAAGTACCAGATTCAAATTCCTTTGCCACCCAAAATTGATCCAAGTGTTACCATGATGACTGTTGAGGAAAAACCTGATGTGACATATAATGACGTCGGTGGATGCAAAGAGCAGATTGAAAAGATGCGTGAGGTATGCCAATCTTTTCCCTGGGACTCTGAATTTGTATTTCATTTGCAAACCTGCACACTCTATATCCTAGTTAGTTTTGGACTTATTTTATTTGCTCTTTGCTTAACAATTCTTCACAGGTGGTTGAGCTTCCTATGCTTCACCCAGAAAAGTTTGTCAAGCTCGGTATTGACCCTCCAAAAGGAGTCCTTTGTTATGGTCCACCTGGTACTGGCAAAACGCTTCTTGCTAGAGCTGTAGCCAATCGCACAGATGCTTGCTTTATCCGTGTAATTGGAAGTGAATTAGTTCAGAAGTATGTTGGTGAAGGTGCTCGGATGGTTCGGGAGTTATTTCAGGTATTTTAAACTTTAAACATTGCAGATAACCCACAAGGATTCATCCAGTTTTTTTTGCACTTCAATGTTCTGTTTCATAACCAATCTTTCTGAAAAAATATATACTATTGTAGATGGCCCGCTCGAAGAAAGCATGCATTGTCTTCTTTGATGAAGTTGATGCTATTGGTGGTGCTCGCTTTGATGATGGGGTTGGGGGCGATAATGAGGTTCAGCGTACCATGCTGGAAATAGTCAACCAGCTCGATGGGTTTGATGCCAGAGGGAATATCAAGGTTCTCATGGCCACTAATAGGTACTTCATCTTTTCATTCTCCTGCTTTCTCATATGTCCAATATGCTAGGGTGATCACCTTATATTCTGGACACATTACCATGAAGCTATTTACAATTTATCTGAAGAAATTTATTCTGAAACTTAAAGATCTGCATGAGAATGCGTTCTTCAAACATCTGCATGCCTTTATGAACTAATTGCTGCTAAATTATCTTGGCCACATTAGTAGAGCTGAGAAGCTCACAACGTTTTCTTGTTTTGCCAGGCCTGATACTTTGGATCCTGCACTTCTGCGGCCTGGTCGTCTGGACAGGAAGGTAGAGTTTGGCCTACCTGACCTGGAGGGTCGTACCCAAATTTTCAAGATTCACACACGCACCATGAACTGTGAGAGGGATATCCGATTCGAGCTGCTGGCGCGCCTCTGCCCCAACTCCACTGGTGAGTGCATTGGCTCGCAACTGTTTCTGGATGGTTTCTTCTCGACTTGACTGTTCTAGGTGTCACCTGGAAAGCCTTTTCACTAGATCATCTAGTTTTTGCATACTTGTTGTTCCAGGAGCCGATATAAGGAGTGTCTGCACAGAAGCTGGCATGTATGCCATTCGTGCGCGCAGGAAAACGGTGACGGAGAAGGACTTCCTCGACGCAGTGAACAAGGTTATCAAGGGCTACCAGAAGTTTAGCGCAACCCCAAAATACATGGTGTATAACTAAGCTGACTGTTGTTCAGGGGATCCTGTGCCCTGGCTCATGAGATTCTCTGCAAAGATTGTTGTTGAATTCTGGATCTTTGTGGCGATCACATCACCTTGTAGTACAAATTTTAAGTTAAAACCAGGGCTCCTCACTCGGTGCTAATGTGTTATGATATGACGACCCTTGTGCAAACATTTGCAGTAAAGTTTCTTGTCGTGCAAAACGCATGCTTCTTTTTGTTCAGACATCAGTAGCAGTGTACATCTGCATCAAACATTTAATCTAGCTTATATAATCCCCTACCTATAAGTTAGATTATAATAATCTTAAGTGGAAACAAACAGGGCCTGTGTAAGACAGTAGATGGACAAGGCAGCGGCGCGCGGAGAGCTTGATTTTACCATCGGCGTTGCACTCGAGGTAACCTTGGCGTCGTACTCCTCGAGAGCGTCCGCCACGAGCGCCGACACCGCCGTATAGGCCTCAGTTCCAAGGCGATTCATCTTCCTCATCTCCTCGGCTTCTTACTCGGAGTAGAAGGGCTCGCGCAGAAACTCAGGCACCGGCCTGAAGTTGCGGTTCATGAAAGCTCTGAGCTTGTCGATCCTAGCCTCCGACACCCGGTCGGGCTCCGTACGCCGCTGCAGACCACTAGCTGGAAACGTGAAGGCGGTCGATGTGGAGCCTTGGCGTCGTACTCCTCCAGCAGCTTCGCCGTCGCCTCCTTCAGCTCCCTGTGGTCCTCGGTCATCACTCGGTCGACCCGCCTGATCTCATCGGCGACGTAGCCCCAAGGGCAGGCTCAGGAGGCTCTCACGGACGCCGACGAACTCCTCCTCCATGAACGGTCTGCGACTGGATCTCCTCTTGCCACAGCTGGGATAAGTCTACCCGCACAATCAGGGCCGGTCCTAGGATTTTAAGGGTCCGAAGCCAAACTAGAAATAAGGGTCTTAGTATAAATAAATAAATAAATAAATAAATAAATATATATATATATATATATATCTAATTTTACCAACAAACACTTAATTACCTTAAAATTTCTTCTAACATTTCTAGATGCGAAGTCATTGATGATGGTATTGATATCAATCTCATCCAATAATTTCTTCTCAATACATAAAGTTGCCAAACCGTTAAACCTCTCTTCAGACATTGTTTACCTTAAATGATTCTTCAACAATTTCAACTTTGAAAAGCTTCTTTCAGCTGATGCCACGGTCACAGGCATAGTAAATAAAATCCGATAAGCAATAGAAATATTAGGATAACAATCCGCTTCTCTGACAAACTCAAAGATCTCCATAGCAGACATTGGTTTATCTGATAAAGTCAATTGCATAACACTTAACTCAGAAATTAGATCATTTAACTCAACATCAGAGGAACCATCTAGAGAGAAAGTTTCTGCAAAGTTTGTACAACATTCTTTTAATTCAGTTCGATCCAATGACTTCAATGTTGTTGAACTCATTAAAAATCCAAATATACTTCCAAATGTTTGGAGTTCTTGAAATCTACTTTTCAATGAATTGATTGCCATACCAACCATAACAAAAAAAATAAGTAACTTCAAGTTCCTTCTCAGCTTGCAAAACTGCTTCATCACAATCAATTTCATCAAACCGTTTCTTCCTAAGAACACGCCGCTTAACTGGAAATGATGGCTCTACATTCATTTGAGCTGCAATATCTTTGGCAATGATCATACTCAAAGCAAACCCTTCATTTCTATAAGTATTAAAGTATTTAACCATGCCTTCTATTTGTTACATGTATATACTCTACATAGTATATGGGGGCCCCCTGGATTTTGGGGGCCCGGGGCGACCGCCCCTCTCGCCCCCCCTTAGGGCCGGCCCTAGCCGCACAATGAATAAACCACGCGCTCCCACCAACTCTGTTTATGCTTTTTCATCGCTTCATGTAAAATAGTTAACACAGGAGTTGGATAGAGTTTATACATTGATGCAATTCTTGCTCAACTAGCAAGTGGGTCTAAACTCAACGTTTGCGCTCTTGTCTACATGGCCCTCAGTTGGGCTCAATCTTCATTGGGCTGGGTCTCACACCTGGCCACCGCTTGCTCGATCGTCCAGCCGGCCTGCTCTGCCAGCTCGCCGTGTCAAACACCAGCGACGCGGTCACAGACCAGCAGGAGCTCGCCGTCCCCTCCCGACGACCGACGGCGAGCTGTGCGTGACTGCAAGGGGCTATCTACTCGTGGATTCTGCCTGCCGGCCGGCCACCTCAACGACTCCCGGGCTCACGGACATGCACACCAAGAACATGTAACGCCCCCGTTTCCAGGGGCGCGTACGGACATGGCACCCTGCAACTATTCACTCATGAACAGTTATGGAGTGTCGCGCCCATTGCATGCTTACAATAAAAGTTCATCATATATTTCACATATGGAATAACATCCAGTTTTGACAGCGGGGCGTGCAAGCCCAAAGTATAATTACATTACAAAAGACTCCAAGATCCGCTTGAGCGCGGCGAAGACCTAAAGCCACGAGTTCTCGTCGAAGAAGAGATCCTTCGGAACGTCCTCGACGGGGAGACCTTCTTAACACGAAATCTTGAATTGCCTTCTTTTCCTTCTGGTATCTGTGGAATTTTGCAAGCCTGAGTACTCCAACCCCGTACTCAGCAAATCACAAGGGAGACCCTAACTTACTACTTGCACGGATCAACAAAGTAAGGGAGTATATTTGGTTTATTAACTTTGAGTGGATGCAGTTTTATTTGCAAACATTTTTATAAAACGGACCCAAAACTACTTCTCAAGATCTCAGGGGTTTTCAACAAAAGTTAATTAACCAACTAATCAAGTTAAAGCATGTACAAAACTACTTAAGTTTCGCTGCTGGAATCACCCAAGTGACGCGGCTCCAATAACCGGGAGCACGGCGTATTCGAATACCATTTATTTGACTCTGCAGAGTTTGCTCAGCTTTACCCACACGATTTCTTAACTTCCGCGTCCGGGTTAAGAAAGCCAGGTCGTTTCACTGCTCAACTCTTTATATAGACTCTACCCGGTAGAATCCACTCGGGTCTGGCACATATATATAACTCCCGTCCGCTTCGAGTGAACTCTACCGTTGTTAGGCACCCGCAGCACGGCCTACCTAACATCGCTTTCTCAATATCAAGCCTTCTCAACCCTGTAGAGTTTCAATCGAGTTGAGCAGCTACTAAACCAGTGTTGACAAGTCAACTCCTGTGGTTGAGCGATCACCACGTCATTTGCTCAGCGTAAGGGTTTTAGTCCTTATATTTATCCGGGGTCCGCAACCTCGCCAGGCCCGCGACCCCCTACCTAGGGTAAGCGGTGGGCGAAAGCCGTCTCGCGGCTCCCCACAACACCCTTACCCTAACTTCAGTCCTAGGGTAAGAGTTGGGCGAAGACTAACTCGTCAGCTCTTTCCCCACCCCTTACCCTACCTTGTGCACGCCGACACTCTTCGCCCTAGGGCACGGTATCCCATACCACCCTACCCTAGAGTCGGGTTTGCAAATCCTATTGGCCCGCACCCACAACCTTATTAGTATGAGACTTTGCATGATAATAATAACCTACAGTTATTCATATTAACAGATAATTATTTCTAGGGTTACAAAGGCATGGCTACAAGTTTAATTTGGCATTTGACAGTGGTGGGTTTAACTACATAACATGTCATTCTAAACATTTTATTTTACTTTGAACTAATGTTTCAGAACTAGCTTAATGCAAATAGCATAATAACATAATTAGATAGCATGGGATACAACATGATCAAGGACTTGTGACTTGCCGTGAATCCGGATGGTCTCAGCTAGCTCGAACGTAGAAGCACCTGGATCCTGAGACTGCACTTGAACTTCCGGGAACTCCGACACTAGCGCAAACACAGAAAATAACATAAATCCGGCTTGAGCCTAATCAAGCGAGGAAAAAAATAATCTATTAAAAAGGAGTAAAATGCATAAATCTCCAAAGGAGGAATTTTAGGAATTTATCTGGGATGAATTTGTGGAAGTGGAGGCCAAAAATGGGTCCAGGATATTATTTGGAGCAAAGTGGTGAAATTTGGGAATTTTTGGGATTTTCTGTGATTTTTTAGGATTTATTTGGATTTTCTGGGATTTTGGAAATTGATAAACTCGGGAAAATCATTTTGAACAGTAATCGCCCCGGCCTGATGCTACATTGCGGCCTGGCCCGAGGTACGGCCCGCGCGGAGTGGCGAGGCAGGCCGGGGTTCGGCCCAGCAGCGCGCGCACCCGCTCGGCGGCGATGGCCGACGCGTGGACGGCGGGGCGGCTGGGATGCGGGGCGGACCGAGGGTCCGGATGGAATGGGCGGGGATCGGACGGCCGAGACGGGGAGAAAGCGGCGAAGCGGTACGGGGATGGATCCAACGGAGGCGAGGTGGTTCTTTTATGAGGATCGGACGGCGGAGAGCAGGCGACCATCCGACGCTCTGAGTTAGACGGCAACGGGGAAATCAGACGGAGGGGAAAGAGCCACGTCGCGGGGAGGGGGTCTTTTTCCTCCTCTAGCCGCTACAGTGCTCCCAGGGCAGAGCTACGGTGGCGACGGCGGCCTGGGCGCCAGGGGGCTCGCCGGCGGCAGCGGAGGGTACCACCGAGTAGAGTTCATCACGGGGAATCCATTTTGGGGATTTGGAGCTCGAGGAGAACAAAGGAGAGAGCGTGAGGGAGATGGGAGTGTTTCGGCTATATGGTGGCGGAGGGGGTCACCGGCGGCGAGAGAGTTCAATCGGCAGTGACTACACCAACAGGGGATCTCGGGGCTCACATTGGCGGTGGTGGTGGCGGTTGGGCAGTCTTCTGCAGGGCTGGCCACGGGAGGGGTGAAACGGCCGGCGGTGGGAGATGGTGCGGGCACTCCACGGGCGATCACCTGTCCAGAGGCAAGCATCAAAGGGATGAGGGGACCGCAGGGGTGCTCTGGACGAAAGCAATCGAAAAATGCGCGAGGGAGAAGGGAGGTCCGCTTTACGGGGTCGCCGGCGCAGGGGAAGACTACGGCGGCGCTACGGGTGGCGGGACTCAAATCGGCTGCGCGTGGAGCTTCTCTGGAGTGACAGGAGCGACAGGGAGTGGTGGGGGAACTGGGGAAACAAGAGGAAGCAAGGGAGCAAGGGGAGGGGTTTTTATACCCGAGCGGAAGGGGAGGAAGCCTTCGGGGAGAAGGAATGGGCGCGGTGCCGGGAGTCAACAGAGGTGGACGGGGGCTGTTGAGGCGTCTCCTCCGCGCAGGGATGACGCTCGGTTCTGCACCGCAGTAAAGGCGACGCGACGGGAGCAGGTGGTCGGGGCGGCATGGGCACGGCGAGGCTTGCGGGCGAAGGGAGGAGAAAGGGGACTGACGGGTGGGCTGGAGCAGAGGCGGGGCGACGCGGCGCGAGGGTGTCCACCACTTCGGAACGAGGCTGTCGGGGTGACGCAAGCGCAGGGAATCCGGGGCGCAGAGATGCGGTGCGGTCGCAGGCGGGCGCGGCGCGCAGCGCAAGCGCGTGCGCGGGGAGAAGGCGGGGAGCAGAGGGAGGCGCCAGTGGGGAGAGGAAGCGGAGAAGGCGGAAAGGAGGCGGGGCGCCAACGGGCTGGGGCGGGTGCAGGGGCACGCGAGGGAGGGGAAAGGCGGAAACGGGCGAGGCGCCGAAGGAGAGGGGAGGCGGCATCGCCCGTAAAGGAAAGCGGCGTGAGGGAAAACTTTCTCGAAAAGGAAAGTTTTCAGAAAACACCCAAAAATACAGCAAAAATCACAAAAATTTTCTGGGGTTTGAAATTTTGGGGTTTTTCAGAACACCCCGCCGCGAACGACTACCGGACGCGGCTCGGGCGCTCGCTGGACTGGCCGATCGGTCACGAGGCGTGTCGCGTGTGCATATCGATGGCTTCCAAGGCGCAACCGGCCAGCTCCGTCAAGGACAAGCTAGATGGCGCGCGGTATAAATTCGGCTCATGCAAAAGCACCAAGTGGAATAGTGGATTGCTACATTGCCGCCCAGCTCTGAGCATGCATCTGCCTGTTCAAAGCATTTGTGTAGGAAAGCAGCAGCAATGCAGACAGCATCCTTTGCATGCACAAGCGTCATAGATTCTTAGGTAAGGATGATCGGAGCTCATCGCACTGTGGCATCTTAGATCTGAATGCACTTTAGTTCGCGGCGATCTTTATTTCCAGTCAGAAACAAAGGTAGATGTTAGCCATGATGAGCTCTCTCCGCTGAGTATTTCTTCTACGCTCTGCACTACTGAGTGCTTTTTTCCCCGCGCGACTGTAGTATCTATCTGAGCTATCGCGGTAGTTGATCTCGACAAATGTTCACATGAATGCAGATATTATACAGGTCATAGTTGGAGCAGATTGCACAACATGGTTGGAGACGGCTCCAATCACTTAATTCGTTGGCTCTTAACTTAGTTAATCAAGTCATGAGATTAGCACTGAGATCACACGTCAAGATCAGTCAATGATCAAGCCATCAGATTAGAACCGAAGTCTCACCCAAATCATGAGCTACGCCAGATCTGCACCCATATTAGATCGTCTCGATCGAAAGCACGGACCAAAAGAACAAAAGTTTCCATGAACGGAATGTTAGCAAAGGACAAGAGGACAGGAATAAATCTTTGATATGCTATTCTGCTTTTTTTTTTGCCTTTAAACTTTTCTTTCCCTTGCTTTGCGTGCACCAATTTTGTGAGAACATTTCATCCTTTATCCATTAACCAGGACCATTCCTTGCTTCCTGTCTCCATGTGCTTGCATTGCCTCACCCTCATACCAAGTTGAGCTTGCATTGCATTGCCCAAAATCCAACCATGCAATGCTCTATCAATGTGGAGAGGATTATTATCACTCACTAATTTTGAAGAAACAGAAGTTACATCAGGTTCCGATAATCGGCCGATTATCGGTTTTACCGGTTCTACTGATACCCCCGATAAAAATGGATACGGCCAAATAATTTTGGTCAAATTTGAATTGAAGCCAATTTGCAACTAATTTGAGTCAATTTGAATTCAACTAAAACTTAACCGATAATCGGCCGGTATTTTTTTAATTTTGATTCGAAAATTTCTATTGAAATCTTCCAAATTTTTTTGATTATTGGCAAAATCGGTAATACCGGCCCCCTCCAGTAAAAATTAGAACCGGTAATGAAAACCCTGAGTTACATATAGTCATATACACATTTCGAACTAGTGAAATGGATGGCCATGGATGGATGGGCATTCAATCCAACAGTTAGAACTTGCTGGTCCCATCAACCTCGTTAGAAAAAGTGAGCATATAAACCCGTGACGTTCCATAAAACTCGTAGAAAGAGCGATCTCTCAGTTAACTCCTTGGTTCCCACCACTGATGGCCAATCACCAACATGGCCACAACACGCTAATTAAAGTTGATGCGGATAAATGCATATCTTACACTTTTTTGATTAAATATATTTTTTACCTAGAAAAAAATTATTGAATCGTATTAAATATCATCATGTGAACATGTTCCTAAATAAAATAAATTTTGATTTACATATGAATTGGTCACTACTTAATATTAGTACTTTAATTATGTTCAAGTCGATGAGTGAAGTTAGTGTCTAGCAGAAGATGTGAGAGAAAAGACGGTACAAAGGAGGAATACTACTAATACACGGTGTATGGAAGAAGAATCGGTTGGTGTGCGTCGCTACATGCTGAGCGCTACGACGTTGCTTGCAAGTCGATGGATAAAAGGCAAGACGTGTGAGACGTACGAATGAAATAGAAAGACCACGAATCTTGTAAACCATATAGCTACTAGAGAGTTTGAGGACTATACTTATAGTTGGTGACAACAACTAATTGGAAAATAATTTATTAAATCTTGATCAGATTTAAAGATGTTCATGAGGAGCGAGTTTATGCCATCTTATTATGCGCGGGAATTACTTCACCGACTGGAGAATATTACACAAGGGAGTAATACTGTTCAAAATTACTATTTTGAACTGCTAGATGCACTGCGTCATTCCGGTGTCACTAGTCCATTAAGGGAGAAGGCATATTTCAAAAGTGGCTTGAATTCTAAGGTCGCCGTTATATTTTTAATATAAATATTTTACTAGTGTGCATGATCTTGTGAATTGTGCTCTCGAGGAGGAGAAGAGAATTAAGGAGAGTTGTGCACCATGGTTCCATGTGAGCCAACCCTTCCATTCTTATGCCTCTACAAATGTGACACATGAGAAGATGACCGAGCATAGGACTTTTCCTTCGGTCAAGAAGATATGTAGTGGTACCCCAATGCTACATACAATGCATGAGATGCATCAAAACCCATGTGAATATGAGAGTCACATAGCCAAATTGAGTGAAAGTGATAAAAAAGTGAGTTGTGTAATTCAACCATATGTGACATTAAGAGCATCCAAATTGAGTGTGAGAGAGATATGCCAAAAGAAAAAAGAGAGAAGTAGAAGATAGAAAAGGTAAGGTTTATTCTAAAACTAACATATTAATTTCTACTTCTAGTGTTGTTTCTCACATTGTGCAGGTTGAAATTGAATACAATGAGTTGCATGTTCAGTAATTGGCACTGTTGGAAGCAAAAGATGAGGAGATAACTACAGGCGGGGATGGAGTATTTGCTGCCCCATGAATACATTATGATAATTTCATACTTACAACACCTACATCATTTGAGGAGAATGTTAAAGGTAACAATATAGGTGCTGATTTTATAGTTCATCAAGAAAAGGTTAGTAATTGTGAGAACTCTTTGAATCAAATGGAAATTCCCTGTTCTGAAATTTCTTTGCTCAATTTATATATTGTGGAATTGATTACTCATAAGAAAGTTCTCACTAGAATATCTCCTGATGATTCTTTATACTATATTATGTTTGATGATTCTATCGAGCTATCTAGTGTGATTGAGAACCTTGCTAAAATTTTATGTTTAAAATCACTAGTTAATACTTATGCCTACACATATAAGTTCAATTTAATTGGAGATTATGGTGTAGATGATAAATTCTATGTTTATCGAATATGTATTACATGTGATAAGCTTGCTGAATTGAAATTGCATGTTTTGAATAAACAATCTTTTATACCATGTCATGATCACAATGAGATGAGTTTCAATGATAGTGCTTGCTATTTAAAAAGATTTCTTAAGCCTACTTATTAACCGTTTGATGTGCAATCATGTACAAGTAATCAGAGTAGCACAGTTGAAACATGGAAGACATTAAAAATTTTCTTCCCTGTATTTGAACCACTTGATCGGGTTTTGCTCTTTGATATCTTGCCTATGTCCTTAAAAAATCAAGGACAACTTTTTCTGATGCGAGGGAGAATGATGTAGATGACGATATTGTAATATAACATCTTATGACTATTCTTGTATTGAATAGTTTGTGTAAAATAATGAGAATGACACAATAATTGATTTATACATATACCATGCATATGTGTTATTCTTTTTGTTTACTACACCTTCAAGTAATCATAATGTGCTAAATAGAAAGAGTGTAAATTACAAATATATATATATATATATATATATATATATATATATATATATATATATATATATATATATATATATATATATATATATATATATATATATATATATATATATATATAGGAAAAATACCTTTTACACCCGGGTGTAATTACACCCACCTCTAATATACCACCTAAATAAATTTGAAATACTTCTTTATCACTTTAGGTATACTCATATATTAATTATAAGATATTCTAATGTGAACTACACGAAAAAATTGCAAGGGAGTCCATAGTTTTTAACATATTTTGTAAATACTTTTATATACGTACATAAAAAGGAGTATGTTGAGAAAAATATACATACCACCTCTGAAAAATTGTTCATACCACCTATATAGTCTTAAATACTCGTATACTACATGTACATACTCCTCGTTACGCGAGATACTCCCTACGTTGTGAGATACGATATAGGGTGTAATTACACCCGGGAGTAGAAAAGAGGCTTCCTATATATATATATATATATATATATATATATATATATATATATATATATATATATATATATATATATATATATATATATATATATATATATATATATATATATATATAGACACACACACACACAATGCATACACGTTGTATTCTTTGTTGTGTATGTCTATACAACATTCGACTGTTTTTGAGGATAAAAACAGTCAGATTGATCTGAGGCGTTAGATCTCCATCCAATGGATCCACCCATACAAGTCCCCCTCCAAAAAAATGACCCCCCTCCAAAAAAATGATCTAGGGCGTTGGATCTCCATCTAATGGCTCAAAATCTGACTGTTTTTGTCCTAAAAAATAGTCGAATGTTGTATAGAAACTCCTTTCTTTGTTTAGTACAATTTTAGGTTATCAAAAGTCGATGATAGCTTTTCTTGAAGAATGGGAGGATGATGCGGATACGTACGTGTCTTACATTTTTTGGTTAAATATATTATTTGACTGAAAAGAATTATTGAACCGCATTAAATATTATCAGGTGAACGTGTTCCTAAGTAAAATAAATTTTGATTTACATGCGAATTGGTTACTACATAATATTAGTATTTTAATTATGTTTAGGTCGATGAGCGAAGTTGGTATCTAGTGAGAGATGCGGGAGGAAAGGCGCTAAAAGCAGGAATACTACTAATACACGGTGCACGGACGAATGATCAGATGGTGTGCGTCGCTACATGCCGAACGCTACGATGTTGCTTGCAACCAGATGGATAAAAGGCAAAACACGTGAGGCGTACGTATGAAACAGAAAGACCAAGAATCTTGTAAACCATATAGCTATTGAGTCTGAACTAGTTTACGAATCAATGAGTCTATGTTAACAGTACTTGAGTTTGGTTCGATTTCTTCAAGAGTTGGCCTTAGGCCATGATGAAGACGTGGATAAGGTTATAAATACTCTTGCATCGCCGTTGTAATGAGTAGATCAGATATGAAATAAGATATAAGATTAATTTGTTTTGCTTCTTTATGATGGCTGAATCAGTCATGGGAGATTCGAGTGTTTTGCTAATCAAAATCGTTCAACCATTTTGCTGGAAATTGAGAGTACGATAGGGCTTCGCTTGGTGGTCATGAAGTTCGGTGCGTATGTTCTTGCGAATTAAAGAGTATTCGTTCTTGCATCGGTAATAGAATATCACTACGATTTGAGAGGCTATACGTGAGTATATTAATTCTACGTTGAGAAGATTGGATAACCCCATACCAAAAGTGGGAAGGTGTCACTCTATAAAAACCCTTCCCTTGCTTATGTGCTTGTACGCTGTACCCGTGCACCTATCAACCCAATGCCCAACCACTGAGACTTGCACATATAGCTAGATCAGCATACACATCTAGGACAATGGAGACGCACGGTAGGGCAAGCTCACGAGGGGGGCAAGAAAGGAGAAGAGTAGCTGTTGTTGCATGGTCTTGCGCCATTGCCATGGTGCTAGCTCTCGCGACACTGGTAGCTGTTGCAGCCAGAAAGCACGAACAAACGACATCCAAGGACAATATGGCCGTCGTCTCGAGAATTGCCACCTCGGCGGCGGCGGCGCCGCCGTCGAGCATGAATGTCACGGCTATATGCTTGTCGACGCCGTACCCGAGCGCGTGCGAGACGGCGCTCTCTTCGGCGGCGGCGCGGTCGGCCAAGGACCCGTTCGTGGCGTCCGTGCAGTTCGCGATGACCCGGGCCGCTTCGGCGCGCGAGCTGGCACGCAACCTCTCGGCGTCGTCCGCGCGCCGGCGCGCGCCGCCGTCTGGCATGGACGACTGCGCCGAGCTGCTCGACATCAGCCTCGACCAGCTGAGCGACGCGCTCGCCGGCTCCGCGGACGCGGCTGGCGTGACAACGTGGCTCAGCGCCGCGCTGACGAACCAGGGCACGTGCGGTGACAGTCTCGCCGCCGTGGCGGCCTCCGCGGGGCACGAGGCCGTGCGCGCGCGGGTCGGCGCGCTCGTGCAGTTCATCGGCACGGCGCTGGCGCTGCACGCCAAGCTCAAGGGCGGGGACGGAAACCTACCGTCCGCCGGCCCCACGCCGTCGTCACCAAGCTACACGTTCCCGTCGTGGGTGTCCAAACACGACAGACATCTCCTGGAGTCCCCTGCGGGCAGCGTCACGCCGGACGCCGTGGTTGCATTGGACGGCAGCGGGACGCACAGAAGCATCGGCGAGGCGATCGCGGCCGTGACAGCTCCAGTGGGCTCCGAGGCGAGCGGCGGCCGCGGAGGAGGGAGGAAGGTGATCTACGTGAAGGCCGGGCGGTACGAGGAGAGCGTGAGCATCTCGACCAAGCAGAAGAACGTGATGCTGATGGGCGACGGCAAGGGGAAGACAGTCATCGTCGGCCACAAGAGCGCCGCCGACGGCTACACCACCTACGCCTCCGCCACTGTCGGTACGTACCTACGTACTTACATACGTACAAACCATGCGTACGTGAGTGACATGCGTACAGCTACGCGTGTTATGTATAAACATACATAATTGTGTAGGTCAAAGTGTACGTTCTTACGCACTGAACACTATGGGTACTGTTTATCTAGTGAAGTTCTACTTGTACTTTTTTAGGCAATATTGCTTAGTATTATCGTAAAAATCACGGAGTTAAAAAATCCAATATAATGTGTCATTAACATGTGGTTCTAAGCCTCATATGTCACTCTCACAACTGATAGATCTTTGCAATTTGCAATAGTACTGAGCAAAATAATTCTACTTTTTTCATATCACTACTAATAGTATAATACTAGTTATATCAGAAAAAGAAGAAAATAAAGGAAAAGGCTACTGATTCTAGTTATCTAAAGCTACAAGAGAAGCTTCCAATTGTCCAGGATTAATTATTTATCTCCCTAATTAATATGCACAAGTACGAACGTTAAGTACTAGTATTACAAAGGCGACATAATATATGGCTCATCTTTTCCTTTCCTCTTTAATTTGGTTGCAACCTTTACCTTTTCAAGTGTAAAGAGATTCAACCTTGAAGAGTCATGAAGTTGTTGCTCTGCTATGCAAAAGTTTTAAGGGTTTTATTAAATATCATCTGAATATTTTCTTCTTAACTATCATCTAAATTTAAGACTGTTGAATTAGATATCCAATGATCATGAATTCTTCTTCTTCCCCCTTAAAAAAATCTCCCTACTACAAAAACAAATGGCCCCTTGATTTCTAATTCAAAGATCACAAACTTAGATGATAGTTAGAAAGAAAACATTCGAATAATACCTAGACACTCCCAAAGTTTAAAGCAACAAAATAGCGCAGCGCAATTGCCCTGCACCTCCAAATGTAAAGCGACAAGCAAACTAAAGATGCCAATGCCAGTTAATGGTTCGATTTGGTCGTTAGATGCACACACTTTTTCTAGCCTTTATCGCCATCTCATCTAAATGTAGCAAGCACTATGCATCGTTGCATACCACGGCAACCGTCAAACGCAGACGATAGCGATGTTTCACTTACCATAGTCACTCACCCTTTTCCTTTCAGTTGTGCTCGACAGTACACTCCCATTACCTATTGCAAAAGGAGAGCCGTGTCTTCACTAACGCTTTTGTGATCGCGTTACAGCTGCCATGGGCTCGGGCTTCATAGCCAAGGGCCTGACCATCGTCAACAGCGCTGGGCCGGGCAAGGGTCAGGCCGTCGCGCTGCGCGTCGGCGGGGACCTCTCCGTCGTGTACCAGTGCGACATCCAGGCATACCAGGATACGCTCTACACACACTCCAACCGACAGTTCTACGCCGAGGACGACATCTCCGGCACGGTGGACTTCATCTTCGGCAACTCGGCGGTGGTCATCCAGAGCTGTAACATCCATCCCAGGAGGCCCAGCCCGGGCCAAAAGGACACGGTCACGGCCCAGGGCCGGACCGACCCAAACCAAAACACCGGCATCTCCATCCACAAATGCCGGATCACCGGCACGTCGGACCTCGGTAGCACGCCAGTGTATCTAGGTCGTCCGTGGCAGAAGTACTCACGGACGATCGTGATGAAGAGCTTTCTGGACCGTTCAATCGTTCCAGCTGGGTGGCTGGAGTGGTCGGGCCAATTCGCGCTAAACACATTGTACTATGGGGAGTACGGTAACACAGGGCCTGGTGCGGGGACAAGCGGGCGGGTGAAGTGGAGCGGTGTGCACACGTCATTGTCCACCGTGGACGCCACACGGTTTACCGTGGGGAATTTTATCTTGGGTGATTCATGGCTGGGTGGCACTGGAGTGAGCTACACTTCAGGACTGTAACGAAGATATATAGTGCTGTATTTTGGTGTGCCGCACTGATTTGCTTGGATTGTGTGATTCATGATACATGGGACCAAACTAAATGTAAGGATGGGCTCAATTTGTCTTAAAAATAAAGTGGACGCTGTTCAACTGCTAAGCTAGGTACTAATCTATGTGGTCCAACATAGATAGTGTGCTTTGGATTTGTATACAAGTACTCCACTTGATTTTATGCATATCCCACATCATAATCTTATATGTGTTGAGGTCAGTTGCAATGTTACTTATGTAAGTGATAAAAATATTTTGCTCACACTACATATTACACAGCAATTTGAATCCTTCATAGGCACTGAATATTCCAGTGTAGGTATACAGATTGATACTCCAAACGAACATTTCACCCCATTTATCAGAAAGAAATGGCGATGAATGTAATGATACTACAGATATGACAGGAAGAACAAAGGAGTTCAGCTTATTCTTGTAGTTATTCTTACATGGCAGAATTCCAGAGAAGCTACTCTTGCATGATCACTTCGTCAGTTCCTCATTTCAGAGCTGCCTCTTCTGATCATTCTTGGGCTGCAGAACATCGACGTCTTCGAAAACTCGAAGCGTCGACATCTCAATGAAATCAGTGACCTGAATCCCCATAGGCCTGCATCACCATTCACAGAAGGAAGTCTTGTCAGACATTCCTATCTGAATCTTTCCTTGCAAGAAAATGAAGATGCTACTATGGCTTACTACTACCATGGAAAGCAGGCCTTCTCCGGCAGCCGCATCCCGAACCTTGGCCCTTCATCGTACCCTTCACAGATCACCTCTCCCTTGTCATCTCTGTAGCACACTACACCCCTCACCTGGTCTTCAAACACCTAACAATTGCAACAATTTGGCACAAGGGATTTACTCCAGTTCATGCACATATAGCTTGATCTGAAACCATGGGGCATGTTGCAGTATATGAATGAGATGTATGCGCTTACCGTCTTGATAGATGTTGCAGGTTTGGAGAGGTGTGCATTGCAGTTGCAGCTGTGCACTGGAGTGCTGAACCTTAAGGCTGCCTTCCTTGTGCCAAATCTTGGGATGGAAATGGAAGAAAGGTGTTGGCGAGAGCTCCTAACCGCCATTCTGTTCTTGGTGAGAGGCCTTGCCAGCTTTGGAAGAAGGGTGGTGGTGAACTGGTTAGTGGTTACCATAGCCCATAGGAGCAAGCTTTTCAAGGATGAATCCATTGGAGTTTGACCTGGTGCCTAGTCTATTATTGGAGGTTTCTATTGTAATATTGGTTGCTGCTGAACAAGATGGCATTTTTATATGCATTGCAGCTATATCCACAAGCAATGCTCACAAATGGAGAATATGTGCAGTGTTATGGCATGTCTAGTTCATGTTGTAATTTGTTTGCCGGGCTCATTTGCCAGTGAAAGAATATTTTATGAATTAATGTTGGAGCCACAATTTTTATGAACAGATGTGACAGCCAATCTAGGAATAGTATGAAAATTTTTCAGAAAAGGGGGTGCATTCAAAGATTGGCCCGACAGAGATTTAGGGTGTTTAAAACTTAGCACAGACATTCTAAGGTTCATTTAGCATTGTTCTTTCGTTAGTTAGAATGTAATTTCACAGCTTATCTTGCCTTCTTTTGGGATGGTGGGACCAGCCCATCCCATCACAGACATTATCCTCATGATTGTTAATGCTTTTTCTCCAAATCAGAGAACCGACAAACTCTTATCTTGTGACGTGGTACACTCGACAAAACAATTAGATTTTGATTACTAAGTGCATTTCCAATAGTGTCACTTCATATATCTCTTAGTAATACCACATCAGCTAAATTTCTATATGGATAAGAGATGTTGAGAGGAAAGAGAATGTGATATCTCTTCTACAAGAGACAACTTGAGTATACAAACCAACACAAATGATAATGAAATATGAGGGGACATGTGATAAAAAAAATAATATATAATAATTAGATAAATTAATTTTAGAGATGAACTGTTGAAAATGTTGTCTCTAATATTGTCTTTAAGTAAGTTGAAAGTTGTTAGACCATGTGGTGGTCGTGAATACAGTGATAATAAATAATTGGCTCTTGGGTTGCATTGAAATTTACGTTTATAAAAATTTCAGTCAACCACGGTTGGTGATCGGCAGGTTTCAATCATGGACGGTAGTTCGATCGGCCTTTTGATGGATGATCTGATCGGTAGGTCCGATTGATAGGCGTTGAGCACGACAGAATGATCACAGCATATCGACCACAATGGATCGACCACAACTAAACGACCACAACAGATCGACCACGACTGAACAATCATGGCAGAGCAACCTCGGTCTGGAGTCTTTAGAGGAGTCAAAGACTCCAGAGTCGGAAAGCAAACAAAGAGGTCGAAGGCTCAGAAGCCAGATGGTAGTCTGAGAGATCGAAGACCCCAGAGTTACAGAGCAGTCGGAGACTCCAGAGTACTGTAGTGAACCAGTCGTAGCTACAGTCTACCAATCGTAGTTACAGTGAACTAGTCGTAGCTACAGTCTACCGGTCGTAGTTACAGTGAACTAGTCGTAGCTACAGTCTACCGGTCGTAGCTACAGTGAATCAATCGTAAGCTACGAAAAGCCGGTCATACATAATAGTGAACCGGTCATATGACATAGTGAACTATTCGTAAAATACAATGGACTATGGTTGGTAGTCAGTAGGCTTTGACCAGGATGGTTGGAGCTAAAGAGAATTGGTCATGAGTTTTAGTGGACCGGTCGGTAGTTACAATAACTGGTCGGTGAATATTGCTACAGTATCAGTCGGTACTCGGTGGTAATTGCTACAGTACCAAGTCGATACTCGGTAGTCGGTGGTCGATGGTTATGTGACTAGTTGATGGTCGGTAGTCGTAGGCATCAACTGCTATGATGATTGTGATTTTTTAGTATTCTGAGTAGTTGTAATCCCCGAGTACTTGTGGTTTTCGAGTACTTGTTGAGCCAGCGCTCTAATCGTCTATGCATGGCAATCATACCAGTCGTAATAAATGGTCTAAGATTGATTTCTAGAAAAGCATAAAAATTGTGGTTGTGGCTGACTTGGTTGGTGTTTATGGATGAACTAGGGTGTGATATGCGTGTGTGAACTAATGTAGGTCAAGTTGGGAAGAATTTATGTCGGGAAAAATGTTCTTGGTCTTTGCATGTGTAGGTTGGGTGTGGAAATGGTCATGGTCGGTGACGAGAAGAACCAGGATTAGGATAGAAAAATCTAAGGTCCAGGCAGTCGATGATGTCATGAAGTGGTCAGGTCACGCTGGAGCACATGAAGATCAAAGGTGGATGATGTGTGGAGAAGCTACGAGAGGTGCGGTCCTGGAGGCTTCATCACGTGATGAGTTGAAAGATGTTATGGAAGTTGTCTGTAATTTGAAAGGTTTAGAGATATTGGAAAACTCGTGTTTAGAAGGATTTCGGGTCTCTTGATTTTCGGAGCAGATAGAGTTTGGTTTAGAGGTTATGGAAAACTCATGTTTGGAAGGATTTCGAGTCCTTTAATTTTCGGAACAGATAGAATTTGATGTCCGTATTTGTGAGGACACGGTTTAGGGCATTACCCTATAAAAGTAGGGAGAGACTAAAGGCTAACACAATGTTTTTAGTAGAGATATTGAAGAGGCTTTAGTTTTGGTTAGGTTTTTAGTGGTGCTTGTGAGAGCACTTTGTAAATTCACAAAAATCCAACGATAAACATCATCTTGAATCAATCTGATTCTTAATTTGCTCAAAAAGTTGCTGGTGATTGTAGTTGGATTAAAGCTTCCGAGGACATGCAAAGATGTTGAATCGCTGCCACGGAAATGGAGGAAATACGGTACTCGAAGGCATTGGTTTCTCGAAAGCACACGTGGTTGAGAGGTTCTACTTTCGGTATTAAAGAAACTAAGCGATCGAGCGAGCAGTCGAATACTAAACGAACGATCGAGTAGTTGAGAACTAAGTGGTCGAAACCTTCACCGAGCAGAAATTCCAAAAAATGACGACAATTATTCACCCCCCTCTAATTGTGTTATTCGATCCTACAAAAATTTTAAAGAAGATCTTAAAAGACATAAGTGAACAAAAATAGAGTAATACCAAACACTACTTAGAGTTGTCCGGTTGTCTTATATGCCACTAGAAAAGTTCGATCCCCACATGCTATTTTCTGTTTGATCTCTTTCATGCCACTTCCATCAACTTCGTGTGTCCGTTGCCATTAAGAGATTGGAACCTGTCAGATTTTTTACAATATGCCTAAAGTACCCCTGGTCCAAACATGTCAGCACATTACCGTTATTCTTCCTCGAGAAAATTCCTTCCGCCATGCCCTCCACTCATCATCATGGTGTTGCTGGTGCACCGAGTCGAAGCAGGGCGCAGGTGTGGGTGCTCGGTGGCGGGCTGGAGCGGCGGCTTGGCGTGGTTGCTCCCACATCTAGGTCATCTTCTCGCACAACTGCGGCATCTAGTAGCACCAGACAGCATCGCGAATCCACTCGAGGAAGGCGACCAGCAGCTCGGACTCTACGACGAGGAGGGAGGGGGAGGTGAAGGGCGTTGGTCAGGGATGGAGATGGCAGCCGCAGTCACGACGAGGCCCACGGCGGTAGCAGCCACGACGAGGCCCACGGTGGCAGCGCTCCTACCAGTGACCAACGACTGGATCCAATCATCTGCGGCGGAGGGGATGGGGATGCCAACGGTGAGGTATATGTGCATCGATGGCCATGGTGATGGTGGAGCAGAAGGAAAAGAGGAAGTGGGAGGAGGGAGATGGAGAGGTGGAAGGTCAATACAGTCTTTTCCGCTACGACTTAATAGTGGCCTCATGGGGAGGTGACAGAAATGGCGTGTAAGGGTATAAAGTTAAAACTCAAAGGCATATAGGGGATCGAACTTTTTTAGTGGAATATAAGAAACCGGAAACCAGGACAATTCTCCATGGCACTAAGGAAATTTCACTAGCTTTATATACACTCCCACAAACCGGCAAAAGTAACACTGCGGGTGAAGCATAAATTTCCTGTCGACACTATCTGGACAGAATCACGGAGTTACATTGACAGGCCCTAGTTAATTTACTGTTAGTAATATTTCCAGATAGCAGCTGTAATCTGACGTTGGAAGGTCACCCGTGTTTACATTTGTAAGTCTCTTCTGCAGCAGGGTTTCAGGACACAGCACCTCATCCCGTCCACTGAAAAATGCACCACCTCATTGCTTGCATGTTTTCTAGCCATTCCGTCACCTCTCGGACCAGATGCCCAAGAAGAATACAGCGACTGTATAGCCTCTTCTGACAACCCGTTCCGACTGAGATCAAGCACCTTCAGTTGCTTTGCTGAGCTGAGAGCCTCTGCAAGTTCTTGGATGACCTCACAACCAGAATAAGAGTTTCTCTGGCATGTGCTTGCGCAGCTCCCATCGGGACCGGATACTGCACGGTGGTCCTCGTTGGCTGCTTCATCTTCGCTATCCGCCACCTGCATTTTATCAAGATCTACATCTCCCGGGGCTATGTTATTGTTTGCTTCAGCATTGTTACATTGTTTATGCTCCGTACTTGCCGATACATCCTGCATGTCTTCGTCGTACTGCAATGTTCTCGCTAGTGCCAAGTTTGTGTTCTCAGCCACGCGCAGCTCCTCCAGTTGGTCATTTCCTGAAAGTAGCAGAAGATTATAAGTTTGATGCGGAAGCTGTTGTTTGCGATATAATTGTTCCTCACCTGCTAGTGCCTGAATAATACGAGCAATGCCAGCAAGACCAAGATTGCATCTGTCAAGGGTGAGAGATCTGAGACTGCACTGTGGATTCGCAAGTATTGCCCCAACAGCATCACATCCCTGCATCTTACAACGTAACTCAACTGACTATGACTACCAAATTGCATATACCAACCTATCAGAGAATAGGAAGCAAACCTCAAGGTTAATGGAATTTCCATCCAGGTTCAAGTCAAGAATATTAACTCGAGAAAGATTTGCACAGATTTGTGAGAAATCAGGAGTTGTAAGCCCACAATTAGACAAATCCAACCTCAGCAGTTCTTGAGATGCACAAGATAATGCCTCAGTAAGCCTAATTGTTCCCCCCTGCAGAAAGAGCAACATAGATAAGACATGTTGCTTGTGTACAAGATGCAAATACTAACCATACGTGGAAAGTAAACTCACTGGGCCAATGGAGGTTCCACCTAGCAGAAATCCTGATAAGCACGAGGATTGTGCAAGTAGACACAGCTTATCAACCATTAACTTATTCAGCTTTATACCAGTTAGGCTTAGTTCCGAAAACCTGCAGTGATGAAATGTATGGCTGGTCTATTATTTCACAACAACTCATAGCAGTCAACAGTAATGGAACAATATGTCTGCTGACCTTTTCAGAGAGGCAAGTTTGGAGAGAAGGTTAAGTAATGTGTTGCCAGAAATTGGGCTGTTCTTTCCTGTCAAAAGTATGGAATTTTGTAACTTAAGAATGTTTCTACATGAACATGCCTAATAGTTTCAGTTATATACGAGGCAGATGCAACAAAAGGACCTATGGAGAGATGTGAAAGGACAGACGCTTCATTCAGTGCATCTGCCATCTTCTGAACTGTTCTGGATGTGATAGAACACTGCTCAACACTCAGGCTATATAGTGCTGTCACAAAACAAAAACAGAATACACATTTATAAGAGGCAAGTAAAGGCTGACGCCATCAAAGAAAAAGAAGACTAGAAAAAAACTAAACACCATCAAAGAAAAAGAAGACTGGAAAAAAACTAAGGTGTAAAAGTATCAGCTGTTGCAGACTAATGCCAGAAGCCTAGAGTTCTTACAGTCACAAAAAAACGTATGTGCACTTCTTACTGAGGTATTGAGAGTTACATAATACATACCTTTGCATTTTTGCAAGATTGTGAAAAGGTAAGAACTGCATGCATCTGTGAGGCGATTCCCAGACAAATTAAGTACTTCCAATCGATCAGTCATAACAGCACACTCGCATATCTGCTCATCAGTAAATAAGGAGGCAAAAATGACTTTACCATTTTGTCCCTGAAAGCAGTATACGCTGGAAGGCAAGAGAAATTATTTTCATATTTCTTCATTTGTGTTAGCCAGTGATAGAAAAATGAGTGGTCCAAGCCTCGCAAAGTTCCTAATATATATTGTAACGGATAAAGTAATTGCTCTGGTTAAGAGGTAAAACCACTAGTTTCGTCAGAGTATGGAATCATCCAAATTTTCTGAATTAGTGAGTTTGGACATTGGACATGTGCCAGTGACTTACTTAGCAAGGTCACATTTCTTTCTTCGAGAATAAGAGCAATATCCAATTTCAATGCACAGCTTACGTAAATGTTCCAAATAAAGCCAAAACAAAAACAACCAGCTGCCTGCTAAAAGGCCATAACCAGTTGAGTCTAAGATGAGGATGGAGTTTGGCCTTCAAGTGATCTTAATTTCTCAAACAATAATAACGATAGCAGAAAGAAATCCTCAAAACCTAACTGATTATGGACTGGTTTCTGCTAGGAACTACAGTTGGCTGCCTGTAGTGAACTGTTCAAAAAGTTTTTTCCACCATGTTCCAGAGCCATTTTGCAAGAGTACCCAAGGGCCTCATTTGATAAACAGAACAGAGTTAGATCTTAAAAGTATGTTATACATATTAATATAGCAGCGTACTCTACAAAAATATTAACATAGAAGCATTAATATGTATATAATTAGCATACATGCTTTTTCCTCATCTATTGTAAAAAAAATGATACTTTGATAAACAGAATTCTGGAATAGTAAAAAAAAACCTGAAACAAAGCAGTTGGCCCAAATCGATTACAATGTAAATCCAGTGTCAAGCCACCGTATGTTTGGCTTGATGAAGCAAATATCTGTTGAAGCCTCTCAATTGTTTGGTTTCCTGCATTCGTAAACATAAATGGTTAATAAGTCCAAGAGTATAAGGGAATTGATACAACATGTGCAGTGTTACAAGGATCTAAAGACACTGCCATTTAGCTGTAACTGACTTTCTACAATGCTGCCAAAGTCTCAATGCATAAAATTAAAGATACACTGGAAATAATGACAGATACCGGAAAACGATACCTAGCATATTATGAGAAAGATCCAACACCGCTATTGTTTTGTGTGATCTTAGGGCATCAAGAAAAGGTGTAATTGACAGGTCTTGCAGTCCACAATCAGACACAATGACTTCATCTTCGGAGACCTGTCAGAAAACAGAAGACAGGAACACATTTGGCCTTGCAAAGTTAATTAGACCTACTTTATGACATTATTATTCAAATACGAGTAAAACATATCTAATAAACTTACTTCAAGATTATATAACTTTTTCAGTAGCTTTTTATTTGGTGCTTCTGATAACTTTGTGCAGAAATCAACGTACAATTTCATCAACCGCTTTGGCACCCAATCTTCATCAGAAACATGGTATATCAGATGAGATATTAACTGATCGGAAATATGGATTTTATGTTTCAAGATGATGCATTGGTCAACAGAAAATTTTGTCCATGAAATCAAGCACCTATAAATATTGAGTGAAATTGTTCGATAATCGATATACAGAGATGACAACTGATAACACCGTGACTCTGAAACAGACACAAGTACAGCTTCCGCATTGAAAAAACACAAATATAATGTAAAGCAAATAGAGGAAAATAATCTAATACTTGCTTTTGAGCAGAGGAGCTCAAAGCCTCAAACAGTGCTTGTTTTGGAGCAAATTTGATGCTACTGCAATGGAAAACCACAAATTTGGGAGCTACTGATAGTTGCCATTTTTGCTAGACTAAAATTTAGCTTGTACCGTAAACCAGCATGACTTTGCGATAATCTAAACTTATATGAGCCAGTGCAACACGACTACACAAACATCGGAAACTTCATTCAAAATGAGAGGAAGTTTTCTGAACTTCAGAGAAACAGCAGTGTTGCCAGGATTTTGACTATTCTGGTTATTTAGCATACATCAAAAAATATTAAGAATATAAAGCCACAATATTATATTGTATAGTACTCAGCTCAATCATCAAATTGGTGTCCCTTAATGCATATGCTACGCCAACAATAAAGATGTCAAATTCAAAATGATTCTCGTATGTCCTGGCATTCATGGCAGAATAGCAGTCCTAAAAAGCACAGATGAGTACAATGCACCCATACCATAAATAATAACATCAATGCACATCTGTTCAGAAGCAAGTTGTTCAATATGATCTCTTAGTTCTGCACCATCCAGTACCTTCCCAAAATACATGAGTTCCCCAATAATAGGCAACAAACCTAGCAAAGTAAGATAAATGTAGGTTCAGACAGAAAAAAGGACAAAAAGAAGAGGTTGCACCCTAGCAATATGAAAGCGTAAAGGATGCAGGAATTGAACCAGCACAAATTTTGTCTCCTGCATCATATTAGATAGATGATTCTTGGACAAATAGCTGACATGCTTAATACATGGAGTTAGGTACAGGTCCTACGATAGGGCAAACATGCATTTTTATCAAATAAAATGTTATTTTGTTTCCAGGGAAACAATAACTCTTGTATTTTCCAAATAAGGTGAACAGTTGATACAGTCTACAAACTATGTTGTCAACTAGATGAAAAAATACAGTGCAGAGAAATATCAGAACTCAAAACAAATAAGAATTGCTGGATAAAAGGACTATGGGCCTGTTAATATTAGCTTCTGCTTAAGACAATACGAATGCACCAGCTTCTATAAGCTGCTTCTATCAGCCGCTACTATTCATCAGCCACTACTTTTCGCTTTTACAAATTGTAACGTACTTTGTATTTTATTATATCACAATTCTGTAAGTTGTATGGTGGTCTGAATGTTGTAGTGCATTTTGTTGCACCATCTTTCTTACATAATGCACTAATATTCATCCGTCGCAGCCAAAAGACATCAGTAAAAACCAATATAAACAGACTCATATATCCCATAAACATAACTACCTAAGAGCTGAAAGAAAAATACACAGCCACACAAGGACATTCTACATTCTCTTAACAACATTCAAGATTGTAACTTGTAAAAGTAAGAAAATGTTTTCCTAAGTTTACAACCCTCCAACCTCTCTGAGAAAAATACAGCAGATTGTCTTTTGTTTTACTAATGAGAATAGCAAAAGCAAAGTCATTAAAATACAAGTTTAATCCCAATTCCCAAGATAGAAAGTAATCCACAGTTATTGAATGGAGAAACCATGTGAATTGTTTAAATTAAGAAAACAATGGCAAACCTTTAGACCTCTTCTCATCAGGAATCTGAAGGTAGTAAACACATGCCACTTCGACTTTAAGAGACTCAATGCTAAAATCACTCTCACATTCACAGGTATTTGCATCCAAGTAAACCAAATGTTCACCAATTCTGAACGCCCAGAAGTGCTGCACATTAAGGATCTGATGAGACTAAGAACCATGTCTAGATCCTTTAAAACATGACTCCGATATTGAGAAAAGGAAATGTTTAGATGAATAAAGCATTAATCATAGATAGGCTTAAATATGACTATGGTATGAAGCTCACCCCCCAAAAATCTTGTTAAGTACTTCTGACGTGTACCATCCATAATGGTAGAGAAGTGACACGCATCAAGGGTAGCAGCAGTATGTTTTGACGGTAGGCCTACATGTCAACTACCCCACCCTATGACTGATTTCTATAAGTGATCTGCACACAGTAGCTTAATCCTAAGTTCTATTTGCTTCAAACCTCTGGTCCATGCAACCATGGAGAGAAGTACAAATCCATGCATTCCCAAACTTAGATGTTTGATATCAGAATAGCAAATGTTCAATTTGACATACCACATATAAATCCCTTTTAATGCATTTTGCCATTCATGGGCATCTAAAGTTAACAGCTTCATTGCGCATAACGGATCCTCAAATGATTTTTTTTTTGTAAAAAAAAAGAGAGTGCTGAGAAAGCACAATTGACTGATGCTTTTCAGTGAGTGATTGACAAATGACAATAATACTTACATGATCAGCATCTGTGGATTGAAGGCCGGCAGCATTTTGACCTTGGGGCTGACCATTTGTTGCAGGAGTACCAACCTTGGAGACACTTGCTACTGGTTTGGATGAAGACACATTACCTACGTTAGAAGCTCCCAACTCAGGGCCGTCATTACCATGACCAATGGGACTACTTGATTTGAATGAACATATACTTTCCTCAGCAGGGCAGGGTGTGCAGACACTGTATACATCCCTGGTTTCAATAGGGTACAAAGTATCCTGCAGATGAATATTAGTTATCAACATAGTGTTTTCCAAAAAACCAACAATCACTGACTCTTTAAGATATCACCAACATCTGATGGAACCAAGAGAAAACATTCTATAGCTAAAATTCACATCGAAAACATAAATCTTAAGGGATTATAAGCTTTGTATAACCTGATTTCTGTTGCTTTTTGCTGCATTTGCTATGTGCTCTGTTGGTCATAGAAAAGTGTAGCAAAACAATTAGGAGACAAAATACCGGTCATTCCAACAACTACCGAAAGTATACAATGCTCATAAGCCCTGTACCTGAGGTAGATAGACTATCTGCTCGACTAGTTAGTGTCCTTTTAGATTGATCAATTTCAGGACTCTCTTCAGCTTCATCATCTGATATGACCACACGGACACGCTTTCTACCAGAGTGATTACTACATGATTTGCTTAAAACTTCTCTAGTGCCGTCATCCATATCACATAATCTATCAGCATTCCTCGGAATATTATTTTTCTTGGATGCCTTGATCTTGGATGAGCTCCTACTTTTATGAACAAGTGAGGCAAGAATAACATCATCATCAAGTTCCTCAGAATATTTATTTGCAACATGCTCATCATTGTCCTCTGGATCAAGCATATTATTATCAGATACATCACCACCTTCAGTCTCGGTTTCTGAGCAATAGTCACTAACTGTATCCCTTGCTTCATGTTGATTCAATATTTGCTTCAGGTTGTCTATATCTTGCTGCAGTTTCCTGAAGTAAAAAAACACTTTAGTGACAGGTTTGCATAATTTAACTTTCTTTTGTGCAGCATCTGTTCTTAGTAACTTACTTGGCTTCTTCAATATTATCAAATCTAACCATGTGACTGTAATGCATGTTTTCAAGGGCAGACAGTTGCACATTTGGCAGGTCACCTTCCACAGCAATTCTGAATATCATTGAAATGAAAGTGTCAGAATCTAAAGGTGTAATCAAAATGCCACAATAGCCACAAGCGGTTTACCAGATAGATCTCCCGAACACAGACACATCACAATATTATGACGCACAACACTGCAATATGGCTTCAAAGAATAACGGCATGTTCGTATTGGCTTTGGCTTCTAACTTTTACTTAGAGAAGGAAAGCCAATACGAACACCCTAATTTCTATAAACCGCTTCTATCAGCCACTACTTTACACTTTCGTATGTTGTAACGCACTTTGTATTTTATTATATCATAATTCCGTAAGTCACGGTGTGGTCCGAATGTTGTAGTGACTTTCGTTACATCAACTTTCTTACATAATGTACTCAGCAAAAAATCATAAACCAATACGAATGCCCCAACTTCTATCAGACACTGCTATTCATTAGCCACAACCAAAAATCATCAGCAAAAACCAATACGAACGGGCTCTAACTGGCAAAACAACCCAGCTATACAGATAAAAACACACATTTTTTCAATTTCCCTCGACATAAATACAGTACATGCTTCAGGATGTATTTTATTGATTTATAACAGTTCATAGTTGTAGTCAGTTATGTTAATAATAAGGATTTGTTTTATTAATTTATAACGGCTCATAATTGTAGTCAGTTATGTTAATAATAACATATTAAAACTGATATATGGTGATTTTGTAGGTCTGTGTCAGGGGAGAGGTCAATTTTCAAATCAAATAGACCTATGATTTCTTCAAGTCCCAAAACAATCCATCATGTAAAATGTTGGGTGTTCAGCATAGATTTGATTTTTGTCAGTGTGTCGAACATCTGACATGTGTTGGACATGGTAGAAGACTGGTCCGATCTAGATTAGAAGATACAGCTGCCTCAAAATATTGGCACTCCATAATTCTTAACGGCAAACTTTTAGACAATATATTCAAATGCATCAAAAGAACATGTTCGTGGATGACCTCCCATGTCATGTCCTATGAGCTGTTGATGACCATTTACTTTAATCTGACATATTTCTAAAGAATCATAGCATGTAAGATTGTGAGTGTACTTCGAAACTTCTTTTGGACAGCAAGGTGCAGAGATATTGCCTGTAGCCTTCTTCAAAAGTTTGCAACGCACCAGCCCAGTCACCATAAGAATCAAGAACATTCCCAATGTTCACTTTTGCTAATGCTTGCCCCTGAAATTGCACTTATCCAAGGTGAGCAATATTTGAAACTGGAAGCACCAAGTAAATGAGTGCAAACAGAAAGGTGGTCTTATTACCAGTTAGCAAGCATGTCAGGCTGACAGCATATCCATAAATATAAATAAGGGCATGTAAACTTACCTCCAAGTTTCCGATTGACCGATAAATGTTCCAGCTTTTCATGTACCATTTACGAGCTTTGTTGAAGTTCCTAAGCTTTTGGTACGATTCTCCTATGGAAAGAAGAGAGTCACTCTGTTTTTCCTTGTCACGAAGTTCATTCGCTACCCTTTTTTTCCCTTTAGAAAATTCCTTGTGCTGGAATAAAATATTTCACATGAGAATGAGACATGCTTATATTCATCACACCATAATGCTTTATAAATGTTATTGGGGTGTGCATAGGCACATTCAGCCTGTTTTGTTTTTCACTTTGATTATTTCAGATTCATTTTTCAATTTCAGCTCTGAAACTTGTAACATGCGTAAAATGATCGGTTATCCTGTTTCCGAAACCTAATATACCAAAGAGAGCTCTATATGATGGGTTTTCTGGCTCCCATACTTATTAAAGATGACCAATTCAAACTGCTGGTGCAATCGGAAAATAAAGAACATTGCATATACTGTACTACAAGTTTATGTTAATCATCCAATATTGATTCTTCTCACTGCCAACTCTGGCAACACAAGGTGATGTACCAAAGCATTTCCCTTTTATCAACAATCTAAAATGAAAACACAGCTAATAACTTACTAAAAATCGAGTTATTTTCATATATATTGCCTACTCTTTGATATATTCCACTAATCTCCTTTGGACTAACTTAATATGGTATATTTAATTTGGACTTTGGATATATCAGTTTTCTGACAAACAACACAAAATGAAAAGTGAAAAATAATGAAAATTTTCATAATAATTATGTACTGCCCAACTTAACCAAATAATCTTGCATAATTACCACAGTGTGTTGTGTTCAATGATTGAAAATAAATCAATAGTGAGCCACTTCGTGTTAGTACTTAGTACAATGCAAAAGCAGGTAACAATCTAAAATGTAGTTCAACACAGGTACCTATACTGAGAGCCAAAAAAATCAGCATAGCTGAAACAGTTCAATAGTGCAAGCACAGAACAAGAGTAGTTAGGACAGAAGTTTTAATTCCAACAAGCTTGGAACAAAATATGGATATTTCTGACTGCCAGGCAACAGGTCACAATTTCTTCATTCACAGGACAAACACCCAGAACAAAACATGGATAAAGTCAACTAAACATACCCTTAGGAAAACTATGTTCAGTTATTCATTAACTAATGAAATAATGCAACCAGAACTTTTCTACTGAATAAAATTTTTCAAAAGTAACGAAATAAGTTCACAATCATAAAACGAATCCATTGTTACAGCTGATATTAGGTGCTAAAGATCACATAGTTAGTGGCCATTCACTTCACTTACTTTTGGCCATGCGGATATCATCCTTGCCTTTTCAATAAGATTATCCAGCCATGCATGCTGCTCAAGGAGGAGTTTTCTCTCTTTAGATGTTCCACGAGCACTAGAAGTATCTCTGACAAGCTTTTTCAGCTTCTGCTCATCTTTCTTCAACTCCTCAAGTACTTCGGCTGCTTTGGTAACGGTTTCGATGTTCTGCTGAATTTGGTCAATTAATGCATCCTCGTCTTCCAAGCACTTTGCTATTTGAAGAGCTTTATTGTAGCAAAGTTTTGCATCTTCATACTTTTGAACCCGAGAATGCAACTCCCCCAGATTCATAAAGCCCTTCGCCTCACCTTGAGGATGGCGTATTTTTCTACATATCTCTATGTCCTTCTCAATATGACCCTTAGCTTTATTCCAGTTGCGTAATTCAGTATAAACATTCCCTAGATTATGATGGAGCCTACTGCGAGCATCATCATATTGATTTACCTCTTCTTCATCGCATATCTTAAGACCCTGGATAAGTAGTTTCTCAGCTTCTTCAAAACTATCAAGTTCCAGTTCAAGCATACCCATATTATTGTACGCATCAATAAGCTCCTTTAGAAAGGCGGACTTTTGAGACGGGGAATTCTCCTTTAGAACCCTTGCCAGTTTCATGGAAGATTTGAAATACTTCTTGGCATTCCGTATGGCACTGTGGTCATTTTCAGATCTTAGAAGGACTTCATGGTAGGTTCTCCCAAGTTGGGTGCAAGCTCGCTGCTGCTCAACAAGGTCATTAGACTCCTTGGCAAGCTGTAGGTGCTTCTTCTGCGAAGTACGCAAACATCAAGGAAACGTGAGTTCATGTAGTAGAAACGGCAAACCACATGTTTTGAATTAACAGGGTAAATGTGACTGTTACCCAAATAAACCAAGAGCTGCAATGAAACAAGAGGTCAGCACTTAATACCACAAGTGCAGTGACAAAGCCACCCAAACGATCAGATTTTGATGGATGTACTGTAAGGCCTGGGTGCATTTAGCTCGTACCAACAATTAGGCTTTCACCCTCACTTCACCTAAAAGGGTTAACCCAGTTCGTGTGTATGGTTCACCAAAGGTTTACATTCAAATCTAATGCCAACTAAACTAACCATATGGGACTAAACCCACCACCACTAGCCCAAACATAGGCCAACATGGGTCAGGGTGTTACATGCACATCACCAACTAACCGGTCACTAAATGTGAGATCTAGAAATTTGACAATCTCACACCAATAAACAGCAAAAAATTCTACAGCTCAACACCAGGCATACCTCAAGTCTGATCAAATGTAAGTGCTATGAACTGCTAAGGGTCGCGTGGTGATGGTGGTGACCTGGTAGGTGAGGGCCTCGGAGAAGCGACCGAGGCGGAGGTAGACTTCGCCGAGCGACTGGCAGGAGGGCAGGAGGTGGCGCTGGGGGAGGTACTTGACGGAGACCTCGTAGTCGATCCGCAGCCACCGGAGCGCCTCGACGTACTCGCCGCGGCGCTTGTGGATGTCGCCGATGACGTTCGCCCAGCGCGCCTCCTCCTCCCGGTTCCCCTCCGACACCGCCTCGCGGTGCCCCCGCTTCGCCCCCTTCAGCTCCTCCTCCTCCTCCTTCCACCGCCCACCGCCGCGCCCCATTGCCGCCGCTAGGGTTCCGGTCTGGCTTTTTTTTTTCCTTTCCCCACTTTTTTCGTGCGGGTTTTGGGGATTTCGGAGGGGGGTTGTAAAATGGAGGGAGTCTCTTCTCCCGCCAAAATATTCGGGAGGCGCCGTCTCATTTTATTCTTCCATTGGGCTGCGTATGCTATGGGCCTTAGTGAAAGTACAAGATGGGCTCTAAGGTATGATGATAGCTTGAACCTTTTTTGTTAGAGTAGACTGAGAAAAGACGATCACCCTCTTACGGCCGAAGCCCAGGCTGGGCCTGTGTTTGCAGCCAGATGTTTTGAGTGATATTAGAGGCGCTCATATTGGTTTTTTCTGATGATTTTTAGCTATAATTTTTGATTCAAAATAAATAAAAATATCTTTTAAAAAAAGAAGCGAGTGGTGCAAAAAAGTGGGGGTGGTAGATGAACCTATGACCCCTTATGCCCAGAGCAAGACAGTAGCAAGAGGAATAGATAACCAGATTCGAGAAATCAAATGTTTCTATTAATTTTTGGTTTTTTAAGTATAAGTCAATATGAACAAGTCTTAATGATTTTATTAAAAAATTGTTCGGAACACGGGAATTTTACAAAATTTTCATAGTAAATAAGTCAGTTTACATGGAAATGGGGGAGATTTCCATTTTCTAAACGAGGCCTGAGTCTGTTACATCCAAATTAAGCTGCCATAAACCACAGAAAGCTTCTGTTTGAGAGGATAAATTATGGAAAAGTTGATGCACATCCTGCGACAACTGGAATTTCGGCCAGCCTAGCTAGGCTAGGCAACCGGTCAAGTCCTTGCGTGTATTTGATACCCCGGAGGCTAGAGCAGCCACTGGACTGGACAAAGGCAAAGCCAAACGGGCCAGTGCTTCACCGGCAGTAGCCGCCCGGGGCGCGGTCGGTCATGTCCTTCGGTTCAGCGTCGGCGTGCACGAACAAACGACGGAACGACCGAGCGAGCCATCCGGCATCAGCCGCATGGTCGACACGCCCGCGGGGTTGCCTTTCATTTCGACTTAAAACTTATGGTTTTTAGTTTTTTGGTATTATTTAGAGCTTATTTTGTATTAAATTTTTTGTGATTTTTTAGTATAATTAAATTTGTTAAAAAATAAAAAAAATCATCTCGAACAATACAAAACTAAGGGAAAAACAAAAGTAGCTAAAAATATTAGAAAAAATAAAATGAAGAAGTTATAAAGTAGAAATTAAAAACTAAAAGCATAAACTCATGAGCTGCGCAAAATGCCGGCGCCGCATGATGCTTACACGTACGGCGCCGCGCCGCGATGACCCGCCGATGATGTCGGCATGGCACGGCGTGCGGTTCCAAGATTCCACGAAGCCACGCGGGCCACGTGCTCGTGGTCCATCCTGTGTCGGGTTCGTCCGGATTCATTGATCATTCGGTAAGGTCGCGACTATTGCAATGCTCTCTCCACTCGCTAACGAATGCAGTGGTTAATAATGCTAATCTACGGAGCTTTGTTTTCTGTACGTGCGAATCAATCAGAATGCGTACTTTTTTTTTTGTTCCAGTAATAGATCAACGTGTTTGGGCTCTGTCTGTGCGTCAGTGCATCACAATCAGAATGGGATTTACATCTGCAGAATTACAGGAATCTACTCCGTTCCGTACGTGTTTAATTATATTGTAAAATTAAAAAAACAAGTATTCTTTCTGCAATACGAATATACGATGCAGCCTATACAGGTAGTGCATGGAACAAAAAAAATAGTATTATGTTCTTGCCATGGCCCCTATTCTTTTTATAATGAGCTGCTGGTTTTTGTCTGTGTATTTCAACGCAGCAGGAAATGGCGGAGACGTCGATGCAAACGGTGCATAAAGTTTTATGCTCAAAAAGCCGTTTAAAAATCCGTTTCAAAAAATTGTCACATTTATTTTGACTTTTAAGAAGTCAAAAAGCAAAAACTAGGTGACCCGTATCTCAAGCCATAGGTGGTGATCAGTTAGGCTTAAAAACTCATGGCTTATGGCTGAAAACATTGTAGCTGGCTGAAAAAAGCAATGTAGCTGACAGAGACTTATTTAGCATAATTAAATTTAAAAACATTAAAAAAATATTAAAAAATATATTACCCCAATATGTATAATACAAACCAATACAGGAAAAAAAGAACAGGCAAAAATGCTCAACAAAAAGCCAAAAGTTCAAAAAAGATGAAATTTATAAATAGTAAAAAATAAGCCAGAATCTCAAGCCGAACCGATCAGGGCGTCACTACTCACAAGGTAACTTTTTTTCCTCCAAACTTGCATCCTTTTGTTTCATGATGTACTACTACTATTAGTACTAAGCACTTCCGACCTATGAGACCTCACATATGACTCCATTCTTTTCTGTTTATGATTTTTCTGGAATAAATAAACAGAATAACTTCTCTGCTTTTTTTCAAGGTGGTTTATTCGGACAATCTTTTTAAAGCGGTTTATGGATATTCGGTTCGTTTATATAAGCGTTCATGCTATACTAAAAACAGTGGCAGATCTAGTATTGCACTACGCCCCAGGCTGAATTTGCTAGAAAAAGGCTAGATACAAAAGAATAATATGGGCTGAATTATAGGATTTATACCCTGTGTTGAGTTGAAATTATATGGGTTATACACTAGTGGTGATCGGTTCGGCTGAAAAGCTCATGGCTGAAAACACTGTAGTTGGCTGAAAAAAGCACTGTAGCTGACAGAGGCTTATTTAGCATAATTAAATTTTAAAAAGATTAAAAATATAAAAAATATGTTAGTCCATTACGTATAATACAAACAAATACGGGGAAAAAAGAACCGGCAAAAAACTTAACAAAAAGCCAAAAGTTCATAAAAAGACGAAATTTATGAATAGTGAAAAATAAGTCAGAAGTTAGAAGTCGAAGTCGAGTTAATCAGAGCCAGTGTTAGGCTCTAAAAAAAGGTCGAAATGGTCGCTAATAATACTCCAGCACAAGACCAGGAGAGAGAGAGAGATCTGCCTTGGTGAATGAATGTACGTCCTGCATGCAGTTAGATGTAGTACAACTCTGTAGTACGCGTGCACTCTGAAAGTTGCAACAAAGAAATCTCACGCACGCATCGCTGCGATTTGCTAAATAAATACAGGCCCTAGCCAGGCAGGCCAGTAGAGCGTCCATAGGCTGTTGCATGCACGGCGCTCTTGTCATCTGTCAAAAATGGAGGGCCCAAAGATGTCGACGGCACGAGCCGGCTAGCTTGCCGACCGCCACCCTTCGTAGAAAGAACCCAAATCGAAGCCTGGTCGCTCACCTAAGAAGTTGCAGCAAGCTAATCTCTAGTCATCATGCATGCACAGGCAGGTAGTCGGCCAAACACAATTCGCAGCACAACTAAACACGCACGCGTCTGGATGTTTGGCAGCTACAGGATGAGTAGCTCTTAATTATGTGGTGCTTAGGATATCTCAATGGTTTGAGTCAGCTAGCTATATGCATGTACACATTAGCATATATCCTATGTGGAGGAAAGATAGTATACAAAAAAAATCGAGTCAGCTCTTCCTTAAGCACTGGTCTATAACACCAAACGAGGCAGTCTCTATAAATTATGTGTGTGCATGTAAGCATCAAATAGCTATTTTTATAGATAGTTCTTTGGAATGCTAGCTTTAGTGTGTACTATATAAATGATGTGAAAGTCTTATAGTTAGTTGTTAGCTATAACCATTGGAGATGTCCTTACTGTTACTCCTACTTAACAAATTGAAAAGAACTCGTGAATCGTGATCTCGTGTCTATCAAGAAGTAGTCCAGGAAACACCACAGGCTGAACGGCTGCTTTAGAACGGTACTAGCAGTACATAGAAATTAGGGAAGAGTTCGGTGCATGTAAGAAGAAAATGAAGCGCGCGCACACAGCACATGCATGCTCCGGACTTATTTGATAATTTTCGTGGCTTATGACTTTTCTCAAGTAACTAAATAGGATGGTTTTTTCAGTGTTGATTCGAAGCGATTTATCAGAATAATTGTTTTCAAATAGCTGATAAGGTTATTGATATTCGTCTTGTTCACACAAAAAACTTATGTTAAAACTATAAACCATAACCATAAACCGCGATAAAAATAAATCCATCCATAGTTAGACAAGATAAATAAAACTAAACTTGTTATGCCTAAGTAGCCGACTTCAACGATTGACTGCGTGCTTGGTAAGAAGAAAAAACACGGCAATCTCCAAAAAAAATAAACATGACTGACTGCCCAAGTGGTCAAAGAGACACTAAATTAACTGAAATAAAATAAAGGGATAAGTAACAAGTCACAACTCTAGACTAGTAGCTGGCTTTTTGACTTTTCTATAGTAACTAGTTTTTAAACGGAGTGTCTTTCTAAGATAGAGTCTACTAGTTAGTTGTAGTACACATTGTAGTGATTTTATTTATATTGACAAAAACCGCATGTGAGTTTCTGTTACTCTGTAATTTCTCGTACAAACAGTCTAAAAACTACAATCCACAGCTAAAAATCATAAGAAGCCGCAGCAATAAAAAAAGGCCCTTCACTCATGCCACCGCGGATTCTAATTCTAAGCACCTAATTCATTAGGGAAAAGCTCGCCAAGTTCCTAGGAAACAAAAAGAAAAAAAAGCTTGGCAAGTTGTGTCGCAAATCTACAGTAAAAAACGCTGTTCATGGATTCACACCGGAAAAGAGATCATTCAGGTGAAATTTACTGTAGAAAGATGTTGGATGTTTTCTATGCTAACTTATGAGGTGAAAGGCTTCAACACTTTTTAGGTTTGATATTGGGTGAGGTTGTTTTTGGACTGATGGTTTATGACTTAATTCTGGTTGTTCGTAATAGATAGTACGAATAGGAAAAATAGTTGTATGTAATTTTAACAAGTACAACTGAACTCAGTACACTTTTAACTACAATATTCCTGTTGACTTCGTCTTAAAAACGCATCGTTTAAAAGATAGTTACTGTAGACAGTACGAGCATAAGTCGCGAATAAGCCAAAACGAACCCGCTCGTTTTGTTCTCTTACAACCAATATACCAATATAGTACTGTTTCAACAGAACAATTAAATGGTGATTATCTACGTCACCTTTAATTTTGGGCTTTTCTTAGCAGCCGAGATCGGCACCAGATGCTTTTTGACAACGGCACGGTCTAGCGGTAGACTCGCTGGAGAGGAGAAAACGTGCGGAAATGGATGGGGGAAAAGAACGGCAGCAACATGGGCGGTGGCTGTCTTGATTGCGCTACAGGGTGGCAACAGCAGCGAGAGATATTTACTTTCTGGTTTCAAGTGGTTAATTAGTATAAGTACTATTAACAATTAACAGTAAAATGGTCACTACTAATTTTATGTATTAGTTGTTCACACAAATGGTATTGTACCTATTTTTTAAAATTTAACCCTCAAATACCTGTTTTTACAAATCTAGTCTCCTCCGTGAACCTACCGAATTAGGAAAGTTCGGCAGGTGTTTATTGAACTACAGTAGCTCAGCAGGTCACCGGCCGACTATGCATACTTAAATAAATTTATGATTAGTAATAAGTAAATGTACAGTAGACTTGTTTGGTCCTGTGGTTAAGTTTTAATTAGTTGGCGTGGATATTTTCGCGAACAATCAGTGATGTAGCATCATATCGGTCATGTCAGGCTAGGCAATGGTGGGATAAGGAGGCAGATTAGGACATGGATTGGAGAGGCGAGATGCATCTTTCACAAAGATGCAAGTGCTTTACCTTTTGATGCCTCTGCTTTATCTTGTGATAATGTTATTTTACACATCTGTATTCTCAATTTGGTGACAGATACAGTTATTAGTTGTCATTGTTACATATGAATGAGCTGCTAGTTGCTTTAGAACTTCTTCACTCTTCTTTTGTAACACAGAAGATTAGAAGGCCTTCTCTGTCAATTTTCATCATCCCAAACTTGCACCTTCATTACAAGAATTTTTCTCATCTTCTTCATCATTGGTCATCAACTTCTTTCTTGCATTGTCCTACAGATATGTCATTTTCATTTAGTTATTATAGTATAAAAAATCTGGTGGCGGTAGACGTAAGTGGTGAAAGAACTTCCATTATTTGGTTATCTTATGCAATTTGTTAGCTAATATTCTTGAACTTATCTTATGCAATTTGTCAACTGGTACTCAATAGATTTCAACAGTTACTAATCCATCCATTCTGAAAGTAGTTAAGAATTATGTTGGACATATTAATTTGGTGAACACTATATAGATCCTTCCATACTAGAAAACAATAGTTGAAATTATTATACACTGAAAATGAAGCCGGTACGAATTATAGAAGTAGTTGCAGGTCGTCTAGTTTTATGAATGCTTTATTGTCATGGGGCATCCTTTACCAAACTTACATGGTTTGGTGTCTGATCTTGAATAGTTTACGTGGTTATTGCCTGGTCTTAAAAAGTTGACGTGTTTTATTGTCAGGTTGTTATCTAAATCGAATTGTAAAGTTTGATAAATCAAATGTCTGGTTTCATATTTTAGGATGCTAAACGAAGTTTCAAACAAAGTTTAGAATGTTAGGGCATACACAATAGTTTATCTCTTAAGATTGTCTCTAAAACTTCTGCCTCACACAAAGACAACATTAGAGACAACATCTTCAACAGTAAATCATTCCTCTAACTATTTTATACTATTTTTAACATAACTTATTGTCTCGCACATTCTCACTATTTGCGTTGATTTACTGGTTCGAGTCGTCTCTTCTATAAAAGACAACATATTCTCTCTTCTTACCTCCTCTACATAGCATTTTCTCATTTAATACAACTAAGAGATAGCTAAAATGATATATTAAAAAAACACCCTTATATAAACCTATTCCTATCTTATAATGTTCGGTAGAAGGAACATACATTTTTCAGGATTTTAGTGGTCCTTGGGGCATGCACAGCTCACATTGAATAATGTCCCATAAACTGGTTCTGAGAGTGACTTGTATGGCTTATGCGCTAGATTTGCCTATTATTGCTATGCTTAGGTGTCTTCCACATGTGGCCACACATCAACTGGAATTATTAGCACTGTGAACTTTGGTGGATTAGTGCTAAGTAAGGCACAGTCGATCGGCGACCTACCGGATAGAGGCTCGGCAGGTCACTGCCAAGCTAGGTAACAGCTGAGTATGATAGATTTATGAAGAAGATAGGATTATAAAAATAGATGTCTAAAGCTTAATTTGAAAAAAAAACCTACAATCATATTTGTATCAATAGTTATTGTTTATCACAACTTGCTTCGGAAAGGGGCAGGTCGTGTGCATTGACCGTACCGTACAAAATACATTGACGAATCGATTATCATACAGTACCAGCCAGCATGAAATTCGACGGCTCGCGCGGAAGACCAGATCAAGGACAGGTAAACTCGACACGAGAGCACGCGTGGGTAATTTGAATTTCTAACCCCGCAGGCCAATTCCGGGCGTAAATTTTGATCCAACATCTCTAGCTAGTTGCATTCTTACACACCTGTACCTGTAAATTCCAAAAGCTCGTAGTAATTACCTCCGTCCTATACTACTCATGGTTAAATCTTCTCGTAAATGGTTAATATCATGCATTCACTCATCTCAAAAAAGATTATGCGTTCATTAAGAAGTTCCAATTATAAGTATTTATTAGAACCATGAGATAATGACACTGTTTTTTTTAGTTTACGGTCGATTGTTTTTGTCTGCACTTTTGAGACAACAACGAATGATGGAAACGTCGATATAGACGGTGCACACCGTTTTACACCTGAGAAGCTGTTTGAAGAATGCACTTTCTCGATGTTCTAATATTGATTTTATGTATGATTTTTTTGGATTCAGGAAAACTCTAGAAGACTCGATATATACACATGCAGAATAAAAACACAAGAATTTTTATACAGGTTTGGGTATTCTCCTAAAAAAATAATAACCATACGTCCTATGTAGCTATTGCTCAGAAAAATTACAATTGAGAGTAATGTAAAATGCCCAGCACTATCTCATGCTCTAATGCGTTCTTTTTTCCTTTTCTCTCTGACGTCAACCTTTATATAGCCGGCAAAGCGGTGGCCGTTGTCCCGCGCTAAAAGTCGTCTCACTGCTTCGAGCGATAACCGTCTGACGGAAGTTACTGTCGGAGAGACATACGGCCTGTTCGGCACATGAGAAGCCGGGTGGCTTTTGGCTTTTGCTACAGTACCCAACTTTCAAACGGAGTATTTTCTCAAGACGGGATCTATAAGTTAAACATAGTACACGTTAAAAGCCCAACATCTGTATGAGCCAAAATCACAAGTGAGTATCGGTGTCTCCGTAATCTGTACCGTAAACAGCCAAAATTCAAAAATTTCAGCCAAAAGCCATAAGTCGCAGCGAAAAAGAACAGGCTCATAGTGGCACATTCGCCGTGCGACGATTGTTACAAGAGAGAGATCGTGTGCGGTTATTAGGAATAAGCGTACATTCTAATTACCTTGTCAGACAACATCACAATGAAGTAGGTCGTTGTGAATAAGCTGGTCGGAGATATGCTGGTTGCAGAAAGACCCATAATTATGAGGTGTTCGTAGGATATCTTATGACTACATGATCGTAGAAAGACTTACGACCAAAAAGTAGTCGCAGTAAGACTTATGACTATATGGTTGTAGAAAGACTAACGACCAAGTAGTAGCTGTAGTAAGACTTACAATTATGTGGTCATAGAAAGACCTACGGTCAAGCAGTAGTCGTAAAAAGACTTACGACTATATGGTCATAGAAGAACTTACAACTACGTGATCGTAGAAAAAATTACGACTATATGGTCGTAGAAGAACTTACGATATATAATAGTCGTAGAAAGGCTTACGACTAAGTGGTTGTAGAAAGACTTACGACTACTCTGTAAAATCTATCTATTAACGATTAATAATTAGAGAATTGCTATATCCTTGTCACACTTAAACTACTTTATTTATTTTGATTTTCGAAGGTATCAAAAGCTAAAATGCTAAAAATACTGGGCCGATGCTGATAATTGCGCGTTCATGCTAACCAAAGATTTAAAGGGAGAATACGCACTCCGCAGTCCGCACGCAGCCGCAGGCCTCCAATACTCGAGGGGTATATTAGCAAACGTCCTCTTCTCTCAGGGAGTAATGTGTAAGTTTATCAAAAGAAAAAAAATCATTTGTACCTTCCGCGTGTTTCTACCCCGTGGCTTGCGCTGTACGCGTCCAATGGCTGACGCAGTGGCCCCACCACGCATCCAAAACCCTACGCGCCTACACCTCACGCGCCCACCCCATATATAGGCTAATTGGCCCGAGACCACCCGCCCACCCACCCACTCGCTACAATATTTTGTCCAAGTAAAAAAGAGTCGTTTTACCATTTCGCTCTCGCACCAGTTACTGCTCGTTCCATCGCGCGCGGCGGTGAGGCTCCCGGCGACGAGTCATGTGCGGCGGCGCGATTATCTCCGACCTCAAGAATCCGGCGGTGTCGCGCCGGCGGACTGAGGGTTCCCTGTGGCCCGAGAAGAAGAAGCCCAGGAGGGGCGGCGGCGGGAGGCGGTACCTCGCGGGGTTCGTGGACGAGGATGACGAGGACTTCGAGGCCGACTTCGAGGAGTTCGAGGTCGACTCCGGGGACTCGGATTTGGAGTTCGGGGAGGAGAAAGACGAGGAGGACGACTTCGTCGAGGTCAAGCCCCCCGCCGTCAAGAGGGCCTTCTCCAGAGGTATTGGTGTCGCTGCGAGTGGCTTTTTTTTTGTGCTTGTTTGTAGTTTTCGTGCTCGATTGCTGCAGGAGACCAAAATTTATGGGGTTGATTGGAAATTTTGGGGGTTTGGGAGGTGGGATTCGTGTTTGAGGCGGCTTGGTCGCTGGATTGGGGAGGAAGAGAAATTTTTAGGGATTGGTGTTGAAAGGCTGGATTTGAGGGCGGATTGGATGGGCTGGTATGGTATGGTCTGATTTGGGATAAAGCTTATGGCTTCTTCTCTATGTTGTTGGGATTCTGAAATGATGAGCTTCGTAGGTTGTTTGGGGGTTATATTCCCAGAGATTTTAGAGAAGCGTTTCGGTTGCTAGGTTGTTCGATCTGGGAATATCTAGCTTCTGTGAGCTTGGATGGTGGTTCATATGATTACTTTTTAGTCCAAGGAGTTGAATCCGCAGAAAAGGGGCAAGTTTTCTCCGTTTTGCATGGAGGTCGCCATTGAGTCATACATAAATCTTAGCATATATAGTAGCTCCTAGATTGTTTGGTCTTCCTGGTGGTTGTAGGATTTGTTCCTTTCAATCGATTCGTTGTACTTTGTGCGAAAAATTTTAAGTTTTTGTTGTCCTTGTTTTGCTCAGATTATACTAGACAATAATTTTATTTGTTTCTGCATGAGAACATGGCCATTGTTAGAAATCTGTGTTTTATGAAACTTGTATGAATTTTGAAGTATTGATCTTGCAACCATGGATTACATGCACTCGATGTTTCGCGAGGCTCCTCGCAGGATTGTATTCCGTGCAAGTACTATTGATAGGTGCAGTTGAGTCTTGTCCAAATTGGTACTGCTTATTAAGCCGTGAGAACTAAACCGCAGGTCTTTGCTGAAGGTTTAGCTACTCAGATTTCTTGTTCCGTGTTTATAGCTAAGTTTGTCATGTTGATGTTGAATTAGCCTGGATCTAGATATTACAACTTCTCTTTTGTTTTGAGAAAGAAATATCTTGGATGCTGCATCGTCTATAGTGAAACTTCTAGATATGATTGCAGAATGATGATGGGGGAACATAGCACGAGGGTTGTTCTTAAGAACCCTGAACTTTTCTACGAAGTTGTGATCTGACCTGTGCTTTCTCTAAAATTTGAAGTGGTTATACTCATGGGTGCATGCTCATTTTAGTTGTGATCTTGTACATATAAATTCTTGTTTATGGTCAAAAGAAGCATATTTAGTAAGAGAAGTTTGTCTGTGTTTGGCCTTCCTTAGCATTAACATTGCCTTTCCATTGCAGATGGCTTAAGCACCATGACTACTGCTGGTTTTGATGGGCCTGCAGCAAGGTCAGCCAAAAGGAAGAGAAAGAACCAATACAGGGGTATCCGCCAGCGCCCTTGGGGTAAGTGGGCTGCTGAAATAAGAGATCCTCGCAAGGGTGTTCGTGTCTGGCTTGGTACATTCAACAGTCCTGAAGAAGCTGCAAGAGCTTATGATGCTGAAGCACGCAGGATTCGTGGCAAGAAGGCCAAGGTTAATTTTCCAGAGGCACCAGCAGCTGCTCAGAAGCGCCGTGCTGGCCCCACTGCTGCTAAAGCACCCAAGTCAAGCGTGGAACAGAAGCCTACTGTCAAACCAGCAGTCAACAACCTTGCCAACACAAATGCATTTGTCTATCCATCTGCTGACTTCACCTCAAATAAGCCATTTGTTCAGCCTGATCACATGTCATTTGTTCCTGCAATGAACTCTGCTGCCCCTATTGATGATCCAATCATGAACCTGTACTCTGACCAGGGAAGCAACTCCCTTGACTGCTCGGACTTGGGCTGGGAGAATGATACCAAGACTCCAGATATTACATCTATTGCTCCCATTTCCACCATAGTTGAAGGTGATGAATCTGCATTCATCAAGAGCAATACCCACAACTCAGTGGTGCCTCCTGTTATGGAGAACAATAGTGTTGATCTCACTGATGGGCTGCCCGATTTAGAACCTTACATGAGGTTTCTTCTGGATGGTGGTGCGAGTGAGTCAATTGATAGCCTTCTCAACCTTGATGGATCTCAAGATGTCGTCAGCAACATGGACCTGTGGAGCTTTGATGACATGCCCATCTCTGGCGATCTCTATTGAGGAATTTGAAGCCTGACAGTTGGAGTATGTATATAGGGACAGAGGGTAAGCATTGGCAATCTGGAAATTCTCTGAAGACGCATTGGATTTCACTGCGCTGAATGCTTGCTCTGTGTTTCAGGAATAAAGACTATGGGAGATTGGGAAGCACCTGCTTGGCACATTGGGGTAGCATATGTTTATGTCTAGCTTAGATGCGAAAGTTGCATCCTAAAACTATTTGGTAATTGGACCTATTCCCTATTGACTGTCTTTGTATGACAGCCATTCATGAGACTGAAGAACTGCACCTTTTTTTTGGTCTACTTTTCTGTCGTTGCTGCCATATATGGCTGTGAACATTATGAATCCTAATCTATGTACTTGATTGCCCTTTCCTGCAATTCTGGGAATTCTAGTATCTTGCTAATTGCTGTGTTCGTTGGTGATAGGTAACCACCATATCTTTTTGCTGTACTCCCTAAGTTTATTTGATGATTTCGATATGAGCTAGTTATTTGTAAAACTTTTACTATACCAGATGACCTTTGGTGCTTATTTGTTGCCCTTGCCACTGGCCGCGTGGTCATGTAGAGTCAGGATCTCTGGAACGATCCTTTCTCCTGATTTTCTTGATGTGAAAAGTAGTGTGATCAAATATGCTGCATGCGTCCTCTTGTATCAAGAAAAAGTGAAGTTGTACACATGTTGCGGCGTTGCTTCTTGAGATATTTTGGAAGACCAGGACAAATTCCAAACAAAGACCTCTAGGCTTCTGAAATTTCATTGATTGTTTCTTGGTAGCTACCTCGCTGTTCTAGATGCTTTTGGTCCGATTGAATCTCACTTGATTCGGTCCGTGTCAATATAATCGTCACGAGCTGCGGTCTCATGTCATGCTTGGTCCTTTGATTTGATATCGACAGTGTATATCACCTTCTTGATTTGGATCCGGTGTCACTACAAACATCATGATCTGCGGTCTCATGTCATGCTTGGTGCTTGAGTTGATGTAGACATAGTGTATATCACCTTTTTGATCTGGATCCAGTATCACTACAATCTCCACGATCTGCGGTCTCATGTTATGCTTTGTCCTTGTTTTGATATAGACATGATGCATATCACTTTCTTGAGGCGTTCACCTAAATGAAGATACATAAATAGCGAAATGTGTTTACCACAGGTTAGTAGAGAGGATCGTCTCCGCGTGCGTCACACGAGCGTGTGCCGTGCAGAATTCCGCCTCGCCAATGCCCAGCGCGTTAGGTAGTGGTTGGAAGTTCGCAACCCCCCTTGGCAATGTCTGAAACTTTATGCAAGAACAGCTTGTGCAGTCCACGCTCCCTCGGTCGCGCGCGCCAACCTTGCTCGCGTCTTACGTAACCTGGTCTAGAATGTCTTTTTTCTCACTAGGGTTAGTACTATACGGATCCACCAAACTCTTTTGAGGCAGGTCAATCGACTGCCGTTGGATCGGGGCCTGATAGCTCCGATCGCCCACGTGTCGCTATTGGGTTAGTGGATGGTCAGTTCCTAATAATATATATTTGCATCTTTCTTGTTTTTGGGTTCCGGTTAGTCCTAAACCGGAGATTGTTTTTTATTAGCCTGTGCCTGGTTTTGCTGTGCATGGCAAAGTACTAGTTTGTGAAAAAAGAAAAAGAATTGACTGCATGCTAAATTGTCGAATTGGACCGAGTTTGGAAGATTCGAATTGTTCTTTTCCATCTATCCGGTGGCGAGCTAGCCAGCAAGCCCGAAGCTCATGAAGACTTTACAGTTTAATGTGACTTTTGTATTGACTTTACAGTTTAATATGAACACTCTAGCTTTTATAAATTGTTTTTATCAACCACTACTATTCATTAGCCACTACTTTTCGCTTTCATATATTGTAACATATTTTGTATTTTATTATATCACAATTCTGTAAGTATATAACGGTCCAAATGTTGTAATACCTTTCGTTGAATCGTCTTTATCGTCTTTCTTACATAATACACTATTATTTATCAGCCGCTACTATTAATTAGTCGCTTTTATCAGTTACTATTATTCATCAGCTATAGTCAAAAGTCATTAATAAAAGCTAATATGAATAATCCCTGATTTTGTGACTCGTGCTTGCTGCTATGGTGAACCAACATCTTTAGCAAGTGAAGTCATCTATCCATGAAATGTGGCGAGAAGGTAGATAACCATGCGTGGTTGGCAGTAAATCTTGCACAAATGGTCATCAACGCAACGGGTTTGAACCATGCATGCATGGTGTAGAGACGAGCCAAACCTGTCTATTTGCGCTTGGTCCTCTGAAAGGCACTACCTTGATCCCAGATGTCTTACAAACCTATAATGTTCTTCTGTATATGCTTCCCCCATGTACAGGGGCGGACCCAGGACAAAATCTGAGAGGAGGCACACCCACAAAGCCAAGTATACCTGGGCCTTTTAGTAGAGGGCAAAATGAAGGCTTCCTTCATCAATTTGATAAATCACAGATGAGTGAGGGCCTTTTAGTTGGGCTGAGTGGGGGCACTAGCATTAAATCTTGGGCTATATACCTGGACTTCTGCGAATTGAGTGGCGGCCTGTGCCCTCACTGGGTCCTCTTTGGGTCTGCCCCTGCCCATGTAACCAGAAATCTATCCCTGGTCCTCTTGCTTTCCCCTTCGCACTGCCATACAGTTCATGTTGAAATTCGCTAACATAAAAATGAATCAATGAAGATAGATGATTATAGTTTGGTTTGGTATCATAGTAATGTTACACACTTAAAATCAGGAGAGAAAGCAACAAACTAAACTGAATACGAAATCATTCTTGTATAGCACTCAAGAAAAGAAAACTTTGGTAAATATGTAGAACAAAAAAACATATCTTTAATAAATACAAAATGACAAATGATTACCCAATTTTCATCTAAATTAAAAAGAAATTTCTGATAGATGCATCAACCATACATAATCTTCCTCTAGAGCAAACAGTCTGATCTAGTCTAGGACGAGCAGACACATGATAAAAAAATCATTAGAACATGAGAATATGATCAATAGGAAAACTAAGTTGAGAAGAGGAAGACGACCGGCAAAGATAACAGAGATGCAACTAGAGATGTTTCTAAACCATGCAAAAGACAACTTTATGTGTCAAAAGAACAAACCATTTGAATTATTGCTAGCCACTAGACGGAGTAGTCACATAGTGTGCACTGTTTTGTTCCTGATACCTTCTAATCCTATCCAAATCTTGGATCTACCCTGTAGCATTAAGAAGTTTCAATATTGTATCTCTCTACTCAATGGTCTTTTTCCGAGTTCTTGTGGCACTTTCTTCCCTATTGTACAAGAAGGATTGATTTGTTTGCACGCCTAGATCAGTTGCTTTTACACAATTAAAGATTTCAGTTTACAATATTTTTCCAACTTATATGATAGAATCATTTTACAAAATATTTTCAAACAGTTTGAATTGAATATTTATAATAATGATCACATTGATGTAATTTGTACACATTTTAATTATGTTACAGTCCGTTGATCATTTCTCATTAAGACATCACTTGAAATGCGGGAATTTCATAGGAATAAATTTTGCAGACTAGTACAATTTCTGCAGAATTGGGAAAATTCTTGACTTTCAATGGAGCCTAAAGGTTTTCTTGTGCAGTTTTCTTTTCATAGAAACATCTTAAAATAATTTTCACATAATCTCGATTAAATATTCACAATAAAATTTATACTATTATAATCTCGGGGCATTGTGATGATGATGTAAAATTCCCTCTCAGTTCAACTTTTCTAGCACACAAGAAGAGTTCAATTTCTTCATTGCCTCCCATATATAGATCAAACCAACCACTAGGTTCTTGTGATTTGGAAAGATCCTAGCTCTACAGAGAGAAAAAATTCTTGTCGTTTGGAGATCCTAACTCTACGTAGAAAAAATATCTGCACGTATCATGTGATCTCTAGAAGCGCTAAACCATCTTCATTCTACAAAATTGCTTGTGTGTTCATATATGTATGTTACATTTAAATATTTCATACCATGCCAATATCCAATATTTTGTTTCTAGGATTTTCTTAAAAAAAATATCTTGTTACATTTGTCAAATCCTCTAGGTCATTTTTAACGAAGTGTGCGAAGTTGTAAAATTGGTGTGGGTGTGTGTTGTTAGTCAAGATTTTTTGGTGATATAAATCAAAACTGGAACCCTTTTCGTGGTATATAACCAATTTTCTCTCGTGAAAAAAATTTAACGCTTTGAAAATTAAGACCCGCTAAGTTGTATCATGAAAATTTTTATGGCTCGAAAGTCGATGCATTTTGGAAAACTGTTATGCTCACTTGACCTATCTCCCCTTACTGTTGTTTTGGAAAACCTGAAACAGACATCCTCTAAACTGCTAATTCAGTTGTGCAGTCAATGACGGGTTGCAATTTGAGACTTGCTGCTTTCATCGACCGCAGTCGCGCTGTTTGACGACATTGATGAATCTAGGCATGAACGGAGATGCTGGTGGTGGATCCGTCGTCCACTTGTCGCACATCCCAACTGATGAAGACCGCTATCTAGAGAGCTGCCCAAAAACGAAGGGTCTGTTGTTTTTTTGCTGAAGCTTGTAGTTTTTGATTACGGCTTGTGGATTTTAGTCTGTTCGTGTGAGAGATTACAGAGTAACTAAAACTCACGTGCGGTTATTGCCGATATAAATGAAGCCGGTACAGTATGTACTACAATTAACTAGTAGATTCCATATTAAAAAGACATTTCGTAGGCAATTTATATCGGCAAATCATTAATTCACCGGGTTTCGTAGGCATTGTAAGCTTCCATGTTGCCTTGTAGCTTTGAAACAGTCTTTGCCTCCCTCGTAAGGGGATGACGGACTTGGTTCAGTTTGATGCAATGCAATGCAACAAGATGTTTCCAGGGTGTAGGACCGAGTAGGATATTCCAAGTATGCATTAGCTTATTCTCGACATGTAGTAACTCCAATGAAGCTATACACGGGTTACAACGGAAGCTGAAGACACGAGTGAGCCTTTGACAGGTAAAACATTTCAGAAATATGTTCCGGGCATGCCCGTACGAGGAAGGGAACGAGGCCACAAAGGAGAATCTTTTGCATTCTGTTTCAGAGATAGAGATACGAAACGAAGTTGGAAGAAAATGGAGCCTTGTAGCCTACCTCAAAAAAAAAAATCCCTCAAGTATATATATTTACACATGAAAATGAAACGTTCCCATGAACAATGATACAATTTTCAAAAGAATAATAATAACCATACCTCTCTATTTCCTTTTCAAAAAGTAAGAAATAACTGTCTACTCGCCCCTAGTAGAAAAATGTGAACGAATAAACAGAATGGTATACTCCCCTACGGGACAGTGGATGATGTATATCAAGTGCTGTGCCATCTATCTCTTCTCAGCCCCTAATGTCCTACTCAAATCCGTCCAATGACTACTTGGAAAAGAAAAGTTGGTTCTTCCAAGTAGTAGAGGCATATACACGACACAACATCAGAGTAATCTCAATACCAAAAAGTGTTTCCGTGATTAACCCACTGCACAAAATGCTCAGGTAACTTCTGATCCTGGATCTCAGCAACTTGGTTTTCCTGAAAAGTTTTGAATTATGCAACTGGTTTAACTTATCGAGGCAATGATATTTATGAACGGATAGCTTGCATTACGTAATCAGCTGCCTACCCCACCATAATAAATCCACACGTTATTAGTTTCCAGAATAATTTTGAACAATTCTAACGCATGTAGCCAAAAAGAACAGGAGAGCTTTATAGAAATCTGACTGTTGAGATTGTGTGCTCACCATGATCTCACTATTTATGTCACTAATGACATTCTCGGTTGAAAGGTTTGTATCTGGTGTGCTAATTGCAATTGACCTGTTCAAGCACAATTTACCAACACAGTGAGAAAAAAAACATGGAAAAAGAATACCCCCAAATTACTTATCATCATATATGATATTATCAAATGGTATTGGTACCACAAAAGAAAGTACAAATTTGTGTTTAATACTACAAGGATAGTTATGTGATAGGCTGATAGCCACAAATCTTTAGATATGGTACTGAGCACAGCAGGGCCATTAATAGGACAATGAACTAATGATTATCCTTCTTTTTTCCTTTTATTTTTTCCCAAGGGGAATATATACAACATAAATTTACAGTTATTATGAGGAAATTTGTCAGCTGAAGGCTATGATGGTTAGCATACATCGGAGAAGACAATTAAAGCAGCACAAATAAAAAATACCTTTCATCGCTCGAGTTGCCTGAAGTTGAAAGCCATTCAAGATCCAGGAAATTTGAACCACCAGAATCATTGAAATAATCAAGTTCAGTGCTTGGGATATGATGTACATGAGACACTGTGGGAGTATACCTGAAACATATTTTAGAGAAGAAACTGTCAACTATAAATGGTAAATCTCCATGATTTGAAACACCACATTCTCATAATCTTATCTTCCAGTAAATTATTCTGCACTCAACAAAGAAGAAATGCGAAGATATAAAGCCTGAATGAACAGAAACCGGCCTTAAGTTTGACATCTCGCTTTCACAGGTTGATGAAATTTCATTTTCATGCACTGAATCAGATTCCAATTTTGGACATTGTAATCCATTATTAACCTCAGGTGGTGCTGCATTCAACAGTTCATTATGGCAACAACTACAGCCAGATATGGATGTGTTGCTTTCACGAAAAACGCTGCCCTCAGATTTCACACTTTTCATTGTCCTGTGACATCAAAATAAATAGTCAATGATAATAAGAGGGCTGTTCCTGATTTACAAAATACATGTTGTTATGAATATTGTGTATGTATTCATGAGACCCAATGGGCAATATAGGCAATACATAGAGAGTACAAGGAACTATATGCAAAGACAATCCTATATATAAGTAAATACAAAAGAGATAAGCGTACTCTAACACCCCCCTTAAGCTCATGGTGGATCGCACACAGAGTTTAAAGAGAAAATACAAATCTCGCACTCTAGTATGTGACTTCGTGAAGAAGTCAGCAATTTGTAACTCTGAGGGCACAAACTGTAAAGCAATCACTCCCTCCTACACCTGTGAGAGCGTGTATGAAACATCCACACCGATGTGCTATCTGCTCATGCTTCATTAGATCGCGGGTTATACTTAGGACTGCCACTAGGTACCCATTACCTTTGTCCAAACCCATATCCACACTATTGGATAGAGTATAGGTAAGAAATAAAATACCCATTTAGATTTGGTACAGGGAGGGTAATACCTACTTACCCATTTTTACTTTGCTCATTCAAACCTAGGGTTGAGAGTGCACTTGAACTATCTATATGTTTGGACTATCTATACCCAGTTATAGCTTACCATAAAAACATGTGGGAGACCTGCACCCATACTCGCCAATTTACACAGAGTAGCTCCATACACACAGAATCATTTAACAAATTTCAGTCGATCTTGTAAAAATTTTGTGTGAACGCAAGGTTGAAATTCCAAAGTTTTACGAAAGCTTCCTATAAAAACATGTAAGGCCTACGTGTGTGCTTAACTCTGCCAATTTGCATAGAGTAACTCCTACACGCAGAATCATCTCTAATAAATTTCAATTGATTTCGGAAACTTTTATGACGTGAATGCGAGGTTGAAATTCCAAATACCGAAATTTTACGAAAACTTTCTTCATAAGCCTCTTTAATTTAACCCCTTTCCTTCTCCTTTGCCCACTGGGTTACCCAAACACATTGGATATACCCTTTTTCATTTGGGTATGAGTAATGTCACTTCAAATGGGTTGGATAAAATCGGGTATAAATTTAGGTTACCCATACCCTACCCAATGGCAATCCTAGTTATACTGATAGCACATGTACTGTGTGGGTCCCATCATAGGCACGGCAAAATCTACAAGTAGCCACCTAAACTAAGTAACCTCTGCTGTCATTGCTGCTATAACTCGCAACTCACTCTAAACACTCAAACGAGAAACTGCATTCTGCTTCATTGTCTTCCAGGTAATCAGGGAGACAAGAAAAACACAGTAAGCAGAAAGAGAACGACGATCAGAAGGATCACTAGCCCAAGTCGCATCAGAGTACGCTTGAAGCTGTAATGAGTTTGAGTTAGGGAAAAACGAACGACGAGAGATAGTCTCACGCAAGTAACGAAGAACACGAAGAAGGTGACTATAGTGATGATAGGTAGTACGAGCCATGAACTGACTCAAAATATGAATATGATGAGCAATATCAGGATGAGTGCTCATAAGATATACCAAACTCCCAACAAGATAGCAATATTAAGTAGGATCCTTGAGAAGATCACCATCGATGGCACGAAGCTGAAGGGATAACTCTATGGGAGTCTCAGCAGTGCGAGAGTCAGTCGAATCGAACCAGAATGATCAAGAAGATCCTAGACATCACTTTTGTCAAAGAGTGTCTTAGTGAGCAGTTTCGCATGTCTGATTTGGATCATCCTCGCTATTTTCTTGGGATTGACATTATTTCTACTCCTGAGGGCTTCTGTCTCAAGAAAAATATATCCATGATCTTTTTTATCGTGCTTCTCTTACTGATCAACGCACAGCTAAGACTCCTATGGAGCTTAATGTTCATCTTTGCTCTATTGATGGTGAGCCTCTTACTGATCCTACTCGCTATCATCTTGTTGGGAGTCTTGTTTATCTTGGTGTCACTTGTTTTGATATTTCGTACCATGTGTATATCTTGAGTCAGTTTGTTTCTGCTCCCACTCAGCTTCACTATAGTCATCTTCGTGGCACCATCTCTCATCGTCTCTTTGTCCCTCGCTCTAGCTCTTTACAACTCCAAGCATACTCTGACACCACCTAGATTAGTGATCACTCTGATCGTCGGTCTCTGTCTATTGTGTTTTTCTTAGTGGTTCTCTCATCGCTTGAAAGACTAAAAAACAGACAACAGTTTCTCGTTCGAGTGTTAAGTCTGAGTTGCAAGTTATGGCCTTATTGACTACGGAGGTTACTTGGCTATAGTGGTTACTTGAGAATTTTGGTGTCTCTGTTTCTACACCGACTCCTCTTTTGTCTGACAGTACAAGTGCTATTAGCATTGCTAAAAATCCAGTGAAATATGAGCTTATAAAGCATATGGGGTTGATACTTCCTATATGAGTACACAGGTGCAGGACCATATTGTTGCGTTTCAGTATGTGCCTTCAGAGCTTCAGTTGGCAAACTTCTTCACAGAGGCACAGACTAGAGTCCAACACAACTTTTATCTCTCCAAACTTCATGTTGTCGATCCACCATAAGTTTGAGGAGGTGTTAGAGCCAAGAGGTCCTGAGTTCAAAATCCGACTGGCACAATTAAAAAATTGTAGTCCACTTCTATTCTATGTCTTAGGACTAAGGAGCTTACACGTGAGGGGAGTGTTGAAGTATAAGTAAATTGCTTGTCTTCTCTCATCAGCTTAAGATTTTGGGTGAACTAGCTAACGCATGCAACTCAATAAGGAGCACATGGAAGTTAGCGATCCACGTACCGGAACCATGACATAAGAAGAGAGTTTAGGAGCGATGTTTTAGGCTCTTAGTTCAAATGACAGGATGTATAGCTTGGGGTTTTATTTTTGTAGATTTTATTACAAGACTTTTGTTTCTTTGATCTTAAGGAGGTTTTATTCCTAACCTACCTTAACTTGTTCGGGACAAAAAGCTTTGTTGTTGTTGTTATAGTGACTTCACATGTGAAGGGGAGACCCATGTAGGGACTGTTCACCGTAGATAGATTTTCATTTATACAACATTTCTTTGTATTGCATACATGTGATGCATTGCATATATTATTTATTACATGATATTGTGATAATGTCAGGTAGCTAAGGCAGCAAATAGTTCAGAGCATATTTTGGGGTCCTGAAGATTTAGTGGTTGTTGTATTGCATGGTTATATGTATTCATAAGTTTACCTTGTGAGCTTATAAAAAAGTTCACTGTTATGCTCAGCAGAAGATGATTCTAGCTCCCAGAGTGCAGGTTTTCCCTGCTGTGGTCGGAAGTATCCCAAAAATCTGAAATAAAAGAAAGGGAACACCAAGTGACAAATAAAACAAACTCATGCTACCATTGTTAAAGCCCACAATATATCTTGATGCTTCAATGAAACAAATGGTTCCTGCGTAGTGAACATGGATACTCAGTAAAACGTACAAGTTTATGGCTGCCTGTTTATTAGCATCTATACAGGTGTTGCTGTAGTGCCGTTGTAGTGTCCTGAAGAACTCTTGTGACTGAATAAAAAGCTTCAAATGACCTCTATTTGCAGAGAATATCTTCGGAAAAGACCGCATCACAGAAAAATTAGACCAGTGCAGAACCAAAAAAGCTGAACATGAAACAAAACATAACATAGAGAAAACAAAATACAAGTTGCCAAGCAGCAGTACAAATACATTCTCCAATCAAAGATTGATAGTTTTGCTAGTAGAAAAGAAGGAAGATTCATATTAAATGGCACTTTTAGTTTGTTTTACCATGGTCATTGAACTGATAGGTTATTATGGACATTTCAATAATCAAATGATTACATTTTAGTGTTGTATGCGAGTCCCCATTTGCATATAGGGTTGTGTTCAGTACCATGATTAGTCTTCAATTGCCATATGATGTTCGTTCGAATTTTTGTTACAATTTGTGGTTTTATAGTTATCCCTTGAGCTGCTAATTGCTATTATGTGGAACTATTTCTGTCATGCCCTGGCATCTTGGAAGCTACTATATGATGCAATCCACCAAGGTCCATTAACGAGACAAGGCCATATTGCAGCTTATTGTTTTCCTTTCCTTACATAGTTACAAAAGCTAAGCAAGTTTGTCGATATAAATAATGATATCAAAACAGAAAGACTCATGAATAGTCAGCTCTTGTTTGTGCCTAAAACAGCTCATGGTAAAAGAAGAAAAAAGAAGCTTCCTCATATGCTCAAATGCTGCTGAAAGAATGAGTTGCTAAAACTTGAAACCAAATGCCATAATCCCCTTCTTGCCATTACAAAATTCCCTCTTGAAGTTGAATATGCACAGGTCCTCCAACCATTAGTCATCTCCTCTTGACTGAAATAACTCAATCGAACATTTGTTCCTAATTCAATCCATAGTCACTAAATGGAAGCACCAACAGCTTATCTCATCGGTAGATACACTAGGTCGCTTTATGAGAAAAGGCGGGGTTCTGGTTAAATACCTTGTTATGAGCAGCTGAACCGCTATATTGTACAGCAAGTGTGTCACCCATCCTCTCATAAAAGTGCATCAAATGACGAGCCAATGGAGCAACTAAGCCAAGTTCTGGGGATTCTACAGAACCGAGTGCATGCAATTGATGTCCAAGAGCAGCTAATCCATAGGCATACTGAGCAACATTTGTACGATCCAAGCAGTCTATACAGTTTGACCGTAGGACACCTTTTTGGAATCTTGGTGGTTTTAGTGGGGGCAATGCACTGGTCTCAGCTTTATCTTCTGCAGTTCCATTGCCAGAGGAATCAGAACTGCCAGAGATATGTTCTTGGGAAATGTCATTAACAATATCTGTACAGTCCGTGTAGTCATTGTTGCTGTTTTCATCGCATACATATGGATCGAGACCACTCCTATAAAGAACAAACAAAAAATGACATTAAATGCATAAAGAGGAGCAATAACCCATTCTTAGGATAGAAGAATGCAGTAGAAATCAAACTATATAGCAGACAAACTAGTATTGGGAAGAAAAAAATGACTTACAATAGGGCAGGCCAATGAGGAGCAGTCTCAGACCCTGGAGTTGGTGCACCTTGACAATAGAAGAACTCTGTCAACCTCAGAGCCCGAAATGCCACTTTCAAAAGAACATCAAGCACATTTGTAGGTTTGCTGAAACAAAACTACTTCAATAATGCACACTACAGGATACTGACTGATCAATGAGAAATACAACAATCAATACCCTTGAGAGTTTTCATGCAGATCCCAATGTAAGAACCTTAGATGATTCTCCTCTGATAAGCTCTTGTTTATGACCCTTATTGCCCTATCAAATTCACGACGAAGTATAGACTCTCGCCTCTCACGTGTCTTCCATGTAAACAACAAAAAACAAATCATAAAAAACAGGGCAGGCCAAATTACCATTCATATGAAGATATATCCACAAGATGTCCAGAATAAGAGGGTAAAACTCACCTTAATCAAGTTTAAGATAATGATAGGATTTCCATATCTTCCCCTAAGATTTTCAAAATGAAGCCTGGTAGCTTCATAATTCTTGTCCTTCTCATGCACTGACAAAATGGGAAAATTTTATTTGGTAAGTTGCTGAATGATACTGCCATGCATCAGAGACAGGTATAGGAGCTTACATATAATATCAGGTTTAAGATTCAACTTTGATGTCTCCTGTGACCAGAATAGCGGGATCGAACCCCTGTTCTGCACAACAGAACTTACTTCTGTAGGCCTAGGCACAGCTTCATAGACAATTTGCTCAGTCTCAACATCATTTGCTACTCTGCCCTTCTCATTCACCCCCCTCTTTAAATATCTGTGCAGCATTTGTTAAACTATTTCAATCCAAACCTCATGCCAAACTAGTAAGGAAACCAAATATTTTAACAAAAAAGTTTCAAATGGGCAAACCTGGTTCCAGCATAATGCCTCGAGCGCCTAGCGATGAGTGTGAACATAATGTCCTTCCCAGATATTGCAAACTTATCCTAATAACATGACATAAAAAAATTCAACGTTTTAAGGCAAAATCTAAGACCAGTACTTCGCAACTGGATAGTGTTAGGTATTTATATATGGAAGTGAGGAAAAGGCTGGATCAAGACAGGATTATAGAGACAAAATGAAGAAAAATTTTAGCAATGTAATTCTGTTAAAGAAAACAACAAAGAAAGAAAGAAAGTGGGAGGTTTGAATTGATTGATTGACTCTAACAAGCACCTATCTAGCAGACTCCTATCAATCTTAGTAAACTGGGAAGTCCTTCTAAGTCCAGTCACAGCTGATTTTTTTTAATACCTCCTTTAGTAGGGGGGAAAATCATTTTTAGCAATTTGTCTTCAACAACTATCCATCTTTGGATATAATAGCAATTTAGATGAAAGTAATTTCTTTGGCACATACCTGCTTAAAAAAACCATAAACTAATGCAACGGTCCACAAAGTACTTCTGAGACAATTGCGTATCCGTTGTGTAAGAAACTCGTTCCACACGAATGTTGACTCATATAAGGTCCACCCTTCCTGCGGGTCACTCAAGTTCTTCTGAAGACTTCTCATGATATGGTATGAATAACTGAAAAAGAAGTCCTTCCTAAGATCAAGTGTATTCAAGATCTTCTTGTATCTGCAGAATTACAAAAGGAGTCGGCTTGTATTAAGAAATGCAATAGTTCAGTGTTAGGAAACGGAAAATTGGGACAATATTTTTCACACATTATTATTTGAATCATGAAAACAAACTTAATATTACACTTTGTGGGTTGTTAGCCTGGAGAAATTACCAAAGGAAAAAAAACAGCCAACTTTGGAACTAGTTGATGACATGGATCCTTTATATAGTGGTGCATTTGATTTTGAGGCAAATGATACCTTTATAAAAATACTTTATAATAGCACATCAATGAGAGCTTATAAAGTTTGTTAAGAATACTAGTATACCACTGGAAAATAACTTAAGATTTCCTAAGGGTAAGTTGAGTAAAACCAAGTTCAGAAGAGGATAGCGAAAACACTTAAGGCTGTTCATAAATGTATTTTCACCAATTATAACTTATCCTCCATCAATCCAATAGTTTCAACGTAATGAAGAAAACAGCTTCAGAACAATGATACTAAACAGAATTCAACCAACCTGTTCTCATCCTTGGAATTTAGAAAACTGGAACGTGTCTTAGAATTTGCGAACTCGACCATTGAAGTCTTAGTAACCTGGTACACTGGATGATCAAATATTTCCCCAATTTTTCTCTGTTCAGTAATAATTAACATGTAAAATGGCCCAAGGAACTTAATGAAACCTGGGGGAGAAATTCATTATCAAATGCACAGCCATACAAATTAATTTGTTCTTAGTTTGCAAACAAAAGAGGGAGGGCCACTTACCAACTATTCCATAAAATTTCATAACAAATTTTATCCCACCAGTTGACCTGTGGCATTCATCAAGACCTTTTAACAGTTTCAGATATTCACTTTGTGTATACACGGTAGAACACTCGTCTATGTCAAGCTCTGATGGCTCTGTTCTGTCAATCTTGAGTAATCTCCACAGTGTTTTTTCAGCATTAGTTCCAAGAATGTAAAACCTCTGCAAGGCAAAGGAAAGCATATTTAGACCAATTGTGATGGAAGGCATCAGCAATTGAACCAAAAAAAATAATCAATCCCTTCAATGTATTAACTATTTCAGCACTAAGCTGCAAACACAGTGACCAACAACGTGATTGTATTTACTTGTGAAATACTAGAAAAAAGGAACTGAGAGAAGTTTCACTAGACCCCAAGAACTTATGATGCCTTTACATATGGACATGATTGCGAGTCATACTAATACACTTTGTCACCAATTTCGAACACTGACAATCTACCAGAAATTTTGAGAAAGCAAGTATCAGGCAGACTAACAAGTGCAATCAGGAGAAATTTTGAATTTATTTTTTAGCTTCATTTTTCTTGCTGGGCATGAGATTTTGGAACTGTGCTAGCGTAATAATTCAGAACTCCACGGGAAATCCATTCATAACCCAAAAATCCAGCATCCAAAACAAGCAAAGCGCCCCACAGTTTACCTCCAGATGACATCTTTCCACCACAAACACCTGCAGAAACAGGAAAGCTCCCACCTTTCTGGGACGAAAACAAAGAAACAATAGACTGCTTCATGTATTCACCTCATGGGTCAGCCAAGTTTGAAGATGCTACCTCCAATTCTCCAAACCATCCCAACATCAAACCCGCAAACATCGGGAATTAGAAAATCATATGGAAACAACAAAGCTCCGACCTTTTGCTCCCAAGTAAACCCCAAAACAACACACACACACACAACCCCTTCAAAACGTAGAAGGATCCAATTAGCTAACTCTCCCAAGTCCCAATTCACCTCGCAAATATTAAAATTATTCTTGAAAAACCATATCCAGAATCATGCACCCCGACCACACACCACTCGCGTGTCGAGTTATCCGCAAAGGGAGAAGCTTAAGGCTACAATCTAATCACAAACGCCGCAGATATGCAAATAGCATAGTTTGGCCGCAGAGCTACAACACGAACTGACATCCAGAAACACCTTAGCACGAATCGATAAGAAATGTCAATTCCCGAACGATCCAACCAGCTAGAATTCCCTAACCAAACAACTCGAAGTCCTCCAGTAACCACGCAAAGCTCTCGCCTCTCCCGAATCAAACGATCCGGAGGCCGAATCGTTCCATAACCACGCAACAGCACCAACAGCAAAGCACGGCGTGAACCAGCGCATTGAGAGTCGGATGCGGGAGGCCTTACCGACTCGCTCTCATAGAGCTCGAAGCTCTGCAGGCAGGTCGCCTCGCCCTCCTGCTCCGCCGCCGCCATGGACGGCCCGGCCGGATCACACGCTTGGGCCACCTCAGGCCCCGCCGCCGCCGTCCGCCACGGGATCACCGCCCCGCCGCCGCTCGCCGGAACCCTAAACCCCCCGGCGACAGCTTGAGGTATCGCATTCCCCGCCGAGCCCCCCGCGAATCAGAGCAGCTCCCGCGAAGCTCGAACCCCTCACAAACCGCGGACTCGCCACGCGGCGAAGGATTCGGAGCTCGAATCGCGAGCGGGGAAGCTTCTTGAACAGGGAGATTTGGGGAGGCGTTGGGAGGAGGAGGAGGAGGAGGAGGAGGAGACGACGAGAATTTCGCGGAAGGAAATCCGTGAGTTCGCGGAGGAGGACCCGGAGGAGGTGGTGAGGCAAATAGAAATTTTGTTCTCCGTTTAAATTTAGTTTTGAGTCCGTTTCCTGTTGCGACGGTAACTAGATAAAATACACGGCAAGGCCTCTCTGGAACACAGGATTTTTTTGAGGAATTTCGAATGAATGAAATCTTATAGAAATGGTCTTCCAAGTTTTCTACAAAAATTCCTATGAAATTACGCAATCTATAGGAAATTACGAATTTCCTGCGTTCTAGAGGGAGGGAATTCATGTACAGTAGAAACTGGAAATTTGTACACATCTTTTGCATGACATTCCCCGTGATCAAACTTCAAAAAAGAGCACCATTTATAGAACCTGTTCTTTTTTACTACGGCTTATAGCTTATTACTACGGCTTTTAGCTTTTGAGCTATTTATAAGAGGAATCATGAAGTAATAGAAATTCACATGCGATTTTGACAGATATAAATAAAGTCACTACAGTGTGTACTACAATCAACATGCAGACCTCATCTTGAAAAGACGTTCTGTTTAGAAGCTAGTTACTACAGAAAAACCAAAAATAACATTTAAAAGCTGAAAAGAACAAACCCATAAACTTTGAAGACAACTTTGTGGACGCTAACTACTTATTTAGAACCGGATTAATACTCTGTTTGCATTCTACATCCCAACCCCTCAATAGCCGGGGGGTTCCTGGCCGCGCGCGGTGTCCACGTCGCCCCCAAGGCTCGGCCGGCCGGCGCGTGGCCTCCGGGTTTTGCGTACGGTCGGCCGAGCCCATTTCCTTCTGTTTTCTGAAAATTACGTAAAGGTCCTTTTTTCTCGCGAAAAAGTCCCTGCAATTTTTTCCCCAAAAAATTTTTTTGATAGCGCCCCGCGGGTTTCCGAAATTACGTACAGGTCCTTGTTTGCTTACGCACAGGCCCTTACAGGTCCTCCGTTTTTTACGAAAAAGACTTTTGGTTTTTCCGAAATTACGCATGTGACCTCGATTTTTTTAAAAAACCCCCTGCGAATTACCGTCTCTTTTACTTTGGTCTACACGGTAGCTAGCGCGGCGTGCGCCGCGCTTATATGCAGCTAGTTTCTACTACTGTACTACATTCACCGTAACAAACAAAATTTGCGAAAACCTCGCCAAAAAAAAAAGCGAATTTGGCGAAACCGCAGGAGGCTCATCGAACCAGAAGCGCAGCATCCGGCTCGCGACACGTCTTCGCTGCCATCGTTCGCGTCCCGTGCACAGCTCGGGCGGCCGAGTCCGAGCTGTTGACCGGGAGACGTGGCGCTTTCCCGTTGGACGCCTCGGGGTTTGCGTGCCGGTCGCGCCTCAATGATTGGGCCGTCGACGGTTATCGCCGGGCAAACGCCACAAAACTTTGGAGCCTCCTGTGGGCCCACCCTACGCGACACAAGCGTGCAATCATGCATGCAAGGTCAGGCTCCGTTCGAACATCCAAAAAAACATTTAGATAATATTTAACAAAATCTTTTTTTAAAATTCTCGTGGAAACTAAACTGGTTCCTACCAAACATCGATAAAAAATCACATGAAATCCTTGTAGTCCAAACGGGAGCTTAATCTTTTGGCATTCCCTGGTCGTTCATGTGCTGTGTAATGCGTTTGTAAACGAATCATGTGCTGCAGTAGTATAATCGAGGGAAGCCACGCAAAATTGGTGTTAAATATAGAGACTTGGATGCATGCAGTCAATTATGTGGAAATGGTCTACCTACTGTAGCATGATTATTGGCAAGTTATTATCTTTGCAGGACGAACATACTCGTATAAATAGCATCTTAGCTTCTCTAACCAAGTATCGGCCCTGTTTGGATACGCTTATCTGAGAATCGATTTTAATTTGATCAAGATTTTCTGATAAGTCGCGATCTGAAGAATCTGCGATCTGAATAATCTGAATAATCCTGATGGGGCTTGCGGTACAGGATTTTGGATTCTCAGTGCAAATGCTGATTTTTCCCACCGCGGCGGTTGAAAGAATCGAAAAATAATCAAACCGTTTGGGTGGGATTCTCGCTTAATTCTACCCAGAATCGGATTTTAAGCGTATCCAAACAGGGCCTATATACCCCATGTCCATGAGACAACATATATGATAGGTAGGAGTACATGCATAGGCAAGGTACACTACCGCCTGGTATATCTATTTCCTACATGCGGTATATTCTTTTTTTTAAAAAAAACCACACCTTGATACTTTTTCATATATAACATATATGTCACGCCCATGAATAGGCAAATAATTCCTCGCAAAAAATAAATAGGCAAAAAATAATTTGGAATGTATGGTCGTGTGCTCCTTGCCTGTAAACAGTACTTGTAGTACTTCGCATTGGTTCAACACATTCATTTGTGAAATAGGTGAGATGCGATTACATTAAGCCTATTATTTTTCGCTTTTTGTGGCTTGTGACTTCGATTTCTCTAAAAACTGAAATAAACAGGACGGATTCTCTAAATGGTTTCTCGAAATCATTTCTTTAAACAGCTTCCTAAACCTAAAACTGTATACGTCGTCTATGTCAATGTCTTCGTTCTCTGTTACTGTTTAAAAGAAAATAGACAAAAGCTATCAACCGTAACTAAAAAGTTATCAACTACAGTAAAAAAAGACAGGGCCAATAACTAGTAGCCAGTCGGTGTCAACGAGTTGAAGATCGACTTGAGCTAGGGAGGGTACTGTGGTTGAGTCTACTTGTACGCGAAAGGAGGGCATTGTTGTTGAGTCTACTTGTACGCGAAAGCGAAAGCTAGCGATAGAATACACTAATTGACGATTCACATGCCATATATAAAACACAAACAAGGAAGATGAAAACAAGGTAGTGATAGAATACACTAATTGATGATTCACATGCCATATAAAACAGAAACAAGGAAGATGAAAACATGCAGATACGCCGTACACGTACAGTCTGTGGATGTTACGATAGATGTGATGTGCAAATATATATGCACGTGAGAATTGCTCTAGATCTGTCCACATCATATATATCATCATCTGTTCATCGCCTCACCTCACACTGATGCCACACGGTCTTAGAGCAAGGCTAATAATACAGCCTTCAGCTGGCTGTATGGATACTTACAGTCCACTTATCAGCCAATTCATATAGTAGTTTACAGCCAGCTAAAGGCTATATGACCCACCCCTTTCTCTCACAAAGTTTCTTGGTTCTTGTGCTTCAGCTGGCTGTAAACTTACAGCCCACCTCTCTTCTCTCTCCTCCTCTCTCTCCTCCACCTCAGCATACAGCCTACTAACAGCCTCTTATTATACTTGCTCTTAGCTAGCATGTGTAATTTATCAACAACTTTGTAAGAACAAAAGAGCAAGTAATTCTGAACCTTGCTGAAAAAAACGAAACAGATAGATAAGTATGTGAATATTTCTGATTCAGAGCTTGAGTATTTTAGTGTCATTTTTCTTATTTTTCCCTCTAAAATATTATCGATGTATATAGCTGTACTATTGAAGGGGTTGATGAGTGCTGAGTGATATGTTCTCCATAACATCTCATCTTTCCTCTCACATCTTTCTTCCACCGTAAAAAATCTCTGACAAAAAACCATCCTATAACAAATAAATTAGCTACGAAATTTTTTTATCTTCCACAAATTTCTTTTATATGGTCTTTGCAATCTTCTCATATCTCTACTTTTCAGTCATCATCAATGAATAAGGTTGCAATAGACGCTAATGTCGCTATATCTTCATGTTCATCACCCTCAAGTGAGGTGACCTCTATTGGCCCCAATATGGTCCAATTTAGCCGTAGGGGACACAATAATGCTGATGCGTAGCTGAAAACATGGTGTAAGCCAAATTCAGCAGCAGAGCCTAGGGCGAAGCTTGACAAAGCATTGAGGGGGAGCTGATCAACATTAGCTTAATATGCTAGTTCATATAAATTTTTATTGCAACGTATGGACATTAAACTAGTAGATAAAGAAGGTCAACTTGGGTATCACAGGTGATGCACATGGATACAGCGGCCGATATTGATATGCATAAGAGAATTGCCTGATGAGCATTCCAACAGCACTTGTGCTGATGGATTTTTTTATATATGTATATCAACAGAAAAGCATGCTAGCTAATATCAAGAATCAGTAAAGAGTTCTATTAAAAAATGGAAAGACGGCTAATCTAAACCAGGGAAATGTCTGATGGTGGACAGCTAAGTATTTTCAGAATCACAAATAAAATCCTCCCGATGCAGCCGTTCCATTTGATTATATCATGGACACCTTTTAATCTTTTTTTCAATCTCCATTTGAACTAGTAAAAAAGGAACAAAAAAGAGAGAGGTAGCACTGCAACAGATAAGCCTTGTAGAGATATCTTATTTATATGTTAGAGACGTTTTAAGTGAATGTTGTTGAGTCGTTTTTGTAGCGTCTCCCTCTGGACTATGTCAAAAGCGTAGAGATGCATTGGTAAGCATCTATATAATATTTGAGACATTCTAGAGAGACGGTAAATTACATGCCTGCACTTTTAAAGATGTTTTGATAGATACACTTACACATCGTCTCGATTACTGTAGAGTCGCTTTGTTACGTACCAAGAACAATAAGGACGCCATCTCTTCTTTTTTTTTGTTACGTAAAAATGATATTTTTCATATCGCTGTAATCAAACCGATTCATATGTAAAATCACATTGTCACTATCACCAACCACACAAAAGTAGAGCCATGCACTAAACTATAGGGAAAAATAATTATATTATTTAATTGCAAGTGGTGTTTACAACTGAATCGTACATGAATGTAAACAAGTGCAAACACACAACAAAAAACAAATAAATTTCCCATTTTTCCTAAAATTGTCGTATCTATCAATAATATTTCTACACATGCAGATACTAGTACATAAGCTTTCTCATCTTCACTGCATCTGCAGATTTTCTTTACATTCTTTCATTATCCTGCAAAAAAATCCTAACAAAGAAATTATCTTACATGAAAAGTAACCAGAGTTTTATGAAAATTAACTTACATGTGCATGAGGTCTTCCAAAAAACCTGCGATGTACCAACAATGTGAACCTTGCAATGTAAAAACAAATATTTAGCTATTTTGAAGATAACATTGGCTCATCTGAAAACCGTGATAAAAAGTAGCTAAATTAGGAGAAAAAACATATAATAAATCTGAACAAAAATGTACCTCCACAGTACAACCATAGTTAAGTAAGGAACAGATCGATCAAGGCTACTAGTACTCATCCAATAAATCAAATCGTGCTTCTAGTATTCATCCAACTTCAGTATGCTTGCTGAATCTGATCATGCATGTATACCAATTAGACATCACTCAGTTTCCATAAGAAGCACAAGGTTCCAGGATGAAAATAATTATCTCACTTTTATATTTATAATTTTTTAAATAATATGTTATTTGCATCTCTTGAATAAATATCTTTTGTATTGATCAACGAATATGTAATTTATTCGTGAAACTCTTTATCCATGGTTTAATGTTATTTTAAATTATTCCTGATATTATATTATTATATGGCATAATTATGATTTTATAAATTAGCACATGTATTAATTAATGGTCATGTTTCATGGATCACAAATATAAGGATATCAAATTAATAATGTAAACACATGATAAAAACATGATATTGGATTGACACGCCTTAAGACATTGTTGAGATTATTATATTTTTATGTGTTATTAGTTGGTCTCAAGCAATGATGATATGTAAATGTATAATCATTGTATCTGATATCAGTATAGTTTTCTACATGTGTAATAATACACTTAGAGGTTGTCAAACGCTACTCCATTACTGAGTAGTTATAAAGGTAACTTTCGGGTATACTATTAAACATACGGAGAATGTGACTAGTCGGATATGCGATGCCCCTCCTACATAATAGGAGAGATATCTTTGGACCCCTTGATGTGGTCGGATAAAGAAATTGCATGTCCATGCCACGAGTGGTCGAGGAGTCAATCATATGAAGCTATCCATCACTAGATGGGGAAAATATTAAACAGTACATAGATGACACATTGCTCATTTGAAGTTCGATCAGGTATCATGAGACAAAGGAGAATACGCAAACAGGTTATTTAGTCCAACCATATACAAACCGGTCGTGTGGGTATACTAACTGGTCGTGAGCTGATCGGACATATCACAAACTGGTATGCGAATTTTGGTTGTATGGAAATATGGACTAGTCGTAACTAGATACGAACTGCTTGTAAGGAGTTATGAACTGAAAGTGAGTGACTAAGACCTGGATGTAAATCATATTGCATAAGCTTCGTCTATTTTGATCTTTATGTATATTTGGGATTGATACGTCCTGGTAGGAATCGTTATCGACCAGTGATTGAAAATGTGTTTTTATGTTACAACTAAGTATACATGAACTCACAGAGTCACACATTTAATGGGTTGGAGCAACAAGGGTCCGAATGATAAACTTTGAATGAGATATGATATCTACTCGTGTTGGATAAGGATTACGTCGGGGGCTCTGTATAAAGGGGTGCACTGGATGGTGGAATAGAGGGAGACATTGCACCACCCATCGAAATCATAGTTGCCTCCTTTTGAAGGCCCTGTTGTACACTGGTACACGGCGTTCCATCATTGGATGTGTGGACTTCGGTAGAGACGCTAATTGAGATGATCTGAGGAGAAGACAATCGACTCGTGGAGATCGATTATCGCTTGAGGGTGATCGGCTACTGAGGATCGTTTTTCAAAGACATTGGACGATCGAGCACTTCCACTGCATCAACATGCGCTACGTTGAACTGAGTTGTTTTAACTCTTCTTCCGCTACACTACGCGTCTAAGAGCAAGTACAATGATGCTGACTAGGTCGCCTCTAGCGAAATCCACGTCAACACAATCCTATGTGGAAGAGAGAGACAAGAGGAGAGAGAGGTAAGCTGCCCCTCACGCAAGAGGTGACCTCTAGCACATCATACGAGGACTTGGAGGCGATGCTAGTCCTTAGAGCAAGTACAGTAAGGGTTAGGGTCGCCTCTAGCGAAATATTAAATGCTTGAGTGCTTTAGTAGAGGTAATCTCTACTCAACTTATTGTATTAGCTACCTCCACATGAGCCACATGTACTTTTTTTGCTTATGTGGCTAGTCCTAGAGGTGGCAGCCACCTCTTCTATTGTACTTGCTCTAATGATAACGATCAATGATCTTTTACTCACATATTATCTTGATTTACGTGATAAAAATTTTAATTTATGTTAGTGTAACTTAGCCGTAATCTTAATAAAAACTTCTCTGAATCTGATAGGATGATCTAGCTATGTGTAGCAAGCACTGTACTAGTACCACGCTATGAGCAGTGCCATTGGCACAACTCATCACGTGAGAGGATTCATGGCCATTTTGCAAGGTGCCAACGACGAACAGCACATTCACAGGTGACACGTACAAGTACAATGGGACCGGCAGGATAGGCCTTGATAGCTCGTGCGATAAATGAGAATAGGAGATGATAAAGTAGATTCGATGCACCCAAGGCCTACAGAGAGACGGCTGCAGAAGGGCACCCTCGTTTTCGTTGCAGGAAGGTGCCTGGGGCAGAAGTAATCCATGGATGCCATGACAGGGCTAGCTCCATCCATGCATCGTCGTCAGAGTTAAGGATAACGATCAGGTCGAACTGATATGCTTACCGTGCCGGTCTCAGCCGTCGGATTCACCGATGCGACCATCTCATTATTGCTCCAGCAAAACACGTCTTCGATCAGGTATTCAAGTGCCGTTTGACTAGAAGGCAAATGACTGGAGACCATCTTAGTTACTCCGCTGTCCACAATATAAATCTAAAATCGGTCATACGCTTAAACTAAAGAGATACTAAATTTAAGAAACCATATATACTTCTGTTAAATAGTATATCATAACTACTCATTTTTCAATGTTAAAGTATAGGTATATAATGGAAATATTGTAATAATTACATATTTAATCTTTGTGAATAGATATATTATGAAGCGATACTTTCTAAAAATAAGAATTTATATTATAAAACGGGTGAAGTACTACTTAGATAGAGGATATGAATTGACAGGGCGTACTTAATAAATATGACAAGTCCATGTCCTGGATCAAAAGGTGATGGAGAAACAACACACCATTAAAGGATATATATGGTACTTTTTTCATCCCGCAATATAAGTCTTTAGAAAATATCGTTCTAGATACAAGTCTATTACACAGATCAAAAGATATAATTATTGCAATATTTTTATCGTATATCCTTCTTTTAATGCTAAAAAATGACTGAGTAGTTGTAATATATTATTTAATAATAGTATGCATGGTGCAATAACATTAACTTTTTTTAGATTTAGTGTGGGATTGGTATATGTGTATGGTGATATGGACTTATAGGTCTTTTTTTTTTGTTTCTAAAAGCTGTTTTTTGACTTTTATATAATAACTAACTTTTAAACTGAGTGTTTTTTAAATTGGGGTCTATAAGTTGATTGTAGTACACACTATAATGATTTTATTTATATTAATCAAAACCGTACGTAAGTTTTTTTTTACTTTATACTCTTTTATAAAATAGTTAAAATCATAAGATGAAGTCTAAAAGAATATAACAAATAATAGGAGATGGAGAGAGTAGCTCATACAGCCTCCAAATTAAGTGTAGGCCCGGGCCTTACGTAAGAGCAACTCCAGCAGTAGCCCTCAAAACAGAGCCCCTACTTTTTATTTGAGGGCTCTCCTTACTTTTGAGGACTCTATTTTTTGGGCTACACTCCAGCAGGAGCCCTCAAAACAGAACCCTCAAATTCATTCTTAGAGGGGATGATACATAGGACCCACCCTCATCCTCATCCTACTTTTGAGGCCCCCCAGGAATGAGGGCTCGAGGGGGGATTTGAGGGCCCCTTACTTTTGAGGGCTCAAGTAGGGGCCCTGCTGGAGTGAGTTTTTTTGCCCCTCGGCCCTCAAAAGTAGGATGAGGGCTCAAGTAGGGGCCCTGCTGGAGTTGCTCTAACACGTACAATAAACACAACTCCTACTTCCAAGGAGCAACTTTTGTGATTAGACTGGTGATCATTTGGGCTTATTTTTGACGACTTATGGCTGAAAAGCACTGTAGGTGGCTGAAAAAAATACTGTAGCTAACAGATGCTTATTTAGCATAATTAAATTTAAAAAATTAAAAATATAAAAAATATGTTAGCCCATTACATATAATACAAACAAATACGGGAAAAAAGAACCGGCAAAAAAGCTCAACAAAAAGCCAAAAGTTCAGAAAAAGACGAAATTTATGAATAGTGAAAAATAAGCCGGAAGCTAAAAGCTGAAGACCAACCGATCACCCCAAAGACATGCTGGCGCCACTCGATCCAGCAAGGCCTCTTTTTTCTTTTTTCTTTTCTTTTTTTGCTTTTTTGGTTACGCTCCAATATCCATCCAATCATGCATTATATTTAGGCAATTTGGCGATCATCGATCGAATTAGCAGTAATTCACTTTTCATCCTCTTAGAAAAGAAAATAATTAGGTCCCTTCCGATAGACCTCCTTTCTGCGATACATGGACGACGTCGATGGCGGGCGTCGCCGTCGAGGTAGTGCGGCTTTGTTCTCGTCGGCCGATGGGTAGCCTGCCAGGTCCGATATGTTAAAAATATGAGTAATATTTTAATTTTAAATTTTACTAAGAAACAGATACAGTAAAAGATTAGTGATGTAACAAACGAATCTAACAACAGACTACTTATTGTATTTCACAAAATACGCAAGAAAATATAGTATTAAAGTTGATGGATCATGCGAATGACTTACTTTTAGGCTTGATGAAGAACATGAAACAGAACAGGCTCGATGCAGTGCAGAATATAGATGAAACAGAGCAGCAGCGGTCACACGTATGGTGCTACCCAGAAATCTTACTGCCACTCCGTGCAGGTACTCTCTACGGTAATAGCTCAGAGATGGCCGCCCTCCCTCCTTCCCAGTGCACGCTGAGAAGAAAAGTCGATGAGGTTCAGTCACTCAACACTCAATACAAATTCTCGAGGGAGGAAGAAGACAGTGGGAGAAAGAAATAGAGAATTTCAGTATCTCAAGTCTGGATGTCTCTATATTTTTTATAGACTTACGAATTACTCTCCAGTAATTGACATCATTAAACTAAAATAATCTACTAGTAACTGCTAAATTATTCACTAGTAATTGCTCATATTCAAACCAAATAATGATAATTAAGTAGTCTTATGACCAGTTAAAAGGAAAGAGATAATGCACGATTCAGCAAAAATAAGGTAAACTTAGTCTGCCAAGTGACTTGTCGCAAGTCACAAGTTATGCAATTTTCTACGCGAAAATACGTGAATACGCACGCACATGTGTGTTCAGTCAAAACCCTCCTCATATCATCTTCATTCATGTGTTACATGATTTAAAGAGTGGTAAATGTTCCACTATATAAATTAATTTTCTCCACTTTATTTTAGCAATATAGTACTAAACTATATATATTTCAAATTATAGAAAATATGTCACAACTTGCATAGACCTATTTCTAACATGGCGTGCAACTAGGGCTGGAAAATCTGCTTGAAGCTTACAAGCCGGCTCAGCTCGTAACGAGTTCGAGCCGTTCAGGCTTGGGCTCGTGAAAATTCGAGCCGAGCCGAGCTGACCATCTAGCTCGCGCAAAAAATGGGTCGAGCTCGAGCTAGGTTGAGAGCAGCTCGAAACCTGAAATAGCTCGGCCCAGAAGGCCCAGAGCAGCATATCCTTTGTTCAGTTTGCTGTGTTGGTCATTGATTATAGAAATCTTGAACTCTTTCGAATGTTGTATCTAGTTTTGGACGGTGTTAAACTCTCCTGCTGTTATGCAGGTGTTGTTAAGCTTGTGAAATCTTGAGCTGCATCGGCTGCTGGCTGCTGCTGTGTTGAAGTAGCTTAGCAATGACCAATGAGTCTGACAGGAAAAAAATATGAATTAGATGATGAATATGGCCAAGTTTGCATGCTAAGATGTAATGTTTTCAGTAGATTTCCTTCTCCACTCGCTGCTAATTCGATTGGTTGTCTACTTGTGCTTGATGCAAAGGTCTCCGTCTTTGAGCCGCAATCCGAGGTGGCATGTTGGGAAGTTGGGTGATATTTGTTGCAGATATCGTAGGTTCAAGTAGATAGATAGGAGCGAAATTTATGATGGTTCGTGGATCTGGATAGTCTAAATTTCTGTATTAGTTGAAGTTTATGGCGAACGGTCAATAGATCGAGCCTACATCCTTATTGAAGCAAAGCATTTGCATAATAAATTATGCTGTATTCGGCGCCCTTAGCTTAGAGTGAAATTAGTCATGTTTCGTGTCATGGATGTGTGGTTTTTCATTTGGAAACTTTGTTTAGGAGATCAGGTTCAGGTGTCGGCTCGATGCAAGGGCTCACGAGCCGAGCCTTCTTTCTGTCTTGACACCTTAACGAGTCGAGTCGAATCGAGTCGCATCTTTAGCCGAGCTTGATCGAGCTCGGCTTGAGCTGACTCGGCTCGATTCGTTTTCACCCCTACGTACAGCGCACGATATCCAATGAATATTATCGCGCTGACGCTGGCCACACTACTGCATGCAGGCACTGTCCGGTTCAGTGTTGCAGATCAGCTGACAACTAGGCAGAATACAGCGATCGAGAGCGAGCTAGCCAGCATGCATGAACACCGGCGAGCGGCGATGGTCTGCGCAAAGGAAAGGAAGGCTCGGGAGGTGGGGACCGGCCCGGCCGTCGAGCGTCAACAATAATGGCCATCACGGTTTCCCTGTGAGAATGGATGGGATTCTTTCGAATTCTTTAAGAACAGTGGATGGATGCCAGGCGTGCGTGCGAGCTCGAGCCCGATCGAGGTCTTGTATGTGACTGCTGAGGTGACACGTTTTTACAAATTGCAAGCAGAAGTCGCTGGTTCATCGTGACCGCCGTATTTCTATCCGTATACTTAGAGGAGAGACAAATCCAAATTTAGCACTGTTATATATTGTATTTATAAAAGTAGTTATATATGTATTGTATTTATAAAAATAACGCGTCTGCCGTCTAATGAGCGGACGACAGCGCCAGCGAGGTGACACGTAACGAGGCCGCCGATGGTAGGCGCATACCATCTCGCTAGCAGATGGCAGGCAGCCTCCCGCCCGGTGGGAGGACGGCAGGCAGGCGGTGAAGGGGCGGCATGTGATTAAGTCTGCTGATTAGCCGGTTTATTTAGCTACCCTAATTTTTTAGTTTAGCATTTATTTGAATTTTAAATATATAAAATAACCTTAAAAAATTACAAAAAATTGTATACAACCTTCGGACATAACATTTCTTATAGTGTACTTTTGAGTAATTTTATTCATTGTGAATATTGCTCAAAAATTCATATAATTTCGATATTTTTATGAGTTTTTACATATAGCAAATGAGCTTAAAAAATTACGAAATTTTATGTGAAGTCTCCTGACATAGTCATAGTTATTATGTAATTTTTTAGGAATTTTATATGGTCTAAACTTACCATGTTTATTTGGATTAATTTAATCATGAATTCAACGATGCTCAGCCATCTTTTGAAGTGGCTGACTTCTGTGCTTCACACATATGTCAGCCAATCATACTATATTTTCTTTTTTGCTATCTGGTTCGTACAGTTATCACTCTATGTGTGTCGTGCCCCCCTCGCGTGCTCTCTCGTTTGCACTAATGTCATTATGTCCATGTCATCCCCCTCGCCTGCTCCCTCAATTACACATTTGTCAGTGTTACCATGTTATCCCCTCTCACTCGAAGCTCTACTCGTGACAATGGATCCTCAATGTACGGGGTGAGTGCACCGGGTTCACATTTCGCTCAGCCATAAATACAAACCTCTCGCAGTATTTGTATGTAGTTATACGCATGTAATCACTGACTTATAGCATGTTGCTATCATTATCAATCTTCGCACTAATATTTCGTCTGTCCTATTGTTGCAAGGTACTATCAAAATTAAGAGTGTGTAGCTAATTATTTAGAGAAGGCAGTGCATAACTCATTAAGGACGTGGCAGTGCTGACTGCTTCTCCTAAAAGACATGTAATTTTTTATAGCATATTTTTGACGTTATTCCTATAGTCCTAGTCATAAAAACTGTTATTTAATTAGTCATAATTAATGTAGTTTATATTATAAAATAAGTTTTATTGTTATTTTTAATCTTTACACTAATATTCGGTCTGTCCTATGTATTAGAAGGTATGGCTTTACTGGAGCTTGTCGAACAGTCGTACTATGAAAAACATCGTTGCCACTTATGGATGATGGGTGACGCGGCTGGCCCTTCGCCCTTCAAGCTGCAGGGGGGAGGGATCCCTGGGCGCTGGGCATGCGCTACGTCTCAACCCTACCCGTGGGAAATTAACCCAAATAAACGTGGCAAATTCGGACCACATAAATTTTCTAAAAAATTGCACAATAACTATGATTATGTCGGAAGGCTTCACATGAAATTTTATAATTTTTGGAGCTCGTTTGCTATGTAAAAACTAATAAAAATATCAAAATTATATGAATTTTTTAGCAACATTCACAATGGATAAAATTACCCAAAAATTACACTATGAGGCACGTTATGTCGGGAGACTATACGTATACTTTCGTAGTTTTTGACCTCATTTAATGTATTTAAAAATTCAAACAAATACTACTTAAACTAGCTAATCAGCCAGCTTAATCACATGTAGCCTTGCCGGCGCTGCTGCCCACCCACCGGACGGTAGAAGTGCTATTTTTGTAAATATGGTGCACGTACAGCTACTTTGTAAATACAGTACGCAACAGTGCTAAATCTGACTTTATCTCCTTAGAGGAAGCATTCACGAGTTTGTGTGTCCCTTACAGTGGTGTGAGTGCACATACATTTTTTTAAAAATATTTTCTCCAATTACAAAAAATGTTGTTTTGGGTATGTACAATCAAGCTTTTTAAATTTCAGTTATCAATATATTTTTAATATTTAGATTGAACACATGAAGTAATATGTATAGATTTATCTAAAAAAGAACTTATATAGTATTATAATTTTATTATGTTTCATAAATCTGTTATAATAAAATTAGTGACCAAAGTTATTTTTATTAATCGTATCAATATATTTAAAATGATATTTTTTTTGTAACCAGAGGCAGTACTACCTAGGCAGCAAAGAAAAGACCCCTGCACAAGGGATTTGGACGTTTTACAAATTATGCACGGTGAGCATCATTACCAAGACCGGGACCACGAGCCACATCCGTAAGCAGAATCATTGCATCCCTAATGGCGACGCCGGAGACGAACCTAGCCAAGAACTGGCGAGTGGCCACGGTGATTATACAGTACAAGCCATCGATGGTCGTTCGTCCGCTTCTGGCCCGGCCGACCTTCTGGGTGCAGTGCAACTGCAGATTCTGTGGAGCCGGCCCGACAACTGCAATTCTGCATGCAGGGAAGAACCTAGCAGTAGCTTGTGGTAGTATTAGAAAGGGAGCAACGGAAAGAGCACGAGCCATTTCGATCGGTAGGGTGTCGCTGTTGGTAGTCACAGAGTAGTAGTACGCATCTGTTTTGTATATTTCAGCGACGCTTCTTGTCTGAATCCTGCTAGAGGGGCTCATCTCGTTGTCAGGAGATGCATGTCTTTTTGGATCTTGCAGTGTCTCTGTGTCAGTTCTGCTCTACGTACGTCTACCAGTTCGGAGGGAAGTAGGGGTGATAATGAGTTAAAACTCAATCCAATCTAAATTTAACCTAATTCTCATTTAAAGAAGCTTAAAATCCTATCCAACGCAACCCAAAGAGCACCTTCCATAATTTAAGCCAACCCAACTTAATCCAATCCATATGGCATTTCCACCCAATCCAACCCAACTCAAATGGTTGAAATGAGTTGAAACCCATTTTCAACCTAATTCAAATCCGTTGCCAACTTACTCTTTACTAAACTATTACATACAAGTGTAAGTGCATTTATAAGTAACTTTTGAAAAGTTTGGTATTTAGAATTTCTAACTCACGCTCACACCATAAAAGATTCACGAAATTGCTTGAAATGTAATAAAGATAATTTGGCGTATAGAGACACTACTTTGTGAAATTTTTTAGGCTCACATATAAAGGTGGGATCAATAGGCTTTTATAGGAAACCTTTGAAAAAGTTTGGTATTTAAAATTTATAACTCGCGTTCACATCACACAAGTTTCATGAAAATTTATGAAATTTATTATAAATGATTTCGGGTATAGAAACGCTACTTTGTGCAAATTATTATGCTTAGGCACATAGATAGAATCAACAGGCTTTTATAGAATTTTTTTTGAAAATGTTTGGTATTTGAAATTTCTAACTCGCGTTTACACTATAAAAATTTCACAAAATGCATGAAATTTACTATAGATGATTTAGGGTACAGAGATGCTACTTTGTGCGAATTTTTAGATCTAGGTGTGACCAATAAACTTTTGAAAAAGTTCGGTATTTAAAATTTATAACTCGCGTCTATACCATAAAGGTTTCATTTTTTTTTGAAATTTACTACAAATGATTTCAGGTATAGAGACGCTACATTGTGTAAATTATTAGATCTAGGTATATAGGTGGAACCAACATGCGTTTATAGAAATTTTTTGAAAAGATTCGATATTTAGAATTTTAACTCGTGTTCACACTATAAAAGTTTTATGAAAAATCCTGAAATTTGTTACAGATGATTTTGAATATAGAGACGCTATTTTATACAAATTATTAGGCCTCGATGCCCAAATGGGTCCTATGGTGGAGCCAATTCATGGATGAGCCATATTGCAACACCACAGATTGAATCCGTTCTAAACCCAATTTTAATGCTAAATTTTAGAATCCGTTTCAACCCTACCCAACTATTTCTTTGAGGCAACCCAACCCGATCTTAACCGATTCATTCTTTCAACCTATTTCTACTCAACCAAAGTCAATCCAATGAAGAACCCAATCCATTAAACCTATTTGAACCCAACCCATTAACACCCTAGAAGGAAGAGCAAGTTCAGCTGTACAATGCATGTACTCACAAGGAGCTAGCAGTGTTGCATTCACTTACACGACCTAATCGCGTGTTTGCCAAGTTTTATGCAATTGTGACCAACAGAATAATTCTAAGCATAGAATACGCAGGAGAGCTACACATCTTTCCATTAAAAGATAGGGAGAGTTTGCAAATAGAATTACAAGCATAAGCAAATAGTACTATCCTGCTCGTTTCAGTTTCAGCTTCTAGCTTTTACTTCATTATTTCTTTATTTCGTCTTTTTCTTTTTTGGGCTTTTTAAGGCTTTTCTGCCTTTTCTTTTTTTCTCTATATTCCTTCGTATTGTTTGTGATAGGCTAATGTGTTTCTCTATTTTTAATTTTTTTTTAATCTAATTACACCAAATAAAACACTATTAGTTACAGTAAAAAATAAGACAATTACAATATAAAATGCCATAAACTATCACCAAACTGAGCCATATCCTCTTAAGCAGAGCGAATTACATTACATTGCGTCTCTCTCGCAATAAACAAAACAACCATAAGTACAAGGATCAAGCTCTGCGTCGTTGGTACTGTTGGGGTTCAATTGCCGACGACAAGCATTGCAGTTTAGTGGCCCCCGCTGTGCGCCATTGGCCGGCCTCTTCCAAGAACTGTGGTGAGTACATCAGGCACCCCGTTATTGAACACACAGTCATTCCTCTGTTTCCAAATGCGCCGCATGGTGAACAAGGCAATTGGATCGGAACCCCCTCGCCCTGTCAATCGTCATTGTTGCAAATGCTTGAACCCACCAGTTGATTACGTTATCTGAAGGCCCAGGTGTGAATTCTGATGCACCCAGTTTGTTCAGATACCACGCCTGTCTCGCAAGCGATCTTGGTTTGCATTTTCGAAACTCGACTACCTGAAAGGATTTAATCAACCAAATGGAATAGTAAACCAAAATGGACAAAGCATATAGATTCAATGGGAAGAAGCGGCGGCGGCAGCTTTGATGCAGAGCAAAGTCCACGCGTGTTCACAAGCAAGAATGTGATTACCGAAAGCTAGAGTTCTCGCTTTTCACTTGCCACCCCAATCCGTCGCTCTAATTCGGTAGATGCGATCATGCGGAGAAAAAGAGTGCACGGCACTCGTAACGGTACACCGCCGCCACTGCCTCCACCTCCACCATCATCTCCGCCGCCGTCGCCACCATTGTTGTAAGCCTGTAACAATCGATGCGACGGTTCTTGTCTGAATTCTGATAGGGAGGAGGATCTTTGTCGTTGTCATGCGAATGCAGTGTGTGCGCGATGCATGGATGATGCCTCATAGGCTGGAGCACAATGCACGGATCCGAGACATGCATTTGTTCGTTCACCCAATTGATCTGATCGATCGGCCATTGCAGTACTAGCAAGCAGAAAAAATAATACCAGATTGGGAATGCGGTTTGATCCAAGTCGATTGACGCGGCAACCACGGACTCGTAACTGTACGCCGCATCTACTGCCTCCGTTTCCACCGGCATCTCCGCCGCCGTCGCCGCCATTGCCTTGTCTACAGAGGTCAGGTCGGGAGTCATGGAACACCAGAGGCAACCCCGCTGGTAGCTGTTGGATCGAAATCCCACGGCGCATACGTTGAGCCCGTGCCCATAAGGGGCCTTTGCATAAGGACCCTCCCATTATGTAGAAATACCGTTTGAACCCCTTGTGTTTGGACCGCGAAGGATAATCGCGATCGTGAATTGATGGGACCGTGTTGAGTCCCCAGTTTCCGTTGGATAAACATTGTACGGCTGAGATCGGCCCGTCCTTAAGCCGCAGAAGAAATTTGCGTAAGAACCCTCAATAAAAACTGTATTATCGTTCACGCCCGCGAACTATGTGCGGAGGGGACCGACGCGGCCGTCGGCGTGGGCGCGGCGAACGGCGGTCCGCTGGCGACGGAAGTAGGCGCCGTCGCGGAGGCGATGCTTCCTTGTGCACTTTGCGCACGACCAGCAACGCAGGCGACGGACGATGTAGAGGTTCATAGGGCGAGCAAACGAGGCCGCACGCCGTGCGACCTGCACACGCTCGACGAGGCGGCGGCCGGTGTAAGCCGGTCATGCCCCGCGCACCGCTGCATTTTCAAGGCTCATCGCGGCCTGGAGACGAGGTGCCGATGTGGCAGCATTGGTATACGCGCGCGGCGCGCCGGCGACCGAAGAATCTACGGTGTACTCTGTTTTTACTAGTACTGGTTTCGAAGGGAGAACAGGTCAAGAACACATCCTGAAACAGGTAAGGGTTAGGCAAATGCAAATTGGCAACTCTCCCTGTATCCACAGAAGGGCGTTGTTACTAGAACTGTTCTGCAATTTTGATTAGCAGAGGCGGCAAAAAAAATTGTTTCGGATTCGATCGAACAAAGCAAGCTGGACAATTCTTAGATTCAGAATGCAGAAGCTGCAGGAACTACTGCAAATGTTTGAGATCTCATCTGCATATAAGCACCAATTTGGGACACATTCCTACGGACGAGACGAAAACATTTCAGCGTCTGCTCAACTTTGACAAGGTACTCACTGATTCGTGCTTCCATAGTCCCATTGCACAGCAACAATTACAAAGATACAAGGACAAGGACAACTTCTACTGCCGAGACACAAACAGAGCATGCAACCTTCAACTCCCACCACGACAGATTAATTACTCCGTAGCATTGCACCCCATTGCTCAAGGCTCAACCGATGGTGATCTGGACGGACTTGGTCGTCTTCTCCGGCGGCGGCCGCTTCTTGACGGTGACCGTGAGCACGCCATTCTCGCAGCGCGCGGCGATGCCGCCCGTGTCGGCGTCCTCCGGCAGGCGGAACTTGCGGACGAACGACCTCGGCGCCGCGCGACGCTCAAGCCGGATGTACCTGCACTCGCCTTCCTCCTCCTCCCGCTTCCGCTTCCCCGCGTCGTTGGCGCTCTTCATCACCAGCACCCGGTCGTCCTCCAGAGTCACCTGTTCAGTGTTCACCCAAGAAGAAGCACACCCAATGTTAGAGAATCGCACTACATACTTCCTCCTTGAATCGAGTGAAGTCCAGGAAATGGGGGATGCCGTAGCCTACCTGGATATCGGACTTGGAGAAGCCGGGGACGTCGAGCAGGAAGGCGTACTCGCCGGGGGTCTCCACGATGTCCACCGGCGAGCCGCCGCCGCCGCCGATGGCATGGGCACGGGCCTGCCTGTGCCCGTGCGCGGCGTGGTGGGCGTGGTCGCCGGCCGAGCGGCGGTCCCCGTCCGCGGCGGCGAGGCGGTCGAGCACCTCCGGCAGGTGGAGGAAGCTGGTCACGGCCGTGTCGAACAGCTCCGTCATGGCTCCCTTCCTCGGCTCGCAGTGCGTGCAACTCAACAGTGACAGAGAGCTCTCTTGCTTGGTCTGGGTTTCTGCTGCAGTGATGACGAGGAGGAAGGGGAGGGGAGGGTATAAAGGCCGAGGAAGCGAAGGTTCGAGATGCCGCGGAGGGGTGGTGTGCTGTCGCGTCCAGAAGGATCGGGAGGCACATGGAAGAACCTAGTACGAGAGCGCCGAGAGGAGCCCAAAATTTGCAGCGGCTGTTCTGGGCTGCAGTTGGGGAGCTTTGTGCTCGGCCGGTTAAGCTCTGGGCTGCGACCGACTACTACCATGCCGACATTTTTGCCGTTCCTGGGTGATTGGAGTTCACTAACCCTTGGGCCTTACTTCGATCGAACCGGGCCGACGTCGAGTATGGCCTGCCAAATTAAAGCCCATCTGTAACCAGGTGTATTTACATAATTAGTGAGTTCTGAAAAAAAGAGAGAACCTGTGACCAACGGTGGTTACGAGGTACGGAGATTATTTGAGAGTAGACTGTCTATCGTGCTGCCGTTATTTTCAGGTTATATCTTATAATTTTTTTCTAATAAATTAATAGAATAGTTTCTTAGTTATCTTTTCGAAATAATTTATCAAAAAAAAATTTGAAACGGTTTATCAACATTCGATTCATTCGTATAGGTACTCAATCTAGAGATAAAAACTATGGATCTATCTAAAAAGCCTTATGATTGAAACGCGGAAGACTCAGTTTCTACCTTCTACCGATGTAAGACGAGTTAAATGTATTCAAAGTTCAAAACCGTTCTAGCAATAAATCATTTTGAACGAAATGATTTTTCAATTAAGAAACATCAGAAAAGAACTAAACACCATCACATAAAAACCAAAAATTCTATGCAAAAACCACTGAAAGCAGCTTAAGGATCTCTTTCTAAAAATTACTTTTTAGTTTTTTTATAGTAAATAGTTTTAAATAGAATATTTTTAAAGTATGGTCTACAAATTAATTATAATATATAGTGATTTTATTTATATTGATTAAATTATATGTGAGTTTTTACTATTCTATATTTTTTCATAAATAGTCTAAAGTGATAAGCCGAAGCAAAAAAATTAAAAGACATGTCCTAGAGCTCCAGACCTGCCCCACGTGGCACGGTGATGCCACGTCCGCAGCGTTCACCGTGAGCCAGGCGCGCCACCTGAAACTCCTGAAGTGGCAGGATTGTAGTTTCACCCAAAATCCGTGGCCAAACTATTTATCCCCCGCCTGCCACGTCCGCAGCGTTCACCGTGAGCCAGGCTGCTGCTGAAGCGGCAGTATTGTAGTTTCACCCAAAATCCGTGGCACGCGGGGCCCACAACGCGCGCGCGCGACATGATGGTGCCGTCAGAAGAAGGGCGCGCCGCCATACGCACCGGGAACCTTCTCGAGTCTCGCCTCCAAAAATATCTCCGTCCGGCCCGGCCCATCGCGGCCGTCCGTATCGTCTCATCCGCATCGGACGCCCCGGATCGCTGCCTCGGCGCGTGGGCAGACCAGCCGTTTCGTTACTGGCCGAGGTGGGCCCACAGAACACCCGAGAGTAAGCCCTGAGCTGCTGCTGCAGCGCTTCCTGCGTGGAATTTTTTTACACATATAGTGTATTTTAAATTCATATTTATAAAATTAGTTGTATATACGTTGTCCAATCATAAGGCAACAGCACCCGTGTAGCTGGCACGTAGTCTGCCGCTAGGAATGGCAACGGGGCCATTCCCCGGCGGGGAATGGCTCCCCGTCCCCGCCCCCCGCCAGAGAATTTTTCCCCGCTCCCCGCCCCCGTCCCCGGTCGCGGGGACACAATCTCCCCGTCCCCGCCCCCCGTCGGGGATCCGGTTCCCGATGGGGTAAAATTCCCCGAGAAGGGGACCTCAATGCGCAGCGCCGTCGCCGCCTGGAGCCTCCGCGCTGCCGCCGCCTGGACCTCCGCGCCACTGCCGCCTGGAGCCTCCGCGCCGCCTGGAACCTCAGCGCCGCCGCCGCCTGGGCCCGAGGGGAGGAGTTGGCCGCCGCTGCCTGGGTCCGAGGGAGTAGTTGGCCGCCGCCAAGGTCCGAGGGGCCGGGGGCGCGGAGATGGTCGCCGGCGGCCGCCGCCTGGGTAGCTGGGTGTGGGGTGCGGCTGTGCGGGGACTGGGGAGGAGCAGCGCAAGAGTTGGCCGCCACCTATGCCTGTGGGTGTGGAGAAATGTTTCTAGGGTTTGGGCTATGGATTCTCAAAACTTTATATACTATATACATGGGCCCACATGTCATACTGTGAATCGGGGCCCCGAACGGGGAACGCGGACGGGGAATAGGGGAACGCCCCCGCCCCCGCTTCACCCGATGGGGGGGGGGGAGTTTCCCCCCAAATCCCTCCCCGCGGGGAGCAAAACTCCCCCATCCCTGTCCCCTAATAGGGGAATTCCCCGACGGGGAACGGGGAATGGGGCCCCGTTGCCATTCCTATCTGCCGCTCAGCCACTGGATGGTAGGCCACCGGCTGCTCAGTGGCTGTGCACCGGCCGATTAACCCAGTTAATTAGTGTTTCTTAATAATAATTAGCGAATTTATTTAGGTGTATCATTTGTACGAATTTTTATATATAGAAAATGAGCTTACAAAATTATAAATTTTTCTAGAGACTCCAGATACAGCGTACTTAATTTTGTGATTTTATCATTTATGAATTTTACTCGAAAATTTATTTAAACGTACTGTTTGCAGGAATTTTTTAATATAAAAATGAGCTACAAAAATTATAAAATATTTTTTCAAGGATACTCACATAGTAGACTTGATTTCATAATTTTTTAGAATTTTATATATTCTAAAATTATCTCAAAAATAAATGGTTTAGGTTTAAAAAATTAGGATTTTAGTTTTCAGAAACTAGAGTTCCATGATTTCATGTGACATGGAATGCGAGAAGTTTAGTGCGACATGACTATTTTAGGTAAGAGATACCAATTAAGTCCTCTCGAAATGGTTTTATAATTTCATGTGATATGATTGAGGCCCCCCGAATCACATTAAGCGAGAATCCTGCTTCCCTGCCAACACGCATGAAACGACCATATTATTCTCTAGTTTTTTAGCACCATTTATTCATCAATAGTTTTGCCTATTGTTTAGCACTTGCATGTGAATGAGGAATATTTGTGTTTTAGTTACTCATTTGGTCGATGCCAGTTGTGAATGTTGCTCAAAATTTTGTATGACTATGATATTTATATGAGTTGTTACATGTATCAAACGACTTTCAAAAATTACAAAATTTTATGTGCAACTTTTTGACACAGTCATTGTAAGTGTCTTTTTTTGAGAATTTTATGCATTATGAATATTTGTAGGAGTACATATAATAGTAAAAAATGCATCGCGCTGAACTGTCGCATTACGCGTTGCGGCACGTAAGTCTCTATCATGTATGAGAACACTAAACGGCATGTCGTCGCCCATAGCTTCGTGTTTTACAGGCATTGCAGGGATAGCCTGTTAGGCGATACACGCTCCACGAACCCTACAGTCCATGGACTCCAAGATGATGTTGTTGTCGTGTAATGACTCAAACTCGTTGTGCCACAATAAGTAGCACTTCGACGGTCTACCCTTGGCTCAACACAGATGGGCACCAGTCCACCAAAAGCCCATAGTGGACCCGTTTATCAGGTCAGCAAACTCGTCGAACGGTTGTACTGGCGTCACGATGGCCGGACGGGCGACAAGAAAGTCTCCCAAGTCCACAGGTGCAGAAGCACGTAGTAGACACCCAGGTCGGGGGTATCAGCAGTGTTGTGCTGGTAAGCGTCACACAACCCCCGATATGTGGTACATAGGATAACTAATCCTTAGTTGTACTGAGGCATTGCCCCAACCTCTGCGTCAGCCAAAGGCTCAGCGAGACAGATGAATTCGGCATTAGAAATATCATCGTGTGTGGCTAGAAATACGCTACAAACAAAGGGCTGAATAAAGTACATGACAAGGTGCGTCCTGATGACTTTAGCCGATGCATCGTACAAATATATGTACTTCTACAAATATTCATAATGCACAAAATTCTCAAAAAATGGACAATTACTACGACTGTGTCAGAAAGCTGCACATAAAATTTCATAATTGTTGGAGCTCATTTTCTACATGTAACAACTACTACAGATATCATGATCGTACGAATTTTTAAGCAATATTCATAATGGATAAAATTGTCAAAAAAATTACGCAACCAAGTTCGTTGTGTCGGAGTGTGAGCGAAGAGACTACGAGACGAGAAGTGTTAGCGAAGAGACTACAAGAGTGTGAGTGTGCGCTGCTCAAAATTTATAGCGAGAGCGATAGCGAAGCGCGTGCTAATGGCGTGGCGATAATGGCGGGAGTAAACTGCGCGTGGGGAGACAGACACGACACAAGTGACACTTTCGGTGGTCTGTTTCCTGCACGAGTGCTTAATTTTGGTATGAGCTAAATGTCTATAGCCCACTGCATTTGTTTACATGTGGATTAATTTGCAAAGAAAACCAAAATGTGGATTAGACAAAGCAAAGAAAGCGAAATGACCCACTTCCTAAACTGGTATTAATCACCTGCTAATTATATAAAATTTTTAGCAACATTAACATTGGATAAAATTGTCAAAGAATTATAAAATCAAGTACATTATCGGGAGAGGTTGCACATAAAATTTTGTAATGTTTCGAGAAAATACAAACATTATCTGGTAATCGTACGGATTTTTGAGTAACATTCACAGCGGATAAAATTATCAAAAAATTACACAGTCAAGTGTGTTGTATCGAGACATTTCACATAAATTTTCATAATTTTGCAAACTCATTTGCAATATTTAAAAATTTGAACAAACAATATTAAAAAATTAAGGCAGCCATCCGGTGGTGGAGCGACAGGCAACCTACCATCTCCTGACGGGGCGACAGCGACCAGGCGTTAGCCCATCGGCCTCGCTGCTTGTGACAAAAATACCATTTTTGACAATACAGCGCGCATTATGTCATTTCCATAAATACGGTTGTAAACAGTGTAATATATGAAAAAAAACTCTTCTAGATGCTCCTGTACAGCAAGTGTAGCCGTGATTTGTTCAAGCGCCTCGTAGTCATAATTAACCACTAATAAACCTTGATTAGATTAGTGAGCTTCGCGCCTAGAAGCCTCTAAACCGACGCTATCCAAACAAACAAAACGCAATTCGCACAGAAACAGTGGCAGAACCGCACTGAGGCTGTGATCAGGATCAGCTTTTCTCCAAAGAATCTCGCGTGGCAAAACTTCCTACAAGAGCCTTCGCCAATCGCAATTATGGGCCCATTCCAATGGTTTTCAGCTTCTGGACTTTTTAGTTTCAATTTATTATTTTTTCATCTTTTCGGATTTTCTTTTTTATTTATTCCTTTACATTATCCTAAAAATATATAACGGTATTTTAGAATTTTTATTATTTTTTACTAAAAAAATTAACAACTGTTATATTGTATCTATAACTAAAAGTCTATAGAAAAAAAACACCATAACTTACAACCATTTGGAGCAGACTAACTAGTACTACTCAGTAGCTTGAACCATTTGGAGCAGACTAACTAGTACTACTCAGTAGCTTGAAAAGGACAAGCAGGTTACCACTAACTCTACAACCACTGCCGTCCGATGGTTCCAATCAGCTGATCAACATGTTTTTCGTCTGACGGAAAGTTCCTCATCAAACTGACCGTTTTGATTGTTTCAGTTACTTAAAAAAATAGAGCAAAGCTAAACCGTTTTGCAATGGATGCAAGCTTGTCAATTGCAACTCGCAACGTTTTTTTTTTGCATAGAAGAGTGGATTCATATAATGTTCTGAAAGGAAATAAACATTCCAATGGGCACAATATGTGAACTATCGGGATGCCTTTCTTTCAAGCCAGAGAGTTTGCTATGAAATACTGATAAGAGTTTCTTTCAGTTAGCATCTTAATTGCTGTCCTTTGTTTTCTAAAACAAAATTTGGTCATAAACTAATCAACTTGCCATTCCCTGCCTGTTAGTTTCAAAAAAAATCAACTTGCCATTCTAGTTGCTAACTTGAACAAATTATAACGTCATAAAACATGTTAACCCGCAGGCAAGGTGGTATACGTCTAAATCACATGCATATTAGTACGTTCCTCAGAAAAGATGCATATAATCACATACATTCCTCAGACATGGAAAAAAATGAATTCTGCACATACTTACACCAATCGAGGGGATTCTAATGTTAATTCTTCTTCCCCGACGGCACTTACCAGCTTATCTCGGAGGACAGCAATGGAAAACTTACCGCAATCTTACGATGCCATTTCCTGACGACACATCCCATTCTGCACTGCACCGTCTCGAAGCAGGCTAGCGTAGCGTAGCTAACCTGCAATAATACCCAACACAGCACGTGAAAATAAGGGAAATAGCCGGAAATTCCCAGGCACAGATATTTAAAAGGCAAGTGGGCATCATGGCCGTGTTTCTGGAGGCTTCCTGGGGTGCGTGGAGACGGGCGAGCTGAGAGGGAAAGGAAGAGAGAAGAAGAGAGGCGCCATCTGCTTGCTTCCTTCTCTCTCCTCCGGTCCTCCTCCTCCGCCTCCCCACTCCCCAGGCGCCTCTCCGCGCGCGAGCATCCTCGCCGCGTGTACGTGCGGGACGGGACGGGATTCTTTCCGGCGACGGCTACATGGCCACCGGGTGCGACAAGTGCGGGGCCCCAGCCGCGGCCGGCGAGGGTGGCAGCGACCTCTACGCGGTCCTCGGGCTCAAGAAGGAGTGCTCCGACGCCGACATCAAGGTCGCGTACCGGAAGCTCGCCATGGTGGGTAGTTGGAGTCCTCCTCCGGCGTAGTGTTTATTGTAGTTGTAGTCTTACCTATGCGCCCCATTCTTGTATTGAAATTGGCGTTTAGTTATGGATTAGTTCTGTTGATGTTATTGTACCATAGGAAAAAAAACGTTTTTACTGGGCAATTTCGAGTTTGAGGTAAAGGTTGGCGCCAAAGTTCATATTTTGCCTGTCCCAATTCGCTCCTTAGCTGCCCGAGCTTATGCTTCTGCCATGTACTCTGCTAGAAACGTATAATCTTCGTGATCTGGTGTTAACCATTGATTTAAAAGGTCTAAATCAGCACGTCTTTAGTCCGTTAGCCATGTATTTCTTTAGCTTCTGTCATGTCCGTACCTGTCAGATACTGTTCATTATACTGCAAATCGTCCCAAGCTTTGCCGTGCTCCAGTTCTGATGCTGCTCCACTTCTATGAAAATATTTAACATTCGTATACTTGCTCTGTAACTTGTTGCAGAGATGGCATCCGGACAGATGCTCATCCTCCGGCAGCGTGAAGCACATGGAGGAAACCAAGGAGAAGTTCCAGGAGATCCAGGGCGCCTATTCCGGTCTTATTCTTCCTTATATCTCAAGCTCCACCCTTACTCCCTGTTCTATATTCGAAATCCACCCCACATCACTTGTTACAACTTACAGCGAATAACCTACAACTAATGAACTGAACACCACCAAACAGACCGATCTACCTAGCTAGTTGGTGAGCTTATTGCATGGAGCCCTCGTGCTCCCGTCCCATTGTTCTTGTGCAGTCCTCTCCGACGCCAACAAGCGGCTCCTCTACGACGTGGGGGTATATGACGATGACGAAGATGATGGCAGCGTAAGAATCCTCATACTAATCGAGCTTTCTTTTGATGTTTTTTTTCAAATTCTAGCTTATAGTGGGAGTGATGTTTTATGTTATTGTTGCAGCTACAGGGGATGGGGGACTTCATTGCTGAGATGGTCCAGATGATGAACCAGGCGCGGCCAACGGTACGAACCAATAGCACCACGGTCCTAGTACTAGATGCTTCTTGTAGGCTGTAGCAGAGGGGTGGTACACCAGGACCACAGATGTGGCTGCATTGAATGGTGATCGGCTGCTATTTGCGGCTGCATTGAATGGTGATCGGCTGCAAAAGTTGTGCTTAGAAGCCCGGTTAGTTGTCATATGCGCGATATGTCCTTGTTCGCACGAAATTTCGGGTGGGTTACTTTCGGCCGCAGCAGTTGATTGCTTATGGCTGTGATTGGTAGTTTTTAATTTTAGCGTGAGCGTTTATGTGAATGAATCGAATACCGATAAGCTGATTTGAAAAAAATGTTTCAATAAATCGCTTTAAAAAGATGATAAAGAAGTCGTCACGTTTGTTTGCTTGAGAGAAATCATAAGTCGAAAAGAAACCACTCTATAGCTAGCATTTGTTATCACTCAGTTATTATGTCGCTGTTTTTGTCACCGTGTTTTGCTAAGCACCACTATATCTGTTCCATTGTTCGCAAACGTACCCTAAAGGATGAAAAATTAACTTACTGCTTTTAGACTGAAGCTCTGCCAATGCAAGGACTGCTCTCTGCTCTCCTAATCAAGTTATCCGTTCAAGCACTTAAGCATGTGCTAGGCACCTCATGCTCCTTTTAGGATTTAGAAATATGTGCTATAAAAAAATTTATATAAATCCTATTTGGTTATGATTCATACTCTAAACTAGAGAAGAGCTAAGAGGGATTTTATAAACCATAGGGGTGGCCATAGAAAGCAACTAAACAAATAAACAATCAAAGCAAAGAAGTCACTCATCCAAAAGTAGAGGGCATATGAGAGGATTAGAGGTTAGGATATTCTTCAGCACTAGATTTTTATATAAGGCAAGAATCCGACGGTCTTAAAAGATTCGAGAGGATTGCGAGTGAGCGACAATTTTTTGTATTTTTTTGAGATTATACTTAAAGAATTTGCGGTCGGCCTTACCAAATATTTTCTCTTTCGTCGTAGTTACTTCAACGTCGTTATTTTTGTTCTCTATGATATTCATCTTCTTCATTCTTTGATACCGTGCATGCTCGTGTTGTATTTCACAAACTATGATTCGATCCAGAGGCTGCTGCACATAAGAAGGGGTATCAAAGTGGTATCAGAGTCAAGGTCGGATTAATCTGATTTGTGAGAAGTTCGGTAAGGCGTCAGGTGGCATAAAATCAATATCGATGTCGACGACGTGGACTCAAGTAAGGAAAGTAGAGCCACTTGGAGTGAATTCTTGAAGGAGCATAATAACTTCAACGGATAAGAATCAATGTGAAGATTGTTGAGTTAGGATAGCTCATTTCTAGTCTTTTAAAATTTAAAAAGTTATTCTACAAAAAGTACTAGATGAATTCTACTAGTATTAGGACTTCTACTCCTATTTGGATTAGAATTCCTACTCTAAATTGGAGAAGGGCTAGGAGGGGGTGACCATGGACAAGCAACAACCAAGCAATCAAGCCTGCTCATCCAAAGCAGAGGCTGCACGAAAGGATTAGAGGCTAGAATATTATTTAGCACTAGATTCTTGTATAGGACAAGAATTGGATGATTTTAAAAGATTCAAGAGGATTGTGAGTGAGCGACAATCTCTTGCACTCTTTTGAGATTGTGCTTAAAGAAATTTGCAGTCGGCTTTGTCAAATCTTCTCTCGTCGTGGCTACTTCATGTTATTTTGATTCTCTCTACAATATTTTTCTTCATTTTTAATACCGTGTACGCTTGTGCCATATCTTACAAACTCTGATCCGATCTGGGGGGGCTATTGCGTATAGGAAGAGGTATCATAGTATAACACTTATCATGATTTATTGCTTCTTAATAAGTCTGTTGCTATAGTGTTGGCATTTCTGTACTATTGTGGGATACACAAAATTTATTGGCACTTTGGGCCTATGTGCAATTTTCTTTTGCCAAAGCTGTGAGCTAAGCACAAAGTTGAACTTTTTAACGTTACACATGACACTTGACGTCATCCACTATTAAGATATGATATGCATATAATTATTTCCTTGTCCATATGAAAACTCATGAATAAACAAAACAAAAATGTCTAAATATGAATGCTAAGTCATTAAAGCTTTGCTTTGGTTTATCTGACAGAACTTCTATAGCTTAAGCCTTTGTATGGTTTTTATTGGATATTGTTTGTTCCAGGGTTCAAAATCCTGCCAGTTATCGTTGGTAACCGGTTCTACCGTGGCTATCGGTAGAATAAAAACCGGTGGTTTTTTATTTAATTCAAATATAAAATTTTGAATGTAAAAAATTAGTTTATCTAATGATGTTTATATTGTTAACACTAATGGAATGTATCAAGAAGATATATGCACCTTTTGTGCTTGACTTCATGCTTTTTGTTATAAATGTATTAAACCGATGTCTTTTTATTTAATTCAAATTTAAAATTTTGAATATAAAAGTTAGTTTCCCTAATGATGTTTATATTGTTTAACATTAATGGAATATATTAGGAAGATACATGCATCTCCTATACTTAAATTCATGCTTTTTGCCATGAATATATTAGACCGATAATTTTTTATTTAATTCAAATTTAAAATTTTAAATGTAAAAGTTAGTTTCCATAATGATCTTTACATTGTTTAACACTAATGGAATGTATTAGGAAGATGCATGCACCTCCCGTGTTTGATTTCATATTTTTTGCCATGAATGTATTAGAAGTTTTCAATTTCAAATTTGAAAAACGGTTTTTAGCGGTTTTTCTCCGGTTTTATGAGCGGTAATCGGCCAATTTTTTCGTTTACTAATTTCAAATTCAAATTTTGGCACTTGAAATTTGACCTTTTTTTGTTTTTCCGTTTACCGGTCGGTAACCAGTATAGGCTGGGATTTAGGCCGGTAGCGAGTTTTTGAACCTTGGTTTGTTCTATGTTCGTATGTTTACAGGCTTAAAAAAAAGGAATTGTCAAAGCTCCATATCCTGTATGGTTTTTAGTGGGTACTAAAAGCTGAAACTTTTAGGTGAATTTTTCTAGAACCAAGCTGGAAACGGCCTCTTTTTCCTGGACCTGATGTATCCAAGATATATGAAAATAGCAATACAATAACTATGGACCGTTGGATTTGCAGAGGCATGAGAGCTTTGAGGAGCTGCAACAGCTGTTCGTGGACTTGTTTCAGGCTGATCTTGGCTCGGGATTCTGCAATGGACCTGCCAAGGGTCACCATGCCCAGGCCCAAAGCCAGACTCGAACATCCTCAACCTCCCCTTCGTCGTCACCATCTCCTCCGCCGCCTCCGCTAGTGACGGATGCAGAGGCACCATCATGTAACGGCATTAACAAGCGTGGTTCATCAGCAATGGACTCAGGGAAGCCTCCAAGCGCCGGCGAAGTGGGTGCGGGTCAGAGCCGGTCCGATTTTTGTTTTGGGGTAAGTACATCCTTGCCAGTCTCCATTTACTTGTTCCGTTTCTTTGTTATTAATTTGTTTGTGCAAGAAATAATTGTGCTGTTTGGTGGGGTATGTGCTTTCCTCACCAAAGAATCAAGATGCTCGTAGGTTGGCTTGAAAAGCATGCTCTCTCTTGAGAGGAAAAGGCTGAGTTTTTTTTGGGGGATATGTTCTTAGGCAGTGTGGATTTTCCTTAATAAGTTTAACCATCATGCCCAACCTTTTCCATTGTTGCATGACTGCTCATTCTTCCAAGGTTCTAGTTTTAGGAAGTAACATTTTGGTCTTTGCTAGTTTGCCTAAATTGGATGTTGGCAGAGGGCTGTAGGGCCCGTGTCACCGTACCCCACTAGATGTTTGCATCTAAATTCAGGGCCTTTAGCTGTTACTGTATAATCACGAAATAGTCCAAAAAAAGCGAAGGACCCCGCCGAGACCTTTTACATTGAAGGTGTTGAGGAACCGTCGCTGGCGACCAGTCCGATCGATTCCTCTGTTTATGCAAAACAAAATCAATCACAGAAGACATGAAATAGTAGATTGAAACACAGAGAGGTGGAGAGAACTCCTGGTCTTTCTTTATTACTTTCTTTCTGATTTCTGTTACAAAATTGCCAATAGTGCTATTTATTTATAGTCTGATGATGAGGTGTCCACCATGTACTAAGATTTTAAACCCAGGCCCAGGTTTCCTAACAAAAGGGACCCCCACCAAGTGACTATAAAATCTAGCTCCACCACTGGATGTATTCTTCACATGAGACCTTGCTTACGAGGTTTCTCACCTCAAAAAAAAAAAACCTATGAGGTTTCTGGATAGGGCCTTTCTAATTTCCTTGACCGGTACATCTTGTTGGTTTGGTCCATATGGTTGTTGAGTCTACTGTGCTACTTTCCTGTCGTATATTGATTGCTTGCAAATGGATTTTCTTGCATCGGCGTGATGCGACATGTCTCATGTTCTATGTCATTAGGGAGACTGCAAGGTTTCGATGAGATTAGAGATTATCGCCCATTCAGCATCTCAACAGATAGATGGAGAAAAACACTTTCTTCGTAGATGCCAAGTTTGTGGCTTTTTGCGGGGAGTCTGGTGTCAGCGTGAAGTCCATGGTCAGTGCGGACGAGCTTCGTCGGCCTGACGTGGCAAGCGGTGGTCGGGCACGGATGCCGAAGCCGAGGTGCGAAGGTCGGTGAGGTCATCCTGGAACCGAGCGAAGGTCGGCAAAGGTGTGCGTCGAGCTTGGGGAAGCGGGTGCGGAGGCTGGCGAGGTTGTCCTGGAGCTGAGCGTAGACCAACGAAAGTGGCGCGGAGGCTGGCGAGGTCGTCCCGGGGCCGAGCGTAGACCAGCGAAAGTGGCGCGGAGGCCAGCGAGGTTGTCCCGGGTGTTGGGAATAATCCCACATTGGTTGTGAAGAGGAGAAAGCACAACTTATAAGTGTGGGGGAGCCCCCACCCATTGGACTAGTCTTTTGGGGGGAGAAGGCCCAGTACCACTTATAAGGTTGTTGCTCCGTTGCTCCGTGGGCTTGGTTGTGTTCCGCCCATGTGGACCTGTGGCCCGGGGAGTAAAAACCCGGCTGGACCTAGGTATGCGGCCAGGTCCAGATCTAACATTTGGTATCAGAGCCTAGGTGCCTAACACCTCCTTGGACCTCATGGTTGTAGATGTGTCCAACCAATGTGTGAGGGGGAGATTGTTGGGAATAATCCCACATTGGTTGTGGAAGAGGAGAAAGCACAACTTATAAGTGTGGGGGAGCCCCCACCCATTGGACTAGTCTTTTGGGGGGAGAAGGCCTAGTACCACTTATAAGGTTGTTGCTCCGTTGCTCCGTGGGCTTGGTTGTGTTCCGCCCATGTGGACCTGTGGCCCGGGGAGTAAAAACCCGGCTGGACCTAGGTATGCGGCCAGGTCCAGATCCAACATTTGTTGGGAATAATCCCACATTGGTTGTGGAAGAGGAGAAAGCACAACTTATAAGTGTGGGGGAGCCCCCACCCATTGGACTAGTCTTTTGGGGGGAGAAGGCCCAGTACCACTTATAAGGTTGTTGCTCCGTTGCTCCGTGGGCTTGGTTGTGTTCCGCCCATGTGGACCTGTGGCCCGGGGAGTAAAAACCCGGCTGGACCTAGGTATGCGGCCAGGTCCAGATCTAACATTTGGTATCAGAGCCTAGATGCCTAACACCTCCTTGGACCTCATGGTTGTAGATGTGTCCAACCAATGTGTGAGGGGGAGATTGTTGGGAATAATCCCACATTGGTTGTGGAAGAGGAGAAAGCACAACTTATAAGTGTGGGGGAGCCCCCACCCATTGGACTAGTCTTTTGGGGGGAGAAGGCCCAGTACCACTTATAAGGTTGTTGCTCCGTTGCTCCGTGGGCTTGGTTGTGTTCCGCCCATGTGGACCTGTGGCCCGGGGAGTAAAAACCCGGCTGGACCTAGGTATGCGGCCAGGTCCAGATCTAACATTTGGTATCAGAGCCTAGGTGCCTAACACCTCCTTGGACCTCATGGTTGTAGATGTGTCCAACCAATGTGTGAGGGGGAGATTGTTGGGAATAATCCCACATTGGTTGTGGAAGAGGAGAAAGCACAACTTATAAGTGTGGGGGAGCCCCCACCCATTGGACTAGTCTTTTGGGGGGAGAAGGCCCAGTACCACTTATAAGGTTGTTGCTCCGTTGCTCCGTGGGCTTGGTTGTGTTCCGCCCATGTGGACCTGTGGCCCGGGGAGTAAAAACCCGGCTGGACCTAGGTATGCGGCCAGGTCCAGATCTAACACCGGGGCCGAGCGTAGACTAGCAAAGGTGGCGTGGAGGCCGGCGAGGTCATCTCGGAGCCGAGGAACGGCTGGTGAAGGTGTGAGCAGAGCCTGGGGAGGCAGGCGCAGAGGTCGGCAAGGTCGTCCCGGAGCTGAGCGTAGATCAGCGAAGGTGGCGCGGAGTCCGGCGAGGTCGTCTCGGGGCCTAACGACGGCCAATGAAGGTGCGCGCGGAGCCCGGGGAAGCAGGCGCGGAGGCCGACAAGTTTGTCCTGGAGCCGAGCGTAGACCAGCAAAGGTGGCACGTAGGCTGGCGCGGAGCGACGTTCGGAGACCCTGGACGAAGCGGAGGCTAGCTGCGCGAAGACGTCACTCGACGTGGCTGTGGACCGACGCGGGCACCGATGAGGTCCTCGAGCAGCACCTCCGTGTCGAACTGCCACATCGCGGTGTAGGCGGTGGAGCTGAGCTCGATGGCTTACCTCCCTGGACAGAAGGATTCCTCGATGATGACGTCGGTGTTGACGTGGCTCTCCCACGCCAGTGTGCGCATTCGTGCGCCTTGGCCAGCTTCCACAGCCACAAGTCGGTGGCGTTGGACCCGTGCGTGGAGGCGCGTCATCAGCGACTACAGCCGCATTGGTCCTTTAAGCTATGCCCAACTTGTGTTAGGAGGCATCAACATGCCCAGGTCGGTGAGGAAGAAGACCGTGCGCCGGCCGTACAACGCCGTGTCCGGCGGTTCCCGCACCCTGTGCACGCACGGCAGGAGCGCGAAGGCTCGGCTTGGTGCGGAGGCTCGGCGCGGAGGTTCGACAGCAGGTGCGGAGGCTAACATGGGGCGTGTCCGGCCCTCTCACGTATGGCCACATTAAGTAGGCATGCACACAGTGATAACAGTAATATAGAAATGGGCGATTTGATTAGATCTATGCAATGCAACATTTGTGTAACAAGGCGAAAGTATACAGGCAAAGCATATAAACCTCTACAGCCAGGATGGTTAAACTTTTTTAGCAAGTAAACTACTTATTTGTCGCCCATACTGCTGGCTCTCTAGCTTCTTTCTTAAGCAGCTCTTCGTTCGGTCACCACGGACGACGCCATCTATTGTGGCTACTAATTAAACAGTATATGAGGGGACTAACTAGAGAGCTAATGAGTGAGAATGAGTGGATTCGACCCCCTTATATCCCTCTTGAGGGTTTATATACATGAGGGTTTATATACATGAGTGGAGTAGGATATGAAATCCCCCTCCTACCCTTTAATAATTACAAAAGGTAGGAGTACATTGATACATTTCTCTATATTGTTAGGCCTATTGTATATTAGATTAGTTACAAGACCCAGTCACGAGAGCTTAGGCCACCCCTACAACATTGTGCTTTACAGCATCCTCCTTTCTTGGATTGTTACGTTGTCCCGTGCGGTTGCCGACCTGCTGGCTGCATGCTTTTATTGTTGGAACATGTTTTGTTTTTCAACGCTCCTAGTCCTACCTTAAATTGCCAACCAGTTGGATGCTTTATGATAAGGCCGCATCTGTTTTCTGATATATTCTGTATTTGCTATTTCCTTAAATATCTTCGAAGTAGCGGCGCCGGTTGAATCGTCTGGTGCTGAACTTGCTGTGGTCTACTACACTGCAGCGACATGTGACAGTTGATCTTGGATGTCCTGACTGTTTAGTAACCATGGGGGACAGGAAATTTGTGGTTGTAAGATTCTTTATCTTAGGTTTCTGTCCTGAGGTTGCCTGATTCGTGTGGAGCGATCCATTGCGGTGCGCGTTGATCCCGAGCTGACAGTTTTTATCCTTTCTTCCTGCAGAAGAGCGACACTAAACAAGCCCCGACAATGCGAGGCGGGGGCACCAGCAGGAGAAGGAACGGTCGGAAGAAGAAGCTGTCGTCGAAGCACGATAACATCTCGTCTGAAGACGAGATCTCGAATTCGCACCAGCATAGAGCAGCTTAACCTGTGTTGTGATTCATTGGTCCTTGATGCCCTGGCTGTGTCAAGGGTCAGTGTGCGGCCAGCGAGCAGAGCGCGGCGTTGCTTTTGCCGGATGCTGGAACGAGGAGGCGATTGGCTCATCATAGGCTGTAGGCCTGTAGGAGACCTAGTCACCTAGCATGTAAAACTCGTCGATGCTACTGCATTCTTTCTCTCCATTCGTCGCTGTGATGCAAGACATTGGATTTTTCAATTGATTCGGTGTTTCTTAACATATAGCTGTATGCTTTGCAAAGCTCGAGGTATGATATGTGCACCATGTCCATTGCTGTCACGATGAAGATTCCTCCGCAGTAAGAAATGAGAACGAACGAGAATGGAAATGGTTCTGTTAAGCCGCTAGCTTGTGTTGTGACTTGTATGAGCATGGATGCCATTCGTTATTTTGAGTACTGCTTAACTAAGCATAAGAGTCGGAGGAGTCGTCGGGGTTCGATTGCCCGTGTCTCCATTTTGCTGCGCAATTTCTTTTGGCCTTTTCCAAGGTTCACTGTCTACATGGTTTTCCTTTCTGTTCTCTTGCTGCACAAATTTTTTGGCCTTTTCCATTGTTCACTGTATATATGGTATGCCTTTTGTTTTCTTGTTCCATTTTGAGTTTCAATCTAGTAATCTAATGCCGCTCTGCCTCAAAAAAAAAAAAAATCTACAGTATACCAATCTGAAAAATACCTGATTCAACGGTAGCTGCTATCCTGGGGAATCAAGGTCGTGCCCAAATAAGCACAAATGCACGATAGAGAGATTAACAAGCGTAGATTTTTCTTTCAGAGGACAAACAATAGATATGATCTGCAACCTTCTCTCCTTTTTTTTTGAGAGAGGGAGGGAGCAACCTTGCAATTGTCATGCAATCAGAGAGGGAACAATGTGAACAAATCTTTCTTTTAGTGAAGAGGGAGTTTTGTTTGTAGGTAACTAGTCCTAGGCTTTTGTTTGTAGGGGAGGTTTTTTTTTTTGTTGCCCCCATAAGGTGCTTGTCTTGCAGGGCAGTTGGTGCTTTGGTAGGAGTTTCAGTTTGAGACTTCTTTCCGGTGTTAGTGTCTCTCTTTTTGAGATAGATCGATGTTGGTGTTTTTGTTGTACCTCTTTGAGATCGGTGTATTTGTCTTCTTAAAAATTAAAATGAATGGTAAGCCTCTTGCCCTTGGTTTATAAAAAACACATGTTATCCAGAATATGTTATGGTTCCTGGGAGCAACGTGTGGACAATGAATCTAACCTTTGCTTTTGGATAACACTCGCGCTCATAAAATTAACTCATCTTAATATATGTGATGTACAATCAACAACTTTTATGTTAGTGTTCAATCATCAACTTTTCGAACATTTGATGTATCCATCGTAATTTACTTATGTTTTTGTTATTTTTCCGGTTCCAACCTAATTTCCCTTATCACTTCAATTTCTTTTATTGGGTAACTCGAGCATGCAAAATGATTTTTCTAAGTTCATGTGCTGGCTGATATAATCGTTTTTAACCTGTAGTAAATGCACAGACATTGAACTAGTTTTTGTTGAACTTGATAGGAGAGGGAAGGTAGGATAGGAGGGGCAGAGTATGTGTTCAACTTGAAATCTCACTCTGAAATGAAATTGCTCTGCGTGGGCGGTGGTTGTGATTCTGTTGCCATCTCCTTGCGTCTCAACTCTGAACAAGCTAAATTCGAAGAGAACGGAACCGCATGAAACAGGAAAGATTACTGCAAATAAATCGTGCTTATCCTGTCACCTGTGGGCGGTGGACGCAGTTTTGTCAAGGACCTGTCACCTGAGTTAGAAGATTAAGTGAGATCAGGTTAACTTGAAGTTGCATCGATTGTCAGCTTTTCGTCGAACTCTTTATCTTATTTGGCTTGCATCTGGGAACCATACACGGTGCTGACTCACACCCTTGGAAAACTATTATGTTTGGCGACAAGGACAAACTGCGGTGGTTGGGTTGCTGATATGTTTCTAACTTCAGCCTGTTCATGACAGATGTACACACACGTCACCTACTAGATCTCGATATGGCTATCGAATTGAGCTGCATGCATGCCACTTTACGAAATCCTTTCAAAAAGAGAAGAAGGCAGTACGATACAGGGGAAGACCACTCATTAAATAGCCACAAAAAGGGAAGTAATTATGCATTTTCATATTGTCTACTGCATTTCTACTTTCCCCATTCTTTTATTAATATATTGATGTGCAACAGTTCTGCCAATGGCATGATTAGGAGAGAAAACAGATTAAATATGAATTGAACAGTATCTTTACCATATTTGTATTCGTATTTTGTAAACACATACGAATTTGAATTGAATATTTACTCAATTCAGTCGTATCTAAACATTCTCATAACTTATGTAGTATGACGATATTAATGTCATTTTATCCTATACAATCACGCTTAATCATTCTAATTCATTTACTTTACCTAAAGAAACATGAATTCACATTGAATTAAAAAATTTGTCCAACTAATTAATTGTACTATAATAAAATATATATTGCTTCATCGAATACTAATAGTTCAAATAAAATAACATTTTGAATGGTAAAAATCCATACCATATTAGCATCTATATTTTTATGTGAATTTGAATATGAATACGAATAGGAGGATAAATTATTAATCGGATGAAAAAATCTATACCGTATTTATATCCTATCGAATATAATAGCCAAATAATAGGGATAATTCGTATCCATTTTCCACCCCTAAGCATGATACATCTGCACATATATATTTCATTTTCATTTTGAGTTGTTTTGACTATCAATTGCAACAATCTTTCTTCAGAACCCGTTGATTCTGTTTTCCATGATACTAGCTAATTCCAAACCTTGCCCCAAGTGCGAGCGGCCTATTGAAAAAACTAGGCTTGCATGCATATTACCTGCACACCACCATGTAAATTTGAATTTTGCTGGTACAAAATCACATTTTACTACAGTTCTGCTTATAGTTGTTGCATCTTCAGATAGTAGACATAGTTACGCTATGAATCCAGGCTTTGTCTTGGTCCATGGTCAGATAATGGGGAGAGGGCAGGTGGCTTTTTACCTTGTAATCGTTATGAAGCAGCAAGGCAAGAGGACCGGTAATGGTTCACCCAATCTTAAGCATCAAGTTTCTAGTGTAGTACTGAATTGTTTACACTAATTCCTTCTGCATTGTTACGGTACGACGATTCTGAAAGAAGAGAAATTTCAAATAACCTCCTTGAGACGATGGGCAACCCATCAATCAGTAAGTGATGTCCAACTCATTTAGCAGCATTGATATTCCTTTAGTTTCAAGGTCTCAAGTGGGTAAAAGGTGACCTGAACTTGTCCACAGCTATTTGGGGCTTTCCCTTATAAGTAGCGGTGGTGGAAGTCATGGTCCCTCATGATCCCAATGGTTGCATTTTAGCTCTTTAGATTTTAACAAAATTTGATAGTAGTACTATTTGTCATTTCTTATCAAATATTGTTGCATTGTATGGCTTATGTTAGATCATGTGATGATCGTCCATTTTGTTGATGATGAATAATTGATATTTAGTTTTATTGGAATTTGCATTCATAAAAGTTGTGGTTGTTGTGCTTTTGTGCTTGAGTTTTCAGAACGGCATTTCGACCACATCATACTTCGACCACATCTAGTTTCAATCACGACAGATTTTGATCACGTCAGACTTTGACAACGCCCGACTTCAACCACGTCCAGCTTCGACTGCGGTAAATCGATCACGATATTTTGACCACGGCAAATGACCACGGTAGGTAATCGTAAATTTCGAGCTCGAATAGTGAACCGGTCGTAAGCAACATGTAACTAATAGATAGTCGTAGCTACATTACTTTTTCATGGTTGTAGCTACAGTACCGGTAGATACTCGCTAGTTGTAGGCTTTACTGGTCAATACTCGATAGTCGTAGGCTTTACTGGGTCGTGGACTTTATTGGTTGATACTCGATAATCATAGACTTTTCTGGTCGATACTTGATACTCGTAGACTTTGCGGTCTACTTGTCATTGTCTTAGACTTTTCAATCGGTTGCCATAGACCTCGTGATTGTTAGTCAAAGGCTTTGCGATCGATTGTCGCAGGCTTCATGATGGGTACTCGTAGACTTCATGGTCGATTCGAGTGCCTCAATTCTTGTTATCTTTGAGTACTTCGAATACTCGTGTTAGGCCAATGGTATGACTGACTGGTGCATGGTGATCAATGAGCGGTGAACAGTGCTCGAAGGAACAATATTCAAAGGATTCGGTACTCAGAAGATGGAAGTACTCGATGGTCAGATGGTCATGGTACTCGGTAGTCAGAAGGACTCGGTACTTTGTACTTGGAAGGACTCGGTACTCGACAGTCATAGTTTTCGTGATTGTGGTCAGTGATCGACTGTCGTAGATGTTGTGATCGGTTGTCAGAGACTTGTGGTATGTGATTGGTACTCATGGATGGTAGTCTATGCGGTACTCGGTGATGAATGGTGTAGCGAATAGTTAGAGATTGGTAGTCGTAGACTTAGCGATCTGGTGTTTTAGTCGTAGCGATCGGTACTCGATGGTTCTGTGGTCGGTAGCAATACTTGTTATTCCCGAGTGTTCTGAGCTATGGTATTTCCCAAATACTCGATGAGCTAGCGACCATTTTTGCATAGCGGTTGTAACCAGTTGTAATGAGTGATCTGAAGTTGGTGATTTCTGGAGAGCATGGAAATTATGGTTGTGGACGATCTGGTTGGTGTTAGTGGTTGGTTTGGTTCTTGTATATGGATAGATGAGGGTGAGTTATACGTGTATGTATTGATATTGGTCAAGTTGGGAAGAACTTGTGCCACGAAAATATTTCTTTGATTTTTGCATGTGCAGGTGGGCGTGGAGACGATCAATATCGGTGACGAGGAGGACTGGAATTAGGATGAGGAGATCTGAGGTCCAGATGATCGAGGATGTCACACGAGGTGGTCGGGCTCATGCTACAGCACGTGGAGATCAAAGGTGGTGATTCATGGAGAAGCTACGGGTGATGCGGGTTCAGGAGGCTTCCACACGAGAGGTGATGGTGTGTGATGAAGATACAGGAGGTGCTGTCCTAGAGGCTTTTGTCACATGGTGAATTAGGAGTTGTGGATGGATCCCATAACATGAAAGAGATAGAGTTTGGTTAAAACCCATGTTCGGGAGGGTTTCGGGTTCCTTGGTTTTCTGTAGAGATAAGGTTTTAAGTTTGTGTTTGAGGTAGATACTGTTTGTGATGTTAACCTAAAAAAGCAGGGAGATGCTATGGATTAACACACATGGGTTTCGAGAGGGCTTTTATCGAGAAGGCTTTTAGGGGTACTTATGAGGGCACTTTGTAAATCCACGAAATTCCAGCAATAAAGATAGTCTTGAATCAATCTGGTTCTTGATTTGATTAAAGTGTGCTGCTAATTGCTGGTAGTTTGAATCATACGACAACGAGCAAAGTGATCGAGCGAAACGATCGAACAGATCAGTCGATCAAGCGGGTGGTCGAGCAGAATGGTTGATCAAGTAGTCGTACGCTGAACATTTGATCAAGTGATTGATCACCGAGTAGTCAAAAGTATCATTGATCGTCAGGAAACTAAAAAAAGTGGCAACAATCATTCACCCCCTCTGATTGCAGTAGTTGATCCTACAGCTTATTTGGTGTCCATTATCTCTAATTATTAGATCCATCCCTGACTGCCACGACACCTCCACCTCTACCAAATATGTTGTCTGAGCATGTGAAGGGCTTTTGTGATGGATGAAAAATAACACATTCTATGACCTGGTGGGCATTAGAGTGTGCAACATAATTTGGGTCTTCTTAGTGGTGATGCAAGGAAGCACAGGAGGGTAGCGAGGATAAGGAGGGCAAGAAGGTTGCCTTTATGGTGGTAGGGGGACCAAGTGACAGCGGAGGAGGGAGATGAAGAAATATGGGAGAAATGTGGGCACCGCATGCTATGTTGTGGCTTTATGCTATTAGGTGTGATTTACAAATTATGTTGTGTTGGTTTAGTGTTTTAGGATTCCATGACGAGTGGGGGTGCTAGTGGGGCCATGGCCCCCACATGATCCCAATGTTTGCATTTCAGCTCTTTAGATTTCAACAAAATTTGACAGTATAATATTGTTTGTCGTCGCTTATCAAATATTGCTACATTGTATGACTTATTTGGTCCTTGTTATCTCTAACTATTGGCTCTGCCACTGACTGTACAACACCTCCACCAAATATGTTATTTGAGCATGTGAAAGGATTCTTCCTTGACGAGCAAAGTATCTTCTATGTCCTAGCGACATTGGAGTGTGCAACATTGTTTGGGCTTTCTTAGTGTTGATGCAGGGAAACACATGAGGAGGGTGGCAAGGATAAGGAGGGTAACGAGGTTGCCTCTATGGCGGCAGGGGTTTGAGGACGATGGAGGAGGCAGATGAGGAGTAACATGAAGAAGTATTAGAAAAGTGTGTGCATTGCATGCTTTGCTGTTGCTTTATGCAACTAGGTGTGATTTAGAGATCATGTTGTGTCGGTTTAGGGCTTTAGGATCCCACGACGATCTACATTTTAGGACAGATGGAGTGGGGGTGTTGGTAGGGGACATGGTCTCCCTCATGATCTCAAAGTGTGCATTTTAGCACTTTTATATTTAAACAAATTTTGATATTATGAGTACTATTAGTGCTCTCTTATCAAATATTATTGCATTGCATGAACTATTTGGTCCCTGTTATCTCTAGTTATTAGCTCCGCCCCTAACTACCGGGACATCTCCACCTCCACTAACTAAGCTGTTTTGAGCATGTTAAGGGCTTCATCCTGGATGAGAAGAACATATTTTGCGTCCATTTGAGTGTGCAACATTGTTTGGGCCTTCTTAGCAGGGCCGGCTCAACGTTTTCAAGGGCCCTAGGGCGAATTCGGCTCTATGGGCCCTTTACTATAATTTTTTTCTACTTATAAAATATGCAGTTTAAACTTTATATTGTCTAAAGTGACACAAATCAATAGTTCTAACATGATAAACTAATTAGGTACTAACTAGTTCATAAACCAAATGTAACTAGTAAGAATTAATTTACCTCAAATAGGAGCGACAAATATCCAATGTCTTTCATAAAAAGGAACTTCTTCTAGCACTTCTTGATGCAAAATCATTAATAATAACATCGAGATCAATGTCGTTCAAGATATTCTTCTCAATGCAGCACATAGCCAAGCCATTCAATCTTTCTTGTGACGTAGTAGACCGCAAATAGTTTTTCAACAATTTCAATTTTGAGAAACTCCTTTCAGCTGAAGGTGTAACAGGGAAATCAGTCAATACACCATCAACAGCGAAGGCACCATTATCAATGAATGAGAGATATTCTGCTAATGGATCGTAGCTATGGTTGTAACTAAACGTAAAGTCATTCGCAAAATCGGCAGCATAAATTTCCAACCCTGCTTTATGAGCATCATCAACGACTGAAGTGTATGGTTGCAGATAATTATCTGCTGAAACAGGCCAGATATAGTGCTTCGGAACAAGTATCCCAGATGCAAATGTCTTGACAAATGTAAGATTTTTCAACATGGAACCATATGTTTGTTTCGTAGATGGTTCGAGAGTGGTCTCATCAAGAAAGTGGAACACAAGCTTTGTTTTGTTGTTAATCTTTCCGAGCATGCTGGTGAGGAAGCTCACTTCCGGTGATGAGATATAGTTAGCAACAACACGTTTCGATACAGAAAGGATGTAGTTCCTCATGCTCAGATTGAACTGGCCATAGAAACTGTCATGCTGCAAATGGCACAAAGCAGAGGCTTCCAGTGTCAGCACAACTCCTACAACATAATCTACTGCATGTGAACAATATTCTTAATTGTACCTGGACATTGAGCCAAATTCCAGGAGGCTTAAACTTGGATGCCACGTCTTCAACAGCAAGTATTGGAAAGAAGCTTGGTCGCCGCAGCGGCCTCCGCGGCGCTCCCTGCGAATGAGTCAATGAGCGAATCGCACCGAACGCGCGTGGGAGTGGCGGCTTTTACAGAGCAGACGCAGTCGAAGCGTCAAGCGTCGCGCACTCGCCGACTGCCCGACTCGCGCTTTCGGCTTTCTGTGGGCTGCGGCTTGCGCGCGCGGGCCGCGGGGGTGGGTAGGGGGTGGGGGGGTGGGCCCTCCCAGGCCCGGGGCCCTAGGCCGGCGCCCCCCAGCCTACCCCAGAGCCGGGCCTGCTTCTTAGTGGTGATGTTGGTAAAGCATAGGAGGAGGGTGGCCTTATAAGGAGGGCAGGGAGGCAGGGGCTGGGCTGCTGTGGAGGAGGGAGACGAGGAGGAAGGCGAAGAAATACCGTAGAAATGTGTGCTATGCTATGGCTTTAGGTTGCTAGGTACGATTTAGAAATTATGTTGTGTTAGTTTAGGGCTTTAAGATCCCACAACAACCTACATCTTGGAGCAGAGGGAGTGGGGATGTTGGTGGGGCCATGGCCCCCTGTGATGCCAAAGTTTGCATTTTAGCTCTTTAGATTTAACAAAATTTGATAGTATTAGTACTATTTATCCTCTCTTATCAAATATTGTTGTATTATACTTCTTTAACTTTGATTACTAATGTATAAAAACCTATCTAAATTGGTCATGTGAGAATTGTATCATTAGACTAGTCATGAAAAATGTATCCATGATATAATAACTTTATATTTTTTTATGAATATTGTCGTATAAAAGGTAGCAGTTAATATCAAATATCAAAAACCATATCAACATGCAAAACGCTGTGTATTCTGGACAAAGCGATTAAGCGAGCACTTTTACCTTTAGATTTTCCTTTTTTTTAAAAAAAAATCTATAGTGGCAAACTAGCAGAAAATCTTTCCTGTCCTCCCTTGGCTGGCGTCTGGCCATGGCGGGGCAGGGTTTTTCTCAACTTTCTGGCCCTCCCTCTTTCCTCTTGGTTATATACAGTTCATACCCACAAAAAATGAGGCCCATTTACGGCCGAGCCCATAACCTCATATACCACCAGACTCAAGGTCTATTCCTTTTAACTTCAGCTTATGGTTTTTGGGCTGTTCGTGAGAGAGTACAAAGTAATAGAAACTCGCGTACAGTTTTAGCCGTTATAAATAAAGTCGTTACAACATGCATTACAATTAAGTTATAGATTTCATCTTAAAAACATTCCATTTAAAAGCTTGATACTGTAGAAAAATAAAAAAGGATAGTGTTTAGAAGCCGAAAGTAGAGGCCTCACTGCCCCACTACAGTTGGGTTCGTTTGTGCGTTTAACTTACGATTTATGTACGGATGAATAGTAACACCGTGTTTTTTTAAGACTGAGTTTACAGATAAATTATATTATAAATTATATCAAATTTAACTGTACTGGTTAAAATTATATGCAATTATTTTTCTTTATATACTTCTTCTTGCAAAGAGACTAAGGGCCTGTTTGGATGGATTAGGACTAGTTGTTAGATAGGACTAGTTGTTAGCTGACTAGTAGTTAGCTGGCTAAAGATTAGCCCAGTCCTGTTTGGATCTAAGGACTAATAAGTGCTACTATCTTAGTGCAAAGTCTGTTATACCCCTATGCATGGTGGTCTGGGAGGGTTGGCGTGGGTATCAACGTCTTTTTTCCATCCGGCTGGTCCTTTAGCCCTCATTAGCTGGGTTTGATGGACTAGTTGGCTAACAACTAGTTGGGGCTTTGGCTAAACTTTAGCCCACTCATTAGCCCTCTTGTTTGGATCCTCAAAGGCTAAAGTTTAGCAACTAGTTGTTAATCCAAGGGATCTAAACAGGACCTAAAATTTAAAACATTTAACTATAAGACTTATAAGAGTCAGCCCGCCCGAAAGAACCCAACCTACATCCCACGGCACGGATCCCCTCCCGTTCGGGCAGATGCCCCTTCCCCCTGTTCCTTGGCATTTCCCCTCCGGGCCCTCCCCCTCAGTGTCGCCGAAGCTGTCACACGCCCACGCCCATCTCCGCCTCCCCCAGAACCACCACGTGCAATCTCCCCCGCCGCCGTACCGCTCCAACACATCCTCCCGCATCTCCCGCGCCGCAGGCGCGGGCTCCCTTGGGTAAGCAAGCCCTAACCTCCGATTTTGCCCTAATTCCCAACCGGTCTCTGCGATTCCGCTCCACTCCCACTCCCGTGCGCGCGCTCGTCCGTAGATTAGATCAGCTGCGATTCTGCTGCTGCTGTAGAGTCCCTAGACGTTCGGGAATTTTTTTTTTCTCACTTCGATGTGGGCGAGACGAGGTTCGGGTGTTAAGACTTAAGATCGGTATGGTCATACGTGCGGGGCAGATTTAGGTCGAGAGGGTGGGATTAGATGAACAATCGGGGTTCTGTAGTTTTGGCGTCTACTGTTAAAGAGTAGTGTATTGGCGTCGTGTTGTGCTGATCAGGTTATGGGATCCACTGGTCAAGCCCTGTGGTTTATGGCTCTAATAATGGGGGTTGATTTTTTTTACACTGCTTTGAGTTGTTAGAAAAATCAATTGATGGTAAAGTAGAATATTACTTTCTGGATTCTGAATTCAACAATAGTTGAGCCAGTGTTGACTTCGGAGTGCAATTCAACGGCCAGATTGCTGGGCATTAACCTCGTGGAAGCCTTTTAGTTTTGAGCTCAACTGCTCAAGGCTTGCCTGGCAGACTCTTAGAGATGGAAGGATGGCTTAATTAATCTTACAACGAGTTAAAATATTCTTTGTTTTTGCGTCTTGTTTACTAGTCTAAAAATAATGGACATCTCTGCGATGGGTGATTACTACATCATTTTTTTATGAGAGGTTACTGCAACATTGTGAGTAATATATGTTTTAGCAATCTAGTGAATGATAGGTAAAGTTAACAAATGATCAAGGGTCAAATTTCCATTGATGTACTTGCTAAGTATTGTTTGTCTTGATTAAACATAAGTACATTTTCTTGTTATTAGGCTCCTTTTTTTAGTACCTCTAGGAGTTCTATGTTATACAAACTACTTATACATGTATCCAATTTCTATTTCAGATTGGAGGGTATCACTGCGTCATGCCTTTTTGGTGGACAATCTCCATTTGCTCTTGAGTCTCGACTTGCACTTTTGCTGTCATCATCATGTCAGGCTTGCTCAATGTACAGGCTTATCCTTGCAACTGGACTATCTTGCTTTCACTATATATTCCTATTCTATTTGTTTATTACATTTGAGTTTGGTAGATCATCAACTTGCTTGTTCATGCTGCAGTTTTGTGTGTACGATGGATGGGTATTTCATTTTTGTACACTTGATAAATGTCATCTAGTCAAACATCTTAGTCTGGTTGTGAGAAATCCGTTGATTTATGTACTCTAATTGATTGCCTAGACAATGGTTGTGCTACCACTTACCAACGTTACATGGGTTATATGTGCGGATATGCTTGGTATGAAAGTTGAAGCTTGACAATTCACCTAAGAACTTTGGTTGCTAGGCAGGATTACCTGGTCTTGTCAAATCAAGCTGTTCATGTACTGGATGTTATGAACTGTTATTGTCTATGTTGTCTGGATACCCTGATATGGATACGGATACGCGATAAATACGTTTATAAATATATATAAATATAAAATAAAGATAAAAATAAGAAATTAATGAATTTTTATAAGGAATTGACAATCCGAGAATATCTTAATATTGATGTAGCAAATTGCTTGGTTCTTTAGTTCTTCCTCCTGCCTATTTTTTTTCTCGAACAACGCAGGAGAGCTGCGTGTCATTTCATTAAGAAGAAATAAACAATGGAGAGACAAGAGTCTACTCCAAGTACAAGGGGGGAACTAACTCCCGCACCCAACACTAAAAAAAACAAAAAACATCTCATTAAGAGCAGAGGCTCCAGCCATGCACCACAAAGCACTCTCATCAGCCACAGCTTGTAGAACCAAATGGACATTTGGAGGAGCTCCTTCGAACACACAAGCATTACGATGCTTCCATAATTCCCAAGCGACCAAGATGATTAAAGAATTCAGCCCTTTTCTCATTTTTTTATCAAACCCCTTGATTGCTTGGCACCACCAATTGGAAAATCGAGACTCTCCAGGCTGAGGAGCCAAAGTTAGTAAACCCAGTCTGCTCAAGATCAGAGCCCAGACTTGTCGAGAGAAGACGCAAGATACAAGGATATGCTGAATTGACTCCTCTGCTTGATCACATAAGGGGCAGGCTGAAGGGTGGGGTAACCCACGTTTAGCCAGCCGATCAGCTGTCCAACAACGGTTGTTGATGGCTAGCCAAATAAAAAATTTGCACTTTAAAGGAGCCCAACTCCTCCAGATCCTTTTCCAGGGAGAAAAACTGATCGTTCCCAGGAAAAAAGCAGCATAGGCTGACTTGCTGGAATAGATGCCGGATTGTGTCAACTTCCAACGAAATTGATCAGGAGTATCTTGCTGCAAAATTACCCCATCCACCAAATCCCAGATCAGCAAATATTCCACCAAGACCTGAACAGAAAGAGCGCCTCTGATGTCCTTCACCCATCCACGATTGTTGAGGGCCTGCGCAACTGTCCTAGTTTTTATTAATCTCTTAGGAACCAAACTGTACAGGTTTGGGGCAAGTTCAGCCATATTCTTTCCTTGTAACCAACGATCCTTCCAGAATTTAATAGATTCTCCGCTGCCCAAAATGCAGATAACAGCCACGTCAAAAAGGGCTCGGGCATTCCGCATAACTTGGATAGGTAATCCAGCCCAAGGTCGCGAATCGCCTAATTTTTCAGCCCACAACCACTGATACGCAGAGCCCAACTCAATGTTTCGAGCTTATGTATGCCCAGGCCGCCGTACTGCAAAGGGCATTGAACTTTTTCCCAAGAAACTAAGCAATTTCCACCGTTGGCCTGCTCTTGACCTTTCCAAAGAAACCCTCTTCGCTTTTTGTCAATTGCTTTAAACACCCATTTTGGCAAATCCAACGCAATCAAGTGATGGATGGTAGTGGCTGTCAACACAGCACGTACCATGATTAATCTTCCAGCCCTGTTCATGAGAGAAGCTTTCCAACCCGGAAGATGATCAGCAACCTTATCAACTAGTGGTAACAGATCAGACTTTGTAGGCTTATGAATTGTGAGCGGTAGGCCAAGGTAAGTGCAAGGGAAATCTTTCACAGCACAAGACAGAGTACTGGAGGTGAGAGCTAATTCCTCCTCAAAACATTGAATGGGTAGTAAGTGCATGTACACAAATAATATAATGAACTATTTGCAAAGAATAAGAGAATAGATAAGTGCATGTACACAAATAATGAAATAAATAACAGAATCACAATCACATATAGTTGGGTAGTAAGTATTCAACAGACCACTTAGTAAATAAGCTTAGTACATAATCTGATAAGTAAACACCTGACCAACTTTGATAAGTGCCAACATTGCCCATGCAGTGTTCACTATATGTGATTTCTCCCCATCTAGGTTTGTGTATGCCTGTTTAGGATTTGAAATGACATTCGATCAGTCTTACGAATTGAAGATGCAGCAAGGCAAGACAATATATACGAAACATATATTCAGCATAAATATTGTTATGTTGTAATTTTTCTGAAAGCAAAAGATGCATAAGCCATAAGGCCTGTGGCTAGCAAATGTTCAGCTTTTGCATTTTCCTCAATTGAAGGTATATATGAGGTTACTAAAAAGATATTCTCAATTGAAGGCAAAAGATGCAGCTTTTGCTTTCTATAGAGCTTCCCAAAGGCACCTTGTGCAAAGGGCATTCCTATGTGGAGCTTCCCCAAATCAATGGTCCACTCTTCATAATCCTTGAGCGTCTCAGTCAGGAACTCACAGCACCAATGATCCCAGGGAATTTGGCGCTCTCCACCATTCTCCGACAACCAAACCCTCATCTTCCACAGCCTCTCCACTCTTCCCTTGCTCCCTCACACAGTTCCCCGAAAGGCGATTACCTGCAAAGGAGATTAGAAACAAGAAGGCTACAAGAAACTAAAATGATCAGAGCTTTCATCTTCATCTTGCAAGAACCACAATTTCCACAACCACCAACATGAAAGCCGAAAGGCAACTAAAAACTGATACACTACCAGAAGAAAATCCAAGAAACCCAAGAAGAGGAACCCCCTAATCCATCAATTACTCCAAAAGAATCTTAAAAATTGGCAACCTTCACACCAAGCAGGCAACTCCCCACCCTCCCAGAACCAAATCGAACCCCAAACAGCAAACCCAAGAGCCTCAACAACCACCCAAATCAAAGCAACCCGCGAACCAAACCACATCCACGACCAAATCGACCCCAGCACCCCCACACAACTCGAACCCAAGAGCCAGACTGAACCTAAAAGAGCTCACCTTGTGCGCCCGGGACGTCTCAGCGTTGCCAATTCGAACCCGCGTGACCTTGTCGCCGCACGGATTTCGGCGATCCGGGGGTCGATCGGGAGCGCGTGGAGCTGCAGAGGAGGCCGCAGTGTCGGGAGGCGTAGCTGCTGGACGGGGCCTACGCCGCGGGACGGGTTGCGGAGGCGAGGAGGGAGGCCGATGACCAGTGGAATGGGAGAGAAGGGGAAGAGGAAAAGGTGAAAAGAGTGGAGTACGGGGCTTCTTAACCTGAATCTTATGGAGTGCGTGGAGGCGACATGTGTTGAGGCGGCGTGGAGGCTGCGGCCTTGGAGGGATATGGTGTGGGGGCCGACTGGAGGTGGCGAGCGTGGAGGCGGCGGGTGTGGGGAAGAATGGATCTGAATCTGGATCGAGGGTGCCGAAGGGATGGGTTATTAGGTTAAAGTATCGGAGAAGTATCGGGAATTATTTTCTTTTTTTGAATAATAAAAAATTTAGGATACGGGCAGGATATGTATCAGAGCGTATCGGGGCCATATTCGTATCCTGTACAATATCCGATACGGTATGCGAGTTTTGTGAAGTATCCGCACAACATAGGTTATTGTAGTAGTGAAAAAAGCAGTTTGACAGGCTACTGTACATTCTTTTACAGTTGCTGTTTAACTCAACATGGTCTTGCTCTTGAGAATAGTATGACTGCCCATATAGCCTGTTTTATTCTTTGTCTTGATAAATCGATACTTTTTTGCTTTGCAGTCAAACCTTAGCAGTTCGGCGTCAAATCTTCCAGACTCAACAGGAAGGCCATTTACAGCATCCTTTTCTGGTCAATCTGGATCAGTGCCAGGTTTCCATCATTCTGGTGAACATATAATATATTAGCTTGGTTAGCCCAATAATACAGCACAAGGTCCATGGAGTAAACCTTTTTTTTTACATTTCTCAAGGCTTGCACAACATTCATGGAAATTTCAATCTTCCAAATATGCCTGGATCACTTGCACAAAGGAATGCTGCAATGAGTGGCCTTCCATCGTCAGGGGTTCAACAACCTGGAGGGAGCATTTCTGGGAGATTTGCTTCAAACAACCTTCCAATTGCCATGTCTCAGGTTCTAATTCTCACTTTCATACAGATTGCAATATTCTTTTTATTATATTGTGGAAAGCATGAACATGAATGTTAATGGCTCATGCAATCTAAGGAATAATTTTGCTGGTTGAAATTTTAGTGTGTGTTCATGTGGAGCAAGATGATTTCTACTATTTTGTTTGTATTGTTTCTTTGCAGATTCCTCATGCACATTCAGGTGTCATTTCTAGAGGAATGAATGTTGGTGGAGGTCCAGCATTTAGTAGTAGCATGAATATTGGTGGTACCATTCAAGGCTTATCCTCGAACTTGGGCACCAGTGGCAGTCGGAATTCTGTTCCTGGGATGTCGGTGTCTCCAGCTTTAGGAAATTTGGGTCCACGGATCACAAATTCTGTAGGAAACATTGTCGGCGGAAGTAATATTGGAAGAAATATAAGCTCTGGTGGACTGTCTGTGCCAAGTATCGCATCACGCATGAACTTGAGTGGCAATGCCGGGAGTGGAAGTCTAAATGTGCAAGGATCCAACAGGATGATGAATGGCTTTCTTCAGCAAGGTAATTTGAACATACCATACAGGTGGAATATATTGCTCCATAGATTTAAATAAGATTCATGCTGTCATTCTTTCATGGTTGTTTACTTGCTTATCGTCAGCTATTGTTTTTTTAAAACATTTTTAAACATTGCTATGCTAATACTTTGTTGAGTGTCTACTTACTATATTGTTTGCTTTGAGCTGCAAGACCTTTTCTTGTCTTTGCATAAAAGTTGAGCATATGAATTTAGTTGTCAACACCCCATGGTCCCCACATGATATAGATTTCTTTGGATTTATTTTTTTTTAAAAAATCAGTAAGTAGCTCTTAATGTTTCTGCTTTATAAACTAGGAACCATGTGCTGCTAGAGAGCAAACTGCAAACCAGTTTTATACAGTGTTCAGGAAGGCGCTAGGCGGGCGGCGAGGTGGGAGCTAGCACCTAGGGGGCTTAGGCGGCTGAATTAAAAATACATATATATTTGATGTTTAGATGAAGAAATTGTTACCTTGAGCAACAATGATAACTCTTCATCTATTGATGTAAATTTTTGATGTAAATGCTTGCTTGATATCTTTACTATTATAAAAGTATGAGTTGGTGGTTGGTCCATTCTTCCTCCTCTTCTCAGCCATCCGATTTGATCTGGACCATTCGTCTCTCTTCTCCTCTCTCTCAGGATACAACTGCCCACCCCCTCCATTTTCCCCATCTCCTCGCGCATTCTGGCCACCTTTCTATCTCTGTCGCTTGCTCTCCAATGTTTGATGTGTGAAGTTGGTCAGGCAGTAAGTTTCATCTCACTATTTTTATGACTTCGTTGCAACGCACGAGTCTCTAACTAGTAAAGTTGTAAAACTTGCACATTAAGCAATGTATGAGACTATGAGCCTTGCTTAACTGATTATATGACTTAATCTAGAATTGGTGAGAACAAGCATCAAAACAATGCTCAATTAGTTTATACTAATCACATTGTGACTGGATTGACTTTCAAGGTATGCAAAGCAATGTACGTACACATGACATACTGCAAGAATGCTAATCATTGTTGGCATACTTTTATTACTTCGCCAAGGAGGCTATCAGAGTGCAACTTCCAATTATCCAGTAAAACTATAATAAGGGACTTAGAACCCAAGCACACATTAACTGACAATCCTGAATATAATTCAATATATACTACAATACCACGTAAGAAATCGAAGAAAGGACCATAGTGAGAGAACAATGAGCTCCAAGAAGTATACCAGACTAGGGTTCGGAAAACTGGCGGTTACCGGCCGGTAACCGGATTTCCCGATGGGTGCCGAGAAATAAAAAACCGGCCGGCCGGTAACCGCCGGTAACCGGATTTCTCGGTGGGTACCGGGAAATAAAAAACTGGCCGGGTTTTTTTCAAAGTGCATTTATATTTGTGAGTCTTTTGTGATTGCGTAATGCATCTTTTAGGTTGGTTTAAACCCTTTTTGTATTAGATTACCTATTGTATGAGCTAAATATGCTTCGAAACATCCTAAATTCAACTTTTTCTTGTGTTTCCCGGTTTTTAGCGGTTTTTTCGGTTTTTAGCGGTTTCTCCGGTTTTTTGGGCGGTAACCGGCCGGTTTTTCTGGTTACCGGTTTCAAATTCAAATTTTAAAACTTAAAATTTGACCGGTTTTTGCCCGGTTTTTCCGGTTACCGGCCGGTAACCGACCGGGAACCGGTACTGTTCCCCCGCTGGGATTTAGGCCGGTACCGTGTTTTGGAACCTTGTACCAGACAATGACCTTTGCACGGTCAAAACTTCGGAGAATGTCCACCCGGTGATACACGAACTTTATGAGCCACAGAATCCCACACGTAAGCTTGTCTAAGCTCAATATCTGAAGGATATATAAAAGATGAGATCATGAAGTTAGCTCAAAAGTCAAAACTAACATAAGTGGAGGAAGGAGAAGGACGAGGATAGAAGGGACGGGACTCATCAAAAGTAACATCCCGAGAAATCCGCATCCGTCGGCCAACGGGATCCCAACAACGATATCCCTTGTGCTCAGCACTGTAGCCCAGAAAAACGCACTCAACTGACTGAGCAGTCAGTTTAGTGCGCTCACGAGGTGCAAGAAGAACATAGCACACACACACACCCAAAGAGGCGAAGTCTGGAATAATCAGGGAGCTGGCCACAGAGACACTCAACTGGGATCCCACCCTGAAGAGCAGAGGAAGGCTGAATGTTGATCAAGAAAGTGGCAGTAGAAACAGACTCAGCCCAGAAATGTGGTGGAACAGCAGAAGCAATCATGAGAGCACGAGTTGTCTCAAGAAGATGACGATGCTTGCGCTCAGCTACACCATTCTGAGCATTGGCACCTGGACAAGAAAACTGAGAGAGAGTGCCCTGCTCAGCAAGAAAATCACGAAGGACTCCCGACAAGTACTCTCCAGCGGAATCAGCGCGAAAAACACGAAAAGGAGAGTCAAACTGAGTGCGAATCATGGTGGCAAAGGCCTTGTAGATAGATAAAACCTCACTACGAGATGACATAAAATATATCCATATATGTCGAGAAAAATCATCAATAAAAATGATATAATAACGATGACCTCCTTTCGAAACAAAAGGAGCTGGTCCCCATACATCAGAATGAACAAGATCAAAAGGACGCCGAGACACTGACTCACTAGAAGAATAAGGAAGTTGAAGCTGTTTACCAAGCTTACAACCCTGACAATGTAGAGAAGCATCACCAGACACAGACCCTAAAAGACCTCGACGAAGTAAGGCAGAAATACGGGAACCACAAAGATGTCCTAAGCGATGATGCCACTGAGCAAACGATGCGGTGGAGGCTGCAGCAGCTGCAGAGGCAGTGGTGGAGGCGAGAAGACTGACTGGGGCAGCGGAAGGAAGACGAAGCCAGTCAAGCTCCCAGAGCCGTTGGGAGTCACGGCGCCGAGGGCCAGTACCAACCAGAGTCCCCGTGCGACGATCTTGAACACAACAAGAATCAGAATCGAAAATAACACGACAACCATGATCAGTGAGCTGGCCAGCAGATATGAGTTGCATGGTTAGTTTTGGAACATGAGAAACAGCAGGAACATGAAAAGAGGAATTTGAAAGAGTGCCTCGTCCTGTGACAGAAAGAGAGGTACCATCTGCTGTGTGGACAGTGATAGGAGCAGCTAAAGGACTAATGGAAGTAAGACAGGTGGAATCAGATGTCATATGAAAAGAAGCACCAGAATCATGAATCCAAGGAGATGTACCTGAGGAAGGAGAAGGTGGTCTCTCACCGGAAGACTGAGCAGCAGAACCAGACGATGCAGAAGCAACCATGCGGCTTAGCAATGTGAGAAGCTGCTGAGTATCAGGGGTACCAGAACTCTGCTGAGAGGAGGAACCTCCAGTGCCCCTCGGAGGACGAGCACCACGACGAAGATCCTTCTTGTAGCAAAACTATTCCACATGTCCATCCTTATTGCAATAGGTGCAGTGAAGGCCCTTACCAACAGCAGCTGTCACTGGTGGATACACAGCTGGTGGAGGCAAAGGCACAGCGGGTGTAGAAGCCGAAGAAGCCACCAAAACTGAAGGAAGTGATGATGATGATGATAGCAGACCCACTCCACGAAGTCGAATCTCCTCAGTACGAACAGCTGCAAGGGCCTCCAACAAAGTCACACAAGGATGACGAGCCAGCAACTGAGCACGAGTCTGCTCAAACTCAGACCGAAGACGTGTCAAAAAGTCATAGATGCGGCGAAGCTCCATGTGAGACTGCTGACGCTGACAACACTGACAGGTGCGGCAAACATCTGGCCCCAAAGAGTCGATCTGACGCCATATCGCAGACAACTGAGCATAGAACTCATCCACAGTGGTATCTCCCTGCTGTAGCGACTGCTCCTGTCGCACAACAGAAAGGTATAAGGAATCACCAGATGGCTCGTAGCGGTTGCGTAGATGTGTCCACATCACATGTGCAGAAGTTAGTCCAACAACATTACCAGTGAGATGCACCTCCATGCTAGCAACCAAAATAGCAGAGGCACGAGCATCTTCATCAATCCATGTCTTGTAAGCAGCATACTGAGTCTGAAAAGTCTCCATGGCATCCTCAAAAGTCTCAGAAGCCTTTGGACGAGCGTCTTCGGAAGCATCCTTCGGGAGGACAGGCTCAACAGGTGGAGTAGGACGAGACGGGCAAGGCAACTCGCCCGTAAGAAACTCCCAAAGGCGCTGACCACGCATGTGGATGCGCATGTGCTGAAACCAATCCCGATAATTGAGACCATCGAAGATCACCGGGCAACGAGGAACAGAAACGGTGCCTGTAAAAGAAGACATCTTTTCTCTCTTTTTTTTCCTTTTTTTTTGTGATTCGGTCGGTCGGTTCGGTTTATAAACCGACCGAGAGCAGAGCCCGGTCGTTCAACAAAAGCGGCTTCGGGCGGGCTAGGCGACGGCGGCCGGCGGGACAACGGCCGGCGAAGAGGTGGGCGACGGCGACCCGCGTGGACAAGCGGAGGCGACCGCGACGGCGTCGGCAACCGCGACGGCTACGGCGTCGGCGTCGACAACGGAAGACGCCCGCGACGGCGTCGACGACGGCGACAGCTCCCAAGCGCACCAACAGCACAGTCGGCGGCAGATCTGGATCCCGTCAATCCAGACGGCGGCGGAAGACTTCACGAGTTGAAGGAACGATAGCGAGCGGCGGTGGGAAGCAGGCAAAACCCTAGGTATAATGAAACCCTAGGTATGACGAAACCGGCTCTGATACCATGTTGAATAACGCTTGTATTCATCATGTGGCCAAAGGGCCAATATATATACATGTACAGGTGGCATATATGCAAGAAGCCCCTTATACAATGGGGTAAATACACAGATATATAATACACATCTAACAGCAACATGAGCAGATGAACTTGAGAAACATAACATCCATTACCTATTTACCTTTGTATCATCTAGCAAATGATGACCGGAATCGCCACCAATTTACTGACCATATGCACCTAGCATCAGCATGTTCCCCAATCGGCCAATGCATTCACCACCGCTGCATCGCACAGGTGGTTCTACATCTAGAAGAAGGCGAAACGGAGGCAGGGGCGGGGCCGACTACTAGCCATCGTTGAGCTCGGGCGCCGCTGAGGAGGGAGGATCTCACGCGTCGCTGGGGAGTGGGGAGGGAGGAGGAGCTTGTGCGCCGCCACGGTAGCCGGTCCCGAGTTTGTGCGGCCAGGGGAGAGGATGACGAGGCACATGCCGGGGAGAGGCTTCAACGTGGAACCGGCACCGCCGGCGGCTTGGGGTGGAGGACGCGGCGGGAACGGAAACCTAATCGCGCCCAAAACCACCACCAAAATGACCGAGTGAGTCGACTGCCCTTTTCGCCCGCATCATATACTCCCCGCCTCGCCGCCCAGGCGGCTGCACCACCGCCTGCTGCCGAGCACGCCTTGCACCACCTGCCCGCATAGGTGGTGCCGTTGACCCGCCTAGGCACCACGCCGCCCAGATCGCCAACTACACCTGAAGGCACCGGGGGGGGGGGGGGGCGCCCAGCGCTTAGGTGGCACCCGCTGAAAGCATCTAGGCCCCTAAAAATATTGGTTTTGGTAATTAATGACATTATGTGATCATGAGACTAATTTGTGCATTAAGTGTTTGCAAGAATTAGTCTCAAGGGCAAAGAAAAATGTACATAAAAAGATGTCATAAGATTCAAAGAGCTCCAAGTCGACAAGGTAAATAGTTTAGGGCTCTTTTATTTTTACCGGTCTTGGAGAAAGGTTGGAAGACCGGATTATAGGTTAAATGCCGTACTATTAAGAGGGATCATAGTGAAATGTTTGATCATATGCTAATATGCCCTATGGATCAATTTAGGATCATGCATGCATTTAGAATTTAAAACCGAATCAAAATCATGCATTGTCAGAATTGTCGGAAGTACCGGGCGCCCGGGCGGAACGTTTTTTCCAGAGAGCGCCCGGAGTTTGAGTTAGTCTCTCGGAAATCGGAAGTACCGCGGGGTGAACAACGGAACTACCGCAAGCGCGGAAGTTCCAGCCTCCCGAGCGGAACTTTAATTCCAGAGAGCGCCCGGAGTAAAACTTAACCTCTCGAAAAACGGAAGTACCGCGGGTTGAACAGCGGAACTACCGTAAGGCCGGAAGTTCCGAGCATTAGAGTGGAACTTTATTTTCAGAGAGCGCCCTGAGTTAGAGTTAACCTCGCTGAGATCGGAAGTATCGGGGCAAAGAGCGGAACTTCCGGGACTCCGGAAGTACCGCACTCATTGACCAACGGTTACTTCTGACTCTCTGGCATAGCCGTTCTGACCAGGCGGCGGAAATCCGGAAGTACCGCCCGTAACACTGCGGTAGTTCCGATTTCCCTGATTTTTCAGGATTGTTTAATGTAACGGCTAATTGAGGTTGGTGGGGGTATAAATTCAACCCCACCAGCACAAGGACATGTTGTTGAACCCCCATTGAGCATTCTTGAGCATAGAGCAACCCCTCACACCCCACTTCACTTTTGCATTCAATTGAGGTAGTTGAACCAATTCAAGTGCATTGCATACTAGATTGATCCATTTGGCACTTGAGTGTGATCTAGCCGCTGTGATTCATTGCTCTTGGTGCTTGCCGGCACCTAGACGGCTTGGCGGAGGCTCCGGTGATCTTCTCAAGAAGATTGTGAGAAGACCCGGAAGATTGTGAAGGCTTGGAGCTCGCCTAACCGGAGAGGGAAAGGGCTACCGCTAGTGATCGAGGTGATTAGGCACAATTCGTGGAGCCAGTCCGATTCGTTCGGGCTTACCTCAACGTGGACTAGGGGAGACCGGCAAGTCTCCGATCACCACGGTAAAAAGTGATTGTGTCAATTGTGGTTTGCTCTCTTGTGCCTACTTTCATTCAAGCAATATTACTTCTTTTGAATTATTTGATTGCTTGTTTAGTTAGAGTAGTAAACTTTGCCCTAGGCTAATTGAAATTGCTATTAGTCAATTACTTGTGCTAGTTGTCTCTTGAGCCACTCTAGTTGATTTTAGTAGATACATTGTTTACTTGTTTTAAGAAATTGTTAAAGTTAAAATTTGTTAGCCTAAGAAGAAGAAAAATTTTAAACCGCCTATTCACCCCCCCTCTAGTCGGCCTCCTCGATCTTACACCCGCCCAGCCTGATTTCTTGAACAATGGCACCCGCCCAGCCTGATTTCTTGAACAAGTGCGACACTGAGTCTCCCCATCTAGAACAAGTTTTGAACATGACTGGTTTATCAATTAATCCCAGAACAACTCGGGAAGCCCAGATGCCAAAGTTGGGTTACCCAGACTATAAAGAAAGTAAAGTCTGATGAAGCACCAGCTGAAACCTATCTGCAGGAATAAGTGGTTTTATTCGATAGAATAGAAGCACCATTTAGAAATGAAAATGCCAACATGCTAGTAAGTACTGCTTTTTTTACTTCTATTTGAGCTTAAGTTTCTAAGTTGGACATAATATCCTTCCAAGTATCAAACAGCTAAGTTTCTGTTATATTGATATTCTTCCTTTGGACAGGCATACATACCGAAATATTGCCTTTTTTTTCTTTACTTGTAATTATTGTTGTCCCTATTTCTTAAATTTGTTTTGTTTCGTGATCTTACCAATTTAAATTCATGAAAGTTATAGTGCGACAATTTATATTTTGTACGATTGTGATAATATGCCTTCGTGAGATTTGAATGGTTAACAAAAATAGACTGTGTATTATTTTCTTTTATTGAAGTGCATGTATGTGAGGCTTCTCATTCAGCCTGTTGTTGGTTTTTATTTATCTTTGAAACCAGCATCACCTCAATTGATAAATATGCTTGGAAGTTCATACCAAACATCCGGAGGTTCATTATCTCAGAATCAAATACAAGCAGGAAATAATTCTCTAGGTTCTATGGGGATGCTACATGATGCCAGTGACAATGCTCCATTTGACATAAATGATTTCCCCCAATTGACTGGCCGGCCTAGTTCTGCTGGTGGTCCGCAAGGACAATATGGTAAAAGTGCTGGAATCCTGTAAATATTTTTTCATTTTTTTCGAGAGTGCTTTGCCAATTTCTTTAAATTACAGGGTCACTACGAAAGCAAGGAGTTGGTGTTAACACCATTGTTCAACAAAACCAGGAATTCAGTATTCAAAATGAAGATTTCCCAGCTTTGCCAGGATACAAAGGTGGTTACAGCTCAACTATTTCTAGAACCTGTCTGTTGATTCAGTGAGAGTGTTCTCATTATACTTTTAGTGTATTTGTGCATGATCTATTTAATTGTGTTACTATATGATGTTCAACTTCCAATATCAGCTGCATGCCTATTGCAATTCATTGTTTCATCCGGTCGTCGCTACTCAGTAATTATTGAACTTTATTATTTGAACAGCTTTGTTCCCAACGATAACACCCTGTTATAAAATCTGCTATCTGTTACAAAGTCCATTGTTTTTTGACATTGTCTTTTATGGAAGGCTGTTGTTTTTCTCAAGTTAATGAATGGTTATTGTTATGAATATTGTGTGCGCGGTGCAGAAGAAGCGCGGCGGCCTTAAAAACTCGGGGCGGCGGCTCAAAGAGAAGCGGCGGCATCATAAAGACTTCTACGATCTGCAGCGGCTCAAGGAAAAGAGCAGCGGCTGCTGCCATGCAAAAGAAAATTCCTACACTTCTATGACTGACAATAAAATTTGTGGACTCGTACGGCTTGGACGAACTAAATATTAAAGACTACGGATTTGGATGGACGCAACGGAAGACTCAAAGGAAAAATAACTGAAGACCGACTAAAATGCGACTAATACTGAGCGGCGGATGGATGCAACAGCACCAGACAAGAGAACACCCCCATAAACGACGCTGCGAGCCGGTCCGGTCAAATAGCCAGAGGAGACCGGTGAAGCTTCACGAGGGAAGAGACCCTGCGGGCGAGATCGCACCAGATGAGTCCACTGCGCCAGACTCACCTCACCACACAAGAGATCCGTGCGAAAGAGGAGCGAGTGGAGAGGCGGCGACCCTCGGGCGACGGCTCGGGTTCCCCGGCAGTGGCGCGGCGGCTCGGCTAGAGGCTCCTCCGACAGATCCGTGCGGCGGGGCCAGGCGGCGGAAGAAGCACCACGGCGAGAGGCGGCGGCTGCCAGCTGCAGGGCAGGAGGAGGCGGCGCAGGCGAGCAGGCCGAGCGGCGTCCCCAGGGGCCAGAGGCGACCGGATGTGGTGCTGGGGCGGAGACGCGGGCGCCGCGGCCGGGAGGCGGCGGCGTCCAAAGGCGGCTGCGCGGGCGCGGAGGCGCAGGCACGACAGCCGAAGGAGGCGGCGACAGCTGAACGCGGCGAGGCGCGGGCGCGTCTGACGGCGAATCCGGTGACGGAGAGCGGAGACGGCTGGCGGCCGGGAGATGGCCAAGCCGCGACGCAAAGACGGCGACCACAACGACCGCGAGCGGTCGGATCGAGCTCGGTGCGAAGTTCCCCGAGACAGCGGCGCCCCAATCCAGATCGGATCTGGCCCGGAGGCGGCTGGATCCGTGCGGAGGCGGTCGTATCCCGGCGACGAGGCGGACGACCGCGACCGCGACGACGCTTTGGCTTCCGGTCGTGGACATATTCACGGCGGCGAACGCGCAAGAGGCGACGACGGCCTGACGCAGAGGTTGCCGGATCCAGCGGTGAGTCGTCGTCGTTGAGCAGCCCATCAAGATGGCCGCCCCCGGGAGAGGAGATCGATCCTCCCGGGGGCAACAACAGCGGAAGTAGATCGGTTAGGGTTTTAACCTAAGCTCTGATACCATGTTATGAATATTGTGTGTATTGATATGAGACCCAAAGAGTCATTTATATAGGAGAGTACAAGAGGATATGCCATATAGAGATAAGGCATATATGGAATAGAATACAAACTCTATATCCTAATACAACTCTATCTCCAATACCCTTAACAGTTATTACCATTTCATATGCTTGACATGACATTTTTTATTTCTCTTGCCACCTTTGGCTAATTTAATGCCAAATCTAGGATGGTACTATGCACCATCCATTGGGAACAACAATAGTAGTATGATGGAGCAATTGGAATGGCAATGAATCATCATTAAAATTTAAAACATTCCAGTTCAACAAGGAAAAATGCTCCAAATGTCATTCAGATAAAAGGGTCCTAGTGCAGCTTCCCTGTGTGTGCAGAGGTGCTAACAAGCCTATTGTCCCACTGTTTGGATTGCCATAACAAGTGCCCATAATTGCGGGCAAGAAATGATAGCATATATTATCCGAGACATATGTTAGGGCACTGATTATAACACCAAATGGAGTATGCAACTCTTTAGGTTGTTTGCTTACTTTAGACAAAGATGGACAATCTTCTTTCCAACTTGCTTACTTGTGCAGAGGTGTTAGCAAGCATATTGTCCCGCTGCTCGGATTGCCTAACAAGCACCTGTAATTGCGGGCAAGAAATTGTCTCGCTGTTCGGATTGCCATAACAAGTGCCCGTAGTTGAGGGCAAGAGATGATAGCATATATTAACTGAGACATACGTTAGGACACTGATTATAACACGAAATGGAGTATGGTAACTCTTTAAGCTGTTTACTTACTTTAGACAAAGATAGGCAATCTTCTTTCCTTTCACAACTCATAAAGAGAATTTATGGAACCCTCTTGTCGTGTTATGGTTATACAGCGCAACCTAACCCTTGCTTATGTCTTATATATATATATACTATATTGCTACTCTTCATATAAGACATCAGCTTAAAGTCAGGGCATGATGAGGTATTCTCATGCTTACTATGGCTAGGGTATTCTCATGCTTACTATGGCTAGAAATCATTTTCATGAACAAGTGCATAATTACCATTCTACACGACATGGCAATAAATTAACTAAAAGGAAAATGTTGATCTTGTGACCTAGCCTTGTAACCAATATAGATCAAACGAATCTCCTAAAAATTAGATGCTACTACCACTAATGGGGTGTTTGGTTTCAGGAATTGGACGGTGAATGGACCATCTAATCCTAGCTTCGAACCTAACCCACTTGTTTGGTTTGAGGAATGGAATTAGTTGGTCCATCACCCAATGTTCAAGAAGGCGCTAGGCGGGCGGCGAGGTGGGGCCTAACGCCTAGGGGGGTCTAGGCGGCCGAATTAAAAATAAGGATAGTAGGCAAAAATAAACAATCATGTATATATATTTGCTGTTTAGATGAAGAAAATTGTTATCTTGAACAACAATGCTCAGTGTTACCAGGATTCGGGTGTCCGATTCAGCAAATTTTAGAAATTAAGATTCTAGAATTCGTCTAATATATATATTTAGGGAGGTCTAGATTGAAAGAAATCCATTGAGAAAAAAGTCTTCGTAATTTTTAAAAACCTAAGGACTAAATAAATAAATTAACCCAACTACCCACCCGACCCCGCCGCCTATCTAACCGGACCGCCTAACCCTAACCCCAACCTGACACCTCCCACAGTCCCTCCGCGCCGCTCCCTCCACGGCTCCGCGCCGCCCCATCCCCGCCGCCCCTTCCGTGTCACCCCCTCCGCGCGCCTACCCCGCCACTTGACGTCTCCCTCACTGGCGGCCACGGGAGCGGCAGCGGTGGGATCTGGCGCGGGGAGTCCGGATCCGGCGGCGGCGGCCATGGGAGCGGCGGCCAGGCGGTGGGAAGATGTCCCCTCTGCCGGAGGGGAGGCGAGGCAGAGAAGATGTCGGATGGCCGGAGGGAAGATGGTGATGCAGAATCCGGCGAGTCGACGGCGGCGGCAATAGTCTCGTGTGTGGTAACTCTTTTCCCCTAGGTTTATATACTCCCTCCTCTATTCCTTGGCGTCATCGCCGTCATGCGGCCACCGTGCCCGCCTGGCCATCCGCCGCGCCTGGCCTCGCCTTGGTCCCGCCTCGCCGCCCAGCCACCCGACTAGGGGTCAAGGTCTGGGTGGCACCCTGCCGCCCAGCGCCTATGCGGCGTCTAGGCGGCCGCCTTCTTGAACAGTGCCATCACCATCTCATCCTTATAAGCATAAGTCAAGTACAAAAACGAGCGATTAAGTCATCCTACCAAATATGATGGATCATCCCATGATGAACCAACCCATGCTAGGATGAGGTGATCCTTGAAACCAAACACCCCATAAGAGACTGCTGCCATAGCCACCGGTCTGGCCGCGAACACATACCTTGAGTCCTCGACTTTATGAAGTGTGACAACCTTTTTTCTTGTGTCTGTTGGCGCATCAAGATAGCTATGTAGATGAATTCAAAGCATTTCAATTAAGTCTTACTTTACGCGCAATTATAACTACCTTCCATTTTTTCAAAAGTCATAACACTACACTTTGACCAAATTGCGTATAATCTTTGCTGCTGAAACTCTTCCTACAAAAAGTAATTTAATTTATAAGGTCAATTTTCATGTTGATCCGCTTTGTTTGTCACGTGTTTTGCATAGTTGTAATCTCTTACCCGCTTTCGAATCTATCTTTCCACGTGGCACACGCTTAAGCATTAATGCTTCCTAAGCTTGAAGGAAATCAAATAGGACTCATGTCTTAAATTTCTTTCCCGAAGTACCATTTTTTGCCGAACATTGCACTACCCTTTTTTTAGCTCCATTCTGCCATGTTGTACAAAATACTAACCTTTTGAGTTTTCAGGTAGCACTTCAGATTATGCTATGGAGTTGCATCACAAGGAACAACTTCACGAGAATGTACCTGTAATGCAAGCACAACAATATCCTGTGGGTTCATTTTTCTGAATTTTTAATCCTTATTTCCGTGAGCAATTTTTTTTGACATAATATGCACACTTACACAGATGGCAAGGTCAGTTGGCTTTAATTTGGGAGGTAGTTACCCACCAAATCGTCAGCAACACCAGCAAGGTGTTAATTCAGTAAGTTATACTGGGAATTCCTTAAAACAACAATCTAACAATCAACATCTATTGCATTCTGATGGTTCTGGTCTGTTTCCATTTTCACTGCATGTATCATTCAGATGCATGATTCAAATTTTCTGTATATATTGACCCTTTAATACAGTGAGTGTTAATATAAATTATTTTTTCATTAGGTTCAGAATGCCGGACCTCAAAATATTGGATTAAGACCACTAAATTCTCCAAGTCAAACTTCTAGTTTTGGATTATATGAGCAACTTCTCCAGCAATACCAGCAACCGCATACTCAAAGTCCTTTCAGGTTGCAGCAGATGTCTTCGGCTACACAGTCATATAGGGATCAAAGTTTTAAGTCCATTCAGGGGGGCCAAACACCACCTGATCCGTATAGTTTGTTAGGATTGCTGGGAGTTATAAGGATGAATGATGCTGACTTAGCTTCTCTTGCTTTAGGAATAGATTTAACAACATTGGGTCTAAATTTGAACTCACCAGACAATCTGTACAAGACATTTGGCTCTCCATGGTCAAATGAGCCGGCAAAAGGAGATCCTGATTTTCATATTCCAGCTTGCTACTTTGCTGAGCAACCTCCAGCACTACAGGTAAGCTTGGCAATAATTGTAGTCTATTTCTGACTAATGAGATGTTTTAAACCACATTTTCTAGGCCCAGAATCTTCTCTCTTGAAGAAGCAGGTACATACTATTATATATATATTTTTGTAACAAAATCTCTCTTGGTGCAGCCTATACCTTTTAAGAAGTTTCAGACATTGACATTGTTTTACATCTTCTATAGGTACTTGCACAACTTAAAACTGTATTACACGTTCATTAGTTGCAGCATATTTTAAGGTTATTATCTTGTCTTTGGTTTGCAGCATGCCGAAGGATGAAGCTCAGCTATGTGCTGCCAACGAACTGTGAGTATATGGTTTCACCGGCCATCTCATTTACATATCTGGTGCTAGAGTTATCTGGATTTGCATGCTTCTTCTTGCTTGTACATGTTTCTAAATATTTTATCAAGAAATGTGATCTTATTGCAATAACATTTGCAGCAAAGTTCGGTAACTTGTATATCCTGATCAATGTTTTAGAAACTGCTAACAATCCAGCTGTCACTATGTCACTGGTGCCAGTTTCCGCTGGTTACTCGTAATAACTTATAACCTGTAATGTTATGCATCTACCAATATGAAGTTTCAATCTGTGCATTCAACAAATTTCCTTTTAAGCTAGCCATTTTTGTATATTGGCCAGGGTTCGGAAAACCGGCGGTTACCGGCCGGTAACCGCCAGCAAGGATCAAATAACCGGTACCGGAATGAATCCCGGCCGCTGGGCGGTACCGGTAACCGGAAATCCCGGTTTTAAACCGGTTGAATTTTGTCAAACGGATTTGAGTTGGCGGGGCGGGAGAGACCGGTAACCGGTCGGTTACCGGTTTTCCGGCTGGTTTTACCGGCGAGAAAACCGGAAAACCGGTGGAATGAGAATGCATTTGCTCGCTGCTGCAGTTTGCTGCTGCTCCTAATGCTTTCTTGCTGCTCTAGACACTCAATAATGCAATGCACATGCAGCAGCTACCTTTTCTCCCCCCCTCACATGCAGAGAACCAAATACTTCACATGCAAATGGGCTCCACATGTCCCTAAATGGTTGCTGAAGCATCCAATGAAAACTGGAACCATTTTCAGCAACTGCACTTTCAAATTTTTCAAATTTACTACCGGCCGGTTTTTTCATCCCGCTTGCCGCCGGGAAGAACGGTTACCGGCCGGTAACCGCCGGTAATCCGAACACTGACCGCCAGTAACCGGATTTCCTGGTGGGTACCGGGAAATAAAAAACCGGCCGGGTTTTTTCGAAGTGTTTATATTTGTGAGTCTTTTGTGATTGCGTAATGCATCTTCTAGGTTGATTTAAACCCTTTTTGTATTAGATTACCTATTGTATAAGCTAAATATGCTTCGAAACATCCTAAATTCAACTTTTTCTTGTGTTTCTCGGTTTTTAGCGGTTTTCCGTTTTTTGGGCAATAACCGGCCGGTTTTTCCGGTTACCGGTTTCAAATTCAAATTTTAAAACTTAAAATTTGACCGGGTTTTCCCCGGTTTTTCCGGTTACCGGCCGGTAACCGACCGGGAACCGGTGCCAGCCCCCCGCCGGGATTTAGGCTGGTACCGGGTTTTGGAACCTTGATATTGGCCATATATCACCTACCTTTTCTTAGAAATACAGCAATGTTATTTTACTAAATATGGCAAATATCTTCTATGACTATCTTGCCCACAACCTAGTGCAGCACAGCACAACCAAACTGAACTTAAACCAGTTTTATATTTTGATATATAGTAATTCTTAGATAAACCATATAATGCAAATGTTTGTGATTGTGTTTTCCTCAGGTTTAACCGAGGATGGTTTTACCATAGAGAATTGCGATTATGGTTCACAAGAATTCCAAATGTGGAGCCTCTTGTCAAAACTCCTGTTTATGAACGAGGGTCTTATGGTTGCTTTGACCCAAACAACTGGGAGACAGTCCGTAAGGTTTGGCCATGTAGATTTATATTGGAAGAATATCTAGATTCTGTTATGCACTATTGCAAATTATAGCTGAGCACGTGTCTTGCTGCAGGACAACTTTGTTCTCCATTATGAGCTAATAGAGAAAAGGCCAACCCTCCCTTCTGCATCCTAAAATGTTCGGTGAAAATTTTCTAGGTAAGGACTTCCAGTAACCAAGATATTGATTAGTGTTTCCTGTGTTCCTTTCGATCATCTCATTGTTATATGAAAGCAATACTGTTTTCTTTAGATGCCTCCTGACTCAAATAAAGCCTTGTTGGACGGGACCAAGAATCAGGTTCAGAACACAGCGTCATCGCCTTAACTATTTAAGGTGGGTATTGTTTTGCAGACATATACATTATTCTATGCCGGTTGGACCACACTTCGATTTGTTTATTTTTGGCTGGAAAGAAAGCTAATGCAAAATGTTAAAAGCAACTACTAATTACAAAGCAATGTTGCCTATGGTTATTTTAAAGAAAAAAATCTCTGACGGCGTTTTAATTAAAATTGTTATCGAAAACTGTATGTAGGGTTTCCTGTTGGCATGTACTTGAGAATCCTTACTAATATACAGGAGGAAATAAGGCCACAATAAAACTTGCTCATATACTTATTTGTGGTTCATTCAACTCATTCAATTCGATGACTCTTAAAAGATGACATCATTAGTCAGCAAATCCCATATTTGCCTTTTATTTGTGAAACAAAATTACCTGTGCATTACCGTGTGTCTGATATTGATTGAATTGGCTGCTTTTGAGAGGAAAAAAAGTTGATAATTGGTAAGGTTTGGATGTAATTTTATTATTTGAACATAACATGGCTGCCTACGTTTCAATTGGACAGGACAGGAATAACTCAGAAACTAGGTCATGCCGATCTGCAGAGGGGAGGCTGTAGAACAGAAGTCGGAATGTCCTGTTGTAGCCCTTGTAATTGTAGTGAAACAGTAAAAAAAATGCATTTTCCTTTCATCGTCTGGAGTTTGTACTCCCTGTAACGGTACCAATATTCGCTTACAACTGCCCAACTTTTTAGGAGTAGTTTTCGGCACCTTTTCGAGCCTTAAATTATGAATTGTCGCGTACAGTCTGCCCTTCGACACAGGTTTTTTGGCCCCCGGGGGGGGGGGGGGGGGGGGGGGGGGCAGCCGGCTCTCTCTCGCAAGTGCAGGTACGCTATATAGGATGAGTGTTAGCGTAGAGGTGGCCAGGCACTGCATGCTCAGCAGCGGCCGATGGTAGCATCTATCTTGTCCCTTGACGAATCCACCATCCTTGCCTCTTGTTAACTTTTACCTCGCCACCATCACCCCTAGCTGGGTGGGTACACCTTGCCGCTGTCGCCCCTAAGTGGATCCATCTCCCTTTACATCAGGTTTTGCTTTCCTTCCCTCTCTTATTTCCCTGCCTCTCCCTGCTTGAACTAAACGGAAGTAGCAGCTGCTCTGTATGTTCTGTTGTAGTAGATGATGAGTAGTAGTATGCTCTGTATTTGCCATGTCTTGAACTAGTCTTGAACTAGAAGTAGTATGCTCTGTATGCTCTGAACTAGAAGTAAACTAGTAGGCTAGTAGTAGCAGTAAGTACCATCGTTCAATAATCAATATGTCCATTGATTCCATTCATTCTTGATTTGCGTAGGCACCATTTCTGACCAAGTTCTAACGATTGAGAGTAGGGAGCAGTATGATCCATCAAAAGATCCTAAGCGGAAGGCAACTAAGCCCAAAGATCTAGCATGCTAATTCTGCTTTTTTCTAGACTTACGAGTAAGAAGGATGTCGTTCAATGTATTCACTGTGGCAAGAGGACACATTTTGGAGTGAGGAGAATGAAATAACACCTTTCACGGAAGTTTAGAGAAGTGAAGAAATACCTTAATATAACATCTATCATGAAGGAGATGCAATACTATTTAAAGAAGAACCCATCGAGATTGATGATGAAGAAGGAGCTAAAGACGAAGGAAGTGATTCTGATGGTATTGATGAAGAGAAGCAACCACAAGCAAGAGCTTGAGCTGCATAATCAAGAAAAACCTCACCAGACTAATCAAGTTTTGGGATAGCTCGTAAAGGGAAGCTATCGCTTTTGATGCATAACAAAGAAGCATGAGTTGGCTTGAGCTGAATAGGGTTGCATACTCATGTCTAATGGATGGACTGATATGAGAGGAAGACACTTGATAAATTTCCTTGTGAATAGTACAGAGTGCACTTTCTTTTTTGATATTGTTAATGCATCAAATGTGTTAGCTGATGCACAATTATTAGCAAGGTTGCTTGAGGAAAAAATTAATGAAATTGGAAGGGATTATGTTGTTCAGATTGTCACGGATAATGGGGCTAACTTCAAGGCAGCAGGCAAAATTCTAATGTAGAAGATTCATACCTTCATTTGGACCTCTTGTGTTGCCCACTACTTAAATCTTATGTTGGAGGGTATTGGGAAGATTCCAGTGTTCAAGAAACGCATTGCAAATATGAGATGGGTGATCACGTTTATTTTCCGACATGGCAGGCTTTGTGATGCAATGAGGGAAAGGGCAAGAGGGGATCTCATGACACAAGTGGCTACTCGATTTGCTACATTATTCCTTACTCAGCAAAGTTTTTTTAAGCACAAGCAAGCTTGAGGTGTCTCTTTGTTAGTGATGATTGGAATAGGTCCAAATTGACAAACACAGAGATTGAAAAAAGTGGCAAAAAATATGCTTTCTACTCAGTTTTGGAATACAGTGCACAACTGCATTAAAGCATCATAACCTCTTCTCATTGTGTTGGGATCTTCAATGGTGATGAGAGGCCAGCAATGGCAGAGGTTGCTGCAGCCATGGATTCTGCTAGAAAGATCAATATAGCTTTTGAAAACAGGGAAAAATTACTAGAGAAGGTGAACAAAATCATCAACAAGAGGTGGAAAGACCAGATAGAGCAAAAGATATATGGTGCTGCATTGTTCTTTCATCCAAACAGGTTTTATGAATTGTAGAAAATAGATAAAAGAGAAGTTGGTAGGCTTAGGTCAATAATTAATGACATGCTATGGAAGATGGTCACTGATGGTGATCTTCTAAACAAGATCAGTAAGCAAACTTATCAACATATGGGTAAAACAAGCCATGTCTTTTTAGTTCCAATGGCAATCAAAGAGTAGCAAAAAAAAGAGTCCTCATAAATTCTAATATATTTTCTATCTTTTCAAATTTTCATACTTGAAAGTTGAAAGCTCTCGGTTCTAACATAGATCACTATGCATATGTTCCTTTTATTTCTTTGGTGATTTGCATATGGTGGCCTTGCTCATAAGCTACAATTATTTTGCAAAGTATATCATTGGTCTTTGTTGTTCGGCCTCTAAGTGTGAGCGCAATTGAAGTGACTTTGAGTTTGTAAGTAACTATTAGGCTATTACCATTCAATTCTTCATGTCATCATGTCTTTATTTTGTAGTGATATTTCCCTTTTGCAAATAATACATAAGAAATCTGTGTGAAATTCACAATCTAAACCCATCTTTCTTGTCACATTTTCATAATAGCTTATACACATTGTATCTACTTATATGCGATAATACATAAGAAATCTGTGTGAGATTCACAATCAAAACCTATCTTCTTTATCATATTTTCATAATAGCTAGCCGCACAATTATGTGCGAAATCGAATAATCAGGTATAGAAGCGTTGGAGAGGAGGGGAAATGGTTGCCACGGGATCGAGCACCCAAGGGACATTGGCCAAACGACTTGGAGAAACGTATGTTGCCACCCTGGTGCAAGCTCCGAGCTCTGATCCACGCGGTTCGACCGGCCGCCGGCCCACCTAAGAGCAAGTATAATAAGAGGCTGTTAGTAGGCTGTATGCCGAGGTGGAGGAGAGAGAAGAGAGGTGGACTGTAAGTTTACAGCCAGCTGAAGCATAAGAACCAAGAAACTTTGTGAGAGAAAGGGGTGGGTCAGCCAGCTGAAGGCTGTAAATTACTATATGAATAGGTTGATAAGTGGATTGTAAGTGTTCATACAGCCAGCTAAAGACTGTATTATTAGCCTTACTCTAAACGTCGCACGGCTGCCGCACCTGACCACCACACGCGTGCATGGCACACAGCTCCCGCCCGTCCAACAGCGCGGCGCGGCGCGGGCCACCCGCATGCTTCTGCCGCGCGCGGGTCGGCCGCTCGATGCGGCCAAGGGTTTGGTTGCCGTTGCGGGCAGATGAATTGACACGCGCCGCGGCGTGCCACCTCGGGCGTGCCGCGCGCGACCATCCCCCATGGCCTCGGATCAAGTCGTATGGCCGCGTTTGCGGAAGCCTGAACTAACTAAAACTAGGGCTGAAAACGAAAACGGTAATTCTCGGTTACCGAACATCGTTTTTGAAATATTACCGATTTTTTCTTCTAAACGGAAACGGTTACGGTAACCGATAAAACGGAAACGAGAACGGTAAAAACATCCGATAACGAAAACGAAAACGATTTAGCTCTCTTCCGATCGTTTTCGAAAAATACCGTATTTACCCGATAAAATACCGTCGGTAATTACCGAAAACCGGCCCATCCCCTCATGTCCGCTGGGACCGCAGGCAATTTCACACCTCCGCCGCAGCCATGGGGCCCCATCGAGACGTTCGCTTCGTCTCCTCCGGCGTCAAGCTCCCGAGCGCCTCCCCTGCCCCGGCGCCCGCCCTTCGCTCCGCCGCGCTCCCGTTCGCGCACATCGGCCGCGTCGCCGCGTCGCTCCCCCGCATCCCCGTCGTGCGGGCCAACACGGTGGCGACCCCGCCCCTGCCCCTGCCGCGGAGGCACGAGAAGGACGGCGGTGGGGGCGGGGGCGAGGAGGGCGTGATGATCAGCGAGGTGGGCAGGTGGCGGTGCGGGGCAAGGATGGGGAGCCCCTGGAGCTGCCCGAGATGGAGGCGGCGGCCGCGGTGGCGCTGCGCGCGTGCCGCCCCAATGCGGCGCTCACGTTGCGGGAGGTTCAGGAGGTCGTGCACCGCGTCGTGGAGAGCGGGCTCTTCCGCTCCTGCATTGTCACATCCCGGGAGGAAATCCGAATCACAAATGGAAATCACAGATCAGAAAGAGGAGAAAGGGGAAAACTAGAGGAGAGCTAAAGTAACGCTACTGCTACAGCTAGGGCTAAGGAATAAGTCGGCAAAAACAGCATATCCCTTTCATTCTGGCGACCGCTTATATGAGTACAGTTCCCATTAAGTTAAGTGCTGATTACAAATAAACACTGAATTAAGTTCTAAGTAAACAAGCATTAACATTGCTAATGTTGACCGTAGATGCCACCCCTCCAGAGTCCAGATTCGTGGCCGTTTCGCGCGATTGGGAGTGGGGCTCCGTCGATCCGCCGGCGGATTTGAGTTCTCATCCGCCGGATTCCGTCTCCGTGCCGCTCGGGGGGTTTTGCTGAAATCTGAATGTTTTTGTAATCCTGAAATGAAAATGATGCCATGCGTAGTTCTGAGATTATCGTAATCCTGGTTTGGTTCTATGTGTTTCATCAGTTCATGTCTGTCTGACATTGTTGGGTTGTATCTATACTAGTCATCGCGAACTTCAGGTTCGTAGATTTCCTTGCTTGATTAATAAACGCCCATTTGTTTGGAGTAGTAATGGCCATCATTTGATCAATCATGTCCAGTGTTATGAGTTGTTTTGTTCAGTATAACATGTGAAAAGGTATGCTGTACACACCATACATGGGCATTTCCTAAAGCTTACTACTGATTTGCTAGATGACAGATATTATATTTGTTTATGATCTGCATTTTGCAGTTTTCAATAGGAACATGCTATCAACTTGCAAAAATCTGCTCTACCTAACCTAGCCATCTGGCAACCAATCTGTGTAGGTGTAGTTACCATGGATTGCTATGAAACTGTAATGCCCCTCAATGTTTGATTTGACAGATGAAAGTATGAGCTGCGATTTTCTAAGATGGTGTGATATAGTGGGTTCAAGCCAGATTCTTAGGTTCAGTGCAATTTTTTTAAGCATTTGTTTTACTAGCTGAACGCTAGCCTTTTGTTCAACTCATAAGTCTTCTCTTCTATCATTGTTGCAAAGTAGGCCTTGACCTGGTAGTACAGAGCCATTTGCAAACTACTGAAATGCTCTCATAATATATGCTCATAATATATGCTCCAAGTTGTTCAGGTAAAATATGACAATATCTTATTTTAGCTATCGCTTTCATGATTTTCGATCGTTATCGATGCACTTTTGATCGAATAGTTTCGTTCTCGTTTCCGACAATATCGTATCGATTTCGTTTTCGAGAAAATAACGTGAAACTGAAAGTGATTTGACCTCCTACCGATCGTTTCCGACCGTTTTCAGCCCTAACTAAAACGGCGTTGCCTCGGCTGCACCTGTCGAACCAACGCGACGTCCATGGTTGTGGTACGCTCGCACGGCTCGCCGAAGCCACCAATTCGACATCGAGCTGGCTTGTGGTACGGATCGTCGCCGCCACATCACATAAGAGTATCGTTATTGCATTGTTCTATTGCTATTTGGTGCTCTTACGCTTCGAATCGTTGCACGTCCATGGTTGAACATTACCAATAGGGCTGACGACACGACTGATCTTGTAGCAACTTGTAATGAGAGCTGTAAAGAACTCACGCGGTGCTGAGCTGCTCGCTCATAGTAGTGCCATTATCTAAGTTTTCTCGAATGTCTCTCGCCTTCGAAATAAATTCTGGTCAGACTGACGGGCACATGCCATGATGTCAACGTAAGCACAACATCGGCAGCGAGGCAAACGAAACGATCTACACATGCACGTTTGCACGCTTAGCTCAGCATATATAGGTCAAGGAGAGTCAAACCACTAGTAGAGGGAAAATTTTCGTTCAAAAATAGTAGAGGGAAAGTTTGAAGATTTTTGTAGTCATCAATCAAAATTACAACCCATTTTCAAACCAATCTGAACATGATAAATACCGACGGTGAAGATTAAAAACATTTTGCCTAAAATAAACGGGTAAAAATTCCCTTCAACAAAAAAAAAAAGGGAGAAACGGGGAAGAACATAAATGCACGCATAACTGTAGTTTTTGATTTTTAATAAAATTATACTGTAGAGGTGGTTAGTTTTTTGAGAAAAAATTGAGAAAAAACCGTTTTTCGTCACAAACAATGTAAAGGAATAATGATAAAATGATAAAAATAAACCAAAATTAAAAGTTGATGCGTTCTAAATGACTTTTAGCTTAATAAATTATAAACAAAAAAGTCGGTAGCTAAAACTGTTTAGCGCAGGTTAAGATCAAAACATTTTGCGTACTTGGAACGGGCAAAAATTCCCTTCGGCAGAAAATGAAACGGCACTACAGGCAGCGCTACTGCTGCTGAATCCTCAAATCACACTGTACAGATCCAAAACTTCGCTCCGACACGACTGGTCGGCTCCGCTATACAAAGCTTCCTTGCTTTGTCTCCTCGACCATCTTACTTGTTCTTTTTCTGCTTCCATTTTTGCGTTTTCTTGGCTGCGAGCGCACTGGAAGCACTCTTCCCTTCAAGCCTCTTTGTCACCTTCATGACACTGGCCATGCCCTTGCGTGCCGACGCCTTGCGGTCCGACCTGCGGTTGAGCAGTTTCCGATCTAACGGCCAGTAAGCATACGGATCCATCTTGTCTTTCTTCTTGAGATCACCACCGGCCTTCCTGCTCGTGTACTCGTGGCCAGTGTACGCCCAGCCAGAGCTGGACATCTTCCTCCTCTTAACGGACTGGCTTCTCACAGAGCTCTTTTCATCAGCCTCGTCGTCACGAGGGAGGGGCTTCTTTTTCCATCTCTCCCGTTCTTCGCGCACGATTATACGACCGTCAGGGTCCATCTCCACCTCGTCATCATCGTCATCGGGTCCATCTCTCTTTTTTCCTGGCATTGTCGATTTGAGAGCCAACCTCACAGTTTTCTGGTCAAGTAAATCTAGGGGCTCGCCAGTTGATTGGTCAACGAACTTTTCCAGTAAGCTCTTATCTACTTGGCGCTTGCGATTCGACCTAGCCATGAATAACAGTGAACAATAAATTATTATTACTTCAGCTGCTCAGCCAGCTTTCAGTGTGGCATTGTCACGGCACATACCGTGTGGAAGCTTTTGATCCTGTACGAGAAGCAACAGTATGCTGGGCGGAAAAGGGACCATTGGAGTCATCCTCATCACTTCCAAAATCAGAAAACATCTGTGTGTGATTCCATCTACTTTGCCTGCATGGGACATGGACAGGACAGTTGAGCAAACAGAAGATGTGAATAATGTGGATTCGAAATAGATTAGACAAAATTCATTTTGCACAAGCTCAGAACTATCAATAAATTCTGTTTTTCATAGCTTAAAAAACTTGCTAATACTCTTCCAGCAACTGCATTAGGGCAATTATTGCACCATGATACCTTGTAGCTCCTGAGGTCATAGACATGCTATCCCCATCCTCAGAAGATTTGGCCTTTCGCATTTTTCGCTCATTAATCTGTCAAACATTGCAACCAATGGTAGAAAATAAGAGGATAATTGTTCTTCCTTTCCTTTGTAAAGCTTTGTAAAGATAAGAGCGCAGCATAAAACAATGGAATTACCTTCCTGATATTGGTGAGCAATTTCATGTGTTCTTCAGGCATCACAGCCTTCACCGCATCTAAACCACATTTCTTCACTAGAATCTCCACGAGTGACTTGACCTAACAATAAGATGGGCGGAGTTATTAGCAAGCTCCAATAAAAGGACAACAGTCACTAACAAGGTTCCAAAAACCGCTACCGGGGTAAATACTGCCGGAGTGCCGGTACCGGTTACCGGCCGGTAACCGGAAAAAAACCGGTCAAATTTCACGCGTCAAAATTTGAATCTAAAATCGGTAACCGGAAAAACTGGCCGGTAACCGCCCCAAAAACCGGAGAAAAACCGTTAAAACCCGGTTTTTCAAATTTGAAATTAGAAATTCCTAACACATTCATAGCAAAAAGTATGAAGTCAAGCATGGGAGATACATGGATCTTCCTAATACATTCTATTAGTATTAAACAATATAAACATCACTAGGGAAACTAATTTTTACGTTCAAAATTTGAAAATTCCTAATACATTCATGAAAAAAGTACGAAATCAAGCACGGAAAGTGCATGCATCTTCCTAATACATTTTATTGGTGTTAAATAATGTAAATATCATTAGGGAAATTAATTTTTACATTCAAAAGTTTAAATTTGAATTAAATACAAAACCGGCAGTTTTTTCTCCCAGTTGGCACCAAGGTTCCAAAAACCGGAACCGAAACAAATCCCGGTCGGCGGCCGGTAACGGTAACCGGGCGGTTACCGGCCGGTTACCGGAAAAACCGGTAAAAAACCGGTCACAATTTGAAAATCAAAATTTGAATTTTGAGATATTTTGAAAACGGTAACCGGAAAAACCGGCCGGTAACCGGAAAACCGGAAAAAAACCGGCCAAAATTCGAAAAATCAAAAAATCATACCGGCCGGTTTTTTGTTTACCGGTCTCTACCGGTAAAACCGGTAACCGGCGGTTACCGGCCGGTAACCGCCGGGAATTTGAACCATGGTTGGCACCAGTAAAATCGGTTACTGGCGGTAACCGGCCGGTTACCGCCGGTATTTGGAACCATGGTCACTAACATGTAAAAGCATGCATATTTCCTTTTCCAAACTTTTTTTTATCTGTACTGGTATTAGAATAGGAAAGCCACTAATAGTACACTATCAAAAGCAAACAACCGATACCTTCGCTTTAAAGGAATTCTTTGTATCACTTTGCCAGCTCAACAACCCCTCAACAACTCCCTTCAAGTGTTCATGCAACAGATCAGCTTTAGATTTAGCCACTAAAGCTTTGATAAATCCCAAGTTGGCCTGACCACAATATTAATGTCAGTGTAAGGAGCTGAAAGAAAATGATAGAAAAAGCTAAAGTAATGGACTAGAAGTGTGTTGTGTGCTTTACTTTGACAATTTCTCGGTTGTTCCTCTGCATAAGCAGAAAAGTCGATGGGAGGAGCTTGTACGCTACTCCAATAAGCTCTGAGAACTCATAAGTCAACCGAGCTAACCCAGTTACAGCAGCACTAATTGCATATGGAGTTTGACCAGCCAGACCACCAGCTACCTGAACATGAAAGTAGACAAAGTTAAACCAAACTATGAATGCATGTTTCCTTTTGTACAGGAACATAATATAGCAAAGAGATCCCAATTGTTACGGGGTGACAACTGAGCACGCTGTGACAACTGAGCACGCTGAGGAAATGCTAGGTGGTGGGTCAAAGTGGGTGTGGCTAAGATTGCAACGTCTTGGTGCTGAGGCAGTCAATTTTCCATAAAACATTTAAATTAAGAGAAATAATGGCATAGAAGTACCATGGCAAAATACTGGTGCAAACTCTCCTTCCTCCCATCATTTTCAGCATCTTCACAAGCTCGGCCAATTTCGATAAGCAAATCATAAGCTCTGTTTCTGGTTTTCTTGTTAGCCTGTGAAGAAACATCAACTCATCACTGATAAGCTCACAGCTGACTTTTATGTACCACACAACTATACGAGTACTTTCAGAAGCTGTCCTATTCACAAAGAATGAGTACTTTGCTTATGTAATCAGAGTTAAGCAACAGAATTATGTTGTCCAACTGAAACTAGTTCAAAAAGGTCCAGAGTAAACTGATAAAGTCTTTCCTACCCTGTTCTGAACAGAAAAGGCTGCTCTAGTAGATATATTTTTGTTTTGACAAGATATAAGGATAGCCGCACGTAATGGCAAGAAACTGTAAAAGGCTAGCAGTATGAAGCACAAACACTTCAAAGGGAATAAGAAACAAAGAAGTCAAATTGGCAACATGCTGCTTGAGCATTATAGACAGTTTATTCCTGGTTATATTAAAAATATCATGCAAACTTATTTCAATTACCTCCTTTAAGGCAAGAAGTATTTCTGTGAGGAATGAGCTAACAATTTCCCTCTTTCTAACCTTAGAAGAATCCTGCAGACAAAGAAAGTGTAGAGTTCTTGTTACTGCCCTCCCAGGTACAGTATGCACATTTGTCAACAAATTGCGACACGATTTTTTTAACCAACCTTCAAAATGTAAACAATAAGGTGATGCAGGCATTCAAGCCTATACCGTTTTGACGGAAATTGACATGGCAATGACAAAATCATCAACTCCAACAGGACATCCAAATTTCTTTCAATAAATTCAGCATCCTGAAATAATCAAGCATTCATAAAAAAATATAAGTTGTTTTCTTAAGATATGCAATAATCCATATAAAGTACAAACTGAAAACAGGAACAAACCTTAAGTAGCATTGAAAGGACCTTGTATGCTCTCTTTTGAATCAATGAGTCACTATCCTAGAAACAGAAAAATTATGAGGTGCAATTTACAGAACGGCTTCTTTGCATGGAAAAGACAGCCATAACTTGCATTAAGACCATATAAGTACCTTAATTGCAGGTTTTACATAACTGAATAGTACATTGATAGACTTTGCAGTTAAACCAGGCATTAATGAAGCTGCAAAGTCCAACAGGAGAGCCCTGAAATTTAAATCAAGGCTTGGAATCAATACCAGACTTCAACTGGGATCTGGGAGGTACAAATAAGTACTAATCAACAAGAATATAAACTCCATGCAAACCTCGTCATGTTATTTGTGTTGGAATTAGCTTCGATTTGCATTGAACTATCATCCACTTGCTCTGCATTAACAGCTTTCGTGGCATCCAACAACTTTTTTATTGCATCAAGGAAGAGCCTGCCAACAACGTCTTTGTCTGATATGGAAGCTATCTCACTTATCGCAGGCTACAGGTTCAACAAAGAGGACAAAAACATTGAAGTTATATGCTTTTAAGTAATATAAGAATGCAATCAATCAAGAAATAACCAGAAATTCTCAAAATGAAAACTGAAATTGTAATCCACAAAATTTAGGTGACTTTCTCAGTTTAGTAATCATTGTTTGGTCCAAAAAAAATTAATATTGACAACTAGCACCTCCAATGTTCCAGACTTTACCTGTGGAGTCCATTCTGATGATGTCATGGAGATTATTGTAGAACTTTCAAAAACGATGAGCTACCAGCCTACCATAATAAATTTACTCTTTAAAGAATAATTTTCATCAGAAGCTAAATCAAACAATTCCCAAAAGTACAGACACTTAAATTGTCTTTAGCTGTAAAACTGGCTCTTTCAACAACAGCATGTTGAATTATTCATAAGGCACAGAACCTTTTTCAAACAAGAATACTAGGCTCCAGAAAACTTTCACACAAAAAGTAAAAAACGGAAATACCAACATATACCAAGTATCAAGCCCCACAACCAGATGAGATGACAGCATATCTATATAGCAAGCAGCAATAATATACCTGTAAGAATCCAATAGTGTCCTTTGAGGATGCCAAGAATATAGAACATAAAACTTCCAAAAACTTTGAAGAGAAAGCCCGTATCGCTTTCAAATTTTCCTCTGCTAGCTCTTTAGTATAGCGCTCCTTTGCTCTTCTTTCAGATTTGCTTATTTCATCCTCAGCAAGAATATCCTCTTCTCTAGGAACCGACAAAGCTTCCTTGTTTTGTTTAATTAAAATCTAAAAAGAATTCAAGTCAAATAAAAAATTAAAGACGCTCAAAAGCACATAACAATTTGTGTAACTTAAACAGAGGCAATGTGAAGCACCTGAATACTGGAACAAATGATACCACGCAAGTCAGCCTGGTTTTGGAGAATGTCACATAAAACATTCTGTAGAACTCTGAAGTTGCTTGCAGTATCACATGGATAATTGCAACAAGACGGTAACAAAGTCCAAAGTGAGTACACATAACCTTCTGCTCTCTTGGCGGAGAAAAGCTTATCGTCCTTTAAAAGCTGTTCAACGCAGATATTGGAAACATAGTCAGGGTGCAGTTTGAAATGAAAGGGATTTTTTTGCTTCAAGTAGACGTAATTTCTATAAAATGTGTAATACCTTAGGAATGCTCTTCTCTACAGCTCTAACAATGCCCAGAATATCTCTCAAGAAAAATTGCAAACTGGCACCAACAATGTGCTTTTCTAAAACAGGGAGAATCCATTCATTTTCATCACATATTGACTGAATCTGCAGAATTTCAAGGACATTCATTGGCCCCATTGCAGCAACAGCTGAACCAAGACATGCATTGAGCTGCAAAACAGAAGCATATGAAGGTGAACCAGGAGATTAATTGATCATACGTAGACCAAATAAATTCTAGTTGCATGGAGGGCATACAAGTCTACAGCTTTATCTATTGCCAATGCTCTTAGCAATATCTTTAGTTCTTAACCAGTATAAGTTAGTTTGTATTATGCTGAAGAAAAAAGTGGTGGTTCTGCGATTAAACAAGTGCACAACAATCATGATTTGATAACATTTCAGCAACCCCAACTGCTTCACCAGAAAACATATATTCTTATATGTGGCAAGGAAGGTAAGCATGCAAGAATGAAGTTCATGCACAGTTAAACAGAAAAAGTACCTGCTTCCGGAAAGAAAAGTCGTCATCTGACAAGTTTTGCATATCTGCCAAGTTCTTAAGTGCTTCAGGCAATAGGTGATATGAAGATTCTCCTGTTGTTTCCCATTAGACATTAGTTCAGGAACTGTGATAGCTTAATATCAAGCAACTAGATAGCAATAGTTAAAAAAAATACAATGGTCCAACTTAACAGAAAACATTTCGGTAGATTGTTAACGGCAAAAGTACAAGTGCCCAACAAGAAATATGGTGAAAGCTAAATAGAATATTCATGCTTTTCTGACCAGATGAGACATAAAAAAAATTAGGAGTTCCAAAATTGCTATTGACAATAAAAACCACGATCTATGATCACCATCACAGCAGAATTAACAAGATGACACAGAGGACAATTTTTATCTCCAGGCAATACCAAACAATGAGGGTATGCTAAAGCATTAGAAAACTTATTTTACCAATGTAGATGGATGCAATGCCAACATATATGTGAAGGTGGATATACTGAAGCATTGGCGTACTTACCTAACTTGTCAAAAGCCACTGAAATTACATGAAATGATTTGTCCCAGACATCACTATAGCGGACATTTAGCAAACCCTCTAGGATAGCACATATCTTCTCTATGACCGTGGGATCAGACATTAACCCTTGATGTCTAGCCTTAATCTGGGTAATACCCTGGGACACCAAGTTCTCGTCAATGCAATTATCTATTAAACCTTTGAAAGCCTCCACAGCAGAAAATCTCGCTTCTTCAAATTCACTTGCCAATATATCTGACACAATTTACAAGAAAAGATTTAGACAAAATACATAAATAGGATTCATAAGAACCGCAGATCAGCTTAGAAAACCCAAATTTATGAGAGAACCAACCTCCAAGCGAACTAAATACTAGCGGAAGCTTTACAACACATATGTTCTTATTCTGATTATAAATTTTTCTAGTACCAACATTTAGAAGCTGTGCAATTGAAGCCGTTTCATCTCCTGATTTTCTTTCTGTAGAGACCGATAGCCCCAAAGAGCATATAAGATCCAATAGCACATCAGATTTAAGCTGCACAGTTGGACTATCACCAACAGCATGCAGAATCTCCAATATACTCCTTGTCAGAATTGGTTGATGCAGATCCAACAATGCTTTAAAATATTTTAGGATGGTATTGGAAGGCTTGGGTGACATAACAGAAAGGCAGCATTTCAAAGCATTCAAAATATACAAGACCTCCTTAGCCCCCTTAGGTCCTTCTGCTACATCAGTATTTACAGCATTGGATCCTCCAGCAAGCAGCAGAAAACGCTCAAAACATCTTGTTATTCCTTCGCTGGCTGGAACCAAAACAGCTTGCCGCTGGAAACTTAGGAGAATATCTCGCAAGCATGAATGAGTTTGCTTTCTCACCTACAACCCATTAAAGTAGACTATGAATAATAATCCTCTACAAGATAGTGGAACACTTACATCTTTGGTCTGAGTAAAGCTGACTATATGACTAGAAAAACTGCAGGCCATGAGAAGTCCTTGTGCATTATCTTTTGCTAGGTGATTCAATATCTGGGAAGTTTCAAATTTTCTACTAAAATGAATAGTGCTTTACCTTCGGCCGGTGATCGGTAGCGAGCCGTAGCACCACCGCGTAGAGCGGCTCCACTGCCTCCCAGCTCGCCTTCTCTCCCCCAGAGATCAAATGCGCGAGGCACCTCACCCCTGCCCTCACGCCGGAGTCGGGCGTCGAAGGGAACTCGAGCACGCGCACCACGTCGTCGGCGACCACGCGGCCGCAGGCTAGCACCACTGCGGTGGGGAGCGCGGGAACCGCCGCCGAGAGGAACGCAAGGAGGGCTCCGGAGACGTGGCTGTCGGCGGCGCCCGCCCCCGCGCGCGCGAGCGGGGTCAGCGCGGCGGCGGCGGCGGCGAAGTAGGCGACGGGCGTGGCGGCGACGCCCTGGTCCCTCACGGCCTGCGCCATGGTGGCGGCGGTGGCGCAGAGGTGATGGTCGTCCTCCCGCGGCGAGCCACCGAGGCGGGCGAGGATGGCCGCCGCGAGGTCGGCGTCGCCGTCCAGGAGGGAGAGGTCTTCGTCGCCGGCGACGAAGCGAGGGGTCTGGGGGAGCTCGGCCATGTCGACGTCGGCCATGGCGAGGTGGCGGGCGGGTGGGAAGCCGCACGCACCGGCGCAAGGGGGAGAAGCGTTAGGGTTTGGGGGGGTAGGAGGGGACGGGCTGGTTGTATTGTCTCGTTGTGCGCGACTCAGTACGGGCCTTTTGTGGGATAAATTGGGCCTTGTAGATGCTTCAGCCTGTGGGCCGTGACGAATACTTCAAATGAACCTTAGACCATCTGGTTTTTACGAAAAAAGAAAAAGACAACGAAAAATTGCACCAGGAGTTCTTAAACTTGTACTCTTTGTTATGTGCTTTCTCAGGTCATTAACTGATGAATAGGCCTCCTTAGAGAAATCGCTGAATAGGCCAAAGTACAGTATAAACACCGCTCATTAGAGCTTATGCTTTCATCTTCTAGATTCTAACTTCTTGATTTTGTTTTTTTTTCTTTCTGGGCTTTTTTTATTTCTTTATATTATCCGTGATGATATAATTTTTTATTTATTTTTATTTTAATTACACTAAAAAAGCTATTAGTAAATACAGTGCATTTTCAATCGCTATAGTGTAAAAAAAATTATAAATCTGAGCTCTTAAGCTCGAATGAGCACCACCAATTCCACCAATTATATCAAACTAAGGACAATAACTCGACCAGATTGAAGATTATTTGTTGTGTAATACACAATAATGATATAGACGTGAATCTAAGTGCTTCTTTTGTAGATAAATGTTTTCATGTCGTTGTTTTTGCAGTCAAAATACATCGATTTTTTCGGTGGAAAACGTTACAGTTAAGTTACTGAAGGGCCGCTTTGGTTGCTGGGGACAGTAGCCAGACCCATTCTTTGGAAGACAAAACCTCAATCAAATTGGATCTCCTAAGACGTATGTGTGTCGCTTTGAGCTTTGACAATGATGCCAAATGGACTTAGCTAGCTAGGACAGAAAACTACTTCTGCTACTACATCCCTCGTCGTCGCTTTCATGCCAAACATTCTTTTCAGCAGGGTAGGCTATCTGCACCAAAACTTAGGACACCAGACAACGAAACCACACAGACCCCCGTCTAAACCTAGCAGACTCTGAAAACATACTACTAATATTTAAGCAAACCGCGCGCATGACATCAAACTGACGGAGTGACGAGCATCCATCCGCGACAACAACCGCGCGCGCGTGCATTTGTTTAGCACTACCCGTTTCTGAACTTTGTCCGCGACCTGACGGCACTCGCATGATTAGATGTTAGCACAACCACATACGGTGCCAATCGTTGCACTGCCAACTCTCACGGCATGCGTGCGAACTGGGCTAACACCGTGACGCATCGGTGTCGCGCGTGCATTTGTTTAGCCATAATAACCACTGTTCTTTAAGCTCTGAACCTATGTCTGCATGCAGCTCATCGTCATCTTTCGGCAGCATTTGAGCTGTTCGATTGTTATAAGTTAGCACAGCCGCCATATATATATATGCATGCGTTGCGTGAACGCGCCAGTGCCACCCCTCTGGCCGGCATCCTGTAACAAGATAAGAGTTACAGCTAAGTTTGTTCGACTAATTTAGTAGCGAAGATTAGGTTAAACATGTGGTCGCCATTAAGAAATTAATCCCCAGTGGCTGTGGCTGCCTCAAGAACGTTTACGTTCGGGTGGAGGACTGGCCTGAGGTCACCGTCGGAGGGCCGGGCCGACGGTCGGTTAAACTAGATTGCTGCTGCCATCGTCTATCTCCAAGTAAAAGTTTCAGTCAAAAGACGGATTTCTCAGAGTTGAAAGTTTCATGCGGTTAAAGAACTGAGCTTAGACAGCGACTAACAGCTCTTGTGTTCGATTAAACTCGCTAGCTTTTCTTCTCCTTCGAGTTAACAACATCTGTTCAGGGAGATGGGTATGGATGGGTGGAGATCCGACGTTTGGTGGTCTGCCATTTGATCGATGAAAAAGGCGCCTTTAATTCGAGGCAGGTCCGGGATCCTTTTCACCAAAAGTTAGGTCCTTTTTAGATAACCATGTCTTCCTACCACATGTACCACTTGTGCTGCCGCCTATATATATGCCACACCGCTAGTAGGTAGCTCAGCTCGATCACCATGCATTTCTGCTCTTGCTTGCTGATTCCGTTCTCTTTCTGCCCTGAGATCTGCACAAAGGGTAGAGGAGAAGGAGATTGATCGAGATTGATGAGGTGCATGAGGAGGAGCGAGCAAACCGTGCTGGAGAAGCAGGGCACGTGCTCGATCGGGCTGCATGCGCGCTTGCAGGCTTGCAGCACGTGCGCTCCTTCTCCAGCATGGCTTCTCGCCCCGTCGATCGATCCGTTCGGCGTGCGTCGCGCTGTGCAATGCGAGGGATGACCTGACCGATCGATGGATGGCCGGATGCATTGGTAAGGCACTGTGTTTGTTTCTTGGCTAGGCACGAATGTAGCTGGTATGGTAGCTCAAAAGTTAGTCAGCAACAAGGTCGTAGATGGTGCTCGAATTCTAATCGACTTGTGAGAGCTTGTCAGTGGAAACTGGAAAGTCATGGAAACTCGTAAAAAATTGCATGGAAATTTTTGGAGCAAACCGAATGCTAGCGAACTTGGTCATAAATTGTATGCTATGCTAAAAGGAAGATTCAGCCACATTTGAAATGGTTTACCTGAAATTGACAAAATGGCATCGACCTTTCTCCTGTCAAGTTATTCCTTTCTCATCTCTCCTTGACCACCTATGGCGTTTTCCATAAAGAAAGTTATTCTTTTTCCTGTTTCACTTTCATTTCTTCCAAAGTTTTCCAATCTAATGCATGGCTCTCCCATATTAGCAACGAAGCATAAGGACAGCATGGGTATCAGTATGAGAAAAGCAAGGTTTGGAACGAAGCATAAGGACAACATGGGTATCACTATGAGCAAAGCAAGGTTTGGAACGAAGATGCATGTATAGTAAGGCATGAGATACTGAATAAATTCCAGTAATTATCTTTAGTAAGCATAGATAAGACTTCTTCACAGAGCAAAGTTGCAGGTGAGGGAAGCAAACAGTCTGACAGACACAGTGCTCAGTTGGTCTTATGGAAAACTCAGGTATGTTCTTCTTAGCCCCACATACTGTTCCAAGTAAAAGGTAGCTCTTTGGTTAGAATCATTCAATAGTAATCTCGAGATTGTTCATGGCAAAGCACTAATCTTTCCTAACCCACATGGAACGGATAGACCTATATGACAGGAATAAGGAGATGCTTCTATATGTACAAACAGAAAAAAAACAAATTATCAGTGCCTTAGCACTTCAGAGTGTCCTATTTAATGTAGTACATGATGACAAACTAGCTGCTTCTCGAATTGTTTCTAAATAATATTTTTTTTATTAATGTTACGTAAATATATCATTATTTAAAAATACAGAAATAACATATTGTCACCATTCCAAACGGCAAGTGTATATCGCCGTTTGGAATGGTGACAATCCTACGTAGAGTCCCGCGTGACAATCAGCAAATCTCTGTCACCAAATGAATTGATGACATAGTCTCTGTCGTTAATTCAAATGGCAACAGAGAATATGTCGCCAGTTGAAATGGCGATGAAGTGTTTTTTTTTCTAATAATACAATTTCTGCTAATTTAAAAATGTATTGTTTATGAATAAATCTTTTTTTAGTAGTTTTGAAATAATAAGTAATAATTAAAGAGAGAATTTGAGTAGTGCGCCTCATATTGCATTAGTATTTTTTTTGTTGAAATAAACCATTTCAAGCATGACATAACACTCCATAATGAATATGCAAATTACGTGACACATATGATCTTGTCAGTGCATACATTTGCCATAATGAGGGTGTGAATTATATGTCGTGTAGGATTTAGTTAGGTGTATATATTTGCATCACTACTCCTATGATACAAATGAAAACATGCACTAACCGTCAACCCAAACAATTGTAATATACATGTACGCCTTGTGAAATGTAAATGACATAGTGGTTGTAGATCCAGTAGGGTTTGTGGGCGAACGCTCCTAAGGCAACAATAGAGCACCGTAGGGCACCCATATTGAATGGCGGTCATTAGGACCGCGTGGATGTGGCTAGTTATCATGGTAGTAGCAGACGCAATTGCAGCTCAGGTTGGCGCAACAGCAATATAGGTGGTAGCCATTGCCGAGGTGGATCACCTCCTCGTCGTTCCTCTTCCTGATCCTCTATCTGCGGAGCTCATCGTTGTTGATCCTCTCTATCTGGAGCCCCTCCCGCAACTCATCTAGGTGGATGTGGAGTGTGTGGATGTATACTTATGCAAGTATTGGATACAGTTGATCCACCCACTCGATGAACTTACACTCCACAGTTTGCATGGAAGACGAGGTGATTACAAGCGATGCTTGTGTCGAAGTATAGATAAGAAATGAAGTACTTACCATGAACTGAGGGGAACGAAAGAATCGATGTCTTGGGTTCCCCACGTCGTCGAAAACCTAGACCAATGCATCATGTTTGTGCTTGCATTGCGGCCAAGGCTCGAGGATGTGTGGGTAGTCACGAAGGGGGTTTCTAGGGGGTGTAGAACTCCCTAGTTTTGAGCGGTAGATCAGGGCTTGCGGAGTCAGGGTTCACGGGACCATAGATGTGCATGTCTTCGAGGTAAAGGTCATGGCCTCAAACCCAGTCTATGCCTGTTGTCCCCTCCCATGCCTTGAGCTACCCACTCTGTCCACCATGTTGTGGTTAGAGGAGTGTGTTGGAGATACGTGGGTTCATTGAGTGGGACTATTTATAGGTCCTCTCAGATATGGAGGACGGATTTGAGGCACATTGAGTGTGTTGCATGCAAGGTGTGGTCTTTTCGATCTGAAAAGCTCGGATGATCAGAGTGTTGTCACTTCGGTCTACAAAGTTGGTGGCAATGTGCTATCACCTCAGTCTGAAAAAGGGCTAGTCAGAGTGTTGTCACTTTGGATTGAAAAAGGAGGTGGCATGGTATTGTCATTTCGACTAGAAAGGCTATGAGCTCGCTTTATCACGATGTGTGGTGTTACCATGACCCCTTTATCGCGCTACTGAGAAGGGGTCCCTATCTCATAGTCATAGAATAAATTATGTAAAAGAATAAGTTAACAAAGTAACCAGAATAAAGAGGAGTATAACACCATGAATATGATAGCATGTGGCAAACAAATGGCGACTTATTACAATGACCTACTAACTCTAAGAAATCTATGTGTGGTTCCTCCTAGGCGATACCCCACGAGTGGCGCCAGCCCTATGCTAACGTTGTGCATGATCTAATGGGTAGATCCAGTGGTCCGGTGAGTGCTGTGGCCTAGGTAAGCGAGCAGCCAGTGCGGGAGTCATAACATCTTGCTGGGTCGACTGGCTCAATCCGAGCGCATCGGAGAGCTGTGAACCTCATAGGACGTTGGTGGCCTCATCCTCAAGGGGCTCGGCCAACCATGTGTCCACTGCAACATCGTCGTCGTCTAAGTGCACCCTATGGCCTGTCATGTCATCATCCGCCTACATCCTATGGACAAACGTGTCCTCCACATAGTCCTCAAGATGTACATGTTGGCATGCAAAGAAGATAGGATGCAATTGAAATGTGTTCCCAAAGGCTCCATCTAAGGCTCCATAATACCATTATAAGAATGATAATAACAAAAGCATTTGAGAGACTAACTTTATTTATTGATTATGGTATTACTTAGTCTCACATGGTTAAAAAGGTGAAATCATTAAAGTATGCATTCGAAAGTATATTTTCATATATATATTAATGCATTTCTTGGATCCAAAATATAGATTGAACTCCACAAATAGTTCAAATTGAATATGTGTGTATGTCTTTATTATACACACTTGTATGCACACATTCAGAGGGAGCTCTCTCTATGTTTTGGGATTTCATAAGTATTGATCCATACTTTCTTTAATATGCATATTTAGAATCTTTACTTTCAAATATATTCTTGAGTATATATAGCTTGTGTAGTTTATATATACTCATGCGCAATCGGGTTGTCATTTAACCTCTCCATTATTTGTAAATGGTTGGATGATTAATGACAACTGGATAAGTAAGTTTTGTTTAAAAAGCTTATCTTAGAGTATACATTTGCTGTGTACATGCTGTATACTTAAAAATTAATATTTATCTCATTGTTTGTTGAGATTGTCATGAATTACCAAAAAGGTAAGACTGTTGAATCTAGTCCCTCCATTATGTGTTAATAGAGAAGTTTGGTAATTGATGACAATTATTTTGTGGACTAACATTTTCCATGAGTTAGATGACTAGGTTAGTTTTCACAAAATAGGATGACTTCATGTGTTGAAGATCATCAAGCCTTGATGGAAGATGGCTTCATCTCTACCCCTCTATAATACACCAAAATTTTCTTTACTAAATCCACCCCCTCAACCACCCCTACAGTCATTCCTAATCTAAGTCCACCCAGATTTGTGTACCAAAGTAATCCAACTTCATACAAATGAATGGCCTGGATCTCTCCTCAAGTCTTCTTCTCTTACTCATTGAAAATCCTAAGGCCAAAATCATCTGGATCATGCACATCATTGAACCCAGAACCCACCCCGACGCCCACACCCACGCCCCCGACGACCTCGCTCCTGCCTCCCCCAACTGAACCCGTGCGCCTCCTCGGCTCCTCCCCTCTGATTTCTCCGTCGCTTCCTCCTCCCCCACCCCACGCCGCCTCCCCCCACCCCACGCCGCCTCCTCCTCCCCCCACCCCCTCCGCTCCGCCGCCGCCTCCTCCTCCCCCACCCCTCCGCTCCGCCGCCGTCTCCTCCCCCCACCCCTTCGCTCCGCCGCCGCCTCCTCCCCACCCCGCGCCGCAACCTCCAGGATGACCACGGCCGATACGTCTGGGCCTGCGGCAACCAGTACGTCGGGGAGTGGCGCGCTGGGGTGATCTCCGGCCGCGGCGTGCTGATCTGGGCCAACGGGAGCCGCTACGACGGCGTTTGGGAGAATGGCGTGCCCAGGGGGACAGGGGTGTTCACGTGGCCCGACGGGAGCCGGTACGTCGGTTCCTGGCCACGGAGCTGTGTGGACCTGCCGTCCATAAGTGGCACCTTCTTCCCGCCGGTTGGCGCGGGGGGTGGGGGTACGGTGCGGAAGAGGTCCTCCGTGGAGGGGATTGGGGAGAAGGCAGTGGCCGTGCCACGGATCTGCATCTGGGAGTCGGAGGGCGAGGCGGGGGACATCACCTGCGACATCGTAGACGCGCTCGAGGCGTCCCTGCTCTACCGGGAGGCCGCTACCGTTGCTGGTGGGGCGACGTACATGGGACGCAGAGGAGTGCTCGGCGAGGAGCCAGTGGAGGCCCGTGCTGGGCGTCGGCGGCGGCGGCGACGTCAGATGGGAAGCGACCTGGTCAGACCATCTCCAAGGGCCATAAAAACTATGAGCTCATGCTGCAGCTGCAATTGGGCATCAGGTGATTACTGTTTAGTTATTGCTGTGGTGAAATGCTGGCAGTGTGGCGTGGGTTTTAGCGTGGTTGTGGATTTGTGGGTGTTTATGGTGGACATCTTGCAAGCATTCGGTGGGGAAGTCTGCAGCGGTGCCAATGCGGGAGCTGGCACCGGCGGATTTTGACCCAAGGGAGAAGTTCTGGACGCGTTTCCCACCTGAGGGGTCAAAGGTCACACCACCACATTCGTCCTCAGATTTCAGGTGGAAGGACTACTGCCCCATGGTGTGATGCGGATACGCCTATGTCTTATGTTTTTCAGTTAAATATATTATTTAACTGGAAAGAATTATTGAGCCGTATTAAATATTATCAGGTGAATTTGTTTCTTAATGATTTTCTTTATATTGATGAGAATAGTATTCTACCTCATACAAACTCTTTATATATTTTTAGATTTGAACAACTTGAAGACTTTGGAACCGCGACCCAGGCCAAGCCACAGGAAAAGGTTATCGAAGCAGTTGAGGACAAGACGTTGCATGAGTTTTCTAGTGGCCATGCATACGTGAATTAGTAGAGTTTAATTAAGTTAGCTATGACACCTGCATGTATATTTTATTGGGCTCAACCAGATACAATTGGCCTTAGGCCCATTATGCTCGCGTGCGTGTGCGTGGATGAAGAAGCTACGGAAGACAGCCGCCATATATATTGCGTCACAGAATAGGAAGAGGGAAGGGACTAGAAAAAAACCATGGAGAAGCATTACGTGACGTGAGAAAAAACTAGATCAGGAGATGAGTGCTTTGCACATGATTTTGGAGATTTTGTAGCCAAACAAATTCTATAGAAAGAATTGAGAGTTCTTGTAAATTGAGATCGTTCAACCTTTCCATCGGGAATTGGGAGCGCGATAGGGCTTCGTTTGGTGGTCGTGAAGTCCGGCGCGTGTGATCTTGCGAATTAAAGAGCGTTCGTTCTTGCATTGGCAACGGAGGATCGCTACGATTCGAGAGGCTACACGTGAGTATCCAATCCTACGTCGAGAAGATCGGGCGACCCCGTATCATGGTGTTCAGGTGCTTGCTTGCCATTCCTTCTAATCAATGTGTGCTGTGCTTTAGTTTTGCTGTTTTGTGCCTTACTGTATTATTTACTGGGGTTTTGAATTTTGCAGGCATTTGAGGAAGTTGTTCACTGTCGATCCAGTGGATTACATGCTCGCAATCTGTGGGAATAACGCTCTTAGGGAGCTGTCGTCGCCTGGGAAAAGTGGGAGCTTCTTTTACCTCACCCAAGATGATCGCTTCATAATTAAGACGGTGAAGAAATCGGAAGTCAAGGTAGTTTCCTTTGTTCATGCCATTGATGTAAACTTTACTTGTTGAGTGACTACATAAAATTGGATAAATTCTTTATTAGGAGATCCGTTGCTTGTGAAACAGTTTGCGCTGTTATTCGAATTGCATTGTGGAAATGCTATTGAGTTCAGAAAATCTTGTTTCTCGTATAGAGAGTTACAAGCCTTACGAACATGTGCCTTTGCTTTGGTATTATCTACTTAGTTGTGTCTCGGTACATGTAAAAACAAAATTTGCTGCTAACAAAGCATGGGATTCTGATACCAAGATAAATAAGATGTTCTGATTTCTTAAAGGCTACTGGTACAAAACATACTTAGCAATAGTAGTGATACACATGTAGTCCATCTCTAGCAATTTTTGGTATGCACCAAAGACTGTAATGAATTTCTCCATGTCCATTGTCCCCAAAAAAATGAAGTGTTTTTCCTTATGCAGTTGATTTTGAATCTTTCATGGCTGCCATTTTGTACTATTCATTTTCTATTACTCCAATTACTTAAGTTTGTTATTACAGAACTTGCCTTTGGAGTTACTTCGACCTAAGCTACAAAATAACCATTCCATACTGTAGTTCCAAGTTAACAAAGCATGATATTCTGATACCAAGATAAATAAGATGTTCTTAGGGACCTATGCAGAATATAGTTACATTTTGGTTATGAGTTGGGGTTTTTTTTATATTTTTGAAAGATAGTAATATGTAAAAACAAAATTTGCTGCTAAGTACAATTAGTTACAGAGAAAAAATGTTTCCCCCCTGTGTGCTGAGGTCTGTCATCACCTTGTTATTTTGCCTGTGCAGTTGTTGATTCGGATGTTGCCTAGATACTACCAACATGTTAGTCAATATGGAGACTCTCTAATCACAAGGTTCTATGGTGTCCACTGTGTAAAGCCTCTTAATGGACAGAAGGTGCGCGATATTTGCAACAACCTTGCCGCAAAATGTTTGCAACAGTTAATGATTCATGACAACTTCCTTCTCCAGGTTCGCTTTATTGTCATGGGCAATTTGTTCTGCTCAGAATATCGGATTCATCGCCGTTTTGATCTGAAAGGTTCATCCTATGGCCGAACAGCAGACAAATTTGAAGAAGAGATTGATGAGACAACCACTCTTAAGGACTTGGACCTCAACTTTGTATTTCGGTTGCAGCAATCTTGGTATAGAGATCTGCATGAGTAAGTTCAACACTCAAGTTGTTTGGGGCATCAAAATTACCTTAATCGAATTAGTAATGCGAACTTCAAGGGAGTTTATTCTTCAAGCAACTCAGGAGAGATTGTGATTTTTTGGAGTCGGAGGGGATTATGGATTACAGCTTCTTGGTTGGAGTTCACTTTTGTGATGACATGTCTGCCTCAAAGATGGACTTGTCTACTTTTACAGCTTCTCCAAGAAAGTTGAGGTTGTTTGTTTTCGACCTTGACAAGATCACTCATAGATTCTAACCTAAGCAATGATTATTAACCAGAGCTTTCAATGAAGAGTGAGTCATTTCAAGGTGGCGGCGGCATGCCAGAGCTGTGCTTCTCAGATCATGATTTTGATAGAATACCTGATTGTCGGTATGTTGGAGTGTTTAACATATGCATCTCTGTTTGCTTGTTGACTTGTGTGCATTGTATTTTTCCTGAAACGATCTTTGTGTCCATCAGAGATGTTGCCAATAAATATTTTTTAATCATGGCAAGACTTATCCACATTCTCTGTTTGAGGTGCCTACCCCTTTGCATTTTATGATATGAGAATTTATTAGAGTTTACATTCTCTATTAGGAACACTGGGGCTAGGGGTTCAATTTGCAATTCCTTTTAATTCTTGTTGGTATAATACTACCAATTTCTGTAGAGGGGATGAACTTTGCTTATAATGACCACATGAAAATGAAATATTTCTATGCATCCTTTGAACATTTGTTTGCCGAAGAGGATAAATTTTCTGTTTAAGATCCTTTTGAAAATATTTATTTGCTAAAGAAGATAATGTTGGGAGGATTTTCAAGTTGAGTATCTTGAAATGTTAGCAAATTGAAGCAGATATAGCATCTTCAATACCCCGAGAAGCCTTAGTGTAACAAACTCAATTAGTTGATTCTATTCTAGATCTTAATAGCCATCATTTGGAATAAAAGCAGAATATTTGTGCTTTGTCATGAGTCTTGCACCTGGTTCATTCCCTCATAACTCAGTTGTACCTGGTCTTAGAACCACATCTCATAAGAACTTGAGCAGTCATCATGGTATGAACCCTAAACCCTAAATATCACAGTGTACACTTGTTCCATTTGAAAAAAAACAAGAACCCTTTGATACTCTTGTGCCACTTTTTTTCAGGGCACTAAGGATGATATAATTATGGAAATATAGACATGGTATGATCTGGCCCTTTTATACCTAAGTATATCACAGTGGAGGGATGCAGAGAGTTGCATATCGAAGATAAAAGCTATCAGTCCGTATTCTCCCTTGGCTTGTCATGCTACAGGTGCTTCATGTTCTATTTATCATGAGGTTCCCCATGCTTACAATCCTTGCATTGTATTAATACCAAACCTTTTTGGGAGTTAACGCACTGTTCATTTACGTTGTAGGGAAAATTCTAAAATTTTGTTAGAGGTAGCACTGAAAAAATATGAGTGAAAATACACATGATTGTTTTGCTGATATTGATATTTATTATATAGTTCAGGATCCTTATATTTATGTATCATCTTTTTTTGGATTTCGTTGCAACGCACGGACAATATACTAGTATGTTGAAGGCCATCAAGAAGAAGATGTATCATGAGTTGATGCATGTCCAAGAGGAAATGATTATGTGTTGATCATCAAGTCAAGTAAAGATCATCATGTGTTGATAGAGTTGAAGAAAAGGATGCATCATGAGTTGATGCATATCAAGGCAATGACTTAAGGCAAAGTTATGACTAGTTTGGCTAAGGATATGTTCCTAATTTTTTACTGTTCTTGGTGTTTGGTTGAAACATTGGATTATTAGTATAGGTTGTTGTAGTATTAAGAGGGGTCATGTCTAGTAGTTTGAGTCTCATCATGTGTTAGTAGCTCAACCTCACCTCGTATAGCTCATCTTGGCATGAGGTTGTATTTGCGAATGTGTTTTGCAAATAGTTAAAGCTTATGTGTTGAATCCTTATAACATGGGACTATGCAATGCAAATATATTTTGCAAGTGCTTGAAGTCCATGTTTCCATTCTTTGTGATATGAGGCTCATATTTGTAAATATGTTTTGCAAATGGTTTAAGCTCATATATAATCCTTGTAGCATGTGGCTTAGTTTTGTGAATGTGTTTTGCAAATATGAGGAGTCCATGCACATATTCTTTGTGTCATGATTTCAAAAGTATGCATATGTGTTTTGCAATTTGTTGAAAATTATGTTTAATCCTTGTGTGCATGATACTATAGTTTGTAAATGTGTTTTGCAAAATCTGTTGAGATATCTGCACCTGTCAGGAAAATCGAAACTATAACTATGTTTGTAGCGGTACGACCGGAGGTTAGAAGTACCGACTCTGTGTGAGTGGTACTACTGAACATCATAAGTACCGGCATGTGTTGCACCGTACTACCGAATGCGAGTGGTCTGATCGGCTTTGTGTGAGCGGCTCGTCCGACGCCGGAAGTACTGGCTTTGTGTAAGCGGTACTACCGAAAGGTGTGGAAGTACCGGCGTGTATTGTGCGGTACTACCAAACTTCGGAAGTTCTGGATTTTCCTACGGTACGTTTTTCCAGAGAGGCACCTGTGTGGTGGTCTTCTCTTCCTCGCGAAATCGGTAGTTCCGCACATGTGGAGCAGTACTTCTGATGATCCGAAGTACCGAAGATTGAACGACAGAACTTCCGATTGTGATTGCAACGGCTAGTTTTTTGACCGATGGGGAGGCGAGCGGAAGTACCGGAACTTAGCTGGCAGTACTTCCAATTTCCCTGATTTTTTAGTGATTTGGATCCAACGGCTAGTTTTCTTATGTGGGGTATAAATACCCACTTGTGGTAGGTTGGAGGAGTTGCTGATTGACTCATTTTTATTCCCTTGAGCTAGTGTAAGGCTCTCCACTCAATTGTGCATGTGTTGCTCCTTGTGAACAAATAGAGATGATCTAGATTGCATGTGTTGCATCTAGATGTGGACTTAGTGTCTATTTGAGCTTGTGCATTAGTTGCACATGGTGAGTGTAAAGCGAGGGGCTTGACTTGCTACTCTTGGATTTTGTCGACTTCTAAACGGCATTGGAGGCGTCGTGCGTAGTGATATTCTCAAAGAAGGTTGTGAGAAGACTCGGCAAAGTGTGAAGGTTGGAGCTCACCTACCTAGAGTGGGAAAGAGCTACTACTAGTGGATTTGAGGTGGAAGGTTTAATTTGTGGAGCCGATCCAATTAGTTTGGGTTTACCTCAACGTGGACTAGGGGAGACCGGCAAGTCTCCAAACACCACTGTAAAAAGTGACCGTGTCATTTGTTGTTTATTTTCTTGTGCTCAATTTATATCCATGCAGTTTACATTCGTAGAATTAAATTGATTGCTCATCTTTTTAGATTGCAAGCCTTGACATAGTCATATTATTGGTGCTCTTGGATCTAACTAGGTACATACGGGTATACTGAGCTGTCCTGTGGAACTGTGGTCTTGTTCAAAAAAGCGATCGTTGGCATGAAACTTCATGATGGAGATTGCATAAACTTGTTTATCAAAACGCTACCTGAGACCCGAGTAGGGGCAGTACGATGCAATGAAGACCTCCCCACCACGTCCAGAGGAGGTGTGGTGGGAGCATGTGACATGCACGGTGTGCTATGATTGACCTCTCGAGCATGTACCACGGAAGCACGTGCGACCCCTGCACAACGTCATTTCTTGGCCTCTCGCATGACGTCAGTGAGATGATGTGTTTGGCTCACGCCCTGATTCGCCCAAGCGTGGCTCTGAGCCTGCCATCCCCGATGATAGACATAAGAGAGGTCAAGTCATCGTGAACCTCCCTAGTGAGATCGCTCTATGCAGTAAGCAAGACATGTTAGAATCAACACGATTGTAAGGAATGGAATATAAAAATTTTATGTTACTAACTGAACGATGGAAGGTGAAGTCCGACTGGGTGGGGTACGTGTCTGCTAGGGTAGCGATGTGCCTCGGTAGATTCCATGACATGCATGACCCGAAGCCTGGTGCATGTGTTGTACCACTCGATGTAGTCATTGCACGTTGAGTGGTCGTATGGGGTACTCTGGATGGACATCCTGCAACGCAAGTGCCCACTGTTGTATGTATAGCTCCATGCGATGGGCACATCCTGTACGTCTTGTGACACCCTTCTGTGTGTGCTTGTAGATACCCAAAACATACAAAGGTTAGTAATTATGTATGTAAGCCATGCTAATGAGTAAGAAGTGGGAGAATTTGCAACTCACCCACATGAACGTGGCCTTCCACGTGGTCGCCTACCTCCATCGGAACGTCTACTATAGCCCGAACTACACCATGACCCAATGCACAACATACATCTCAACAAAGATGTCATGCACCAGGTGATGTCGTGTCAACCAGAATGTGGTGTCTCGCATGCATTACATGGACAACCCCTCAGGTGCATGATACACCACGATGTTGGTGTCGAACAGCCTCTAGATGACACGGTCATCCATCTGCTAGTCAAACATGGCAACGTACTCAGAGTACAAAGCGTGTGAAGTCATTGAACTAAAAATAGGCTGTAGAAACAGACATTGGTAGTATTTCAATTGAGGTTGTAGAACGATGTTAGTAAATTTGATGTAAACATATTTTAATTGAGACTGCGGATTGACAAAACTAACCCATCGACGACAGCACAAGGTCTCTATGGTAGGACAGTCCAAGGCATTGGATGATATAGTGTAGAAGGCTGAGCCATATAGACCCAGCTCGTTTGTGTGGATGACTAATTTGGAAACCATTAAATGACCACAACTGAAGTAGGATAGGGCATCTGGAGAGTCTGGAGTTCTCCACCGTCCTCCGACGCCCATCACAAAGCTCACAGTATATGGCAGCCAACAGTGGCGGATCCAGGATTGGAGCACGCCCAGGGCTAAATTTGAACCAAGTAATAGTCTAGCATATCACAAGTCTAGAACTATACTATGATATAAAGAAAAATAAACCATAAATGTATCATTGATATGAAAATTTTGATTAACGCTAAATACTTGAGGAGTTCAAGTTTTCAACACAAATTACAATAAAGAAATGATATGAAATCATACAGAATGTAGCGTAATAAAGATACATCAAGTACCTCAAATCCTAAATGGAGAATGTAGCGGCTAGCCCACCATTTCCTCATCAATAGTAGGACAAGAATCCGAACCTACAAAGACAACATAAAAAATAAAATAAGAAATATATAAATTTAAAGAGCATGAATATTATATTTGAAAGAAACTAACTTACCATTTGCACGAGAAAGTTGTTTCTTGAGTGACCTCATCCCTTGAAAACGCTCTAAAATCTTCTCATCTTTAATACTTGCAAACACATCTCGCTCAATTTGTAATTTGTATCCTTAAATCTTTTTAGTTAGTTCCTAAATAGCAAATGTAAAATATTAAATATATAATATTTGATCATTCATATTTATTTTAAAACATAAAAAAAGTTGGCTGATCAGTGATTACCTCGCTGCCTGTCCGCACCTCGGTTCGTTCCTACTCCTCGGGTCAGTTCGGTGATTTAAATCCACTCACTCAGCACTCAGCCACTCACTGAGTCACTGGCTCACTGCTCAAGACCTCAAGACACAAGACTCAAGTGCTCGGCATATACTCGGATTTATCCGACGGTGGCGTCCGCATTTCTTCAATTCACTTCACGCGTTCGGCCCCGTCCGCATTTCTTCTTCAGCCCTCGGCCGGTCGGTCCCTCGGCTCACTGCGCTCGCCGCCGTCCTCCACTAGTCCACTCCTCCTCCAGTCCTCGTCCTTGCTCGGCTGCTCTCGCTCCTCCTCCAGGCTCCAGTCCGGGCTGCGCTCCTTCACTCCTCCAGGCTCCAGTCCTCCCTGTCCCCGCTTGGCGCTCGCCGCTCGCCGTGCTCCCCGCGCAGCCGCGCAGCGGTGCAGGAGAGGGGTCGCCGACCGCCGTGCTCCCCGCGCACGAGACCACAACCGGCAGTGGAGGCGCGCGCGGCGCAGGCAAGGCGGCGGCCGCAGTGGAGGCGCACGCGACGCAGGTAAGGCGGCCGGCCGGCGGTGGGGGCGCTCGCAGGAGAGGCCGAGAAGTGAGATCTGGGGCTCTGATGGGGCGATGGGCGGCTGGGGCCTGAGGCTGGGGGTTGCCGGGGAATGGGGATTAGGGTTTTGCTGGTGGATGTCTCTATGTGTTGACTGCTGTGGGCTGAAATCTGAATTGTGGGCTGAATTGTTGTGTGGGGCTGAGGGCTGAATTCTTGTGTGAGCTGTGGGCTACCATGCCTGGGCCTCGGGCTGGGCTGTAGAGTAGATATTTTTTTGAGTATATATTAGAAGGGGTAGTATTAGTAGTTTGGCTGGGCCTCGGGCTATAACCTACCCAGCCCGAGGCCCAGTTCCGCCCCTGGCAGCCAATACCATCGGGCCCTAGGCGTGTTGTGGGATGTCCTCCAACTCTGCACCTGCTATTTGGCTAGTGTACTAGATCATATACTTGTCCATGCCATCCCCATGGGATAAGTAGAACATAACCCAACCGAAGAACCAAAGCAGGTACACCTCCAAGTGCCGCCTCACAACGTAATCCCCCACATCGGGGCCATCCTCTCTGGGCGAAAATGAACAACATGTACGAGTTAGGAATGGTACTTCAAACAACTAGTATGGTAACATGAAATATCACTTACATAAAACTAGGTAAGACACATATACGTGGGACCATAGGTGCTGGTGAACTCCCTATAATCGGCATTAGCTAGCAGCACCCCCTGAAATCTCACGTGCTAAGGGCGCTAGTCCGAATCTACATCCATTGGCACCACCGTGTTCCTCGTGCAAGGGAGACCAGTGAGGTACGAAACATCATGAAGTGTCAATGTCATCTCCCTGCATGAGAGGAAGAACATGTGTGTCTCGGGCTGCCAACGGTCCACAAGCACCATGAGTAGGCACCTATCATATAGAAACCTCCTAGACGCACCGCACCTGTCCTAGGTATCATCGATTGTGGCCTACACTATCCTAGCAAGGGGGAATAGTCCGAAAGCCCTCAACTTGGGTGCAGACAATTGGGAAACGTTAGTGCAACCAAAAAAGATGCAGCATGTGTTGAACAAATGTTTACTTGATTCTCATACCTCGGAATCCAACAAGGGTCAATCCTCCATGCCCTCATGGGGGTGCGTAACTGCAATGCAGCAAGCTCAATGGCTGCCTCACCATGTTGAGGTAAGGTAGTCACCAAACGGCTACGGTTTGTGGTGTTGATGGTCGAGTCGAGCAGCTCGTAACACCACTCCGCCTCAACTGCATCATCCTCCATACCTGTTAGAAAAAACAAAGGATTTAAGTCCTCCATACTCATGTAGATGTGTTCGTACATGGTCCAGATGCTTCTGTCACTCTGTACCATAGTACTAGCGAGGTTGATAAAACTTAAAAGATTCATGTACGAAAGATTCATTTAACACACAAAGTAATAGTTTTGGGATGTCTATTCCTTGGGTAACTGCAAAAAAAAAATTAACCTTACTTGATTTTTTATCCATTGGATCATGACCCAATCATCCATAATTCTCTCTCTATCGTGAGAAAACAAAAAAAACTATTAAGTTTTTTTTGCAAAAACCCTATCAAAAAAAACCCTAACGTATTTTCAAGAAACACTTACATAAAACCCTAAAACTCTGACCCAAACGGCTGCTCGCATCATGGGCAAAAACGCTAAACACAGCCATCATTTCATGTGTCTTGTCCAAAAACGCCCGTTGTGTCATGCGGATGGGCGGGGAAATGGGATTCCCGCTTAATGTGGTCCGAGGGGCCTTCATGCAGTCGAGGGCACGTTGAATCTTCATGTGTGGGTGGAGGCACCCACTTCATGTGGTCGGGGAGCATGGGTGGTGGCAAGTTCACACACGCGGGTGTCGCGAAAAATGGCCAAGTACTTTCTACGCTCTGGTAGCATGGAAAGCTGGTCCTGTGCCCTAGTAGCGCGGAAAGCTGGTTCTACGCCTGGTAGCACAGAAAGGTGCCACTCACTGTGCTCGGCTGTGGTTCTGCACCCGGTCGGCCCCTTCCATGGAAAAGCTCCCAAAAAATAGAAAAAAATTACAAAATCAAGTCTATTGTGTAAGAATCCTTTAAAAATTCGTAATTTTTAGAGCTCATTTTCTATATTAAAAAATTCCTACAAAATAGTTTACTTAAATAATTTTTTGAGTAAAATTCATAATGGATAAAATTATAAAACAATTACACAATCAACTAAGCTATGTTAGGAGACTCCACAAAAAATTTCGTAAATTTTTAAGCTCATTTGCTATATCTAAAAATTCGTACAAGCAATACACCAAAATGAATTCGCTAATTAACATTAATTACCCTACCTGATTGGCCACCACAAAGTCTACACAGTGCAGTGCCGCACTACCCCTGTGTGGTAGCCCTCCCACCTCATGGGGGTCGTGCGGCACTGGCCCACCACATAGCTGTCGTGCGGCGACTGTCACGTGTTGCCTTCCCGTCTGATCCACGCAGTGATCGTGCGGTGTAGATGCTATTTTCACTCTTTCCATCAGCGGGGTGCTACTATTGCAAATACGGTGCTCAACAGTGCCAGTACTGCCAAAAAGTCCAAAGTTACTTGCACAAACATGATGTGGTATGCCAGCCTAGTCAAATACTCCCTCCGGTCACAAAAACAATAATTTGACATTAGTATGATCTCAAAAATACAACTTTAAGTACTAATTTTTAGTGTAATATATTTATAAAACATAATAATATTATAAAAGTACTTTTCAAGATAAATTTGCATATATCATTTTTATGTGTCCAATCTAAATATTTAAAAAGATATTGATAGATAAAGTTTGTAATGTTTAACTGCATGTAATCTAAAATCGATTTGTTTTTGTGATTGAAGGAATAGTTCTTATACTTGTAGATTTCCGAATATGCATGCTTGACAACTTAAACCAGTTAGGGTCTAGGTTCTCATGAAACTAAATGTGCCTACAAATTTTGTGAGCTTCGAGGTCTAAAACCAAATTACTATGCTTAGATGCCAGCAACTTAAGTAAAAATACGATGTTTTTACCTTGAAAAAAAGATGCTAAAATTATTAGATATCGTTCCTTCAAAAAAATATTAGATGCTATTTTTTTGAAGTAAAATGTCATTAACCTTTCACTCTCTTTCATTTTTAACATTTAGTATTTCTAAGGGCATCTGTAGTGTATGAAAACAGGGGGTCTTAAACCACTTTAAGGTCAACCTTATACATTACAGGGGTGACCTTAAGCAGGTCATAAGCAAAAAAGGCTTAAGGCTGGTCCTCAAGCTAAAGACCTGGCCAGAAGCATTAAAATATATTTTTTCTTTATCTGCCAAGTGGGACCGTCTTAAGGTCTCTTGGGTTATATACACTATGGAGTCGACCTTAAGGTTTAGATGTGACCCACCTTAAGTCCTCTTGGGTTATATACACTACAGATGCCCTAATGGAACGACGTGTGATGATGCCATTTTAGCGACGCATTTAAAAAGGACAGCCATAAAAAAAGGAAAAACAAAGGGGGGAAATGCAAAGATAATCCATTGACAACTCATTTTGCAACAAGAATTTTGATTGAACAACTCTCATTTATACCGATTTAACTGTGTGATAGGATGTCCATAAGAGAGGTGGGAAGGACGCAACGGGAGACATGTCAAGTGAGAACTTATGTTGCTGCAATATTTATTTTAATGGCATGGCTCAGATTCACGCTGTTGTAGCCATGTGATAGGGTTATCCATAAAGAGGGGAAGTTTCGTGAAAACACTCCTTGTAGACTTGGTCGCCTCTGACCTCTGGACCGAGCTTGCCACATCTCGAGTGATCGACTTCCTCAACGTGGCCTGCGGAAGTAAAGTAGTGACGGGGAGGATACTTTTCTTCTTAACTAACCTATTCTTTATTTCGAATTACAGTGATATATTTGTGTTTTTTATTTTACAGAAATGGCTATCTGTCGTCTTACAGTTGGACGATATGGACAAGTCGCCCAACCTTTGAGTGACTTGGCAAGTCGCCCAACGGTTGGGTGACTTGCACATGTCGCCCAACCATGGGGCGACTAGTGCCTTGTCGCTCATTTTGGTTGAGCGACTTCGCCCTAGTTGTCTCACAGTTGGACGATTTAAAATAATAATTATTTTATTTTATTTTATTAAGCCAATAGAAATAATTGTGGGGGTGTAAATGGCAATTTTTGTAAGTAATATATTTAGTAAATCTTGGCAATTTTTGTAAGTAATATATTTAGCAAATTTAGTTTGTAGGTTGTTATTTTTTTTAAAAAAATAAAAGGATAGATAATGTCAGTTGGCCCACTTGTGATTTTTGTAGGTTTCGAGCGGTATAAAATCTGTTAGACTCGCAATAATATTTTGTAATCATTGTATGTTGTTATAGTGCAATAAATTTTTGAAGAATTTTATGAGGACAATTGAGGTAGCAATGATTTGTAAGTAGGTAGGTAAGTGATTGCGATACAACAGGGAATTTGTATATGGAGAGGAACTTCGGATAAATGGCATAAGAAAAATAACACGGCCATTGAACCGACAAGGGGGTTACATGGCACACAAAATAACGAACCGAGGATGGTACATGCATGCCTTTAGGGAATTAGAAATATATGGGACATATGAACGAAGAGGGTCCAACTACTTCATGGAACGTGGTCATTTTCCCTTCCTCTCGAGGTCGGCGTTGTAGTCCCCGTTGGTGCCCTTGGCCGCCAGTTCGCGCTTTCTCTCACACTCCTCCTCACGAACTTCCCGCTCTCTACGCCTACTGTAAGATCGATGAGGCCGACTAGAGGGGGTGAATAGCCTGTTTTAAAACTCTTTCTTTTATTTCTATTTGGTTAAAACCAAGTATATAATACGGAAGCGTAACTCAATTGAGTTTAGCACAAATAAGCCCTAAATCAACTAGGTTCACCTAAGTGCACCAACAATCTAAGTCTATGTAAAAGATTTGCAATCCTAAGATGACAAGTAATCAATTTAATTCTATGAATGTAAATTGCTTAAATGTAAATTGAGCACAATAGGACAAACAACAATTGACACGGTTCATTTTTTCCGTGGTGTTCAGAGACTTACCGGTCTCCCTAGTCCATGTTGCCGTAAGCCCAAATGAATTAGACCGGATCCACGAATTAAGCCAAACACCTCAATCCATTAGTGGTAGCTCTTTCCCACTCCAGGTAGGTGAGCTCCAACCATCACAATTTACCTGGTCTTATCACAATCTTTTTTTAGAAGATCACCGCGCACGACGTCTTTAACGCCATCTAGGAGTCGGCAAACTCAAAAAGTAACAAGTTAAGCCTCTTACTTGACTCTCGCCATGTGCGACGAATGCACAAACTCAAGTGGATACGAAATGCACAAACTCAAGTGGATACGAAATGCACATCTAGATGCAACATGCAATCTAGAGCCCTTTTCCATGCTCACAAGGTGCAACACATGCACAATTAAGAAAAGAACCTCACACTAGTTTAAGAGAGTGAAATGGAGTCAAGCAACCTTGTTACCATTCGGCCACAAGGGAGTATATATACCCACACCACGAAACTAGCCGTTGGGGACAAAAACCAGCAATTCCGATAGTACTGCAAGCAAAACACCGGTACTACCACTCCCCTCATCAACGATCAGAAAACTAGCCGTTACAGTAGGCTATCGGTAGTTCCACCGGCTAAAGTCCAGTACTATCGCTCCACACACTGTGAAACTATCGATTTTCTGGGGAGGAGAAAGCCTTCCAAAAGGTGTCTCTCTGGAAAAAACATACCGTGCATAAGTCGGTACTTCCGCCGGCTGGTCCAACCGCGCAACACATGTCGATACTACCGATGTCCAGTCGTACCGTGCAATACATGCCGGTATTACTGACTTCCGGTCGTACCGCGGAACACATGCCGGTACTACCCTTTTTCCAAAGAAGTGCATATACTTCAACTAATTTGCAAAACACATTCATAAATTATAGTACCATACACACAAGGATCACACCATGATTCCCAACAAGTTACAAAATACATTTGCACGCTTTTGGAATAATGACATAAGGTATAGGTACATAGACTTAGCACGTTTGTAAAACACATTCGCAAACTTAAGTCACGTGCTACAAAGGATTATGTATGAGCTTCAAACATTTGTAAAACACATTTGCAAATATAAGCCTCATACCACAAGAGGTAGGAAATATGGAATTCAAACACTTGCAAAACACATTCGCAATGTATAGTCCCATGTTATAAGGATACAACATATGAGCAAAATACATTCATAATGTATAGTCCCATGTTATAACAAACACATGAGCTTCAATAATTTGCAAAACACATTTGGAAGCATAGGCATCATGCTATAGAGAGCTATAGCAAGAGAGGTTGAGCTATCAACACTCGATGAGACTCAAGCTACTAGATATGACCCTCTTAAAGTACGATGATCTATACTAACAATCCGGTCTTCCAATCAAACACCAAGAACGGTAAAAAAACTAGGATCACATACTTAGCCCTAGCTAGTCATATCTTTGCGTTAAGTAACCTCTTGAAGTTTGACGACACATATCTTCACTTCAAGTCTGGGTCATTGTCTTCATATACATTGACCCATGATGGATCCTTCACTTGAACTCTATCAACACATGATGGGTCTTCACTTGACTTTATGATCAAGTTATAATCATCTTCTCTTATACATGCATCAACTCATGACGCGTCCTTTTCTTGATGGCCTTCAACTCATGAAGCCATCTTCCTACCCATATCTTGACTTGATGATTTTTAATATATGAAGTCATTCCAAGTCATCCTTATTTGTGAAACTAGGTCTATTTATCTAACTCATGGAAAATATTAGTTCACAAATCAATTGCCATAAATTACAAAAATTTCACCATTAACTCATAATGGAGGGACTAGACTCTACAACCTTCCCTTTTTGGTAATTCATGATAATCTCAACAAATAATGAGATAAAAGACTGATTTACGAGTATACAACATGTACACAACAATTGTATACTCCAGAATAAGCTTTCAACGTAATTAACTCATTTGAATGGAAGTGTTTATCTTTAAGATTAATTGCTAGCAAAGCTTACACATCTGGTTATCATTAATTATCTAACCATTAACACGTAATGAAGGAACTAGATGACAACCTGATTACAATTGATTTAAATTAAATCAATCATGAATATATAAACTACACAAGCTATATATACTCAAGAGATATGTTTCAAAGTAAAGATCCTTAATACGTGAAAAAATGAACATGGATCAATACTTATGAAACCTTAAAACATAGAGTGAACCCTCTAAATATGTACATACAAGAATGTATAATGAAAATATATGCACATATTCAAGTTTGACTATATATGGAGTTCAATATATATTTTGGATCCAAAGAATGGACTAAGTTATATGAATGTGATGTTGAATGCATACCTCTATGATTTTCACCTTTTCATCTAAATGAGACTTAATATATATCATAATAAGAAAAACACATTAGTCTTAAGATAGCATTTGTCATTAATCACATCAAACTAAGATTAGGTAATATCATAACTAATAAACATATTAGTCTCATAATTGCATTTGTCATTATCACTAAAACCAATTTAATAGAGCTTGAACTTACACATGCACACATCTAGGTGAGGTTGCGTCTCTCGTCGGATATGCTCACTTCGTTTTTCGCTACATCGCCGCTACTCCATCCTCTCTGTGTCGTCTAGGTGTCCCACTCCTCATAGTCCAAAGTTCACTGGTCATGTGGGTGGATCTCATGGTCGATCCATTTGCAGTAGGCGCATAGCAGACTCGGAGACTACGGGAAGAAGGGAGAGCTTGTTAGCGCGTGCCATACAAGAGAACTAATAGGAGAATGCATTGTAACCCGTTCTAACTGACTGTCGATAGCGGGTCGTGTCCCAACGTCGGTCAAGATAGTCCCAGGCATAGTTATGGCAACCCCAGTAATGCATGCCCAAACTCAACCGATCCTTGTACTTGAAGAACTTATATGTGTCCCTGCACCAGTAGAGGGGGCGTCTCCCTTATGGGCGGGTGTTGCGGCGAACGCTCGATAGGAACGTTGAGGTATGGATTGGGGTTGCAGGTACGAGGGGCTTCGCTTCAGGGAGGTGGCATCCTGGTACGCTCCGCTTGTTTCTCCCAACTACAGCAGCCCTTGCGAGTCGGGTGATCTCCTCTCGTTACTTCTCCATACTAGCGATGTAGTGTTGTAGTCGTGGTGTAGAAAAATATGGTACGAAAGAGGTAGTACTTGTAGGCTAAACAGATGTGGCGTACGCTTTACAAGTTTAATTCAGTTTGGGCAAATTGGCGTTCGCGAGGCAGCGGCATGCCTGACGATTCGTGGACCAGCGTAGCATCATGTTGCTGCACAAACCTGCCCCGTTTGATCTTATCACTATGAAAGGCTGTCTCATTTGGTTTTGTCATTGTGTAAGGCTATCTCGTTTGGTTGGGTCAGAACGCCGCACAAAAGCTATCTTGTTTGATCTTATCACTGAGTAAGGATGGAAAATAAAGTTAAAGTTTTCAAATAAAGTTATAACCTGATAGCATGTTTACTCTTAATACCACTACACACACAACAAGAAGTGGCGCTGCACTTCATGGATTGACACTACAAGTGAAGTTAAAGTTTGCAAATAAAATTACAATATGATAGCATTTTTACTCTTAATACCAGTCCACACATAACAAGTGGTGTTGCTACTCGGCAGACGCCTTGCATCTTCTAGCGGTGTGGCCTTCCTGGCCATAGAGACCACAATATCTACTCGCCGCTTTAGCTTACCCTTCGTCCATATCATTTCTAATATGATGACTCTGCCGACGGCCCTTCCCATCCTTCAAAAGATTCGGATCCAGAATCCAAGCCCTTTATGCAATATCCGATGTGGCAAAGTCACCCACAACCTTGAAGCCTCTTATCTCGCCGCACCACGCCTGCAACACCCTCTCTTTCAATAAGTACTTCGACATGAAGCCTGATGGCTCCATGTTGATAGTCCCACATGCGGAGAGGACATGATTGCATGGCTTGTGAAGGAGGTTTGGCTTATTGTATGCGCAGCTAGGTTCGTTTGCATGATCTTTAAGGCATACCTCGTGAGTAACAAGAGAGCGAGTATTCCCAATCCAACTCTATCTCGAAGGAGCACGCCAAAACGATGCTCCGTATTGCCAATCACGTAGACCGTGTGCGACTGACCCTTCTCAGTCTTGGCTTGCATGTATACTGTGACCTTTTAGCAGTATAGTGTATGTGGGTTGGCTGCATAAAGTGCTGCATTTGCATGCCTTTGCCTGAAATATCCAATTGTATTTTGCAAAAATCCTTCGACAATGGCAACGAGGGGCTAAGAACGGACGTCCCTAAAAACCCAGTTGTACACCTCCGCAAGGTTAGTGGTCATTATGTCATACCTCACACCGTCCATGTCGTGTAACAAGGACCACTTCTCTAATGGCTTGGCCTCAATCTAATGGAAGAAGCACTTGATATTCCTCGAGGTCCTCCATGTCACACTGAGAAGGTCAAGCTCCGGTAATGATGTGAGACGTTCAGGTTGCACCGCCCTAGGAATGGTCGGTCGCTTGTTCCTGTCAACGATATGCTTCTTGATGTGCTCCACCAACATCTCCTATAGCGCATCAAATTTACGCTGCTGGTTCTGCATAGCCAGCCTCTTGAATAGCTTCATCAACAGTTGCTGCGGAAGCTGCTTAAAGAAGTGGGCCCCTAGACGACGAATGTGCCATTTGTTCCTCATGTTTGGCCAAGGGAACGTCTCCTCTGGGTCTTGCTAAAGTTTTCTTATGACCTTCATCATCCTGGGATGGCGATCATAGATTATACAAGCATCAGGATGTACCCCAACTACTCCATCCTTCAGATATCGAAGGAACTATAACCAGTTGTCAAAATTCTCACTTTCGACGAATGTGATGGCCAAGGGTGGAGTTTGATTGTTGTCATCAATGATAATTACTATCAAAATTTGTCTCTTGTATTTCCCTGTGAGAAATGTTCGGTTAAATGAGATCACAGGTAACATGTGCCTGAAAGCGTTGATGCAGGCATCGAAGGCTAAGAAGGCCCTCTACAAAACCAGGTAACCTGGCGGTCTTCTGGATGGCTTGTCCTTTACAGTAATGTGTGTGACCGGGTTCCTGTCCCACAACACCTCGAGCATACAAGAAAGGTTGTCGTAAGCAGCCTTGAAAAAATTGAACCTCCTTTCCAAAGCCTTCTGCTTCGCACGCTGTACTTGAATTTTTGCTCAATAGCCACCACGACGTGCTTGGCCTCCAGGTCCTTCTTCTTCACTATCTCACTGTACATGAGATTGGCTGTGAAGGTGGACGTCAGGTTATGATACTTTGGCAAAACACTACTAAGCACGTAGGAGTGTTGTACCTTCGAGACAATCTAGTGAGTGTCGTACTTAGGTCGCATGCGTGCACATGCCAAGGACTACCAACCTACTTATAGACCATGGTGTACTGCTCCTGGCCATATTGCCTAACGTGGGGCGATAGATAGCCATTTCTGCAAAATAAAAAATACAGATATATCACTGTAATTTGAAATAAAAATAGATTATTTAAAAAATTCCTTTTCTTCTTCTGGGAGCTCACAGTGGCAGTGATGAGGAGGGGCTTTGTGGACATGGCGTAACATTGCCTTTTGATTAAAATTGGACTGTAACGACTGTTAATCTTTTCTTAGTTATTCAATTAAACAAAAAAGAAAAAAGAAAAACACTATTATATCTTCACAGACAATACAAAGGAGAAAGGAAAAAAATAAAAAAACAAACAAGGCAAAAAAGCCGAAATTAATAAGATAACACGTTTATTCCAACTAGAAGCTAGAAGTTAAAGCCAAATTGAACATGACTATAGATTATGGTTTATCTCGAATAAAAAAATAGAACGGCTTCTTTGCCGTCGTTTTGAAGAGGGGTAGTCTTTTTAAAACATCTTATCGATTTGTCGATATTCAATTTATTCGTATAAATATTTGTACTATAATTAAAACCTATCTACCGTAAAAAAAACAGGACCAATAATTGTTAGTTGATGCAAACGATCGAGTCCAAAATCCAAATGCATGTAAATGTAATTTGTAGGGCCAGCTGTAGGCACTAACCACTGTCGGTTTTTGGTTCCCCTTCGCACGTTCTTCGCCACTCTCTCCCCTCCCCTCCCCTCCCCTCCCATGGCGCCTCCCCAAAAACCTAACCCCAGATAATCCCCACCTTCTCCTCGTCCTGACCTCCTCAGTCCCTGGCCACCGCCAGGTCCCACCTCGCTGGCGGAGGCCAGGCCATGGAGCACCACCACCACAAGCCCGGGTTGCGCGTGCGCCTCCGCATCACCGCCGCGCGGCGCCGAGCGTGGCTCTCCGCCGGCCTGCGCTCCGCCTGCCGCAAGCCGCCGCGCCGCGACCCAGTCGACTCCGTCCACAAGGTCGCTCGCCGCGAGATTGGCGGCGGTCACCGCCGCCCACCGCGGCCCGCTGCCCCCTCCTCCTCCTCCTTCTCCTGCCCTGAGAAATTCCACAACTTCCAGCTCCAGGTCTGTGCTCCGTGCACTCCCTCCTAGGATTCTCTTATGGAGTCTATGTTGGGTTAATCTTGTTGCACGTGTGTTTTACTCATGTGTCCAGTTCTTAGTAGTTGTGTGTGTCGAGTACCTGTAAAAGTCGTAGTCGTAAGTACTACAGCTTCGAATTCTGTAGTTGTAAGACATACTCGGAAGACTACTGTAGACGTCATACTCGTAGGAGTACTGCAGACGTCATATTCGGAGGAGTACTATAGACGTCATACTTGGAAAAGTACTGTAGATATCATGGTTATAAGTTATACTCGGAAGAGTACTGTAGACATTATGGTCGGAGGAGTATTGTAGACGTCATACTCGAAAGAGTACTATGGAGTCATGGTCGTAAGTCGTACTCATATTGTAGCAGTCGGAGGCCTACTTAAGCGATCGGTACTCGGAAGACCTGCGTGGTCGAAGTGCTTCGGTATTCAAAAGACCTGTGTGGTCGAAGTGCTTCGGTACTCGGAAGACCTATGTGGTCGAAGTGCTGTGGTACTCAGAAGACCTGTGGCGGTCAAAGTGCTGCGCTCAAACGATCCAAAGCATCTGGTGTGGTCGTAAACGTCTTAGTTGGACCGAGTATTTCGATGTGCACGAGTTGTAGGAATCATGGCTGGCAAAATCGGATCATAGGGAGTCGTGTGGCCGTAGTGGGTGAGTGGCCTGCATGTGCGGTCTGTTTGTGTCTATTTAAGTCATGTAATTTGTTGAGCATTGACAGAGCCAAAGAATAACAGAGAAAAACACAAAAAAGGTGCGTGCAGTTAGCATCGTAATCTCGTGCCTCAGTTCTTTTTGTGTTCAGTCTTATTATTAGCTACGTTGTCTCGTTCCTAACTCCAGCAAACCAACCACGACCGTATTTGTGTGCATCACTCCACCGTGAAAGCGTGCGTTTGAGAGTCTGGGCCAATAGTCTAGTGGCGCTCTGGAAATTACTTTTGTCAACTGATCTGAGAACCCTCACTGTGGTTAGGGATTGTTACTTTAGGCGATGGTGCGTTTTACTTGATCCTTGTTATCAACTGGTTATGCTTGTGGAGATATTAGTGTAATGGTTATATAGTGCTAATTTGGTGAACTGACAATGCTTATAGCAATGTGTGGATGTGACTGGATCTAGGATTTCCGTTGTAGGAATATGAACTGCTAACTATTCTTAATGTCCTATCCCTAGTTCTGCATGCATGGATTCAATATGGAGTTCACACCATTGACGAGCTCAGTTTGTACATGGGTTTTCTGTTTTCAAATAAGGCCATTTCTCTTGTAGACACGTATCTGTTGGGGGTGTGGGATGTGGATTCTTCATAGCATGTTTGTCATAGCAACGTTTTCTATGATTGGAAGTATCAATGTGATTGAAAATTCAAAGGGTTGGAAGTAACTTGATGTATGAGCTGAATAAACTGTCTGAAGTGAACTCACCTTTACATGATATTGTCGATATGTTGGCACCATAAGATGCAAAAAAATAGCATCTGATGTTGAATCCATGCTCATTAGTTGCTACTTCTTTTCATTCTTTCCCGTTCTCAGTGGTAGACCAATAAAAATGCACATCTACCTTTGTAAAATTCCCCCTAAAATGTGAGAAATACTATTGTTTGTCAGGAATCTGGACAGACTAATAAAATGTCAGTTAAATGTGCCAAATCATAAGCTGGATGGGCTAGAAAGGTGAATACAGACAAGGGTTTCATGGATTTTGTTTGGTAGATACTTCCTTTACATGTAAGTGACCTTTTCTTTGGGTGCCAACACGTCAGAAGTTAGTTTGTTGTTGGTAACAGTATTACATTCATACAGCTTGAAGAAATTGGAATAACTAAACTACCACTCTGCCACAGTTATGAGCATGTTCAGCATCTACATGTGAGCAAGTACTAACGGTGACATCTACATATTTGTGCTAGATATGTGTATAGTCTAAGAGTCTCTTTGCATATTGTACATGGATATGTATTGGCCTGTTGGGCCTTTTGATAATACAAGGCCTCATTCTTACATGTTATCAGAGCAAGGTTAGGGTTAGAGTTTGGCCGGGCGCCGCCCCCGGACCGCCCTCTCCCTCTCTTCTCACTTCTCCTGCTAACCCACGTCCCTGAGTCGGCCTCCAGCCCACCGCCGCCGGCTCCTCCCTCCGAGTGGTGTCGGATCCGGCCGCCGCTATTTGGATCTGGCCATATCTGCTCGCCGCCGCCCGCGTGCGCTTGCTCCCGGTATCGCCCACCTGTGCCCGCAACGGAACTCGCACCCGCCCGTGCTGCTCCTCGACGCCGGGCCTCCCACGCCGGCGCACGTCCACACCGAAGACCGCTCGCTGGCCGACATCACCTGCTTCGGCCAGCCCTGACCGGCTCTCGTCCCAGGTTGTGTCCAATGCCCCAGCAGGCTCTAGCCCAGGACGCTACCCCCCAACCAGCCTCGCCACCGCCACAGTCGGCCGCCGTTGCCGCCATCACCGCCACCAGCCGCCAAAAAAAGAAAGAAAGGATCCGATCTGCTCTGGATGGCGACCATTGACGACTCCTTCGCCATCCCGCTCCCCGCTGTTCGTTTTGACGATACGAATTTCAGGGAGTGGGCGGTTCACCTGAGGATTTTCCTCAACAACCAGCATCTGTGGGGTCATCTCACTAGCGAGCACCCCTACCCGCCTTGTCCTACACTGCCCATCCAGCCCGCTCTCCCTGCTGATGCGGATCAGGCAGCTCAGGACGAGGCCAATGCTGCATTGGAGGATGCCCTGGAGCTCTATCAGTCTGCCCTACACGCCTATGAGCTGTGGCAGGAGGCTCAGGCTCATGCTACTGCCATCCTAGTAGGTAGCATGACAGTGGCTATCTTCATGGATGTGGCGAAGCTGCCAACGGCACAGCTTATGTGAGAGCGCCTTCGAGCTCAGTATCAGCTGACGAGTGATGCCATGTATCTTTCAGTCGTGCATCGGGCGCATTCCCTTCAGCAGCTTCAGCTTGATGCCACCATCGATGACTTCTACCAGCAAATGTTTGAGGTGTGGCATCAGCTTGATTCTCTGGGGGCCGGATGTTTGTCGGACCTATCCCTGCTGTGTGCGGCTCCGTCTCACCAGGAGACTCACCGTCTCTACGACTTTCTGACCCGTCTCTAGCCTGAGTTCGAGACTGTGCGGGCTCAGCTCCTGACTCGTCATCCGCGCCCGAGCTTAGTGGAGGCTCTCACGACTGTGCGTGCTGAGGAGACTCGTCTCTGTGGTGCAGCTCAGATGCAGGCTATTTTGTCTGCCTCAACGCCTGTTTCTTCAGCACCGGCCGAGATCCCTTCTCTAGCTCCCAGCGCCTCTATAGCTGCTGCTTCTACTACAGGTCTCCACTGTACCTACTGCCAGCATGATGGTCACAGGTATCAGGACTGCTACAAGCGGAAGAGGGACCAGGGTTGCCGGGGTGGACGTTCCTCGAAGGGCTCTGGCAGTTCCTCCTCCCTAGGAGTTGGTGCCTCTCGCCAGGGCTCCTCCGGTGATGCCGCACAGCAGCTACTCTTGCTTCTCCAATGCCTCGGTTTTGGCTCGTCCTCAGACTCCTCGGGTTCAACTCAACTTGTCTGGCTCTTGCTTCTCAGCAGTCTTCCACACCTCAGCCTCCTCCCTCATCAGGCATCTTGTCTTCGTGGGTCTTAGGCTCTGATGCTTCTTTTCACATGACGTCAAATTCCACACACCTCACTTCCATGCAGCGCATAGTTTTTCCTTCAACTGTTCAGATTGTAGATGGTACCTCTCTGAATGTTGTAGGTCGAGGCACGCTTTCTACCTCCTTTCATGTTCCTGCAGTCTCTCATGTTCCTCAGCTTATTATGCAGCTTATGTCGGTTGGTCAGATCACTGATCACGATTGTCGTGTTCTCGAGTTTGACTCTTGTTCTGTTCAAGATCGCCGCACAGGGACTCTGCTTGGTACTAGTCCTCGCCACCGTGATTCGAAGCATCTTTGGAAGTTAGACTGGCTTCATCTGCCTTCCGCTGTCTCCACCAGCCAGTCAGACGCTAGCACTCCCTCTGGTCTTGCTGTGTCATCCACTACCTCCTTCGCTCAGTGGCACCATCGTCTCAGTCATCTTTGTGGATCACGGCTTTCGTCACTCGTCAGTCGTGGTGTTCTTGGGCCTGTTTTTGAGGACACCTCTTTACATTGTATAGGTTGCAAGCTTGGCAAGCAGCTGCAGCTCCCTTATCCCTTACTAGACTTTCTAGTTGTCCTTTTGATCTTGTACACTCTGATGTTTGGGGTCTGGCTCCCTTCGTTTCGAAAGGGGCCATCGTTATTATGTGATTTTTATTGATGATTATTCTCGTCATACTTGGCTCTATTTTATGTCCTCTCGCAATCAGGTTCTTTCTATTTATCAGAATTTCGCTACTATGGTTCGCACTTAGTTCGATTTGGCTATTTGTGTGTTTTGTGCTGACTCTGCTGATGAGTATCTCTCTGCTGCCTTCCGTCGTTTTCTTGCTGAACAGGGCACTCTTCCCCAGTACTCGTCCTAGTGCTCATGCTCAGAACGGTGTCTCTGAGCGTAAGCATCGTCACCTACTTGAGACCGCTCGAGCTCTCATGCTTGTTTCTTCTGGCCCCCCACTTTTGGGCTGAGGCTATCTCCACTGCTGCTTTCTTTATCAACATGCAGCCTTCCACCTCCCTTCAGGGTTCTACTCCTGTCGAGCGTCTTTTTGGTTGATCCCTAGAGTATGGTCATCTTCACAGTTTCGGCTGTGTCTGCTTCGCCCTTCTTCCACCTCGTGAGTGCACTAAGCTGACTGCTCAGTCAGTTGAGTGTGTTTTCCTTGGCTATAGTCTTGAGCGTAAGGGTTATTGCTGTTACGACCCTGTTGCTCGCCGGATGAGGATTTCCGAGGATGTCACTTTCGACGAGTCCCGACCTTACTACCCTCGATTCTCTCACAGTCAGGTCTGATTTTCTTGTTGAGTCGATCTCCTTTCTGACTTTTCCTTACTCTCTACCTACTTCCACTACTGCTTTGCCTCATCCACCTCCTTCATCTCCCTCTCCTCTGGTTGCTCCTCTTCTACCTTCGTCGGAGGCTCCTTCCCACTCTCTTGTTGAGGTTTCACCTTTTCCTCTGCATTACTCTCGTCGTCCTCGGTCTCCTCTCTCTCTAGTTGGCTCTCTCATTGCTGGTCTCTGTTCCCAGTTCTCCGTCCTTGTCGGGTCCTGCTCCACCCTCTCCTCCCAGATATGATCTTCGTGATCGCCACACTGTTAGACAATCTGAGCGCTATGGCTTTGCAGCCGCTGCCTCTTCTGAGCCTTTGACTCAAGGATCAAAAAACCGGAACCGGACCAAATCTCGGCCGCCGGGCGGTACCGGTAACCGGCCGGTTACCGGACGGTTACCGGAAAACCCGGTTAAAAACCGGTTAAATTTTGGCAAATGAAAATTTTTGGGGGAGCGGTAGGGGACCGGTAACCGGTCGGAAACCGGAAAAACCGGTTGGCATGTGTGAATGCGTGAATTTTTTGCATGAGATCAATGCAACCTTTCAGCTGCTGCATGCTTGACTGAAGTAATCAATGCAAGCAACGTTTTGAATGGTTGGCATGTGTGAATGCGTGAGTTTTTTGCATGGGATCAATGCAACCTTTCATCTGCTGCATGCTTGACTGAAGTAATCAATGCAAGCAACGTTTTGAATGGTTGGCATGTGTGAATGCGTGAGTTTTTTGCATGGGATCAATGCAACCTTTCATCTGCTGCATGCTTGACTGAAGTAATCAATGCAAGCAACGTTTTGAATGGTTGGCATGTGTGAATGCGTGAGTTTTTTGCATGAGATCAATGCAACCTTTCAGCTGATGCATGCTTGACTGAAGTAATCAATGCAAGCAACGTTTTGAATGGTTGGCATGTGTGAATGCGTGAGTTTCAAATTTCGGCCGGTTTATTAATCCCGGACCCAGCCGGTTTTTCCGGTTACCGGCGGTTACCGCCGGGAAACCGAACCCTGCTTTGACTTATCGTGAGGTTGCTGCTCACCCTGAGTGGCAGCTCGCCATGTCTGAGGAGATTGCCGCTTTGGAGCGTACTGGCACTTAGGATATTGTACCCTTGCATGTGTCACTCATCACGTGCAAGTGGGTATACAAGATCAAGACTCGCTCGAATGGTTCCCTTGAGTGCTACAAGGCTCATGTGGCGCGTGGTTTTCAGCAGAAACATGGCCGTGACTACGATGAGACATTTGCTCCTGTCACTCACATGACCACTGTTTGCACTCCTTCTTGTGGCCTCTGTTCGATAGTGGCTCATCTCTCAGTTGGATGTTAAGAATGTCTTTCTCAATGGTGAGCTGCGTGAAGAGGTTTACATGCAGCTGACCCCTGGGTATTCTATCCCTGATGGTATGGTTTATCGCCTTCGTCGCCCTCTATGGGTTAAAACAAGCCCCTCGTGCTTGGTTTGCCTGGTTCTCTATCATCACTGCAGCTGGCTTCCCTGCAAGTGATCATGACCCCGCTTCTCTGTGAGCAGTTCTTGATGTCTGATTTGGGTCCTCTTCATTATTTTCTTGGGATTGAGATCACTTATATGCCTGAGGGCTATTATCTCTCTCAGGAGCATTACATTCAGGATATCCTTACTCATGCTTGTCTCACTGATCAGCGTGTGGTGGATACTCATATGGAGCTTGATGCTCACCTTCGGCCTACCGATGGCGAGCCTCTTGAGGATCACATTCGCTACCGCCATCTTATTGGGAGCCTTGTCTATCTTGGCATCACTCGTCCTGACATCTCTCACTCGGTGCACATCCTAAGTCAGTTCGTCTCTGCTCTTACTCAGCTCCAAGTCACCTTTGTGTTCTGCGATATCTTCGCGGGGCCATCACTCGTCATCTTTTCTTTCCTCGCTCTAGTTTGCAGCTTTAGGCGTACTCTGATGCGACTTGGGCTAGTGATTCTTCTGATCGTCGGTCTCTTTCTACCTATTGTGTTTTCCTTGGTTCCTCCTTGATTGCCTGGAAGACTAAGAAGCAGACTACCGTTTTTTGTTCGAGCGTTGAGACTGAGTTGAGAGCCATGGCGTCGTTGACAGCTGAGATCACCTGACTTCGATGGCTACTTGAGGATTTCGGTCTTTCCACTACTGCACCGACTCCTCTTATTAGACAATATTGGCATGATCAGCATTGCTCGAGATTCCGTGAGGCATGAGCTCACTAAGTACATTGGAGTGGATGCTTCATACATGCGATCGCAGGTGCAAGACAAAGTTATTGATCTTCAGTATGTACCCTCGGAGTTTCAGTTAGCAGATTTCTTCACTATGGCACATACTAGAGCTCAGCATCAATTCTACCACTTCAAATTCAGTGTTGTTGATCCACCATGAGTTTGAGGGGGGTGTTAGATATGATCCAATCCACCTCATGATATGTTGGCCTATTGGGTCTTTTGGTAATATAAGGCCTCATTATTACAGTTTGTACTCATCACACGCTTCTATTTGTACATATCATGAGGTGAGCACACTGGCATGTATCAATCTTGTATGATGCATATTTTGTTTGGCCCCGATATGATATGATGTGGTTGATCGAGTTAGAGAATCACGGAGAATAAACTGAGTGATATGCAGACTTATAATCATTTTTGCCGCTACTTCAAACTTGAAGTTAATGTTGTTTGCTAATATGGATAAAGGAAATTAAAAAGAAAAATACTCTGCAATCTGTTATCTGTTCGGTTCTGGATGTTCATATGTTTGTCATTCAAAACTTGTAGTACGGATTTTTTTCAAGTGGGAAGTAGATGTGTACAAAATCAGTGTTATATACTAATGAAACAAGTATTTTGTATACAACTTGGAAATGGAATTATTTAGTGGCTCTTGTTGTATCACGTATAATTAAATTGTTGGTTTTGCTTCAGTACTCCGCTTGGAAAAAGTTTACGATTATTAAAGATAATTCGACCATGGAGATTAAAACTATTAAACTAGATAAAAGGGCATCATGGTCAATCTTAACATTACAGTGGGGCCACCCGACATAATAGGCTCTTAGTGAATATGTAACATCTCGGCCCAACCTATGAGCCTGGAATGCTACCATACTCCCAAAACACTAACATTTCCAACCCTTGCAGCTAGATTTAGGCAGCAAGTCTTCGGATTAAAACTCAATGATACGATGAACAACATATTGTTTATGTACTAATTACTTAAACATGTCCTTAGTGTCTAAATACATCAACTGATGGCGGCGTGCGAATCACTGTTTGCACGTGGAATAAAAGTGCTACCCCCATCCGTGTATGATGTCTTCAATGTTCACCTAAAAACTAGCAAATAAACAAGGGTGAGTCTGAGGACTCAGCAAGCACACAATAAAACAGTAGCGTTAACACATCAATGCAGTAGATAGTAGATTACATATTTGTAACTGTATCACTGTCGCTCGTCTTTTTCATGCCATGCCATGCGTCTGTCACTGTAGTTTATACCTATATACTATAGCAGAGTGTTCATCAGTCGATGAAGCCCTCTAGCCACATCTTCTTTCATACGCTGTTTCAAACTCCACTCCCGTGGAGTGCCTATTAAAGTAGGACTTTATCTCCCCACTCGTGGGATGCCTACCTGAGGTAGGTTCTGTGTATGAGTGCAATGCATGATACGACATTCTTTCAATGTTGACATTCAATTAAAAGCAGCACTCGGATATGATTAACACGTAATCATAGAAATCATCTCATAAACTGCTGTAAAACATGGCATGGAAGAATAAGTACCAAGTATCCATTACAATGCACTATTCTACCATGCACTTGTCTGTTTAATCTTGAGGATGATGCGGGGACGGCACCAAGCCAGAGCCTCCACCTGTACAAGCATCATCCAGTCTCAATACTCTGTCGCGACACACATACTCATACGGACAACATCGTTTCTATGCGCAAAACTGACACATACAATCCCCTCTCACCGGACACTTTCCTGCTATCCCGGTGCTCAAGCGACCATATTTTAAAGATGGCGTTATCTATATTCACGAATAAAATTTATCTGCGCATGCTTAATCACTCTCTTCTCTTCTTTCGTTTCTTTCTTCCTTTCCCTTTCTTTTCTCTTTTTTTCTCACCCGGTCTCTCTTTTCTCTCTCTTTCCACCCGGCTGAACCCTTTCCTCTCCCCTTCATTTCTCCTCTCTTGCTCTCCTCATGCCATTGCCGCAACCTCCTTCTTAGGTGCCTCGACAGCGTTACTGCCCGCCAGCTCGCCTCTGGTGACTCCCCAATGCCGGATCTGCTCGAGCCGCCATTCCCATGGGCCCTTCCCTCTCCTACCTTCCCTACCTCATCCTTGGCTGATCCCCCTATGGTGCCTCCTTGGCTCGGGTCTGGCCATGGCTACCTCTCTCGACTGCCGGCCGTCATGGCTAGGCGCCGCGTCATGTCTCGGCTTGGTTTCGCCGGTGCCGTCATCGTCGGCCACGCGCCCCGGTCCCCCATGTCGGCTGCCTGCTGGGCCCCTCACCGTTGGCTCCGACTTGGGTGCTCTAGGGAGTACGGCTCAACCGTGGTCGGGCACCACGACTCCAGTCTTTCCCTATGGCTTGCTATGGTTTCGCCGGTTCATCGCCACCCTTCTTCCTACACGGGACGGTCCACTCTTCCCCCCACTTTACTTTACGCAGTTGATTTAGCTCCTATTTTTGTTTTGCTCTACTCTTTTTTATGCATGGCTAGGTAAAGTTTTGCGGCCTTGGCCGTCGCATTGAGACTTGGTAGGCGGCATGCGCCGGGGAGCATGTCGCTTCCCAAGGGCGCGACGACGGTCCTTCCATAGACCCGTCGTTGTCACGTTGCGACGTGCTTGTGCCATGCTGCTGTGAATGCGCTGTGGGGACCTTACTTGGTTCGGGTTGGGTGGAGACGATGACGATGGCCGTGGTGGTGACGCTCTCCATGCATTTCCATCAGTCTTCCTTGCCTCCTTGTGCTGATCCAAGTCAGCGTGGTCACGGTGGTCCCTAGGCGGCTTGGTTGCCGTGGCCTCCATCTTCACGCCGTCGGTCTTCCCCAACACCCTGTGGACTCCTCTCCTCCGACTCTCTCTTCCTCACTGTCTTTGTGGTGGCCGTGGACTTGGGTGGTGGTGGGGTGTTCTTGGCTTGATGTTTGGCTTTGGCCGAGCAAGGCAACGGCTTTGGCTTGTGCTCTTGGCTGAGGGAGGAAATGAGAAGGATGGAATGAGGCTCTGTGGTTGGGTTGCTTTTGAATGGGGGCCTTTGGTTGGCATCTCTCTCTTGACTGTGCTTTGCCGAGTCTGCCCTTGCTTTATCTCCTAGGCTCTCTCAGGCTGTTGTTTGCTCATCGACCATCGGTCCAAAGGGGTTTCTTGACACTGTGCCTTGGATTTTTCTACGGTGGAAGGTAAGTCGGTAAAAACGTGGGCGTTGGGGTTTTCTACTGCCGAATGATAACGCCCACAAATGCGAGAGGCGCTGACCAGCCCCGGACGGTCTGGGAACCTCGATGAGAAATATTCTATTCGGCATTCTAAAGCTGAAGGGTTCTGATGGTAAAATCTTTCGTTTTCTTATATTCTCCATTGGATTGTTTTCGTTCTTCGCTCATCTTTCCTACTGGTATTACAGAATCGTCCACATCCCAAACATTGATGGGTTTCTTGCCCAGGCCAACTTGTTTGTTTGGTAATTTGATGGAGTATACCATACTGGTTTCCAGATGATGATGGCACAGCTATTTATAGCAGCAGGTTCTAGTCAGCGGAGGTCGTGGTTAAGAGTACATTCACATGATGGATATCGTATACGGTCTGGACATGAAGCCAGATAATGCCCTTCCATTTAATTCAAGCCTTTGATCTGCTCCATTGTCTTGTGTGCATGAATATGTTCCATGGAGAGAACAGAGAAGAAATCGAGGGAAACGCCTATGAGGCATACAGAAGCGGCTGCCAATTAGATTAGGAGGAGGAATGGGAGTGCAACAAACCCATGAAATTTGCTTAATGAATAGGACTGATCTGGCACTTTTTTCGAATCTTATCTGTTTTGTACCAAGTCAAACTTTGATAAACTATTTTATGTACAGTTTTGCCCTTACTAATAACTTTTGAGATTGGTAAACGTTTTAACAGAAGTGGTGTACTGAAGCAAACCCTTAAATTGTTCTTCAGTAATTTATGTGTTTAATTTGGTTGTGCAGGAAGAATATGACGCCTACAATGATGAAGTTCATTTTCTTGTCCAGTTGCCATTTTTGTGGACCAGAACAAAAATTATTGAGATTGTTGCAGCAAAAGATGTCATATTTGCACTTGCCCAATCTGGACTATGTGGTGCATTTAATCGGAGTAAGTCTCATTCTTTTGCACTAATTGCCTTTTGTTTTGTTTATGTTCCTGATGAACTTTTTTTATCATGTTGACAGCAACAAACAAACGCATATGCTACTTGAATATAAGTCCTGATGAAGTGATTAGGAGCTTGTTTTATAATAAAAACAACGAATCCCTTATCACCGTTTCAGTTTATGAATCAGATCGTTTCAGTTCGCTGAAGTGCAGAACAACTGCAATAGAGTAAGAGGCCTTATCCATTTCTTCTTGGACTAGTCTATGTATTCCGGAAATTTTAGTGCTAAACTGTTGTTCTTCCTGGTGTCTATAAACAATATATGTACTATTATTTCTATAGCCTTTTGCTCGTTTCTATGATATCAGTGGGGCTGTCGCAAGTTCATAACACGAGATGCTTGTATCATTTCTTACCCCGCTTGTCACTGTCTTTAGATGTGATCAGTAGTTCAGTACTTCAGTAGCTAATTTTAAAGCAGCAGCATTTCTTATCCTATATCTGTATTTGTTTAGACTAATTTATCTTTTCTCTCGTTGCAATTGCTTTTTAGATACATCAGAAGAGGTCAACTGGATGATGGATTTCCTTTATTCGAAACCGAATCACTAAAATATCCTGGCTTTGTTGAGTTTGATGATGTTAATGGCAAAGTATTGACTTTTTCGGCCCAGGATAGGTCAGTGACATTTTTGCATTGCAGTTTAGTAACTGTCATATGTGCATTGTTTAATTGTTCCTTCTTTGCAGTACTTACAAAGTTTTTGATCTAAAGAACTACAACTTTCTGTATTCTATATGCGACAAGAACATTCAGGAGATCAAAATAAGGTTTGATATCACATTACTGATAGTTCATGTTTGATTAAATAGTTCATATCATGTTCTTAAATTCACAAATTCGCTCTGACCAGTCCTGGAATCATGCTCGTGATATACAAGAAGGAAAGTAATCATGTTCCACTAATGATACTTTCAATTGAGGATGGAACACCATTGAAAACCTTCACTCAGTTGCTGCACCGAAACAGAAAGGTCGACTTCATCGAGCAGTTTAATGAAAAGCTTCTTGTGAAGCAAGACAAGGAAAACCTACAGATTATTGATGTATGCTGCTATGATTTTTTCCAATCCACTCTGTCTGCTTGTGACAGCTACAATTTGTACTTCATTTTTGAGCTAACTTGGGTCTCTGGCCAGGTTAGAAACTCTGATCTGATTGAGGTCAACACAACTGAGTTCATGACCCCTTCGGCGTTCATCTTCCTCTATGAAAATTATCTATTCCTGACATTCTGCAATAGGACAGTTGCAGCTTGGAATTTTCGTGGAGAGCTAGTTACGTCATTTGATGACCATGAGTTGTGGCATCCTAACTGCAATACCAATAATATATACATCACCGCCGACCAGGACCTGATTATCTCATATTGCAAAGTTTCAAGGGGGGTCACAGATGATGTTGACGACGAGGGCAGAGAAGGTATTTATAAATTTCGCTCTGCATTGTTGTTGCTTGGTAATATTTTCTGTATTCATAGAAATAAATTGGCTGAATTCTCCCCTCAGCTTCTCCCATGGGATCAATTAACATGAGCAACATCTTTACGGGAAAGTGCGTTGCCAAGATCTCCCCCCTGGACCCTACTCTCACTATTGCTCCCCGAAAGAGAGGTGACAGCAGCAGATCTACTATTCGGAGCACTGTTGCTGATGCCCTTGAGGACATCACCGCGCTCTTCTATGATGAGGACCGCAACGAAATCTACACTGGAAACAGCAAAGGTCTGGTGCATGTCTGGTCAAATTAGTCTTTTGTCTCCCACCCTCAATCTTGTCTATATACCTCTTGTACCTCGATTTCTTTTCCCTTGCATAAAAAATGTAATGACTGTCTGGTCTGATTATAGTGGGATTGTGGCCTTTCAGCCATTACGTCATTGGTAGAATAATATGAGTGTAGATTTTGCTGACTGAGAATCAACCTTGATGGAAGGTTTTTCTCATAAGCCGGTCTATCCAATATCTGGTCTAAATGTGTGTTATCTGCAATATGGAATTTTGCTCTAATCGGCCCTTTATGGCGTGTGCTATCCATCTTTAGCTCCGATGCTGTTATAATTATATATCCTGTTGCTGTATGAATGGAGAGTCGCTTGTGGCACTTGCTGTAAGCGGCTCTCATTTCAATCTGTCGAAAAGGTGGGATTGTGTGACAAAATGAAGAAACCTGCTGTCGAGTCAAGCCCATCTTGCTTAAATGCTAGTGGAGTATTGGTTTAGCGGTGTGCTTGCACGGTTGCACGTTATCCTAACAAATTATTGTAAATTTCGGAGCACTAGTCTAATAACTTCATTGTTTATTAGGGTATATTCGTATTGATGTTGCCCATAAGTTTGTGTACTGAATATTTTTTCCTCCTTGCTACGAAAATCAGTTCATTTCACCTAATCACAAGTGGCAAAACAAGATTGTCTTGCAGGCTAATTCAACAGACATTGACCAAGTTTCCTTACCTCCTAGCATTTTACAACAATATCTGGCTAGCAGAATTGCGGGATCTGGCTGAGTACAATCTCTCTGGCTTCCTATCAAGCCACAAAAAGAAGAATTTTAGTTAATGTACAAGACTGTTGGATTATGTCAAATGTCTCAAAGATACAAAGCAAACAACTGATACAGCAGCAGCCACGGAGTGCTGCATGTGAGGGAAACAACATGAATCTGTCGCAGGCAAACCGAAATTTTTCTATTTTAGCCTTTTTTTTGAAAAATATTCACATTTAGACCCCTGGTAGTTTTAATTCCGTTTTTGGACCCGGAGCTCGGCGCCGTGGGTCACGGCGCCGAGGTAACACGTCTCGGCGCCGTGGACCACGGCGCCGAGCTGCGAGCCCCGCGCCAGCGTAGCGGCCGGCGTGGCGCCGAGGTGGCAAGAGCTCGGCGCCGTGAGTCGTGGCGCCGAGCATGTGGCTTCTGAAACAGCACCGAGCACGCGGGCTTCGTTCATTCGCATCCTCCTCCCTCTGTCCCCGCCGCTGTTTAGAGTTTGCACCGATCAGCCTTTTTTTTCGCAAAATGAATTATTAGTTGTATTTTGCATTTGGATTATTTAATGATAGTAATATTATGTAATATAGTTAGTTATTTATTTATAGAGAGCAAAAAATACGACGTATGTTTTGAAAATTCGTTATGTATTGCAGATGATACATGTAGGAAAATTCGTGTAGATTTTTTTAAAAACATTATGGTACGTTGGTAATGGTTTTTGAAAAATAAAATTATGCAGGCCGTGACGAACGAGTTTTGTGTGAAGTTCTGCGGGCCGTGAGATGCTGCGGGCAAGACAGAGGGGAGGCGACATGTGGCATACAAGCAACTCTCCTCTTCAGTTGTTACTACACACTTGGGGAAATAATTACTGGGATGATTCTGGGTCAATCCCATCCCCTCTGTTTGTGGATTGATGAACGAGTTATGTGTGAAGTAACGATTAGTGTATTTGTGATTTTTGTACAATGCTGACCGTGAAAAATATGTTGAACTGGCAATAACATTTTTTGATCATGTTATGTTGTTGTATTGGAAGGATTTTTTTGAATTATTTTGTATGACAACTGTGATAGGAACAATTGGACGAAAGGAGGGGAAGTGATAATAAGACACGTGGGAATCATTGCATGCGAAAAGCCCAGATAATAAGCTTATGAAGTTGGGACGAACATGGCGCGTACAATTTTATTACATGCTAGCATGATATCCGACTAATCTACCCAACTGCTCGTACGACCTCTCGTGTGGACCGAGTCTATTACATCTTGTCTACTGGGTGTAGCGTGGTTGTTTCCCCTTTCTGTCGCGCCCTGAAGATGGCTCCGCTGCATCCTTCTTCCTGTCACTCTTGGTCTTGAGAGCCGCCTCACGAGCTTGAAGCTCTTCCTCCTGACGCTTGATGGCTGCTTCACGCAGACTTAACTTCTCCTTCCTCCTTTGCAGCTCATCCTCCTTGCCCTGCAGACGGATTTGGTCCACCCTCACGCGGCGCTCTTGCTCAAGCCGCATCTGTCGTTCCACCTCGCGAGCCTGAGTCATCTTGACACAGTATTGTCCTTTGTTTTCCACCTCCACTGCCCGGTTATTTGGCCATGCCGGCGGCACTCGATCCACCCATTCCATGAACCCGCAAGCCTATGTGTGGCATGGTAGATGTCATGGATCAAGTTGAAAAACGATAACGGAAAAGAAATGGTTTAGTTATGGTCGTTACCACGAAGTCGTCATCCAGGTCAGGACACTTGAAGAACCTACGGCCGTATTTGGCTCGTTGTACTCGATCAGTCCAGACTCCCAACATCGTCCTAAAGCCGCAATGGCACTTCGGGCGCTCATGCCACTCCGGCACTCCAAATGGGTTGGACTCCTGCAGCCACCTTTTCAATGCAGACAAGTCCTCAAACACCATGCCCTTCTCAATTGTCATGCTTGACCCGGCCTCAGGAGCATCTAGCAACTCGTCATCCCTTCCTTCTGCATAAGCCCCATGAGAATGACTAAGATCGCTGAATTCATGAACTGATGGATCCCGGCCAGGGCAATAACGCCTGATCAGCTCAATATCACTTTCGGTCAGCTCTCCAAAAGGGCGGTCATCATCAGAATCAACGGCCCTTGCGATCTCGTAAGGCTCCAGATCATCCACAATTTGAACATCCACACTGTTGGAGTCCCTGCAGACTTCTTCAACGTTGCCAGATGGAGCAACGGGAGGAACTACCACATTACCAGGAATGTTTCCTGCATCATAATCACGACAACGATGGGATTGAGACAAAACAAAGGAATGACGGGAAAAGGCTAAAGTGTTGCTCGACACTTACTGGGCTGATTCTGGGTCAATCCCATCTCCTGAGGGGCCGCCACGACATCATCAGTCCGACATTCAACTCGAACTGGTTGAGAAATCTGAACCTCGTTCGGGGAAGATAGAGCATCGGGCACCTCAGGCACTTCTTCCACATCCACCGCAAGATCCGGTAACGGAGGGTCAAAGGGTGCCTGATCACCTAGTTCTGGTGAATAACCGTGAGGGGTGGGATCAATGGACACCTTCCGCACAACAACGTCCAAACATTTTAACTCATTCCTCATAACCAATTTGACATATTTGTCCCACTCATCCTCTGAACCAATTAAGATCAACCGCCTGAGAACTAGGTCTTTCGAACCGAAGTGAAGTAACCCCTCAACTGTGATGCTCTCCTCGTTTGCATGACAATGTAGCTTCTCCCGAGCCCTAGCAACCAACTCACTAAACGACGGCGGATCACCGAATATCAGAGGCACCCTTTGCATTTCAACAAATTGAACATTTCCATAATCATCACTTGTCACACTGCCTCCATGATATAGGGTCACTAGGTTGTCCATCTAGTTCATACAGAAAACCAAACTAATAAGAACCTTTAATTGAAATCGGATACTACATAGTAACTAATAAGTACCTAGTCACTAACTAAATGCTACCTTTATTCGAAATTGATGCTAATTAACTAACTAAATTGCATAGTCAATTGCATACCCAAAGATAAACAATTCTTTTGTTCGTGATTTGCTTGACTCGTTGTGGCAAACATTTCTATAGCACTAACTAAATTGCATAGTCAATTGCATAGTCAATTACATCACAGCAACACAACACATTTCTATAGCACTAGTCCTCTGGCCGCAAAATAATCAACTTGACTTATAACGAGCCATATCCCGACTCCAATACGCCACACAATCCTTCCATTCTACGGCACCATTGCCCAAGCGACAGTGATAAATAAGGGATAAACAGCCTACTCGACATTCATAGCACCACACATCAGCCCACTCAACATCACACCCTCACAAACTAGCTAAAAAATATCCTCGACATCACATCTGAGCGCCAAGAACGAACATTTTGGAGGAGAAGTCCTCACCTTGAGGCACTTGTAGCGGTCGCTGGGGCCTCTCGACAGCAGCGGCGGGGAGGACGGCCGGGCGGGAAGCACGTCGGATGGGCGGCCGGCCGAGGACGCGCGTGCGGGGAGGGGAGGCCGAGGCGGAGACGCGGGGAGGCAGGAGGCCGGGCGGCACCAGGGGGCGGCGGCCGGAGACGCGGGGAGGCGGCCGGAGGCCGGGCGGCTCCGGGGCAGCGGTCGGGCGCAGACGCGGGGAGGCGGGAGGCCGGGCGCAGACGCGGGCGGGCGGAGACACGGGGAGGCGGCACCACGGGGCGGCGGCGGGGAGGCGGGCGGCCGCGGCGTGGAGGACGTCGGACGGGCGGCCGAGGCGGTCGAGGAGGGGTGGCGGGCATCCGCGGCGGGGAGGACGCCCGTGCGGGGAGGGGAGGCGCGCGGGCGGCCGCGGCGGGGACGACGGGCGGCAGCGGCGGTCGACGAGGGGAGGCCGGCGGCCGCGGCGGGGAGGACGCGAGTGCGGGGAGGGGACGGGAGGCGGCGGCGGGCGAGTTGCGAATGAACGAAGCCCGCGTGCTCGGTGCCGTTTCAGAAGCCGCATGCTCGGCGCCAAGATCCACGGCGCCGAGCTCGGCGCCACGAGTCACGGCGCCGAGCTCCCTGCCACGTCGGCGCCACGCCGGCCGCTACGCTGGCGCGGGGCTCGCAACTCGGCGCCGTGGTCCACGGCGCCGAGACGTGTTACCTCGGCGCCGTGACCCACGGCGCCGAGCTCTGGGTCCAAAAACGGAATTAAAACTACCAGGGGTCTAAATGTGAATATTTTTCAAAAAAAGGGCTAAAATACAAAAAATTCGGGCAGGCAAACATAGATTCCATACTTTATCTTTGCGTTCATCTCACGAATATGGCTGATGATCTTGTCCTTGCAACAACTGATGCAAGTGCACGCATGATCAGTGGACATCAACAAAATTATCCTACAGAAATACCACGTATGTGCATATAGCCCAGAAAAAGGTGCTAGATAAAGTTCATCCTACTCGCCTTTCGCTGTCTTCCATCACAGGCTCTATGAAAGGTTCTTGGATATTAGCCAACTCCTGAAAAAATTGCAAATAAAGACCCAAAAGATAGTCTTGTTTTTAACAATACTGGAAAAGACCCTCGATCAACGTGAATCTTTTCTAAGTAGTGCGACATAAAAAACTACAAAAACTAAAATCCAGCAAAATAAACCAACTAAGGGGATGCCTATGGTACAAACAGCTTTTAGGTACAAAAAATTGAGAAACTTTTTCATTCCCCTGCACTTTACCAATTCCCCCACCTCCCACTCGAAGGACCACTGGATGAACCATTGATGTAATGTGCATAACATACAAGCACATGTACCAATCAAATATGTCAAACAATGTACATTCTTGCAGAAGTATTGAACCGGAAAACTCAAAAATGCTAGTACCATATTTTTGACAATATTATGTTTAGCTCTAAAGCTATAACTTGGGACTGGGACTACTTCTCTCTCACCCCATACACACAAAACACACCCGCATCCTCTACCTGCCACAGTTGGTCCTAACTCAGGGCTAGGGGTGCAAATGGGTCGGGTTAATCCCGACCGATCCGGCACCGAATCCGATTGGTACCGAATCCGGAGAAAAAATATGGGTTAGGATATGGTAACAGCAATATCCGTCCGAATCCGATACGTCTTCAAGTTTGATTTCAGGTTAGTGCTACTATTTGACGTTTCATTTTCTTTTGCAATGGTAAAATAAAATCTTCCACATCAGCTATTAAGTAGTAACATCAAGTTCTTGACAGTACGTCATCCTACTCCATTTGCTGTACTGCATGCATTCCTTACAAATGGGTTAATCCCGACCGATCCGACACCGAATCCGATTGGTACCGAATCCGGAGAAAAAATATGGGTTAGGATATGGTAACAACAATATCCGTCCGAATCCAACCCGTTTGCACCCCTACTCAGGGCCTTGCCCCAATACTCTATAGTAGGTACACAACTATCTGGTCAACGAACATCTCACTATAGCATCCGTTGTTCAGTAATATCCAAAATTAGTAAATTAATATAAAACACGTGTCATCTGTCATTCCAATATATTGTGATATGAAACTCTTCTAGTTTCTTCACCACTTATGGTATACGACTAAAATAACCAAAAGACAATCAAGCATTGTGTTCCATCTGTTAAGTAAATGTATGCAATATGTGGTATTTTGGTGAAGGATTAGAGACAAACCTTATCATGATAACGTATGTACTGTGGAGAGCTAAGGGTGAATCGTTTTTTAGAAGTAGAGGGAGGGGTGAGAGAACGTACTACTATATTAGTCGCTAACGTTTTTTAGGTAGCAGAGATTACAATAAATGACAAGTTCATCCCAGATTCACCGCTTCACTTGCAACTAACCCAGGTAACCTAACCCACCCCGGACAGTAACACTGACATCTGGCCAATAGATAATCGGTCCCACCTGTCATCAGCAGGCGCTCGTTACGTGGCTAGCAACATTAGCGCGGCGTGCGCGTGATACCATACCACCGTTCCATACAGCACTACCGACCTCCCTTATCCCGAGGACAAACGGGATGAATACGCACGACAGCACATCACTCGGAGTCGTTCCGCGACGCACGTCTCCCTCCCCGTCGAGCTAGGCCAAACCGCGAAGCGAAGCGAGACGACGAGCCAACACCCAATCGGGCCGCCACCCCCCCCCCCCACCCCGGCGTACGGCTAGGGTTTCGATGGAGCCCGCCGCCTCCTCCTCGTCGGCGTCATCGCCGGCGGCGGCGAGGCGGAGGCTGCCGGAGGCCGCGGAGCTGAAGCTGCGACGGAAGACGCTGGAGTCGGTGCTGGAGCAGTGCCAGCGCGCGCTGGAGCTGATGCGCGACGACGATCTCGGCATCTCTGTGCCGGAAGAGGTCACTGAGGTTGCGAATCCGGAGGAGGGGGAGGACGGGGGCGGCCAGGCTGCAGGCGTGGGCTGCGATGAGGAGGGGGCGCCGCCGCCGCCGCCGCCGCCGTCGGACGCGGACTACGAGACGGATGAGGTGAGGGGGGGAGATACTCGCGGTGTGCCTCTCGATTTTGTGGCCCGGGGATCCGTAGTAGATTTGAGATTTCAGGTTCCGATGTTGATGGCTCAATTTGTTGCTAATTTGTGACTTTTAGGCGTTTCGTGAGATTTGAATAATCGAAATGGTGTACTGATTTAGTTGGATAGGAGATGGTAGCGTCCTGGAATTAGGTCAAATTCACACGAAATTGCCCTATTTTGAATGGTAGTGCCACATTTTGACTACCCCTTGTTGCTGTACTGTTTCTGTGGTGTCACGTGGTATTCCGCCAGTAAGTCCAATCACAACGGTTTGCCGGAGAGAATCGCATTCTGAGTCATAGATGATCTGTGGGAAGGTGAGGCAGCTACTACCTGCATGTGTTGCTGGGTACGTGAGGGCTGTCACGGAAATTGGGACTTGAGGTCAAAGCAGGATGTGGAAGCAGAGAGGTGGGATGCTTATTGTCCAATCAAATGACCCATAAGTCATAATTGAACTAGGGAGTTACTAAAAATTGTATGAGTCTGCATATTCTCTAATCGAAAACTGAGCTAGGGAGTTCAGCAAATTTGATGAGGATACCAATTGTCCAATCAATTATTTTATAACTCATAAGCAAAAACTGAACTAGGAGTGAGCAAATATGATGAGTCACATGATGTCCTGGATTTTGGAATAGTTGAGAGGTGACTGTAGTTTCATAGTTTAGGTTATTATTTTTTAGTTACTTTTATATATGGGGATATATTTGTTATGGACCATGGATGTAGGTGTTCTTGGCACCAAGTTTACCCTTTTCAATTTTGTTTTCTCAATGACAACTGTGGGCTAGACAGTTTTCTGGCACTTTTGGTTTTGGGTATCACTTATTGGGGTGACATAAAAGCAGGGACTAGGGAGAGAGGGAAAGAAAAAAGAGAGCTTTCATTGTATTTCTTCCTTTTGTTCTGAAACTGTCCTAAATTTTGTATCTATCTCGTCCTTTACTTTGCAGCTGTGTGATCTACTTAAATCGAGGGTTGAATCACCTGAATTTCTCGAAAAGCTTGATAGCATCCAGAAGTCAATATATCAACATGGTGCAGGTGTGCATTTGCCGAACGAACCATTATTGCCCTTTGCTGGACTCGAAAGTTTAATTAGAATTATGGCTTAAAAATGATGCACACACTGACCTTTCCGCAGCATGTTACAAATTTTGTTTTATTTCACTTCTTCCAATTGAACCTGACAACTGAACAGTTCCACAATTATTCATGTAACAGTAGATGAAACTATATCATGGGATATCATAAGTGCGGCAGATATATGGGATGATAAAAGTATGAATGTTAGTGATGATTCAGAGGATGGATATGTTCTTGTTAAGCAAGAGGACATAGTTGATGGGATTGCATCCTTCATGGCTGCATACTTGTTGTCTCTGAAACAAACTAAGGTATGCAAAGTTTAGTTCATGCCTTAATTTGTGTTCTTCTCCCTTATTTCTTTTCTGTTTACCTGGATATCCTTGCTCACGCAGTCCTTCCTCATATTTAGTCTCACGTTCACAAAGAATCTTGGATTCTGACTAAAGAATCATGCTTACTTTACAGTGGCTACTGAGGTTCAGGATATATAAATATTGTTATTTACAACCATGAATTTTTATGGGGTCCTGTACATTTTTATTAAATCTATAGTGTTAGAAGATGGATTACCAATAGTTCAACACTTCAACATAGTGTCTACTCTTCATGATAGGCTTGATGTAATTTGTCTGTTGTGCTATTTATATCAACATGGGAAGGCCCGTCTCTATTCTTTCATGCCTTGATTGCTAGATTATCATCATGGAAGGGGATTTCATATCACTCATTGATTTGGAATCTTCACACTTTTAATGGCTGAAAATTTATTGTTATGCAGGACTTGACACCCAATCAACTTCAACAAGGTTACCTTTTCTTTACCTTTTTAATTCTAATGAGTTTGGTTAACTAAAAAAATCTTATGTTTGGCTTCCCACCTTTTTTTTTTGTCAGCGCTTAGCAAGACATTTTCAGCTAAAAAGAGGAAAAGCAAGCTTCAAAAGACATGGGATGGAACAAAAGTTATTTATAATATAGCATCATGGAGTACGACAGCTATTGGGTAAGTTATCCTTACTAATCAATAATCATGAACATAATTCCTCTAGAATTCTCCCAGTAAGTGATTTTATCAGATCGAATTAAGGAACGTGGAGTCCCTCTGGCCTGTGGCCAAGCTTGGGTTTCTGTAGAAACATCACAAGTTAGCTTTTCAGTAAAACTAAGCCCAAAGAATCTGTACTAGGAACTTCGACTGGAAAAATTTTCTTCCCACTCCCCAAACTAAATGGTCTGTAAGCAACAAGCATAAACTAATCCCGGTCTCATGGCAACTGGATATATCACATCACGCCCAAAGCGTAAACTAAATTAGTGAAGTTGACCAGCTGGTTGGAGCCTTTAGGGTCTGATGAGTTAGATGAGGTGCGTCAGTTGACGATAGAGATTGATTGAATGCACTTGTTCAGAATGCAAGTTTCTCTAACAGTATTTAAATAACTTATATTTCCTGCACAAAACCATTTTGGAAGCACTAACATACAATTCGAGGTAGTGGCATCCTTAGCTATAAGTTTCTGATTAGCTTGCGGATGTTTGCTATTCCTATAGCTGTTTATGTAGCTCTTAACTAATTTTGTTCCGCTCCTGCAGTATATACCAGAATCCAGCGATTCTAAAAGCAGCAACTGCAGCCTTTTGGACATCCTGCCGTGTAATATCGAAGTTTCTGTGAATTTGTGACCCTGTACACATTGTGTGAATACGGCCATGATATGACCTCCCTGTACCTCCAACATCAGGGGAAGCATTGTTGCCAAACTTTGTGGTACACTTGTTTATGATGTAATTCGATTGAAATCCACCACTGGGCCTTCACCGCAGATTCATAGCTTGTTTTGAACAGTTGGATCATGTGTGGCAGTGTGGGAAGGTGTCTGCTCAAACCACACCCATGATTGGTGATGAACGTGGTGGTGCTGATCCCTCGAATGTGGCGCGTAATCTAATTGTTGAATGCAGCTTCCTGTGTGTTTATCATTTGTATCCGACCTCCTCGGATTAATATCTCGGTACATGTAAGCCGTTTATTGTATATCAGCTGTGCAACTGAACATGGGTGTATCCATCATCCAATTGTAAATATACCGATTCGTTGAGTGACAGTATCGCTTACTTGTGTTGCTCCTGTTCATTTCAGAAGTATGATTGTATTTGTATGAAACTGTACTATGTGAGCTTACAGTGTCATTATCAGCGCATGAAACGCGCGGTAATACTACGATTCTACGTTCTCTTACCATGTGATGCGTGGAGCGAGCATAATGGCGAGGACGAGTAATGTCTTGCCGTCCGCCCATCCGCTGCGATCCCACCGCGGCAAAGCTCTTTACCGTTGCTTGCACCTCACCGCTGTCTCGCGCGGCGGCCATCCTTGCCCAGGCTAGTAGGCTACGTTTGGTCTGTTCATATTGATTTCTATAAAAATACTGTTATAGATTCTATTCATATTGACTTTTGATAGATATTTTTTTATATTAAATAATTTTTCTACAACACTTAGTTTTCAAACGAATTTTTTTTTTCCAAAATGAGGTCTGCTAGTTGATCTACAATGACTTCATTTCTATTACCTAAAATTGCACGTTATCTTTCGCCCTGCAGCCCTCTTTATAAACTGTCACATTTATAAGCTAAAACTAAAAGTCTATATGAACGGCTCGTAGGCCTAGGATTAGCGTGGAAGCAGGCAGTGCACCGCTCCAGAATGAAGCCGGCGCCACCGGGCGCACCTGTTCGGCGGGCCTTGGCGTGGGATTCCTCTCGCCAGGACATCCACCGGCTGCGGATACGTGATGGGTCTCAGCAGGGTAGCGTGCGCCGGTGCAGAGGTGCGGGAAGGGTCTCAGTCGCGGCGTGCCGTCAGGAACTCCCCGGCTACGGGCCACGCCAGGTCCACCGTGTGTGTCGCCGCTCGCCGCGGAAGGATCATTGACCCAGCCGGGAGCGTACCCGCGAAACTGATAAGCTGCTGCATGACCATGGTCCTTCGTCACAAAGCAGCGAGTCTAGATAATGAAGTTTACGAAGTAGATAACATATAACCCTCCAGAATTAAACAGTCTAAGGTACAAGATATTCTTGGTCGTAGTGTACGTGCTATAACATAAAGTACAAATCTCAGAACAAAGCAGTAAGAGAAGGAACGGAAAATGTGTTTACACCATTGCAGGGATTGTAAACAAATGAACAGAAGCCGCGCAGAACAATGCAAGATGTGTCTCAAAAATCCATCTTTCTAACAAATAACTACTAAAGCAGACTACCTAATCGTTAATCTAGTCATATGGATTTGTCCCTGTCGTTTCTCACCCTGAATGAAAAAACAGTGCAAGTGTAAACTGCGGTCATGGCTATAATGAACACTCCAGCATATGTGCACACTGCTGCTGCACAGACATAAAGGTACATGTTGCCATTTGCAAATGGAACTGGTCAACTAACAAAAAGAACCAGATGTAGCATGCATAAAAGATTGATGTATTGAACTGAGCAAAAGTCTATCCATGATAACCATTGCAGACAGTGAAATCATTCTGGTCACAGGTAACTGTTTCTATTTTGAAAGAAGACTGGGATTCCATACTCAAAAACACCATTCCCTTCTTTTCTTTGGCTTCACATGTTCTATTCAACAGTTTGAGGGGTGTGCTTGTAGTATTGTATGGACATAAGCTCTAGTAGGGATTGAGCTCCTTTATGGACAGAGGGGGCCATGGCCCCCTTCTAAGAACGTTTATTTTTACTACTTAAATACTAACATAACACTCATCTCTTCCTAAATTATCTGAGTAATGATGTTAGATTGGCCCCCTCCATATATTTTCTTCCAAGTTTTGCCACTGCTTTAGTGTTCTAGTATAACTGCAATCGCTTGTTCTGATTTCTAAAATAGAAAAAAATCAGAGCCGACATGCAGAAGGCAAGCATCAAATAAAAATCCATAAATCTTGAAGGGTTATATATGATGCACCAAAATGAAGAAGTAACTATACATTTATTTGTAAAGCATTTATTGAATACTTTAGTGAAAATACGCTCCAAACAAACAAGTGGTTCCTCATGAGCAGCAAAACAATGGTGTATGAAGTCAAGGCAACAAAAATAGGGCAATGTGATCTTTTTGTCTAACACATCTCCATTTTAATTGCTGTGGAGTAGACATATCATCACTATCTTTCACTAATATATAAACCACCATCCGAAGGTATAACAACAAAGGTGATCCATATGTAATGATGAACATCAGTATCCCCAAAAGAACAGTGGAGTAACTTGAAATGCCCTGTTAAAATTCATTAGTCAAATCAGAAGGAAAGGGGAAGAAGGGTACTTCAGAAAGTCTACCTTAAACTTACAATGAAAACTCCAACAACATCAATGCTGGTGAGACTATTTGTATTCCCAAGACCAAAATGACCGGCCATTCCCAAGAAAGCTGAGAGAAGTTTTGCAATTTATAGAAACTGTGCACGCACGCACGCACACATATATCACTAATAAAGTATAGATTCATACTTGAAGTGCTTCTTTCCGGCCCCTCATGCTTCAACAAATTTGTACTGTAGCCCTGTATGTTTTAAGTAATTTTATTGTTATTAGTGCTATTTAGCCCTCTCATCAAATGTAATTATATTATACAGTTTATTTGCCCCCCTCATTCCTAAATCCTGGCTCTACCTCTGACTGAGCACAACCTAAAATGCAAGGGGAAAGCAATGCCTATTAGAACTAATGTAGACCCTTAAATCTTTTCAGATGAGGCGGAAATTTGGTAATTCATGGCTTTTAGTGGATTGAGTTTGTTTTTCTGTCCTCTAATTTTGGTTGTATTGGAGCCTTGTAAGTTATGTCTTATGGATCCTTATATAGAGTTTCCTTTTTGTTTTTTATATTATCAATATATATCTTTATCTTCAGTAGGGTCCTCCCCTACTGTTCTCATCAATAAAACAGGTGTACACATGACTGAACTTAATGTGATATGAAATTTGTCTGTACATTCAAGCATATATAATGCAACTCAGAAGATAGAATGAATGCAAATTTTGAGTTGCTAACACTTCAAATGTAGAAATCAATAAATATCACTACAAATTAAGGCATCAGAAATAAAATTTGTTAAGCATACACATCTAAATTATTACTATAAATTCACTATTTGGCGTATTCACTAGTGGACTCTCGTAGCAATTTCTTGCAGATGTTGGAGCAAACTTCCTTTCATGTAACATGTATTCTAGAAACAGATTTTTTTTTTGCAGAAACCAGAAAGGATCACAAACAAAAAGTCCTTTGCCCGGATTATCTTGAAGGCTCATAACTACAGCATGCCCCTTCTAATCACATCATTAATCTCCTTCAGCTTTTGGGCCATCGAAACACTGTTATTTTAAACCTCAACTCAAGCTAGACACCACTCAAACCCCAAAAGGCAACATTGCCATTTCGAAATTTTAACTCAAACTAGACATTGCTCAAACTCCAGAAAGCATGAAAGATGATATCACCTCTGGCGGGCCGCCTATATGGCCAACATGATCTAAGCATAAATAGTGAAGAGTCTAAAATCATCAAAAGAAAAAGACAGAGGGGGCCGATCTAACATTATACATTTAGATAACTTAGGAAAATAGAATTAGTTTAGGGTTACGTTAGCATTTAAAGTTAAAACAAAGCTTTCATAGGGGCAGGGGCCATGGCCCCCTTTAGCCCTAGAAAAGCTTAATTTTCATTAGACATAACGAACATTAGTTGAGCACTTGGACTACATAGTTGTAATCCAAATAATTATATGTTACATCCCTTCACTGCTAGAAACCATTAGTACAAGAGTTTGGGTAATTTGGATATAATAGAAGTGAATTTCAAGAGGAATTCAGAAGAGAATGGAGGTAGAATAAGGAATAATAGAAGCAAGAGACAGGGAACAAAGCGGGAGAGCCTAGAGGAGAGGAGGCCAAAGCCAGTTCTGATCTGTTTACTTTCCTTCACAAGTGGCATGCTTGAACTCCTTTTATATGTCCATGATCCATATGGGCCAAGACTGGCCCAATGAGTCCGTGGACCTTGCCGAAGCCTAGCCAAATAACACTCTTGGGCGAGTACGTGACATTATATAGCATTATTAGTCCACAAGTAATAAAATAAATGAACATGCACCAAGGCAAGATTAAAAGTGTACCAACACATTCTAGTGTTTTGCAGCAAACTCAAATTCCAGATGACGAGAAACATTAAAATCAACCTCAACAGTATCTTTCACCTGACATGTAGTTACAAAGCAATTAACGAAGTTTTATTCATAAGAGACTAGGCTGTGAAGAACAAACAAAGCACTGTTATTATCACAAATTAAGCATCAACTTTTAATCTTAAGCGCCTAATATGCAAATATCTGTAAGCACAACCCAAATTAGCCGATAATCCCCCAAATGTTATTACACGATCACCGGGAGAATTATGTGGTTTTTGAAATATAGTGGAGTGGAGTATGCCTAAAAGATGGCAAGGAGATGCCAGCAGGTACCTAAAAACATTAAATGCCTAAGTTTGGTCTATTAGCTAATGATTTCAGTAATTTTGCCAAATTTCTTGAGAATAACATAGAGAATGTTAGGGGTGATTTCCTAAAGGGATCTGCGCTAGAAAGAGAGGGACGAAAACAGCTGCTGCTGAGACTCCGGATGCAATCAAAGAGGATAGCGGGAAGGCAATTGCTCACCTTCAGCCACCGAATTGGGATTCTCTTCGGTCAGGGCTGAAGCTCTGAGACTTCAGGTAATGTTTATCTTTCTTATTGCTTAACTTCAAAGATACAGCCTAGGACCCTTTATATTGAGGCAGCAAACCAACTAATATCATACGTAACTGAGTAGGACTCCTAACTCGGAACTAACTCTATTATGCTAAGTAGAATCTGGATAGAAGATGCCAAACAAGATTGGTTTCCTAATAAATAACTCTCCGTCCGAATAGCCGGAGATACTATTAACCATAGCCGCCCGACTATAGTCCATCACCATTTGTCATCGATGCTGCTGGTTGGATAGCAGAGGCGCCCCCTGACGCTATTGGTTGACGTCTGCGCATATAATGTTTCACCCAATACACGTCCGCAACAGGGAAGCACTAATTCTTTGTTGCAAAGTAACTGTTGAATTAGTGTTTCAGATGATAGTGAAAGCTCATTTTTTATGAGTGTTTAAACATGCAAAGTACATTCTTATCCTTCAATCACATTCCATTTTAAGAAAAGCATGTGATGCATGAGACAAGACTTACATAAAAAGTGCTCACTCCATCTTGTCTATAGAATAGAGTTGGAAACAATTTGATCCATATCTCATCTCCCAACATCACTAATTTATAACTGTAACATCCCGAAAAATTAGAAATTGTAAAATTATGGAGCCCTGCAATATTTTGCAATAAACCCTAATTTGATTTGGATTTCATGGTGTTTCTTCAAGAATTTTTGGTTGAGGTTCCCTAAAGTTGAAATAAAAAGGGAATATACACATGAGGAGGTAAATTTAAATTTTAATTTAGAATCTGAAAAGATGATCCAGAAATTAGGAGAAAGGGATTTAAATAAATCTGGAAATTATTTATGAAATTGTGCAATGAAATAAACCCAAAAATATATCTATATATATAGAAGAAAAAAATAAAATGAAAATAAAAGAGGCACCAAAATGGGGAAAACCGGAGCCAGGCCGGCCATCACCCCGGCCCAGCTCCTGCGCGCGCGCGGCCTTTCCCACCCGCGCGGCCCAATTCCCGCGTGCGAGCGCAGGCGCCACTGGCGGGCGGACCCTGCGCCCGTGTCCCTCTGGTCAGCGGGCCCTCCCGCTCGACCGCTCTCTCCCCCTGGCACGCGGGCCCGTGCCCGTTCTCTCGCTGCCGCTGGCCCCGTCTCGCGTGTCGTCTTCCTCCTCCTCCCCGCGCGACCGCGCGTGCGCCTCACTCAGACGCTTTCCTCCCCGTGGCGTCCATGCCTCAGCCAGCTCAGCCCGTGCCGTCCCGTCACCCGGTGGGAGCGTCTGCAAAGCCGTCACCGCCCCTGGCTTCGCCGCCCCCGCCTCTGGAACGAGCCGCCGCCTGCAGCTTTCCTCCGCCCGGTCACGCCGCTCGGCCGCGTGGCGCAAGCCATCTGCGCCCGGCGCGTGCGCAGCGCAAAGCTGCAGTGGAGGGTCACACTCCAAACCCCCTCCGTGTCTCTGCCCGAGCAGTCACGCGCGGCCCGGATTCCCGCTGCCCCGCCGCCTGCCATGGCTGCCCGAAGTGACAAAACAGCCCCGCCCGTTGCCAGCTCCACCCGAACGCCTATATAAGGCGATAAGCCCTCCATTGAGCTCCCCACGCCGCACTCGTTGTCTTCCAGCAGGTAATGGGACCCTGGTCCACCGTAGCCGCCGGCGAGCTCATTTCTCCCCCAACTCCGGCGAACTAACTCCCCGCGGTTTCTCTGTCCCAGAGCCCAATTCCTGGCGCTAGGACCATCTCCAGAGCGTTGCGAAGCCTCCCCTACCTTCACTCGAGCTCCCCGACGTCCGTACTTCGCCGTCACCGAGAGCTCCTTCGAGTCACCGCCGCCGCTCGACGCCGACCTACCTCCGGTCATCCTCAGTCCTCGCCGACTGCGCCACCGGACTCCCCGCAGCACCAGGATCCCCTTTGGCCCCTCCACCGGACCTCCCCGACACTCCCTCGCCGCCGGCCACCGTCGTCCCCGACTCCTCTACCCGGCCCCCTCGTCGGCATCCTTCAAAAGGATTCCTCATCCTTATAAGGTAGGCAAAGCCTCCCCGCTCACTTGGCTATCAGCGCTCTCTTCCCCCTCCCAGCTCCCCGGCCGCGCGCGTTCGAGCCTCCGGCTTCGTAGCGCCGGGTTGAGTTTTCTCCGTTTTATCTCGGTCTGACAGGTGGGCCCCACCTGTCAGCCACTGCATCCCCGAGTCACCGCTGACCGCTGGACCCCACCGGTCAGTGATGCATCCAAGCACGGATCGTACTGACATGTGGACCCCATGAACAGTAACCGGACCCCACATGTCAGAGAAACAAAGAATGAAAAAGAAAATAAACTGGAAAAATTAAAATGAATAGAGGCTGACAGTGGGCCCCACATGTCAGAGTTGTAATATTTTTGGATTTGACTGGAACCGAAAACTTTGACCGCTTATAACTTCTTCATTTTAGCTCCGAATTGAATGAAACAAATTTCTAAATTCGTTTAAATTCAAGATCTATCTAATGGAACCAGAACCATATTTTTTTTGAGTTCATTTGAATTTCTGGTGATATTTTATTGATTGGTTGTTTTTCTTTTAATGGGGTATTCCGTACGATTAAATAGCCTACGAGGCTCAAGAGGAAGATATCGAGGCAGCAGCACAAGAAGCACCAGATCACCAAGAAACCGACCCCTGTGACCAAGGTGAGTTAACACCTTGATCATTTCTGAACCTATGATTTGCAAAGTTAATTTCTTTTAAATTATGAACATGCATGCTGTTATTTTATGTGATGAAATATGTTCATTTTAAGAAAGTGGTAGTTAGATACCTATTTTAATGCTTGTTAATAAAGATCCATTGCCATGCTTGGACATGTGAACCTTGTCGCCCTAGAAAAATTCATATTATCATATGCTTTACAGTAAGTCCAAATAATTATTCCGCGGCTTAGTATTGCTAGATAAGAACGGGGGTACCTTGCTGCCCCAAAAGCAACACTTACAAAAATGTGATATTGTTTGGGGAACAGTCATGGGTGGAATGACTGTAGTAGGTGGACATATTATTTACTACCTCTGAAAAATCCCAAACTGCTTAAATACCTGGATGGAATGGTTTGGTGGCTGGTATGTGGTGCAGTGGATGCACAGAATGTGAAATGTGGTAGAACCATCCGGGTAACCTTAAGGACTGAATCTTGTCATGTCATCCCGTGTAAAACAGTACAACCACAAGTCTGTAAAATACAACTTGGCTAAGTAGACTTATCGAAACCCCGGACTCATCTCACTGGTAGTGGATTGATGGGGTTATGCTATGGCAAGGGGGCCGAAGGGACACCAGTGGGGGGTGAAGTTTTTCCGCTTTCCTAACGTTGCGGGAAGTAGGAGCCCGAGCTGCGTTAGAGTCTGGGGAAAACATCCCGCGCACAGATGGGACCCATCGCAAATGGGCGGTCACCCATAATGTGAGATGAAAGAAAGGACTAGATACTTTGAAAAGTCACTGTGATGGTCTGCTCGACCACACGTCTAAGGAATCGTGTGGGGCAACGAGTTGATTGTCTCTTGTGGTGAAAGTGTACAAACTCTGCAGAGTCAAAACTATTCGAATAGCCGTGCCCACGGTCATGGGCAGACATGGGAACTTAACTGAATATAGTTCTATTTAAAAATGTTTGGAAATTGGGAATGGAAACTTGAAGGGCGAAGGACTGCTCTGGTTTGGAATTGTCCTGGGTGTCGTCCCAGTGGTACGTTAAGCGGCTATAACGCTGAAAGATGCCATATGGCGCAGATGCCATGTAATGGTGGATGGAATCTGTGTCAACTATGAGATCAACTTACCTTATAAACAAAAGTTTTGAGTTCAAAATTTCTAGGTCTCAGGAATTTTCCTATAATTGTATTCAAAAGCACTCTCCGCAAAATAAAATGAGCCCCAGCCATCCTTTGATAGCCATGCATGTAAAATTATTGCATTCTGTGTGTTGGCTTGCTGAGCACGGGGTCAGAGTGCTCATTCTCGCTCTTGCGATACAATTCAGAAACAGGAGTTCAAGAACACTACGCCTACGAGGAGGCCCCCGCCAACATCAACGGAAGCAAAGGCGCTAATTAAGGCGTAGGCCTCGGTGGTTAGGCATAGACAAGTAGACCCTAGGCGTTGTGTACCTTTATGTTGCCGGGACCCTGGGGGCATATATTGTACACATTACCCTACTGGTCGCTTGCCTGTGGATTTGGGTTTGCTTTTGCTGTATTTCCGCTGTGCGTATTTGTAATCATGACATTTGGCCTAGTCGGCCCCTTTTGTAAACTATCACCCGACGTGGTGCATTACAGTTTATGTAATATAATGGATGATTACGCGATGTATGAAATGATTCAGCAATGTACCTGTGTGCACTAACTACTGATCCAGGGATTAGTGCAGTGAAACACAGTAAGATTCGGATTGAAAAATCCGGGTCTGACAATAACCAACTGTATGAAGCTGGTCTGCAAAGGTGTGCACATATGACAAATATAAATTATAAACTATTTCTGGTGAGATAGAGATCAATGGATGATGCAAATATAGAGGGGGTAACCCTCGACAAATTTGACCGACATCGTATTGGCGATTTGGCATACAAAGATGATGAGTAGCAGTGATGGACTTAGGATTTTTAAGATAGGTGTTTGGAGTTAACAAAAATATTGTTCAACATAAGAAGTCAAGATCCACATTAGCATAAAACAAGGTACATATTGTTCATAGTAGAGATGACATCTTGACATAATCTAGAGAAATGGTAGGTGTCAAACGTTGTAAGTTAGTTGTGTTATGAATGTAGAAGATGCAATATTATTTTTGAAAATCGATAAAGGAGATGGAAAGTGTGAGAACATACAATAGTAAATTACTAATCTTAAGGCCTTATATAAGTTTTTGTAATACATTGGAAAAATGTATTTATTTTTATTTAATTTTCAGAATAGATGTACAATTTGTCCAAATCCTAATAAACAACAAAGGAACAAAAATCTCATTAGCTTTTACACGATCAAACTACAAACAGAGGACAATATCAAACTGCAAAGAGAGATCAAACTACAAAGAGAGAACAACAAACTACAAAGAGAGGACAATATCAAACTACAAAGAGAGCATTGGCGGAGCGTGAGGCAAAAATAATAGGGGGGGGGGGGCAATTGAAAGTGCTAAACAACAAAGAAGTAATGGTAGAATTTATAACCATGGAAGTATTAGAGATTGTTGTTGTTCATAGTTGGGTCAGTACAATATCAACGCAACTATATGGAGTAAATATATGTGAACCATGAAGACTAATGCTAATTTAAGGCATGATCTTCTTTTTTGAAATATAATCATATATTTGTAATTGTAGTGTGATGCAATTTCACCTTCTATGTGTACTAGCAAGCTATTAGCAAGAAAGTCATATTCTATCTTGTTACATAGCATGTCTTAATTAATGATCTTCAAATAAGGAAATGCACGTTCATGTGTTCAACACTAGCTATTGAAACCAAAGGAGTAACAAGCAAATGAAGCATCTCAATCAAGTTGTAGACCTTATGCCATTCTAGTTGGTTACATAGATATATACCTAGTGCTTAAAAAAACATGTGTGTGTGTTGGGGGGGGGGGGGCAGAGCCCTGTTTAGCTGCCACTACGCTCCGCCAGTGAAAGAGTCAAAGAGAGGACACAAAGAGAGATCAAACTACGAAGAAAGGACAAAAAAATTTATGAGGGGACACAAAGAGAGATCAAACTACGAAGAGAGGACAAAAAAAATGAGGGGACACAAAGAGAGGACAAAAAAATTATGAGGATGAGGAATGAACGAGAAATTTCGATATTTGACACTGAATACGTGTGCCTCTCAACTTTTAACCCCCAATTCGCACGCCTTTGGAAATTTAACCCTGTCATTGCGAATTGTTTTGATTTAAGGGATTCTCCTTATTTTCTCTCCTTTTTTATTTTCTTTAATGTATTATGCAATCTGAATTGACTAAAATGCCCTTGCAACCTATCCTGGTCGGTCTGTACCATCCGCTCCGCTTATATTCCCCATATCGATCACATAAAACACAGCGACGCTCCCCAGGAAGAGCTTCTCTCTGCTCAAAGCATCTTTCCTTCACACGTAAATCTGTAAAAGTAACAAATATCGGGAAGAAGACATTTCGGTTCTCTGATTAATACATGAGGCAGAGACAGAAGGCAAGCATTTAATATTGCATCAAAGGGGTGCAGGTGATTCAGCCGTTATGAAATGAGGACAAAAAAAATGATGTATTATGTTTGCACGAATCAAGAAAAGCAAAACTATGACAACAGAAAAACAAAATGTCCATCAGCTAATAAAGTAAAAGGCCATAAATAAAATCAGCAGAGACAAGAGATTTTTATTAATAGACTCTTGAACTCCTAACTACTGAAATATTTAGTCTAAAATAAGGTAGTCTCTTTCCTTGTACAGCTTGTCAAGGTTCATGAATAAATTCATTCTCCGTGAAGAAAATTTAATGCAATAACTAGAGCATTGATAAATCTTGGAGCAAAGATGCAAACTAGTCTGTTTTCCCTGATTGGTACCAAGTGAAAATGATAAATCTCAGCTCATCCCCACGGTGGATCGGTCTGCCTAACAGTAGTACATGTTACAACATTAGTTTTGGAAGATATATAACAACAATATTGTCAGACACAGCAGTTCTATTGTCAGACACAACAATATTTACATATTTACGTGTGAAGGAAAGATGCTTTGAGCAGAGATGTGTTTTATGTGGTCGATATGGTGAATATAAGCGGAGCGGATGGTACAGACCGACCAGGATAGGTTGCAAGGGCATTTTAGTCAATTCAGATTGCATAATACATTAAAGAAAATAAAAAAGGAGAGAAAATGAGAAGAATCCCTTAAATCAAAACAATTCGCAGTGACAGGGTTAAATTTATAAAGGCGTGCGAATTGAGGGTTAAAAGTTGAGAGGCACACGTATTCAGTGTCAAATATCGAAATTTCTCGGAATGAACACATCACCTGATGGATGAGAGGACAGACCACTGACCAACTAAGCAAAGCTAGCTTGTTCTATGGTACAAATGCTTTTACCAAATATTTTGGGTGCTCAACTAAACACCCATGACCACTGTAGGTCCGCCACTATCTAGTAAGAGAGAGGGATAGGGAGGTGTTCTAACCAAGAAGATCATCATCCAAGAAGGCTTGCATATTGAAGTTAAATGCTACATCTAGAAAACCTCCAATTGCCCTGGATACCATTGCCTGAAAGCATAACACAATTAGGATTGCCGAACATTTGCACAAAAAATAGGTATCTCTAGGTAAAAACAGCCCTACTTTCAGTCGGGGCTTTGTGACGGTCGGAGGTGCAGCCTTCGCATGATAACCCACTGCTTTGCAACCAGCTAACAGAGATTGAGTGTACGACATGGACTCCATCATTTCTTTGTTCGGAGGTTTTCCACCTCTCCCCAGTACAAATTCAGCAGGTAGCCCATCTATTACCTATATTGGCATTCATAAACTCAAAAGGCCAAACATTAAAAAAGTAAGATAAATAGTCATCGAAATGTATTGGATTATGCTGTCAGAAGAACAGGCATATCAATTTAGGACATACCATCAAAACCAAGCGATCGTACATACCTAGTTTTCCTGGTGTGGATCGCACACAAAAACACAAGCGTGAATATCGTAATAAATACTGTGATCTGCGCTCAGTAGTTTTTTTCTAAAAAAAAGTGTCCACAGTACAGTTATCAACAAGCTCAACATTTGAAATCTTCGATCTCTGTGGCATAATGCAATACGCAGCAGCAGCACGAAATGAATCTAGAGCGAGGAATTGAAAACGAAGCAATGCCTTTCGCTATACAGAAATCTGACCTGATCAGGAGGAAGCGCCGGTTCCTCCCCGCCACCACCACACGACGGCGTCCGGTAGCTCTCTGCCACTGTGGATCACCAGAGGTGGGTCAACTGAAGGGGAAAAAAACCATCCAGAGTCACAGAGAAACCAGAGCAGAGCAGAGCAGGGACAGAGACGCGAACCTGAAGCCGGGGAGAGTGGGCTTGACGGGGAAGAAGCCGTAGAGGAAGAGGGAGAGGCCGGCGACCTGCAGCAGCACGGAGGCCACGGTCCAGACGGCGACAGGTGCACAGGAAGGGGAGGCCCCAGCCATGGCTTCCCTCCGCGGTGGCGATCGCCTCTCCTCTACGGCTCGGGCAAGAGCATGAGGCGGGCACGACTCAAGCGGAGCCGAAGAAGAGGATACAGCGCGGTACGACTGGGCTGAATAAAACTAGGCTTCATGAACAAGTTGGATCGCCCGGCCCGCAATTTATATGGCCCACCAAAACCAATGCAACCTCAGGCCGAAATACCAAAAATGCCCCACGGCGCGGCGCACGAGAAGCGCGGCGTTTGGGGATAAAGCCCTCGCTCGCCTTGCGCCATCGCCGCTCGCTCCGCTCTGCTCTAGGGTTTTATCATCTTCCGCCGCCATTCGGATTTTGCGGCGTTAATCCTCGGCAAGAAAATCCTCGGGGAATGGCGTCGGTGCAGCTCTTTGGTGCCGGAGTTGGCGTGGCGGCCTCCGCCGGGAAGGGCCTGGCCTCCTTCGACGCGCTCCGCTTCCCCCCGCCGCCGGCCGTCGGGGTCCGCCCGGCGCGGCGACCGTTCCGAGGCCTCGTCGTCAGGGCCGCCACCGTCGTCGCCCCCAAGGTGCGTTCCCGTGCAATGTACCTTGGTGTCACACTGCAACTGCTGTTTTGCACATGTATGGGTTGTAGTGAATTGGTTACTGTTAGTGTTAGCTGTTTCATATGCCATGGTAGAAGAGCGATGAAATCGATGGCGAGATTGCTGAGGTATGCTGGTTAATTTCCCTTGGATTTGATAATGGTGATGGAATGTATTGGATGGGAATGCAAGTTCCGTTAAGTGTACCCTGCATTGCCGTGATAGTTAGCTAATGGTGATTAGGAAATTTGAAGGTCTCCATGTGAAGGGTCTACGCTTGCTGTGTAATGCATACATGGGGATGAATTCCACTGGATTTGATGGCTGGAGTGTTGCGATGAATTGTGTCATGAATTGAATTGCAAGAGTGGATTTTATCAAGATGTTAAATTGGGGCCGAATGCAATATATTGTATACTCTTGTTTAACAGTTTAGTTGACTCTCCAGTTCTAGTTCTAGTTCTCATGTTTAGTGCTTAGCATATAGTAGTTGGTTGGGGAGGAATTTTGTAGCCTGTTTACTTGGCGAGAGTCACCTCATTTCTTTCCCCAGAAAGTTTTTTTATGCTCTACTGGTGTGAAATTATGTTCTGTTATTCCATTGCAGTATACAACGCTCAAGCCCTTGGCCGATAGAGTGCTTGTAAAGATGAAGTCTGCTGATCAGAAGACAACTGGTGGAATTTTTCTTCCTTCAACCGCCCAGTCTAAACCTCAGGGAGGTGAGGTAGTTGCAATTGGGGAGGGAAGAACCGTTGGGGATAACAAAGTGAAAGTCAGCATTCAGGTATATTGTTCTCTGCAAAAAGAGTGTAAAATTACCTGCAAGTAGCTTCTAGTAGAACTGGTGGGCTTTAGATATGGACCACACCATGGGAGAGCAGATATAGCTATTCCATCTGCCATTCATGGACCTAGAAAGTAGAAACATTGTTTCTTCCAGTACTTTGGAGCACCCGTTTCCATCTAAGATTTGCCTTTGTTCTGGTTGGTAGGTTCCAACCAACTGTTACATAAAATAAATCATTATTAGCAAGCTGTGTGCAGTCAGTCTGTTCCAGACTTATGAGTAAGAAAATCAGACCTGAAACTAACAGAATGAACCTAGCAGCTTTAGTATTGGAATTGTAGCTAATGATTTAGTCAGAAGCATCTTGAAAAGTTGGGTATGATAAAGCTGTCAAAGCACTTGTTTTACCTTTCTTGACTAAAGATTTTTCTTACTTTATGCTAGCTGTTTCAGGTTTGGCTCTTTTATGTGTTCTTCTGTGGTAGTTTGTAATACAAGCAAGCTCTTACCTCTTGTTGGCAACAAAAGAATTATATAGTAAATTGAGCATTTGTTACTTATGTAGGTTGGAGCTCAAGTTGTATATTCAAAGTATGCTGGAACAGAGGTGGAGTTCAATGATTCCAACCATCTAATTCTAAAAGAGGATGACATCATAGGTATTCTAGAGACCGATGATGTGAAAGACATGAAGCCTCTTAGTGACCGTGTTCTTATCAAGGTAGACATCTCTTATAGTTTTTTCTGGACATCTAGTTACACTAACATATTGGCTTGGATGGTGTACTGGTGTCGATTAAGTAGGCATGGCCAATTCAAGTTATAATTATTACATCGTCCTTTCTTTTAGTTATAATTATTTCCTGCTTAGCTTCCTTTTTTCTCTTATGATAGGTTGCTGAAGCTGAAGATAAAACTCCGGGTGGTCTGTTGCTCACAGAAACTACCAAGGAGAAGCCATCTATTGGAACGGTCAGTGACTCAATTTGCTAGTTCTTGTCGACATTTTTTTGTAGTCTATGCTCCATGGTATTGCATTGCCTAGTTGAAGCTTCATGTTAGAATTATGTCTTATCATCCAGTCCAAATCAAAGTTATGCAAGTTAATGATATAATTGTCTATTGGGGACAGGTCGTAGCTGTTGGCCCAGGCCCTCTGGATGAGGAAGGAAAGAGAAACCCATTGTCGGTCTCTGCAGGCAGCACCGTTTTGTATTCCAAGTATGCTGGCAGCGAGTTCAAGGGTGCTGATGGTACGAATTACGTCGTGTTGAGAATGTCGGATCTTATGGCTGTCCTCTCCTAAGTTAGATTTCACCTGGTGCGCAGGCAATGACAGCAAGTATTACGATGTCCTTTTAGTGGTCATCATTTTGTGGAAATAATGTTCCCGGCGATTGTAGACTTTGCAGTTTCTGATTATAAATTTATTGTCCCTGGGGCATAAACATTCCAAGGCAACTTGAATTGCATGAAAAGAAACCCCTTTTATACAGTTTTGCCCAAAAGTTGGGCTTATATCAAACAGTACTCATTCAAGCAATTTATCTAACATCGTTCAGTCGTTGGGGCACAAAAAATATGAGCACTGGTGGGTACTCCGATACGGACCAACTAGTAACATTAGATGACGCGCGGGTTTGCCCTCTCTTTCACGGCACTAAAGCGTAACAAGAAGTGATCTTCTGAATTGTACGGTTCAGCAGCAAAGAACAATTGATATATAGTATATGTGTCCCACGTCTATCAACCGAACAACAATAGTTAAATAATTAATCTCTCGGCTTGCAAAGGAATCAGCACCAAACTGAGTAGTAAAAGCAGCAGTTGTTAACTCAGCCTCGGGTGCAATTGGACAAACAGTGGCACGATCTTTCCAATCAGAGGAGCAACAACAATTAGGGCTATCAGAAGTACTCCTAATTCCATTGAAATAACAGCAGCAGCAATAATAGATTGGTTCCAAACTGATCTAAGGAGAACAAATGCAAACCAAAGTATAACTAGAAGTGATTTTGACCAAACCAGCAATCACTCGCCGACTTGAAGGAACTCCACGTCTTGATTTCTTCCACCAGTGAATCAACAGTTGATCACGAACAAAAGAAAGGAAATCAGTGCACAATCCCAAGAACCAATAGTCTTGATCCCACAACAAAAACTGAAACCCTAGATCGGCGTGCATGGCGTTTTATGGAGTTTTTACTTGACAAAAATAAACAACGTAGCCTCTGTTACAAGGGCACAACCCTAGTCTTTTATATGGCCACACACTGACTTGGATATCCTAAACTGAATAGGCAAAAATAAAACACGAAATAAAAAGGACTCAAACTGAAAAAAAAAGACTGGCTCATGTTGATTTCTATTGAACCAACTCAAGGGGCATTCGTATTGGCTTTTGCTTATGGCTTTTAACTACGGCTGATGAATTTGAGTTGAAAATAAATAATAATGACCGAAAGAAGTAATTTTAAGAAGTAGGATGCGAGTGGTGGGAAAGTGTGAGAGCGAGATGTGTGCACGTGACGGAAGAGAGAGGAGTGAGGTACGTGATGCACTTGTAACCCCCCCTATCTTATACTCAGAGTGAAACGGTAGTGAGAAGTTAGGTATTTATATTAGCTTTTGGTTTTTCTAAACAGAAGCCAATACAAATATGATCTTAAAAAACTCTCCTGTTTCTCTTCTCTTTCTGGCTCCCTTATTGGCTCAATTCTTTCTGGCGCTCTTCAGTATGTGCCTTCTGAGCTTCAGTTGGCAGATTTTTTCACAAAGGCACAAACCAAGGCCCAGCACAGTTTTCACCTCTCCAAACTTCATGTTGTTGATCTACCATAAGTTTGAGGGGGGTGTTAGATATGTATACATAGCTGCGTATTTACCCTATTGTATTAGGGGTTTTCTGCATATTTGCAACACCTGTACATGTATATATATTGGCCTCATAATGGACATATGCGCTATTCATAACACTCTTTTTTCCATTTTAAATCAATTTTTTGAATCATTTTCTTCATGAAATGACCTAAATGCCCCTCCTCTTCCCTTCCTCTCCTCTCCTCCCCAAGGGTATCCAGTTCTCACATAAATTATAACTAAATTCAATTAGGAGTGAATTCACCTATTGATTAATTTGTTTAGCTCATGCTTGTGTAATCGATCCAACTGGTGTCTTCGGAATGTCCTCATCACACACTGAAGCTTAACCGAAGCAACAATGAGTAGTATCACCATTAGATTAATGATTCAGGCTACGGTAAGAACCAGGATAGCACCAACAGTGCTACTAACTTCTAAAACTTCTATTAGAATATCCTAAAACATCATCTTAATCTCATACATACCATAAATTGTCATCGAGTAAACGTTAATCCCACAGATTATCATGCAATTGTCTCCTATAACAAATGATTCAATTATCAAATACTAAAGTACATTAGAACGGCTCACAAATGCACATTACCAACAAGAACCGAAGATAACTCATGAGGTGATGGCACTCGAAGCCGTCCAAAAGTCAACAAGGCTAGGCATGCCGAAGTCAACGCTATCCCAGAAAACTATCACCGCCGTTTGCATCATGGTGTGGTTCTTAGAGATATAAAGCCACACACACGTGCCGACTAACACCACGGGTAGAGGGTAGGAGAATGCCACACAAAACCTAACCTTAGCACTGGCCAAGCACCAAGGTTGCCGAAACACACAAGCACAAACATGACCGAACAAGACAGTGCAAGAACACCACCATCGAACCACCTCCAAGCTGGCAAAATTGGCGCCGCCACAACCCAAAGCCGGTACAAAAGCCACGGCCCAAGACCGAAGACACGCCAACGTCACCACTTGGATTCGGCTCAAATCCTAGAGCAATCACTCGGTGAAGGACGAAGAAGGGAGATGAGGAAACTCGATTGGATCTCACAGAACTTCGGGGAGGAGAGCCCAAACCGGTATAAGAAGAGGGAAAGAAGAGGATTGTGCTGCCAACGGCCAACGTCGAGGCCGCCGGAGTCGGGAAGGTGGGGATCGGATTTATCCCCATCTCCCTCTTGATCTGGCGAACAGAATGAGCTACAGGCTCTTATCCTCTTCCTCTCTCTCTCTCTCAATGACAAGTGAGCCTCTCTTTTTTTTCCCTTTGTTTTAATCCAAATCCAAAAATTCAAATGAGAAATTATCAAAATGCCCTCAGCGGCAACAGGTAATAGGTGGTTACCGGCTGTGCTACAAATACTCACCCTTTACATATGTCCAAGGTAAAACACCTTATATCAGGATTCCAACCAGGTCGCCTTTCTCCCTGGTGCAGTGCTTCATTTCATTGTTGGACGCGTGCCTGCGACGACAGAAATACTACGATTCTTGTAAATCTAAAACAGGCAAATTGTAAATCCATCCATCATCTCGATCGATCATGCGGATGCCTGCGTCCGTTCGTTCGTCTTTCATGATCTCCACGGGTCCATCAAATCTTGGACGGTTTACACCAAACACAGTAGTACGTACGCAGTACATCACCAGAGCAATTTATCTGAGGGAGCGCTGGTTACTACGGATTGAGATCCTCTGCCTTCAAAGTCACTGACTTTAGGTCACTGACGCGTAGCCTCACGAGTCATGAAGCTCACACGTCAGTGATCCAAAGTCAGTGACTTTGAAGACAGAGGATACGCATCCGGTTACTACTTGTTGGAGTGCTGGAGGAAAATTTTCGGCTTCACTGACCGGACTAGCTACTGGTTGGCCGGCATTGCGTTACGGATGATGGGTCTCTTTTATTATCTGTTGGACTAGATGGTTGGTTCTTCACGGCGTTTCTTTTGAAGGGAATGGTTGACGACTTCGAAGTGGCATTGGTGGTGTGCTGGTCCAATGTAAACCGCACGAATGAATGAATGATATTTATAAACCCAAGGCACGCACGGCGCGGGTACGATGAGACCCACGCCACGATCGGGGAGCAAAGCCAAGCCACGCGTCCGGGCAATCAGCCTCGGCCAGCCACTAGCGATAACACCGATAAATCGATAATGCCGCTGCAGCAGTCTCCCCATCGAAACGAAGCGTCACGCGACAAGGCACCACCAACAAGACTGACAAGGAGGCAAAGAGGAGAGGTAGCTAGGCAACGACAAATGCCGGCCCGGCCGTCCCAACCACAGGCCTGAATATTCATTCATTGCCGGTAGGGACTAGGGAGCGGAGCGGAGGTGAGGCATTGAGCAGAGCACCAATACCAGTAAGTGGTAGCCACTACCGGCGGCGGCCATGGGAGGTGGAGGTGGAGCGGAGGGGGATTCCAACAAGAATCAAGAGAGGGAGGTGGTGGTTGTGCCGGCGCCGCGGCCGCGCAAGGGGGTGGCCTCGTGGGCGCTCGACCTGCTCGAGTGGGCTGCCGTCCGCCTCGGCCACGACAAGTCCAAGCCGCTTCACTGGCTCTCCGGCAACTTCGCCCCAGTCCGCGACGAGACCCCGCCGGCCCCCGATCTCCCCGTCCGCGGCCACCTCCCAGTACGTCACCGCTCCTTAATTAGTCCTTTGAATTGATCATACATAAAGGACTGGCCTGCCAATCTGTTACTGTACTACTAGTGCAGCTACATCTGCCGTCAAAATCGCTTCTTTTCTGTAGCTTTCCTATAAATCTTTGTCTGCCTTTAGACTCGACTCAAGTCCAAACCCTAAGTTGACGACTTGAGACTCTACGAGTACACCGTTACTCACTATGAAAGATAGGAGTGCAAATATGCTCGAGAGTTGACACTAGACTTTTTTTAGTCAACCGATAGATACCTGAAATTAATGCTTGCCACCTTGTTTTTAGTGGGAACTTTTAGTCAACTTGAGATTCTAATACATTCTTCTTTCTAGTATGTCAAAAACCTTGGTTTTCTTAATTTACAGGACAAAACTAATTACTACTTAACTTCCATCCCTCTTCTTCTCATCTCCTATCTGCTTGCATCTCTTCATTGGTGTTGCTTTTTCCCCTTTGCATCTCCTGACTTCAGTGACAAAGTCACAAAACAGTGATCTCTGGAAAATGGCTACGATGTGAGATCATTACGATGATTAATACGATAGGGAAAGGTTGTTGCCAAAGTTTCTAAAAGAATTGCAAGCCATAGACCCCCTGGATTTCACTGAAGTTGCAGCTTGTTTACCTTACATTATTGGGGGCAATTATCTCATTTCGAAATTTCTCTAACAAAGCATATCATAGGGAGTACAATTGTACAAATCATAATGCCAGACGGCTCATACTGAAAATTGAAATACAACCTAGCGAACTATGTGTTTGTGAGTATCTTACCTTTTTGGTTGTGGTAAAAACACCTTTCAGTCCTATTTTACTCTTTGTCTTCACTGGCTAATTCGAGTTATGTCTGGTAGGACATGATCTGACCTTTCCATCAAACTTCTTCTGGAAGCAAATTACATTTTGGTCATATTGTTCCTTTTTGGTCGTCTTCAGGAGTGCTTGAATGGAGAGTTTGTAAGGGTGGGGCCCAATCCGAAGTTTGTCCCTGTCGCAGGGTATCATTGGTACTGACTCTTACTTGACCACAATTTTCCTTTTGTCTTAAAGACTTTATTCTGGTCACTGTTCAAGTTTCCTTCAAAAGGTTAAACGTCACTTTTGTGGTCCTAAGGGCATTTAAACATGGGCTGTTATCTTCTTTTCAATAGCGTGACAAAACCAGCGGAAACTGTGCAGTACAGTTTAATAAAATCTAAAAGTCATCCATATGTGCATTTATACATCTGCCTTGATGCACACGTGATGTGAGCACACAATTTTAGTGTAATAGTTTTTTTTTGGTAATGCAAATGTCCATCACACACTTGTTGCTTCCAATAATTAAGCGTCACATTTCTAATTGATTTCTTATTTTGTAATTTTTTTGCAGGTTTGATGGAGATGGGTATGTGATAAAACCTCTTCCATTTGGAATACTATAGATCTAGCTGTAGTGCTGTACATGTTCTCCTGTTTTGAGAACAATTCATACAACTTTATATTACCGTTTCATGGCCATATTGGCCACGCTGTGGATCACTGTTTACACCAACTTTAGCGTTTTTCTAAATTCAATGTTTCGATACCAAATTTGCAATACTATAGCTCATGGCCTTTGAGAAATCAAGCTTCGATCTACGTTTCAAAGTTGTGGGGCAGATGCGCACAAAATATCCTTAGATCAAATATGCCATACTATAGCTCATGTTTTCACTGTTATAAATAAATTTCAATTTTGTCTATGTTTCAAAGTTTTAATGCTAGATTTGCTATGCCATAGCTTATGGTATTTCCCCAGCTTTACTTAATTGGTACTGGACCTTAAAGCTTTGGAGTAGATTAAAATTTCCTTCAATGCAAATCTTCCATACTACATCTCACATTTTTTAGACAATTTTTTCTTATAGCTTTATATCACTTTTTCGTGGGCATATTAACCACAATATAGATCACAGTTCTACGTCAATTTTAGTATTTTCTAAATTTCAATGTTTTGACGCCATATTTGCAATACTGTAGCCCATGATTTTTTATGAAATAAGCTTTGAGCTATGTTTTAAAGTTTTGGGCCACCAGATATGCAAAGAGGGGCAGATTTGGCTTGCTATAGGTCACAGTTTTATAGCGATTTTAGTTATATTTTTTCTAAATTTCAATGTTTCAGCGCCATGTTAGCAGTACTTCATAGATTCAGAGCTGCTCTGTAGAAAATGATCGTCGGTGCAAATATGTCATGCTATAGCTCATGGTTTGATGCCATTTTTTTTGGAAAGGTTATCCTTTTGGTTTCAAGCTCAGATCTGTCTTTGCTAGAGCTCATGGTTTTAAGATAATTTTAGTTTTATCTAAATATTTGGCATGCTATAGCTCATGGTTTACAAGAAATTTTACTTAGATCTATGCTTCAAACATTGGTCCAGATTTACAAAATTTGTTCTGTGGTGCAAATTTGACATAATACAGCTCATGGTTTCATGCAAATTTTCTTGGAACTTCATTTTGGTTTCAGCGGCAGATGTATTATACCAAGGTTATTAAGTCAGTAAGTTGAGTCAAGTCGTCAAGGGACCGACTTGCCGACTAGTCGAGTAGTTGGTCGACTACTTGCGACTACTTGTTGACTTGCATTCAATATAGAACTACATATATTTGCTACAAGTTTTTCCATTAAAAAATAGACCAAACATGAAAAATGCAATTCATCATTTCATCACAACAAAAGAAACGGTGGAAGACAGTTAATACATACCTCCTTGGTAGTTGGCATTAACCAGAGAAATAGAGAATGCAACAGAATGCTGTAGAGATCACTCTTTTGATAAGGATTCATGTCCTATAAGACATTCTCAACTACATTGGCCAGCAGCCCCACAAAACAAAAGCGAAGTCATCAGGATTTGCAGAAAACTCAGGGATGGATTAAGGATCAAGAAACCGATACCTTGCAAGTAGTGTCAAATCCAAAGCTTGTTTAGGATGACCAACAAGGGTATGCCACTCTTGAGTCTTGACTTGACTAAAATGAAGATCCCTAATAGGCTAACACTACAGATAGAGTAGCTGAGGAGCAGAGCTTCCTTGCGCACAGAGTAGCTGCGAAGCAGAGGCTCCTTGCGCTACCGCTATGGCCATGAGAGGAGACAGAGAAGAGAGGCCATGTGCCCATGCATACCTAGTGGGAGGTGAATCCGGCTGGGGCGATGTCTAGGGTTGACGGCAGCGAGGTGGACCCGACTGGGGGCGACGGCGTGGAGTGGGAATCGGCTGGGGTGGGCAGTGGACTCAGCGACAAGTAGTGGGATCAGGCTAGGGGCGATGGCGAGGATGTCGATCCGATTGGTGGTGACAACGGGGAGTGCGGTTTGGCTGGGGTCAATGGTGGATTTGCCAAGCCGCCAAGGGCTCGGCCGCCGCTCTATCTCTGCGTTGCTGAAGGTATCAAGGTAGTAGCCTCTCTCTATGTCGTTCGTCTCGAAGCCAGCCTGAAACGGCCCAGTGTGTGCTTTCTCCCGCACGATTCACAAGTCGACCGACTACACACTCCCAGTCGGTGACTAGTCACTCCAAGTCAAGTTAGTGGGCAGCAAGCCAGCTGACTACCATAGCTAGTCGAGTCACTGCCTCCAGTCGAGCACCGCTGGCCGACTGTACGACTAGTCGTCAACTTAATAACATTGTATTATACCATAGTTCATGGTTTTTAGGCAAGTTTAGTTTTGTCTATATTTCAAATTTTCAACACCATATTTGTTGAAGTATAAGTGAATTGCCCATCTTTCCTCATCAGCTTAAGCTTTTGGGTGAACTGGCTGATGCATGAAACTTAATATGGTATCAGAGCCAAGAGGTCTCGAGTTCAAGACCTGGCCGACGCAATTAAAACAAATTAATTGCAGTCCACTTCTATTCCACGTATTAGGCCTAAGGGAGCCTACAGTGAGGGGGAGTGTTGAAGTATAAGTGAATTGCCTATCTTTCCTCATCAGCTTAAGCTTTTGGGTGAACTGGTTGGTGCATGAAACTTAATAATATTTACCATACTATGGGTCATGTTTTTTCCTTTGTTTTACTTACAACTGGAATTCAGAGAGCAAATCTAGCAAAATTATTCTTTGGTGCAAATCTTGCATACTATACACGACAGTTCTGGGACAATTTTTTTGCACAACTTTACTTTGCGATTTTGTTGGAGATTTGGTATGCTATAGATCATTGCTCTTAGTATTTTCTAAATTTCAATGTTTCGACGCCATATGTGAAATATAACTATCGGTTTTTAACAAATTAAACTTTGAGCTATGCTTCAAACTGTTGAGGTGGTTCTGCAAAAAAAAAAAATCTTAAATGCAAATAGCCATGTTATCTCATGGTTTGATGCCATTTTTCAAAAAAATATCTCTTGTACTTTCAGGGGTATATTTGACTTGGTATAGCTCAAGGCTTTAACACAATTTTAGTTTTGTCTAAATTTCAATGCTTCAGTGCCAGATTTGGCATACACAGTTTTTGGGAAAAGATACTTACAACTTTACTTCAATGACTTGTTTTCGTACATTTTTCTTGGATCTTCATTTTATTGTTTCAAGGGCAGATTTATGATATTATAGCTCATAGTTTGAAGGCAATAACTTTAGCTATTTTAAGGCAATGCTAGCTTTATCTAAATTTGAATATTTTGATGATAGTACAAGTAATATAGCCCACAGTTTTCAAGCAATTTTTGGGGATGTTCGTATTGGCTTCTGCATCTGGCTTCTGCTTGGAGAAGCTGGAAAGCCAATATGAATATACGGTTTCTTAAAGCGGCCTTTTCACTCCACTTGCTCCCGTCTCGCTTCAAGGATAAGGCAGGGTGTCACGGGATCATCACGCACCCCACTCCTCTCGCTTCCTTCTCGCGCACGTATCTCTCTTTCATTTTTCCCACCGCTTATGTCTTCCTTCTAAAAGTCACTTATTTCAGCCACTACTATTCATTTTCAGCCAAAAGTCGGGCCTCTTCTTTTTAGTTTCTAAAAACTGTTTTTTGGCTTTTCTACAGTAACTAGCTTTCAAACGAAATGTCTTTTTAAAACAGTGTCTACAAGTTGAATGTAGTACATACTGTAGCGACTTTATTTGTATTAGCTAAAGTCGTATGCGAGTTTCTGTTACTTCATACTCTCTTTTACGAACAGCCCAAAACCCATAAGCCGAAACAAAAAAGAATACGCCTGTCATCAGCCGCAGTCAAAAGCCATCAGCCACATCCAATATGAACACCCCCTTAATTAGAACTATAACTTCGAGAATTTGAAGCTGATTGCCCAAATAGCTCATGGTTGAGAATTTGGAGCTGATTGTCCAAATAACTCATGGTTTGATGGAGTTTCTCTTAGAACATCATATTATGGTTTCTTAGGCGGATTTATCAGATCATAGCTCAAATTTCAAAGAACTTTTACTTTTTATTTTGAACTATATTTCGATGTTTTCTATCTGTATTGAAACTACCGATACGCGTCTTTTACACAATTTGCTTTACTATCTGCAATTTTGCTGTAATTTTATGTACAGTAATATTTTGACTTTTCCTTTGCAAATGTGACATACGATACCTTATTTTTCGAGACAATGCATCTTTTTTTCTCGAACGCGCAGGAGAATCTGCCCCCAAAAATCAATTTGTACTAATTACCAAATATAAGATTTATAAAAACCTCACTTGAAGATGCATTGTCTCATTTGGTGTTTTTAGTCAGGAGACAATGCATCTTCAAGTGAGGTTTTTATAAATCTTATATTTGGTAATTAGTACAAATTGATTTTTGGGGGCAGATTGTATACATCTAGTCAGTATTTGGCATAAGCATTCGAGTTTAGCATGTGTTTTGCAAAAGAACTTGGATCCTGTGTAAAAAGCTTTTTTTCAGCTTGGGAAAGTTTAAATATTTTCCTGTTCATTGAGCATTTGTTTTCTTAATCTGAAAAGTTTTATGTGTGACTAAAGTGGTTCCCTCATATGTTGCAAATTTTATCTTTGTGGCTCTTATTGTGTGTTTATATTTTGAGTGGACGGTATATTCTATTTGAATCACTTCGCTCTGACACATAGATGATAACTGTTCTATTCTATTTGAGTGACTTCTTGATGTTGTAAGTGTTGGCGGGGCGTGGAATTTATGCCTGGTTGTCTAAGTATTTGAGAAGCACTAGATAATTCATTGGAGTGGAAGTTATCCATTGGTTCCTGAAAGTATATCGTTACAGCTATCCTCCGACATTACTGTCATGAAGTTGCCTCCACCCAGTTGGTGACAAAAATAATGAAGTGACTGTACAATTGACACCATGCCATGCTGGATGATCAGCTTAACAGTACCATTCCATTTGGAATTTGATTATTTTCGGTCCTCATCAAAAAAGAAAAACATGAAGGACCAGAATGATAAGCATTTGAATAATCTTTTTTGGGGGGCAAATTGCTCCGTACCATCTCAAAAATCATTTGAGTTGGAAAATACCATGCGATGGTATTTTCCAAATCTGCATCTTGCGATGGTACTGAGCAAATTTTCTCTTTTTTCTTTTTGGATAGAGATTTAGGAATGTAGCGAAGAAAGTCATGCGAATAATCATTAGGGTTTGCAAACTGTTTTATATGTACATAAGATCTTCTTTGTTTCTTACAGAATGATCCACGCAATGCGTATTAAAGATGGAAAAGCTACCTATGTATCAAGATATGTGAAGACTTCTCGCCTCAATCAAGAAGAGTATTTTGGTGGAGCAAAATTTATGAAGGTAACTTTACTTGTTTAACTAACCTGAGAATGTTCTTACTTCTTAGCAATTAGCCAATTATTACTGTAATACTTTCTTCCCCCCATCCCCAAAGTGTGTTCTGTCTAGCTTATCGGTGAGTATAACTTTTCTACTTGGTTCATTAAGATTCTGATACATACTATGCATATGTTTAACTTAATCCACCATTTACGCTTGGGAATATTTGTTTTTAATCAGCTTAGTTCTTAATGACATAACTAATCAGATGTCCAACATAATTTTCTTTAGTATACTTTTGGTGCTTGCAAATCTGCCTGTGCTCTCACCTAGGGTTACAATATGTTGAATTATTTTTGTTAATTTCGTCTGCTTGTCAGTTGTCAACTTGCCATATCTCCATAGAGACCTCTCTTGTGATGTCATCTTAGTTTCTTTGCTGCTGCACTGCTGGCATGTTTGGACTTTGGACACTAGTTTATTCTGGCTGATGGCATCAATAAATGATAATATCATGAATCATCTTTACATTGTACCATCTGACAATTTAAGGCTAACATTGATCCTAGTAATTCAAAACCCCTAACTCTCCCGATCCCCAGTGGGTTTAGTGATGGCCACCTACAAAATCAGCTGTACATGCATGTGATGTTTTTCCCTTGATATTTACAGATTGGAGATCTGAAGGGGTTTTTCGGATTGTTTATGGTCCAAATGCAACAACTTCGGAAAAAACTCAGAGTCTTGGATTTTACTTATGGATTTGGGACAGGTACCTCTTGATTTTATCCATTGCCTATCAATTATATAGGGCATTATCTGTTGTGAACCTTAATTCATAACGGGATAAACATCCGTCGGAGGGAGGTCGGATGGCGACGACTTGAGGTAGAACGGCGCTAGATGAAAGAGAGCACTGATTAGAAAGGAATAGATCTATAGTAGCCGGTCTAAGGGAGAGACCAGAGCTAGGAATCAGGGACTTGGAGAATACTTCTTCGTTATTCGTTGCCTGATGATAATGAATACATGCTGTCCCTTTTATATGGATAACTCGACTTGATCTCTAAAAAATAATATCTATTTTTAAGAAAACATATCTCTAATAGATAGAATATATATATATATATATATATATATATATATATAAGATAATAATTCATCTAATAAAAAAAACTAGACCTGCGGGGGGTTAGACGGCCCCTGGGCATTTTGCTTAAGAGAAGATCCTCTCACGTAGATCTAGAAAACCCCCGAACCCCTGCTCCACCCTTACACAGGGGCACCGTTGCCCGCGTGAGAAATGACCAATGACCTGGGCCGGGCCTTAGACCTGTGCTTTGGTGTGGTAGCAGGCGAGGGGGTTTTTTTACCCCCAGACCTGAAATTCGCCCTGCGGGATTCGAACCCAGGACCTGGGGGGTGCTACTGAGGCGCTCTAACCACTGGGTTAGAGACCCGTTCGCTAATTCATCTAATAAGAAAACTAACTATTCTTATCTCTATCCTAACTAATCTAATCTTACCATGCACAGCTAGCACCGTGGGTTACTGTTCATGGGTACTATTCACACGCATGAATGAACAATATTTTTAGCACATAACAACTTCTCCCTCTTCGATGACAACTCATTCTCGAGTTGTGGTGGCGGCCATGGTTACAGCCCTTGATAGACCTAATCTGGCGAGCAATTGCGATGCCTCGTGTGGGAGATCAGCAACGTGTTGATGATGATTGATGGCGAAGGCGCGGGGGCCTTAGCGTTCCTCAATGTCGAGGAGGCTGCCGGCGACGAGGGCAGCCAATGTGGAATAGCAGTGGCACGCTTCATGGTAAGCAGAAGTCATGAGAAGGAATCGACTACTCTGATACCAATTGTTGTGAACCTTAATTCGTAACGAGATAAACATCCGTCGGAGGGAGGTCGGACAGCGACAACTTGAGGTAGAACGACGCTAGACGAAAGAGAGCACTGATTGAGAGAGGAATAGATATATAGTAGCCGATCTTGGGGAGAGACCAGAGCTAGGAATTAGGGACTTGGGGAATACTTCTTCATTATCCATTACTTGATGATAATGAATACATGTCCCTTTTATAGAGATTACTTGACTTGACCTCTAAGAAATAAACTATATTTTTAAGGAAACATATTTCTAATAGATAGAATATATATATAAGGTCGTAAACCCATCTAATAATTAAACTAACTATTCTTATCTCTATCTTAACTAATCTAATCTTATCATGTGCAGCTAGCACCGTGCGTTACTGTCCATAGATACTGTTCATGCACATGAACAGTGCACATGAATAGTATTTTCAGCACATAACATTATCTCACTGAATGATGTATATCTACATATCTTTCATGACCATTTGATTATAGCAGCAATTTGTTTATCTGTTACCTACCTTTTTCAGCTAATACTGCACTTATATATCATCATGGTAAACTCATGGCCCTGTCGGAAGCAGATAAGCCCTGTAAGTTCTCAACCCATTATCACATTTTTCCATATCCTCGTACATATACCATTGGAAATGCAACAGTATGGGGTCTTTTTTGACAGTTGTGATTGTGTTAGCTAACTTTTGTGTAGATATAAAATGGGTGAAATTTCCCCAAAATTGACCAGAAACGTTACCTACCTTGTGGCCAACAACACAAAATAGTAAAGAAATCAAATTGCTGATATTTGTAAAGCAGTATAAAGTATTTCCTGAGTAATTATATAAAATGGGTGAAATTTCCCCAAAATTGACCAGAAACGTTACCTGCCTTGTGGCCAACAACACAAAATAGTAAAGAAATCAAATTGCTGATATTTGTAAAGCAGTATAAAGTATTTCCTGAGTAATTATTGTATTATGTTGTGCACAATTATCATTTCATATGTAGTGTAAGACACCAATCACCATATGTTGTGGGGGATTGTTGTCACATACCGTCTACCGTAGGAATGCTGATATTTTCTCATGGCAAATTGTGCATGCTACATGAATTTGTTTTCAACTTACATCTATGAAAACTACGTGTACAGATTGTGATAATTGTTACAGTTTTTTGCAACTTGTTATCACCCACAAATCCCACATCCATCTCAATAATTGTGCAACTGTGGAACATGAGTTTCTATGTTGGTTTTCAGATGTCGTTAAGGTCCTTGAAGATGGAGACTTACAAACTCTTGGATTGTTGGATTATGACAAAAGATTGAAACATTCTTTCACTGCTCATCCAAAGGTTGACCCATTTACAGGTAAATTACAGTGACTAGTACTATTTTGTGCTTTCTTTTTCTCCCTGACAATCGTTTTAAATGTTGTATTTACCCTTCTTTCAGATGAAATGTTCACCTTTGGATACTCACATGAACCTCCTTATTGTACATACCGGGTCATTACCAAGGACGGAGTTATGCTTGATCCTGTGCCCATAACAATACCAGAATCTGTAATGATGCATGACTTTGCCATCACAGAGAATTATTCTATTTTCATGGACCTCCCTTTGTTGTTCCGTCCAAAGGTGCGTGATGTTTATGCACACTCTTAGCAATTTATGTCATCAACATAGATAATTAAATGATTAATTGTTTCCCCCTGTATCATTGTGCTAATAAATAAACATAGTATTGTTCGTAGTACATCTGAAGAACATCATTGCCAACAAGAACCTGTTGAATAAAACCTGGGAAAACTGTTTCAGCTTGTACAACTTTTTAGTTTTTAGTCAACACGCCTTTTTAGTAGTTTACTGATTATAGAATCCTAGGGGAAAATCCATGTACATGTTTTTCTTAAGATTGGCATGTGAAAAGCCTTCTTTCTATATGTTTTTTCCACACCATTTTTTTACATTCAGTTGAAGGATGTCCTAGGGAATATTTGTTGCATGGGATAGGGCATGTGTTCGTTCTGGCAGTTGGTTAATGGTACGTACACCTCTTCATAATTTGACTTCTGTTGCTCTCCATTCTTGTATAAAGGAAATGGTGAAGAATGGTGAGTTTATCTTCAAGTTTGATTCTACAAAGAAAGCTCGCTTTGGTATACTCCTACGCTATGAAAAGGATGACAAACACATCAGATGGTTTGAACTGCCCAATTGCTTCATATTCCATAATGGTATGCCATCTGTAACCTTATTCTTGAACTATGAATGTATTCTTTTTATATCATTTATCATGAATTCACGATATACCCAGGGAACAGATGAATGTATTGCAAACTTGAAAAAAAAAGGGAAAAGAATATGATTTTCGGGCAGTTCTTTATCAACTTAGCAAAGCTGTTTGGCACCTGGGCAGAAATGGAACTGATATCAGCCTGTTCATGGGGATGAATTATTAGCATTTACTCTTGGCGCATCTAAATAGGGAGTGCTTTGTTTGCAATGTGAGAACAGAAAAACAGAAACAAATAGTGAGAAAAAGGAAAAGGAAGATAATTTTGGAGAATGAATAATATGATGAAGAGAACCAAAGCTCAAGCCATTTCTTGTTACTTTGTTAGATAATTTTGGAAAATGAATAATGTGAAGAAGAGAACAAAATCTCAAGCCATTTCTTGTTACTTTGTTAGACTATGCAGCTCCATGTATTGCATAATCTAATTTGAACAGTATCAATTCTGTGAGGAAATGATATTATCAGTATTTCATTTCATGATAGCCAATGCTTGGGAAGAGGGTGACGAAGTCATTCTAATTACCTGCCGCCTCGAGAATCCAGATTTGGACAAGGTGAACGGTTACCAAAGCGACAAGCTTGAGAACTTTGGGAATGAGCTGTATATACCTGCAATCTCAATCTTTATTTTAATTCCAAGCAATGCAATCCTTGGCCTGATGTTATATTTTGTAGGTATGAGATGAGATTCAACATGAAAACCGGAACTGCTTCACAAAAGCAATTGTCTGTTTCTGCTGTAGATTTTCCTCGAATTAATGAGAGTTACACTGGAAGGTACTTCTATTGGAAGTTTCAATTTCAAGAAGTAATTATTCTTTGTAGGATATCATGTGCAAGATGCTTATTATCTGTTGCATTATCCCCCCCCCCCCCCCCTGCCGCGATAGTCAGATTATCAAATGTCAAGCACTATCAACTTAGCATCACGAGCTTGTATTTAGATGCCTCATGAAGCTGTCCTACTTTTTAATTTGTTACCTTGTTGAAAGCAGAAAGCAGCGGTACGTCTACTGCACTATACTGGACAGCATAGCAAAGGTGACTGGCATCATAAAATTTGATCTACATGCTGAACCAGAGAGTGGCAAGAAACAACTTGAAGTGGGAGGAAATGTGAGAGGTATATATGATTTGGGACCTGGTAGATTCGGTTCAGAAGCAATTTTTGTACCTAAGCAGCCAGGTGTATCTGGAGAAGAAGATGATGGTTATTTGATATTCTTTGTGCATGATGAGAATACAGGGTACTCCTTTCCTTCCCTACCTCTCATGGGCGGTGCATGATTAATTGCTTAAGTGTTAAACACATAGCAAGCCTGAAATGTTATTAGTTGCTCTAGTGACACGCAATGCTTTTGTCACTAAGCTTTAATTTGACTTTTGTATGGTGGATGCAGGACATCTGAAGTAAATGTGATTGATGCGAAGACAATGTCTGCTGATCCAGTAGCAGTTGTTGAGCTACCAAACCGTGTTCCTTACGGATTTCATGCCTTCTTTGTAAATGAGGTACTAAAATGTTCTACTCTTTTCTCCCGCTACAACCTACAATTTGTTGTGACATTTATGAAGTATAGTTTTGTTTTGGCAGCTACACCTTTCTGTCATTTCTTGTGTAGTCACAAGTCACAACTTGTGGTTTTATTAGCAATATAATTAAGCCTGAAATATCTTTTCGAATGGACAGAAAAGAGAACACACCATATCTAGCTTTACCTGCATGAAATTCTTTTGTGTTGCACTGTACATTTAGAAAAAGAGGTGACACCTTCCAATACTCAAAAGCACTGATGATTATGGTTCAACTTGCTCTGAAAAGCAATTGACAGTTGTTTAAGCTGGTATGCTACACGGTGACATTTAAGCTTTCCTTATGTTGTTTTTGACATTGGAACAAAATCTCGTTTCTTTCACAGGAACAACTGGCACAACAAGCAGAGGGGCAGTGAACTGACTCGGACCTGCAGATTCTTCTGCACTAGCGCACGGTGGCCCAAGGAAAACAAAGGGTGGTACATAGGATGTAATAATTACTCTCAAATAAGTATGCAATGAATTGCTATAGACATGTATGTTGTGTATAACTTATTTTTCGCTATCAATGAAAATTGTTAGCTATCTTACTGCTTGATTGCTTGCTTACTCCGTATTTTTGACAGGAAAAAAAGGTTGCTTGCATCATGCATGGATGCTGCATGCATGCCATGTCATTGTTCGCTTATGGCTACAAGTAGTAGTACAAGTCGACATCCAAGCCATGCTAGCGCGCATATGTTGAGGCGTAATCGTAATACTCGTAATCGGCTTGCAGTGCAGTGTTAGAAAGCCAGTAGAGACTGCTTTTTCTTCAGGGTTCATTCCGACTTGTCGGGCGGTAACTCAAAAGTTGTTGCAAGTTTGCAACACGGTATCAAAGAAAAGATGCCGTTGGATTGGTGAGGTCATGGATTGACCTCACGCGACGAGTGATGCTTTTCTTGGTGTGTTTCTCTCTCTTTCTTTTTTATTTTGAGAGCGACGACCGATGCTTTTTGCCCAACTCTTAAACTGGAATAAGAGGAAATGATGGATCATTCTGAAATTGATGGATGAACAAAGAAGATGACGGTATGTGCTATATTTCCCACCGCTTGGATTGACTTGGAGGGACACATGGACGATCGATTTGTGTTTAATAACTTATGAGGATCGATAAACCATGTTTTTCTAAACTATTTTTCTCGAACACGCAGAAGAGCTGCGTATCTTTGTATTAAGAAGAAGAAAAATCAAGGATACAAACAACAAGACTCACACACTCACGCCGGGGGGGGGGGGGGGCAAGCTACAAAAAGAACAAAAAACGACCACACACACCCGAGACCAGACCAAACAGTATCAAGAAGCGGGGCAATCAATGAAGTGATGCCCTTAGCTCCGGCCAAACCCCAAAGCCTCATTTCCTCAGTGGCCATTGCCAACACAATTCTAACATCAGGAGCAACCCCGTCAAAGACACATTGATTGCGGTGATTCCAAAGGGACCAAGCTCCAAGAATAATTATGGAATTGAGGCCTTTCCGCACTTGTCTACCAACAACCTCGTCTGAATGTGACCACCAATCTTCAAAGGAGGAAACGCCCGGCTGAGGAGCAAGGTTCTGAAGACCAACTTTCTGCATCAGCTCAAACCAGAATTGCCGAGCGAAAACGCAGGAGACCAAGAGGTGGTTAATGTTTTCCTCTTCCTGGTCACAAAGTAGGCAGCTTGGGGGATGTAGCAGACCGCGTCGAGCCAGACGATCAGCGGTCCAGCACTTGTTATGGGCAACTAGCCACATAAAGAAGCGGCATTTGTTTGGAGCCCAAGTCTTCCAGATTCTCTCCCACGGGCTGAACGCAACAGCTCCTTGAAAGAAGCCAACATAAGCAGATTTTGCTGAATAAACACCAGAAGAAGCAAGCCGCCATATGTGTTTATCTTCTCTCTCAGGCTGCAGCTCCACTTGCGAAATGATGTCCCATAGGCTCAAGAAATCAACTAGGGCGCCAACAGAGAGCGCCCCTTGCAAATCAAAAATCCAAGCGTGATCAGAGAGAGCTTCTAAAACTGATCGTTTAACTGCTCTTCTTTTGGGGACCAAGGCAATTAAGCGGGGAGCAATATCCATAATTCTTTGACCATGAATCCATCTGTCCGTCCAGAAGAGGGAGCGAGATCCATTCCCAACCTCAGTGCACGCTGCCATTGAAAAGAAGGAACGAACGCAAGGATGAACATGCATCGGGAAGGAAGACCAAGGGCGACCAGGTTCAGTTTTTTGTAACCAAAGCCAGCGCATCTGAAGCGCCCAGCCCAACCTTTGGAGGTCAGATAAACCAAGGCCACCAAGCTCAGGGGGCGGGTGACCTTGGGCCAAGCCACTAGACAGTGCCCTCCTTTTAAATCTTTTCTTCCTCTCCACAAAAATCTTCTACGAATCTTGTCAATTTCCTTAATGGCCCATGGAGGAAGACCAACTGCCATGGCTGAGTAGACCACCATGGAGGTAAGAACATACTGCACAAGAGCTCTTCTACCAGCCCTGTTTAGCCAATCAGCTTTCCACCCAGGGAGACGGTCAACAATCCGGTCGATGAGGGGCTGCACTTCTTCACGAGTGAGCTTCTTCAAAGAAAGAGGCAATCCTAGGTATTTGCAAGGCAACTCCAGAACCTCACAAGGGAGGTGTTCTTGAATGGAGACAACATCTGAATCAGCACACTGGATGGGAAAAATATTACTCTTCTGCATATTTGTCCTTAAGCCCGAGGCCTCCCCAAAAAGGTGAAGAATTCCCATGGTTGTATCCAAATCTGTAGCAACTAGTCTGAGAAAAATGACAACATCATCAGCAAATAAGGAAATCCTATGCTGCAGAGCTCTTGTAGAAAGGGGTTGCAATAATCCTTCAGCTGATGCTTTAGAAAACAAGTTACATAAGACACCCATTACAAGAATGAAGAGCATAGGGGAGAGAGGGTCCCCTTGCCTCAATCCACGCCTATGGAGGATAGTCTCTCCAGGATTGCCATTCAGGAGCACCTGTGAAGATGAAGAAGCAAGCAACCCGCTAAGAATGTCGCACCAAACTGTTCCAAACCCCAGTTTTCTCAAGACCTCAATAAGAAAAGGCCATGACACAGAATCAAAAGCCTTTGTGATATCCAATTTGAGGAGAATGCTGGGTTGCCTTTGTTGATGGAGAAATCTTGCTGTTTGTTGCACAAGCATAAAGTTGTCTTGGATGAAACGGCCTTTTATAAAAGCACTTTGATTTGGGCTCACCATCTGATGCAAGCGACCAGCCAATCTATCAGAGAGGATCTTTGTCACCAATTTGGCAAAACTATGCACCAAACTGATGGGGCGATAATCCCTAATATGCAAGGCTTCATTCTTCTTCGGGAGGAGAGTGATAAAAGCTGAATTAAGCAGTCCCAAATTAGCGACTTTCCTGCTCCAAACTGCTGAAAAGGCTGCCATAATATCCAGCTTAATAATAGGCCAACAAGCTTTATAGAACCGCCCTGTGAAACCATCAGGTCCAGGAGCTTTATCTGAGGGCAAATGGCAAATTGTTTCCCAAACCTCTTTTTCAGAAAACGGAGCCTCAAGAGCCGCAAGATCATGAGAGTTTACATTCAGCTCATCAAGATTAATTGTGTGCTCTCGATCCACACAAAGTCCAAGAAGATTATTGTGAAAATCATAAACAACTTTCTCCTTGTCATCATGGTTTGTGAGAACTATATCATTGTCAACAAGCTTGGCAATGAAATTCCTCTGCTTGCGGTGTCTAGCATGGGCATGAAAGAGTGCAGAATTTGCATCTCCCTCCTTCAGAAATGTAATCCGTGACCTGCTCCTGACAATGGTTCTCAAGAGAGAGGATAAAGCGAGGGAGTGCCTTTTAAGATTGTTGCATACCCAAGTCTCCCCCTCTGATAAGTTTCTACTGTCACGAGCAATTTCCAGCTGATGCAACACCTCTCTGGCTAGAGCAAGCTGAGACTTAACATGGCCAACATTCCTCTGACTCCAGCTCTGAAGCTTTCTAGTGGTTGCTCTGAATTTTCTGGCCAGTGTGACAAAAGGACAGTGGCTCGCTCGGACCGACTCCCAAGCGCAAGCAACAACATCCTGAAAACCATCAATCTTGGTCCAAAAAGACTCAAACTGCAATCTCTTTTTACCCGGCCTGACACCCTGCAGCCCCAGCAAAAGGGGGCAATGATCCGAGCCATCAGAGGAAGTGCTCTGCAGCAAGCAATGTGGAAAGAGAAGTTCCCAATCCAGTGAGCACAACATCCTGTCCAGTTTGACCAAAGTTGGGGAATCTTGCCCATTAGACCATGTAAATTTGCGTCCAAGAAGAGGGATGTCATTTAAGGCAAGATCATCAATCATACGCCTAAATCTGCCCATCATTGCACGATTTGAAATATTGATGTTCTTATCTTCATCCTTATAGATTAAATTAAAGTCTCACATTATTATCCAAGGACCTTGGCAATTTGCTCTGATTTCCCTCAGTTCTTGCAGAAAAGGAATCTTGTCTTCATTGCTTTGTGGACCATAAACACAAGTTAGCCACCATGCTTCATTGCCGTTAGGACAGAACTGCACAGATGTGCTGAATGAGTCGATCTTGTGAGCACCAGCAGGACCAATAGAATGCCTCCAAGCAATGAGAATACCTCCAGAAGCACCGACCGAAGGTAGCGCAATATGATGATCAAAATCAGAGCCTAAAGTGGAGAGGATAGTTCCCTGAGAAATCTCTGACATTTTTGTCTCCTGAATGCATACCACATCGACCTGAGCAGAAGACACAAGAGTATGTACAGCATGTTGTCGCGCCCTGGAATTGAGGCCACGAACGTTCCAACACAGGATGTTTGAAGGATTCATTAGGACACCAATAATCGACCACAGGGGAGCCAACACAAATGTCAGGGGTTTATGCCGGAATGACATCCTCCTCCGGCGGCGCCCAACCAAAAAGGGCAGTCAACACCTTGACATGAGCAGCGGATAGAGGTTGGCCAAACAGCTTGCTGTAATCCTCCTGTGCTTGCTCATCAATCCCTTCCCCGTTCGCCGATAATATCCAGAGAACGCATCACCAGCTTTCTGACACGGGTATCAACTGGGGATTCAAGCCCAATGCCAGCGATCCTTCTACTACGCCGAGGAGGAGCGCCTGGAAGGCGAGCGCGGGATTTCAATCTTGTAGCTCTTGGGGTGGGAAGGATCTTTGATGTCTTACGCGTCAGCTTAGCAAAGAAGATCGACTCTGTCTTTTGGGTCCCAGGGGACTGTCCCAATGTCCGTGCCATTGGAGAGGGAGAAGCAGTGGCGGCTCGAACATCATCTAAGGAGCCAACTTTTTGATGCCGGAGACGACGCCGCGAATACGTCTTGGAGAGAAAACGAGCGGAACCGATCTTTCTGGCTGCAGCGGTAGCCACAGAGGGCAGACGCGGTTCCTCCACCTCGAGCACAGCAATTGAATCCCCTTGCACGTGGCCAGGCTGAGGCCCAAGAGCAAGCGGAGGCACCACAGCATCCAACGGCCCCACCAGGATAGAAGACACCTTGGGAACAGACGCCGAGGGGACAGGAGTATCAGCATTGTGCATCGAGCACTCTTGGGACCCTTTGGGCTGAAAAGCGCCGTCTTAGGAGATAATGATTCTGAAATATCGCCATCAACTAGAGAGGGAGTCGAGGAGGCCACCTGGGCCACACCTTGAATGCATGCCACGTGGCCCTCTACTGCTCTGGGCCCGAGGTGGTCCTTGGCAGGCATGCGAAACGTCGTTGCCCCGCTGGAGGCAGGTCTGACCGGCATCTTCGAGACTCATCAGCGTGGTCATTATCCCCCTGAAGATGTGGGAACGACGGTGGGCTAGGCGAATCCCCGTCTGGTTGGAACGCGAAGGAATAAGAGATGCCGACGACATACTTGAGCGAACGTTTCACCGGCGGTGCCTCCTCCACGGCCACCGGCGGCACCACGATTTCCAGAATCAAGGCCGCCGGAATGTCAGCAGGACAGGAGCACCAACCAGAGACCCGAAACTTCCTCAAGTCATCACGAGCTAAAGTCTCTGGATGAAGACGCTGAACCCAACAATGAGGACTGAGGATTTGCTCCGCAACATCCATGCTCCAAGCATGAGTAGGGACGCCAGAGAGCTCCAAGTTGACCAGCACGGGCAAGGATCCTCCTGTGGCATGAGCCAGTGGAGACCACTGCCTGAGAATAAGACGATAGTTTGCAGCTCTGATAAATCCATCCTCGCCAAATACCCGAGCAGCAGTTTGGCGATCACGCAAGGCGAGCAAGAAATCTTCAGGAGCCAAAGGAGAAAGCTTGAAACCATCCATCTCCAGATCAAAACGGTTCATAAGGAGAGCTACCACAGCATTCGTTGAGGCTGCCAGCTTGTCACCAATGACAGTGACGAAGAAAGCATGACGAAGAGATTCTTCTGCCCCCGCAAGGTCGTCAGACTAGCCAATGAGGCACCGATCCAAGGAACGCTCGTCAGTAATGGCTTCAATGGCCGGTGCCACACCGGCGTGAACAGGAGCCGGGGCACGAACGGCCTCGTCATACACAGACTGCTGAAGGAGGCGCACCTGGCGCCCAGAGGACCTTCGCCGACGTCGGCCACGCCGGTGAGGGCGACCATTACCACCACCGACATCGAAAGGCTGCCCAGACATGGCCATGCCTCCAGCCCGCGACGCGGACGAGGCAGCGGCCACTGGCGCAGCCACAGGCGCCGAGATACGCCTCCAGACCGAGACTCGCCCTGCGGTCGAGGTAGCAACACCTGCACCCGAGCGGCGAGGACAAGCAGAGGAGCGACCATTACCACCACCAACATTGGATGGCTGCCCAGACATGGCCATGCCTCCAGCCCGCGACGCGGATGAGGCAGTGGCCACTGGCGCAGCCACAGGCGCCGAGATACGCCTCCAGACCGAGACTCACCCCGCGGCCGAGGTAGCAACACCCGCACCCGAGCGGCGAGGACAAGCAGAGGAGCGATGACCAGAGCCCTGGCATCGGAAGCAGCAGACCAAGCGTCTACATTCCGCGGCGCGGTGAGAAGGCGAGAAGCAGTTGAAACACTTCCCACGCAGGTCCGCCGGCACCGGAAGTTGAAAAACTCGAGAGGCTGTAGCCAGAGGAACACGGCCGCTCCTCCGAGGTCGACGACGACCAATCACCTTGTGCCAGCCCTCCGCGTCTGGGCCTCGAGTCACGTTCTGTCCAAGTCGAGCCATAGAGCTACCAACGAGCTGACAAGCCGGAGGGGCCTGCCGGCGGGAAGGATGCTGCTGAGCAGGAGGCAGCGAAACCTCAACAAGAACGGATGAAGAGACCACAGCGTTGCGGAACGAGAGAATGGCCGAAGGGTTGTCGAAACTGGAACAGGAAACAGAGGGACTACCGTCATTCCACCTTTCCAACTTCGAGCGCCCAGAAGGCCCAGGCGGACGAACAGGCGACGGGGACCTGAGGGAGGACGGCGCCTGAAGGCAGAGGAGGGGCGCCGGCACCAAGGAAGGTGCGGTTATGGAGGTGGCCGCCGGGCCCGGGGTGGGCGTCGGCGGGCGGCTGGTGGTGGGAGGAGAGGCGCCAAGGGTAGCTGGAGGTGGGAGGAGAGGCGTCATTTTCTCCCTCATCTTGTTTTTCTAAACTATAAACCATGTGTTTCTAAACTTAAACCGTCTAGCTATTAACCAGTGGTTTATCTGTAAAAGTTTAGCGATTAGCGCTGGCCATCCAATCGGACGTTGGTTCTGTACACTATGTTTTACCGTAGGGTTTGCCCCAAGTAACTTTCACTGTTCAATTTCTCCCAACAAAAAACACCGCATTCACCCTTGCTTCCTTTCTCGTGCTCACTGGAAAGCTCACAGAAGAAGGTTGAAGTGGCACTAGCAATGATCCTACGGTAATGGAGCTCTGCTCGCCATGGTAAGTCTCACAGTTGGATGACTACTGCTCGTGCACTAGGTCTATGAGGGAGAGATCTGTGGGGTTGGTGATGGTGATGGCAGGTGAGAGATCCGTGAGGGAGAGAGCAGCAGAGAGGGGAAGAAGAGCATAGAGTTGATGCATGCGTGAGAGAGATATCGGAATGAGTGATTTGTGTTTGGCCAGTGATGTTGATGGATAAGATAAGGTGAGGGTAGCTATCGGAGTGAAGTGTACGACGTGTCGGATGCCTAGACGGTAGCAAATTCCTAGCTAGATGCATGATTTGCACTTTGCACAAAAATATTCCCCTTTTTCTATATCATAAAAGGTATATCAGAATAAGACCTGGTCAACTTTACTATGTGCATGCACCTTTTTCCAAGAAACAATTTTGTTTAATTGATTTCGTATCAGATTTGTATCTCTCTCCATTGCCACTCCAGTATGTTTGCCACCGCAGTCTCCTCGTTGTCTCCTTTGAATTCAGGAGGATGGGAAGCTTTTCTCCTACCCTCTAATGTTACCATACGACACCATCAAATCAGCTATCTATTTTTCCCAGCCCTAACATGCATCCTTCTTGTTTGCCGCCGCTCACTACTATTAGCACCACCATGTTCTTCCCGCCGGCCTATTGCTTGTGAAACACAGAGGTCATCAAGATAACAATATCAAAATTTCAAATGCTAAAAACGCGTCATGTATATGTAAAGAAACGAAGGCACATATAAATTAGTCAAAGCTGAAAATAACCTAAAAAGAACTATAGTAGAGCTGCAACTATGGGAGACGAAAACATAACTAATGATGCCCCTGTAAGGCATCGTGTCATATTGGTTTCTCTTTCTATTTTTTTTGCTTAGACAAGCCAAAACACGAAGCAGACTTCAAGTCTTCAACTTGCACCAGCGCAGACGCAGCGAATCCAGCGACATGTCGTCGTCGCCGGCCAGCGGTGCGGCGTCGTCGGAGATGGAGGGCGGCGGTGGCAGGGGAGGAGGAAGTTAGAAGTACAAGGGCGGGCGGCGGCGCAAGTGGATGTCGGAGATCCAGCTGCCCAACAGCCGCGAGCGCATCTGGCTCGGCTCCTACGACGCCCCCGAGAAGGCCGCGCGCGCCTTCGTCTGCCTCCGTGGCCGCGGCGACGCCGGCGCGGGCCTCAACTTCCCGGACTCGCCGCCGCCCTGCTCGGGCCGAGGACCCAGCAGTGACCCGCAGGAGGTCCAGGCGGCCGCGCTCTCCCACGCCAACCGTGCCCCCGTCACGGCCCAGGAGGCAACTAAGTTATAACCGTCCAACACAAACTACTCAAGATCTTTAAACACAAACCACTCTGAATACACACTCGAAGTTCTAACCATCCAACACAAACTACCCAATATCTTTATATAGCAACTCACATACCAATATAAGATATTATTATAGAGCATCATCGTCAAAGTAAAGAATAAATAATAAAAGCAACAGTGGAAATCACAAAAAAATTAAAACTTTAAGAGTACTTTATTAGAGAACCAGCGGAAGCTGAAATAGATATTTGAAACATGAGACCGATCTACTTCTAACCAAATAAAGAATAAATAAGTGAACATAAATAGTGGCAAGTCACGGTGCTAAAAACTCGAGTGCTCTCACCCATGCATGTTGTTATCACTACACTGACTTTTTATCTAAGAACGGAAAGAGCAAGCGTAAGATTTGAAAATCTCAGCAAGTACCTAACAAAGGTCGTAAGTAAGGTATGTAAAGGACAAGTAATACAAGCAAGTAATTGATACAGGTTAAGTGCAATAAAACAAGGTTACCAGAAAAACTCATACAGATCGGAGATAGAGATCACATGAACGGTGGAATTAAAGATAACTGTTATTTAGCAAAAGCAATGTCACCGGCGATTACTTCCCACATACCCGATTATACGAGAGTTGACATGCACAACACTGTCCTCGACTGTATAACCACAGATATGGTGTAATATCCTGAGTAACGAAAGTGTATGTCCCCTCGTACGTACCAGGTAGGTGGAAATCTCCACTATATATGGCTAACCCCAGGCCATATAACCAGTGGCGGATCCAGAATTTTTAGGATGGGTGTTCGGATTTCAGAGCTAAGTTGTTCGAATATATCGATACCGTACCGCACCATTTCCCCCAAAACACTGATACAACGGTACATGTATATAGATATAATAAAAATACATAAATTATAGAAATTAATGATTTTTATGAGGAAATGGACGACATAAGGCGAGCATGATGATATGAATTAAACAATAAATTATATAGGTTAATGAAATTTATATATCTTATTGATTCTGCCTTTTTTGCCCTTTTTCCCATCAGCAAGAACTATCCACCTAAGAGAAAATTGTATGTTCGTTCTATGGAGCAAAACATAATAAAAATTAGCATGTAAACAAATGTAATAAGGGTCTAACTAACTGCTCATTGCCTAAAGCAAAAACTGTATTTTTATACAGCATCTATTAGAAAAAAACGAAGAAAGCAAATGCTAAGCTCAAAAACGAATCGGAGCCAGAGCGGAGTAGAGCAAAGTAGAGAAAGAAAAAAAATTAGTGGAGTAAAGTGGAGTACACCTAGATATGCAGAGAAGATGTGGGAGTAGGTTGAAATTAATTGGGGGTACAAATATAAAATATTTTATCTAATTATCAGTATATATGTGTAATATAACTACCAAATATTAGATATTACATGAAAAAATTTGGGTGTTCAACTGAACACCCTTGAACCATATTGGATTCGCCAGTGCATATAACTATATATTATCAACAGGTCATAAGGTGTAAATTTAAAGGAACTAAGGGAAGACTGAGATAAGGTTATAATAAGTGGAAGTATTTGCTAAGGTTGAAAATGGAGAAACATAATTCCCGATAAGAGGGTGATGTGGAATGATAACATAGGGAAAGACAAAATTAAAATGCCACAGCTTATTGAATCCCGCAGAAAAGAAAACCATGTAAATTATTCAAAAAAATTCTTCGAATAGCTCACAAGAAAAATACATAAATTTTTACATTAAATGTTAATTGATTAGAGAGATGATAGAGAGGGGAATAGGGAAGATGAGATCGAACTCAAAGAATTTGTAATATAAGGGATCTCATGCTAGAATTCCTTTAAAATTATGGAAAATTTTCTTTCATATGTAATTCCCTTTAAGAAATCCTACAAAGCAAACACATCTTATAGGATTTTTTTTCTTGTGATTGAATTCTTCCATTTTTTCTCTCTAAATTCCATTGTTCCAAATAGAACATAATCGTTTTCTATAAAATTGTTGCGTTCCAAAACAGATCTTAAATGTTCACATTGCTTTCGTTTGCTTGAACGGGAAAGTAAAAAAAAATACCGACAGTTAATCTAAACTTGCGGGTATATTTAAACACACATAGACGCGGTAATTTTTCAAATTCTTATTGCAATTGAATTTTTTTTGTGCAAAATTACTGGAATTTTACTTCCAAACAGGGCCTGTGAGTGTTTTGACGAGAGGATGAATTCTGCCCTGCTCAAAAGGGCTTATTTTGAGTGGGTTATGACTGAAAAGCATTATAGTTGACTGAAAAAACACTGTAGATAACAGTGACTTATTTGACGTAATTAAATTTAAAAATAGAAAAAATATGTTAGCCTGTCACGGACAGTACAAACGAATACTAGAAAGAAAGAACCGTCAAAAAAACTGAGAAAAAGCTAAAAAATCAGGAAAAAAACGAAATTATTAAATAGTAAAAAATAAATCAGTCAGAGATCAAGCCCGTCGTTAGGAAATGTTGGGGAAATGGAATTTGGAAATTTCGAACCCAAACCCGGTGGGAAGTGTGCTTCGCAAGCCGTCTGACTCCGCCGTCGCCTATGTATGTTTCCGCCGGCCGTGCTGCCCCTTAGTCAGGACTCAGGTGGGGCGCCGCCGCGCTTGGTTCTCACGCCGCCCGACCCGTCGCCGCTTCTTCGCCTCCGCTCCAATCGCAGGTACATCCTGCCATCTCCACCCCCGTTCCCAAACCCTGAAATCTCCCTCCCAGTCACACTTCCTTCGGCTACCATTAACATGACCTATGGATGCTTTCCCCCCGTCATCTCGGTTCCGATTTGATTTCCTGGAGCAAAGCTCGCGAATTACTCGGTGTCTCGATTGGTTTGGGAATGGCGTACCGCGTACTTATTGGGTTAATCTTGTTGCATGTATGTATCACTGGAAAAGGTGCGAGCAGTTAGCAACGCAATCTCATGCCTCAGTTTTTTTGTGTTCAGTCTTGTTATTAGCTCCGTTATCTTGTTCCAACTTTAGCAAACCACTTATGTGCGTCAGTCCACCGTGAAAGCGTGCGTTTGAGATAGGCTGGGCCAACAGCACTGCTCGATTAGGAGGAAGAGTATCTGCCCAAGGTTCATGTTCGCCTATATAGCTCTCTCTCTCTCTCTCTCTGCGTAATTACTTTACCGTCAATCGTAAGAATGGGCCCTGGGTTGATACATTTTGGGCGATATGGATGTGATCACCGACTGCAATTTTTCATAATTGAATTGATTTGTTTAGTCGATGTATCTAAAGCGGTATTTTGTGTTGAACCGAAGGGAATACTTGTCCACAGACTTAGCACATTGCGTTACAATCATTGCAACACTATAATGGTTCTGACATGCTCATTTGCCTTCTGATGATATGGATAGTTCAGCTAAAAATGAAGAAAACACTTCCCGTAAAAGGCGTGCTGGGGCGCTCAGGGCATGAAAAGAAAGCTCCTAAGGAGCTGGAGAACGTCTTGAAGCAATATTTTGGATATTCAGGGTTTCGAGGAAAGCAACTAGAGGCTATAGAGGCTGTTCTTTCAGGTCATCACTGTCTGTGTTTGTGCATGCATCTTTTGTTTTCTTTCTAATCTGTTGCTGTGATGAGTTCCTGGTCGTTAGCTATTCAAGCATGCTGAGCTCCACCTTTCATTGCAGACTCCTGTGAGCTGGGATATTTTCTGTATTATTAATTATATTCAATATGTTGAACAACTAATTTGCAGGAAGGGATTGCTTCTGTTTGATGCCAACTGGAGGTGGAAAGTCAATGTGCTATCAGATTCCTGCTCTAGTGAAGGCAGGCATTGTTCTTGTTATCTCACCCTTGATAGGTGAATTGATTTGTCATGTTTCCATAATGTCAGAAAATTTAATACTTCAAAAGAACGGATGTATATATATTTTGATTTACACTAACAGTTCCTTGATTTGGTTGTAAAATCTGCTGATCAGCGCTGATGGTAAGTTGTACTATCTTCTGTTCTCTTTTTCCTGTTATCCCTGAATGCCATGGAACATCATGTGCCCTGCATATGAAATCTACAGGAGAATCAGGTTGCCAGCTTGAAAAGTAAAGGAATACCAGCCGAGTTTCTCTCTTCAACACAAACATCTCATAATAAACACAAGGTAAGGTCTTCGATTCTTCATGCAGTACAAAGTTAAACTCTCATTAGACATGCTCAATTCTTGTATCAATTTTAGTCTCCCTTTTAACTGTTCCAAGTGACATTTTGACCCTATGCATTCATATACTGGCTGAGGTAACCACAGCACACAATTATTTCATGTGGTACAATAGATTTACTTCCCTGAGAATTGGAATTCATTCATTCTTTTCATATTGAACTTGGCCAACGTGTCTAGGATCTAAATACTGAACATCTTTTGCATACTTACTCTTCCTTTTGACTTTACAATTTTATCCCACATATGCTCTTTCCTCAGATACATGAAGACCTTGATTCTGGTAACCCTTCTTTAAAATTGCTATATGTTACTCCTGAGTTAGTTGCAACATCTGGGTTCAAGGCAAAGCTAACAAAGCTCTACAACAGAGGTCTTCTTGATCTTGTTGCTATTGATGAGGTCTAAATTAAGTAACACCTTTTCTCCTTTAGTAACATTCTGTTGTTCTTTGATCTGTTATAAAGAACATCTGGTGCTAATTTCTGCCAATTTGTTTCTCTACAGGCTCATTGTATTTCAACTTGGGGCCATGATTTCAGGTATGCGTTGATTTCTGTGTTTGATCTGAATAGTCTGTTGCCAGTTTTCAATTTTCATAGTTTCATTGGTAATTTGAGTTGCAACATTCCTCCTTGTTACGAAATATCTAATCTGCTCAAATGCAGACCTAGTTACCGCAAGCTTTCATCATTGAGGAAGCAGTTCCCAGATATCCCTGTATTGGCTTTAACTGCAACTGCTGTCCCAAAGTAAGGCATTACCTCCTTAATTACCCTCAGTTATCTGAGATGTGTTTTCTTTTGCCCTTCCTATTTAGTCTGGTATCATTTGTTCATGTTTCATTCTTTTTTGCACCAGAGTCCAGCAAGATGTAATATCGTCATTGTGCATGGAAAATCCATTAATTCTTAGAGCATCCTTTAATCGACCTAATATATTCTATGAAGGTAATTTTTCGACTTTGTTGATCATTTATTTGCCTGGCAGTGCAAGAGCTTGTCAACATTTCTTGCATTGCTTGGCTCGAGTGAACTGCTCTTTTTTCCATTGGACTTGGGCATTTGTTTTTCTAGGTATCTTAACTGTTGTTTAGTTTCTAACTTCCTATAGGTCTTTCTATTGCTCTTTCCTAGAAATTTTGTTGTCATTGCTTCAGGACTATTCATATACTTGAGTATGTGTCACCCGGAACATATGGCTCTTGTTATTCATTTCCTGCAAAACCTATTTAGCCAGTTTTCTGCCCCTATGTTCTATTATCTTAACCATGAATTATGAACTAATTTTGCAGTTCGTTACAAGGATCTTCTTGATGACGTTTATTCTGATATGTCAAATTTACTGAAATCCAATCGAAATGTTTGCTCAATTGTATATTGTCTTGAACGTGCTGCTTGTGATGATGTAGCTACGCATTTGTCACAACAGGGTATCTCTTCTGCTGGTATGTTAATCTAAAGTCAAAACTACTCCAAGCCCTGCTAGATTGTTGCACTAAAAGTTTTATGATGTTTCTATATGCTTCTTATCAGCTTATCACGCCGGCCTAAATAGCAAATTGCGAAGTGCTGTTCTTGATGACTGGCTTTCGTCAAGAACTCAAGTCGTTGTTGCAACTGTAGCATTTGGGTATAGTTTCTCTTTATATATTTGTATACATCATTTCTGTCATATAACATGCTGATTCCATGTCCACAAGTTTCAGATTACAGCTGCAATCATCTGACTAAAGTTACCTACTTACTTTCCAACATGTAGTATTAGTTTATTTTTGCTTGTGCCATTATTCTACTTAACTTTAACTAGGCTCTTACTCTGTTTTCCTGTATATTGCCTTTTTTCAATACGGGCTTCGTCTGATTTGGTATGTGGATGCTGCTCCCACAGAATGGTACATAATACTCTTATTGCATTATGTTCTGTTCCTCTTTCTGCATAATTGCTTTGCTAATATATTGTGCTATTAATCTTTTTCAGGGTATTGATAGACAAGATGTTCGTATCGTATGCCATTTCAACTTGCCTAAGTCAATGGAAGCCTTCTACCAGGAGTCAGGACGAGCTGGTCGTGACCAACAGCCTTCCAGGAGTGTTTTGTATTATGGATTAGACGATAGGAGGAGAATGGTACTTACTTGTCAAATGATACATTTTGCCATTTTGAACATCAAAACTGAGGCTTCTGTGGTCCAACAGGAATTTATTTTGAGAAACACCAATAGTAAAAAATCACACTTGTCTTCTTCAACTGAGCTTTCAGAGAAGGCCCTAACTGACTTTAGTCAGGTTCGTGCTACCAAACTTTTAACATTGTATCGGTCTACTAGACCATTCAGTAGATTTCATGCTATTGTATTTTTCTCTCTTGATGCAGATAATTGACTACTGTGAAAGTTCAAGCTGTCGGCGAAAAAAGATCATTGAGAGCTTTGGAGAGGAGGTATGACAATTAATTCTGTACATGTTAGTGTTTTCTGCTTTGTGTTATTGCATTCTAATCTTTAAATTGGAGTAGGTACAACCAACTTTGTGCCAACGCTCATGCGATGCTTGCAAGCACCCAAATCTAGTGTCCTCACATTTGGAGGAACTTCGTCATGTACCCAACTGTCGCTATAACAAGATCTCTCCGGTCTTCAAAAGGTATGCAGTGTCCACTATACAGCAAGGTTTGACTGTGTTTTCCACTACAATTTTACTCATGAGATATGAATGTTTTGTACGTATTTTATGCTTTTGGAGAATTTACAGATGTTTTATGTGTGTATAGTATGATTCCGTCATTTTGTTGTCTTTTACTGAGAATGCACAAACATCATCATTAACTTTCTCACCATTAACATGCTATACTAATTGTATGGCTATTGTAACATGAGCATAACAGTGGATGCAGGGTACTCTTTCTCCATAGGCGGAGATAAATCTAGAGAGAGCCAACGATAGGAGAGAGATCTCGTGTGTGAAATGAGTGGGTCTGCTTATCTCATACCATTCTTGACGGTTTATATACATGAATGGAATAGGATGAAAAATTCTCATCCTACTCCTTGATAATTACAAAAGGTGATGGTATATTGGTATATTCCTCTATACACATATCCCTATATTATTAGTCCTACTGCATATTGCGCCTATTGCAAGGCTCAGTCATGAGGATTGGGTCACCCTTACAACAGTACTCGCTCGACAGCAAGCGCAGAGGTCCCGAGGGGCAAGCTGTCATGACCAATTGCCCTAGTCCCCCATCTCCTGACAGCAAGCACGAAGGTCTCGAGGGACGAGCTAATGTAACTGCTAGATCTAGGCCCTGGGGGTTTGGACGCTCTAAACATCCTGGAACAGGGTTCTTTCAATGATCATGACGTGGTCGTCGAGTCCCCCAACAGAGCCTGAGCCGTCATGTCGAGGTCATACATCGGACTTGGGCGGCGCGTACGACTACGTCGATCATGACGTGGTCGTGGCGGCATATGGAGGCGAAGCCGGGTGTAGGGCCTCCCCTTTGAGGTGACGCATACGAGGGCAACAGAGTCCATTGACGCAGCTGGAGTCACCGCGTCGAGGTGGTGCGTCAGGCATTGGTCGGACGGGCGTCAACGAAGTCACGACCACGAGTGTTGGATCGAGAAGGCCGACTAGAGGGGGGTGAATAGGCGGTCTAAAAATTTTTCTCTAATTAATTATCCATTTCTATTTGGCTAAACCAAGCAAATAATGCAGAAGCTTAACTCAAAAAGGTTTTGCATAAATAACGCCTAAAACAACTGGGTTCATCTAAGTGTACCAACAAGATAAGCCTATGTTAAGGTTTGCAATCATAGGATGACAAGCAATCAATTTAACTCTATGAATGTGAATTTCTTGAATGTAAATTGAGCACAAGAAAACAAACCACAATTGACACGGTTGCTTATTACCGTGGTAATCGGATACTTGCTGATCTTCTCTAATCCACATTGTGGTTACCCCAAATGAATTAGACCGGCTCTACGAATTAAGCCGAAACACCTCAATCCACTAGTGGTAGCTCTTTCTCGCTCCGGGTAGGTGAGCTCCAACCTTCACAACTTTGCTGGGTATTCTCACAACCTTCTTTGGGAAGATCACCGCGCATGACACCTCGAACGCTGTCCAAGAGTCAGCAAACTCCAAGAGTAATAAGTCAAACTCATTGCTTGACTTGCACGACGTGCAAAGAATGCATAAGCTCGAATGGATACGCAATCCACTTCTAGATGCAATACATGCAATTTAGACCTTTCCTTCTTACTCACAAGGTACAACACATGCACAATTGAGGGGAGGACCTCACACTAGCTCAAGAAAGTGAAATGAAGTAAATCATTACTGTCTTCAACCGGCCACAAGGGGGTATATATACCCCACACCTCGAAACTAGCTGTTGGGACAGAAAGCGGGATTTCCGGAAGTACTGCAGGCAAACAACCGGTACTTCCGCTCCCCTTAGCAACGGTCAGAAAACTAGCCATTGTAGACAAATCTGGTAGTTCCGACGTGCAAATTCTGGTACTACCGATCATCGGAAGCATCGCAGCACTCGTGCAGAACTACCGATTTCCTCGGGGATGAGAAGACTCCACACAGGTCTCTCTGGAAAAAATGTACCGCTACACAAGCCGGTCGTTCTGCAAATCGTAAGTACCGCTCACACAGAGCCGGTAGTACCGCTCGCTGATCGGATCGCTCACTCAGACCCGATCGGACCGCTCACACAGAGCTGGTCGAAAGTACCGATCGTTGACTACACTGGTCCTTGACCATGTCGGATGGTTCGACCACTCAGGTCTCCGACCACGTTGTCCGGTTCAACCACACAAGTAAAGGCTACGATCATGCAGCGGTTGTGGCAAGGCGGACGACCATAGCATGTTCGTAGAAGGTGCCTGCGATCATGAAGTGGTCGTGGCAAGGCTGACAACACTATCGTGTTCATAGAAAAGGCTACAATCATGTAGCGGTCGTGGCAAGGCGGACGACTATAGCATGTTTGTAGAAGATGCCTACGATCATGAAGTGGTCGTGGTAAGGCTCACAACCCTATCGTGTTCGTAGAAAAGCCACACACACAATGCGCACAATGCATGTGATGCCTTAGCGCGCGATGGCTGGCGGAGTCTGGCGCAGATTGCGCGAAGTCTGGCGTAGACCGGCGATACGAAGGCCGGCGGAGCTGGGATTGATGAAGTCAGAGGTGCGGAGCTAAGGCCAACAAGGTCGGAGGCGCGGAGCCGAGGCAAACGGAGGCCAGAGGGCGCGAAAGCCGATGGAAGCAACGTGAAGTCCCCGCCGAAGACATGGGCAGCGAGGCTCGACAATTGCCGGCGTTGTTCGGCATGGAGGCCCGGTGTAGTGCACTAGTGCATGCATGTGTATTGATCGATGCGCCATGGTTGACAATTATACTCCTGCGTACAGAGATCTCGCACGGAGGGCGTGCGAAGGCCGGAGCCTGTCTTTGCTGTGCGCGGAGGACGACTCCCTTGTGTCGAGACGATGGCGTGAGGGCTCGAGACGGAGGTGACCGATGCGGAAGGCAGTGGTGACTACGAGGGCACTCAACAATGATAAGGAGTAGCTCGCACGTCTGACTCTTGTTACATCCAGACACCATGCAATTATGACGGCAATGACGTCGGGGTCGGCTGTGTTCAAGCTCGACATCATATTCACCGGTGCTCAGCCATCCGCATGGCCGGCGATGAAGGATGTGCTGTAGATATCGCTAAGGTGCGAGCAGGCGCAGCAGAACACCATGGATGAGGTTGCTGATTACGATGCCGCTCCACTTCTGTAGGTGAGAGGGGGCAACCGCCGGAGGTAGCTCCGGATATAGCAGCATTTGTATATCATTGTGAAGCCATAAACGTCAAGATTAACTTATCTGGGACGCTCGCGACATGAGCAACCTAAAATACTCCTATTCAGCGTAGGTAGGTTCCTCCGGCAGTAGCCTTCTCTAGCGCCCTTCCTTGCGCAGCTTCTCGCGTGGTCCTCACGAATGGCACTAACCGTTGTAGCATGAGCTAGGCAGAATAGCATATACATGAATATGATAGGATGGGAAATTCCCATCCCACCTCTTGATAATTACAAAAGGTAAGGGTATATTGGTACATTCCTCCATACATATCACTATACTATTAGGTCTACTGCATATTGGACCTGTTGCAAGGCTCAGTCATAGGGGGCTGGTCCACCCCCACAACAATGGCCTTATGGGTGTATCCATCCATGTCCTAACTCCTAATATCTAGGATTCACAAATACACCCCCATAAAAATTGCAGCGCCATATTTGCTCTTACAAGAGTCTCCCTTTTTTTAGCAATCCATCACCACACGTAAATTGTGCATTGGTGAGTGTATACAACTAAAATGAAAAAAAAACTGAAAAATGATTGAATCTGATAGAAAACCGAGACCATTTGATATATGAGCTGCATAGCCTGCCAAAGAGTATTCTCGGGTTTAGTAAACAATCTGTTGAATTGCAGCAAGTAACCTTCACCGAATTGACAGTGTACTGACATGTTAGCCTTTGAACTTAGTCAACAAATTTCACTGGGACGTAATTGATTTTACATTTTTGCAGTTACATTGTCCTGGAAGTGACACTAATAGAACTGCCTCTTTACTTGTATGAAGTGTTAACATCTGTCGATATTGTTATTAATTTTATACATGCATCGATAATCCAATTATTATCTTTCTCAGCTCTGAACCATATAGGACTGACAGCGAATCCGCTGTGTGAAGTTGAACTTTGGGGCAGCTAAATTCACTCTCTTTCTGGATGTACCTTGATACACCTTCTACTTGCTTTTAGGAAGTTCATCTATAACTTGTGCTCTTCAGACAATACCATATGCCATTTAAGATTCCTAACTCCTAAGACATATCCTGATGTCTCTAAGTGGATTTATCTTTTATACTAGCTTTTTTTTTGTGTACTTAAACATCTCATTTGTTTGACAGCTCATCAGTTAATCCAGAACACATGGTCACAGAATTTTGGAATCGTGAAGATGACACAAGCGTGTCAGCCGAAGATATATCAGATTCTGATGGTAGAACATCACCCTCTTTTCCTCTTTGTGTATTTATAAGATTGCTCAAATTATTATTAGCATAGACTGGAGCAGGGATAAAAAAATCGGCGGTTGGTTCCGGGAGAGAAAAAACCGGCCGGAATCCTAGTGGCTACAAATGCACTTTGCTGATTTGGATTAGGCTTTTTTATGCTAGACTATCTATTGTGTAAACTAAATATGTATAAATATGCTAGTTCCAATATTTTATGCTAGGTTTTTTTAGCTTTCGCGATCTTAGCGGTTTTTCTGGTTTTCCGGTAACCGGAATGGTTACCGGTTTTAAAACCACCCAAATTCAAAATTTCATACGTAAATTTTATCCAGTTTTTTCCGAATTTTCTGGTAACCACCTGGTTACCGTTACCGCCCGCTCGCGGCTGGGTTTTGCACTAGTTCAGATATTTCTATCCCTAGACTGGAGTGCACTAATGTCTGCAGGTGTTAATGGCAGATGGGAAGGAGGTGGTGAGCAATATTGCCATTTCAAAGTTTCCATCAAAAGCAGGGTTAGATGCAAAATTTAAAGCCTTGGAGCGTGCTGAAAATGCTTATTATCAAGCCAAAGGTCAGACTAAGCAACAGGTGATTCAGATGCTTCCTTTTTTTGTGGTTCTTGTTTGTTACACGATAAGGATGAGTTAAAAACTAATAACTATTTGTGAATTCGGTAAATTCATTTTCTATTTGTAAATATTCCCCCCTTGCTCAAGCTTGCATACTATAACTAGTCGTAAACTTCGACTGGTGATATAATAGGGTGGCAACCTTGTTGACAAGAAGAGCATATCTCAGACGCTAAGAGACGCAAGCAGGAAAAGATTGCTGGATGCCCTTGGACAAGCAAAGCTGCGACTTGGGAATCTACCGTGAGTCTGCTTCCAGTTTGGCACTTTTAGAAAACGAGTTTCATTATTGGGCATTTTCAAACATGTCCCATCATTATATGGTCGCATATTAAATATAGCTTCCAGTTTTCCTCTTCCTTTTTTTTTTTTGTGATTTGTGACATTGTGCTGCTTTTAGGTTTGACGTAGAAGCTTCTGCCGCACACCTTGAAATAGAGTGCTTCAAGAAGTATGAGAAAGTAAGCAAGACGTTCTACAACTCGCAGATAGCCGCCACAGTTCGGTGGCTGTCGTCTTCGAGTTTCAACCAGATACATGACCGCCTCCATGCCCTTACCGACCAAATTACAGATCGTCGTGCGGCGGCCAGCTCCCCTTGCATCGTCCAAGAGTCGCCTCCGGCGGCTCCTGACGCCTTCGGTAAAAGGCCAGGAGAAGCAAGTTACAACGAAGCTAAGGACAAGCCCCAGATGAAGCACGTCGATGAGTTTGCAAAGACCGAGGATTCTGATGAGTTTGAGAAGACGGCGGTTTCAACTGAAAATATGGAGCTTCCCAAGATACCGTCATTCAGAGAATTCATGAGCCAAAAAGGGAGGGATCGTGCAGGGAGTTCATTGAAAGCGGAGAGCCAGCCTTCCGGTACTCGTAGAAAGGCTGCTAGTCTCGTGGTAGACAAGCAAGGAACCACGGAAACATCCAAGAAGATGAAATCATGAGCGATGAGTTCTCTCTTAAAAAATAAAGTAAAAATAATTTTGCACAATGGAAATGCTCCTCTTTGTTGCCTCTTGTAAGGACAATGTATTTGTACGGGTGTGTTTGGTTTGCTGAATATGGACGGTCGGATCCCAGCTTCACCGTATATTGCGAAAAATTCGGCTGTTTGGTTAGACGAATTTACTGTGGAAGCCTGGATCCGCTCGTCCTCGCATACGGTCTCATCCGGGACCGGGAGTGAAGGTCATTTCGACCGAATCTGCCCGTCCAGGACCGAGGGAGTCGAGCAAGACCTTCATACAGCCTTATATACAGCCTACCAATTACATACTCATTCAGCCTGTATCCACAGATACATCAAACCAAACACTCTTCTTTTTCAAAATACGGTCCTCCTCATCCAGCTTTCCCTCATCCAGGATATACGATTCCACTACCTAAAAGCATCCAAACACACCCGTAGTGTGTTGCATGGTTCAACGTTCTCGTAGAAAGTCGTTGCATCGTTGAGCATAGCAACAGTGCATGATCCATGGGACCTGAGAGTTGTGATGAACGTTGTGATATAATTCAAATAATGTTAGATACACTTACGGAACTAATACCTATGTCATCAGCTTTTACAACAGTTGGAACTATATGTATCTGGGTTGGACTAGCAAGCTGTATCGTCCTGGCAATCACCCACAGGGGCAGATGAATCTTTCTCAAGCTCAGCAATTAACAGCTCGATGTTTCTTCTATATATAGGCATGTAATGATCATTGATCATCATTTTCGAAAGCCTCATCTTGCCATACAAAGATCTTGGCGTCAGGAAGACCCCTATGCTGGTCTCCGACTCTCCACTGGTATCATCCTGATGGCTGCTCGACTCCTCTTCGCTAATTGTTTCTTCTCTGCTGGAAGTTAATATGTGCATGATTTTTCCTGGAGGGTAAAATCTATGCACCTCCTTGGTCTCACTGAACACATCTTCAGCTGTGGCCCCCACCTCCTCAGTAATAGTACTTTCAGTCATCTCTTCCACTATTTCATCTTCTCTCTGCCTTTTTCGGTACAAGTCATTTTCAAGTTGCTGCCACAGCTCTACATCAGTCATCCTGTCCTCATCCACATGGTCATCGATGATGTCCTCACCGTCACTATCTACCTTGTCATCCACCATGCCAACAACATCAGACGCTGCAATGAAACCCTGAACCTCTTCTGATGCAGCACACTGCATGGTTTCAGATGTAACTATCTGTGTGGTTTCCACAGTGGTCTCAGTCAACAGAGTAGCCGATTCAGAGCCACCACTTGTAGTTCTTATTTCTTCTGATGTGACAGTTGAGGTAGATGAAGCAGTATTTCGCCGCCTTGGCCCAATACACGTCCAAGGGGATAGTTGTAGTGCTGGTCTTGTCCACGCTGCCTGTGCTACACTGCGAGCTCTCCTCATTACAACCTGACCATAGGAATATATTACCAACATGGTTAGTCAGGATAATGCAGATGAATTTATCTCAGTGACAAACGAAGTTGTGTGAAAGGGGTGTAACAACAGATGAAGCTACAAAGGTAACCTGTGTCCCAGTAGATACAGGTCTTAGGATGGCACCAGCACCAGCTACTCTTGCTTTAGCATTCGCTATAGAAGGAAGTCGTGATCCCAAGGCAGACGCAGATCGACAAAAAGTGCTCAGGATTCTAGTTTGCTCGAATTGGTGACGGAGATCGTTCAGCCAGGCAGATGCAGTCACCTGTTATACAGGAATCTTGATTTAAATACAAGAATTTATAATTTATAACAAGAACAACAAGACTTCCATGTGTTGAAGTGTACTTGTTTCTATAGAGAGACTTATCAATTATAAAGATCTCATTGATACAAATGAGTTGATGCCATCATGAACTAACAGCTATGGCATTACTAACAAGAATAGAAAGTAAAAAAAGAAACCTCTGAACGAAGATCATCTACTGAAGCAACTGAAAATGTTGGCACCAAATCAGCTCCATTGATAACTGTAGTGATAAAATGCACTCCTGACTCTGCCAGCTCCCATGTCATACAAGCAGCTGTAAAATAGAGCATCGCACAAGAACTAAGTCACACATATACTCCAAGGAAAAGTGAAATTCAATCTTGTAACTTTTAGGATTGGAGAAGTGGGTCCCTCAACTTTTTGTTAGGATTGGAGAAAATAGATGGTATTCTTAATACTCAAGTCTGCATCAGGCATCTATTAAATTGGAGAGGCCTAGTTTATTTTAAGAGCATCATAAGTTAAGCTTCCTAGGAAAGCTGGGGGAGAAGAGTTCAATTCTCAGTCAAATAAGGTATAAGTTTATCCGAAAATCTATTTTGTGTTTGACAGCACCAAGTTTAGGATAGCTTAAATTACACAGTTCCAATCTTAAAATCAATGAATCGCTTGTCAACATCATACTTCCATCTAAAAAATCAATGAATGATACCATGGGTACTCAGAAAAAAGTTCAAGAGCTATTGTGCTGCCTCGTAACATTTATATGCTCATTTATCCCAGGCCCCAATATTGAAAGATTAAAATGGAACCTATCAACACAAGTTCACTATCCTTCAATATGGACTGTATTAGATGCGCAGGTGATGTTTGACCAAGGAGGCAGCCAATGAAATGAGAAAGGATGCACAACAGCATTTTCATAGTTCCATCATGCGTAGCAAGTTAATCTTCAGAAAGAAGGACATTGTAACATGCAGAACCTGGAGCAAATGACACGCAAGTAGTGAAGGCAAACTCCTGCTGCTCCCTCAGGACATATGTCAACAGAGCTGCTGTACCACCACCAAGTGAATGTCCAACAATCTGTAATGACTTGCCATGAACACCATCAATCAAAATGCTTTAGAAGCCATTATAAAATAATGCACCACAGAATCAGTGATGAACCATTAATGTCGTAAAATGGTTGTGCTGCAGTGATGTTCACTACTGGCACAGAATATGGGGGGAAAAGAGCTATAAAACAAAAATACTGTAAAGTGTGCAGTACCTTTATTTTATAATCTGGGTACTTTTGTAATGCTTGTGCGAGACAAGGAGCTGCAAGCTTTGCAATCCATCTAGCTGCTGCAACCATCCCAAAATGTGCATAACCTAAAACTAAATCGCTAACACCACCTTCCTGTACAATTGTATGGTGGAATGGAACCACAGCACCAGTAGCGGCTGTTAGGGTATCTCTGATACTGTGGGTTCCTCTAATTAATAGAAGTATACATTGTCTGTCTCTATCAAGTAAAATGGTGAAAGCTGGCTTCAAAATCTGCAAGGATCCCAAGACAAATCCTGAATCAATCGAAGGTAGACAGTTTTTCTTGTGCATAACTATAGGAATATAAAATTAGTACAAGAATGGTTACCCATAACAAAATGATAGGTAAACTTCACTCACTCCTGCTTTAGGTTCTTGCATAAGAACATCCTCTGCAGAGTAGCCAGTCGCCTCCAAAAACAGCGGGAATGGCTTTTTGGAGAAATGCCAACACAGCATCAACAAATTCAAAAGATACTTCAAGTCAGCAATTACTGGAGCTCCTTTGAGCTCCACACTATCATCTCCAGCATATACGCTTGCTACAGGTAAGTTTCCCTGGAACACATGTCACAACTAGTGCCATCAGGAGCATTGTTCTAGATATTAACAGTCAAAGCATGTGTCCTACGGTTTCGGTTTATCTGGTAGTAGAAGTGTAGAATTTGCCCAATTTTACGATGGACAGCATTGTGGATGGTATTCTATTGGAAGAATGGGGTAAAGTTTTAAAGAGTGAAATGATACATGTACAGAAAATATCTCTACTAACAATGCCTTATGTAATTTTTGTCTCTTCTAGAGTAGAAAGAATAAAGATATTCATGTACTTTTACCAGAAACCACAGTTTCGAAAAATGATTAAAATTGGGAAAATTCTATGGAGCAGCCTTTTCCCCTACTTATATCAGATATTCTAGGCAATTAAATACAGATCAAACCATATGCAATTGAACAAATCTGCAAGCTGTTCAGATCATCAGATCAACCTATATGCTAAGACAAAGAAGTCTTGTGATAAAAAATGAAGTAATGAAAAGAGAGAGATGTTAAGAGTGCAATGCCTATGGTGACAAGATTATTTCACTTTATTCATGGACACCCAAAACTAAATTTAACAAGGCAAAAGTAACTCCCATTATATCCCTCACAGCTAACATGACCGGATCCTGGATCACACTATAACCACCACAATGTTTGCATTGTAAAGCACTCCCTATTGGCTTCCAATTTTGAAGTAAGAAAATACATTAGCAACAAAGTATCAGTCACCAACCTGCCTCTTGAGGAGGAAGCTGATCCCAAAAGCAAGGTCCCCGATGGGCCACTTCCCAAGGGTCTCTGAGTATGTGAACCGCAGCGTCTCCGACAGAGTCGAGATTGTCTCTAGCCACGTGGCAGGGGCGCGCACATCCCTCCGTGACACACGGCTCCTGCTGGGGAAATCCAGGGCCCCCTTTGCAGCCGCATCCCTGCTGCCGCCGCCGCACTCCCTTTCCTGATTCAGCTGCTCCGTCTGCAGCCGGCGGTTCAGCGTATAGTACAGCAGCGCAGCGGCACCAGCAGCGGTTGCCATCGCTGCCGTCGCCATAGCACCCACGTATAACCTCACACCGCTAGCCTGCTCCGCCGCTTACAGGTCAGTAACAGCCTCCACTCCAGCGGGACACTAACCAAGCATTAATGACGCAGTCAAACAGCGTTATCTAAACGCCGGTTCTTCCACTGGAGATGCGATCTTGGGGCAGTAAAAAGTCAAACCTGGTACCACGCACAGAGAAAAAAATCGAGTTTTTATTCCAGCGAGGCCATCGATCCGGCGCGGAGGTAACCAGAGATTGCTAACAGAAAGGCCCTAGCTTTTTTCCCAGCCCTATGGACAGCACAGCAGCAACCGATTGAACAGTACAGCAATTCACACAAAAAAAGATAATATATCGACCGGGACTACCAACAAAACTGAAGACGAAATTATCTGCGGATTCATCCAAAAAAATTATCACCGAAAAACCTCGGGATGGTTCTGAATTAAACGCAAACAGAAGAGAGAGAAAGACGAATCGCGGGGATTACCTGAAACAATGCGCCGCGACTCGGGTGGACTCGAACGGATTGGACTGGGCACGAATTCTCTAGGGTTTGCGGGGGGACATAGGAGGCGGCGGCTCCGGGCGAGAGGGAAGGCCACCGAATTTGCGTCGGGTCTTGCGGCGAATGGGGGGAGGGATTCCGGACTCCGGAGGGAGGACGGCGCTTTTCTTTTCTTTTTTTTCCTTTTCCGGGAAGCGGTTGCGCTGCTGCCGCTCGGCTCGACTCATCAAGTGCTGCAATGCTTTGCGTTGCGGTGGGGGCAAGGCAAGGTCCCAACCCAATTGGCGTTGCAGGCGGACTTGCAGGTTGCTTCCTTGGAGGCCAAGCGGGTTCTCGGTTTTATGCTTCCACTTTCTATACTATTTTGCACTAATCCTGGTATATTCAAGAGTAAGTAGCTAAAATCATTCCTTGAATATATATCAATATTAGTGTAATTTAATATACACTTAGTATATATAAGCATCTCTCTTTTCCAGATCAGTCAGTCGACCACACAAGATTTGTTAGGTGCACTCAGCACAGCATCCGGATTTGATTTGCCAGTTACTGTTGTACAATTATTCTTATACCCGTTGTTTTGGACGTTGATATGGTTTATGACGCACTATTTTAACCATTATTTTATATAATTATATGTTAAGGATAATATAAGATATAGTGATAAAAGTCCCTTTGATGAGTGATCTTAATGAGTTGATATGGAAGGACGTTGATATGGAAGGAAATTAAGTTGGGGCGCGTCTACGTCGGTCCGGGGTAGATGGGAGTGAGGTGAGCCACCGGCCGGTCCCAACGCAACCAGATCCTCTCCTGCTCCGCCGGTGATCTAGCGGCTGTTCCTGGGACAAGGACCAACCAGCCCCGCCGCGTCTGCGTCCGGCTCACGCCGCCCCCGGATTACGTGCTTACGTTATGTGACCTACGTGCGATTCGATTCCTACTGCATGCCCGGTCCACATCGACTAAGTCAAAAAAGGAACCCAACACTGGCTGCTATGCGTACTAGTGAAAGCCCACAGTATAAAATTGTACTAGTGATGCTAACATGCAGCGTTTCCAATGATTTTGCCTCAAGTACTGAACTAAATCTAACAAGTACTGCCAATCACTGTGTTCACCGCTCGGCATCTGCATGAGTAGTAGTAGCCAACGGCAGCAGCTTCCAAATCAGTCACACACACGAAAAGCAAGTAAGCTGATAGAGCAGGCATTTACCTACCTCCTCAAGAAGCCTTCAACGCAGGGCAACGTAGACGGAATGTGAAATGGAACTCTCTCAACTTGGTGGGTTGTTTTAGCCTGATAGCTTATAACTTAAATACTTAAATTCTGATTGTTTATAAAAGATAGTATATAGAGAAAAAATAATTGTATGTGATTTTGGCCAATACAGATGAACTCAGTATATTTTTTTACTACAATTTTCCTATTAATCCTGATTTAAAAAAACACTGTTTAAAAACTAATTACTGTAGACAGTACAAACATAAGCTAAATTTAAACTCAAAACAACCCGGCCATAATTTTACGCCGTATTCTGCTGTCAGGCTATTTTTCCCGCTGATTCTTTTAATGCACAGCTACAGGCAATTACAGTGCTCCAACCGTGTTCTTATTTTCTCAATCTTTGCCGATAAATAGCTTCTCTAGCTTTGTCATGAGCTGACTTCATTTGCATGTTGTATAACTGTCCCTTCATGCTCAGTTCCTTCGCAAGTAGGCCTGGGCAAAATACCCGCTATCCGTTACCCGTACCCGAATTACCCGGACCCGAACCCGAAATACCCGAACCCGAGGTACCCGATCCCAAATTCGGATAGCGATTCTGATTACCCGAAATTAGTTTGGGTAGTTCGGGTAATATCCCCCGGTACCCGAACTCTCCGAATTACCCGAATTGTCTGTAAATTACCCGAATTGTCGGGAAATTGTCTGTAAATTACCCGAATTGTCTGTAAATTACCCGAATTGTCGGGAAATTAGCTGGTTTTCTGTAAATTCGGGTATATCGGGTATACCCGAACCCGAACCCGAATTATCGGGTACCCGAAATTGCGGGTAGTGTTTTTCTGGGGCTAATATCGGGTAGCAGTTTTCATTACCCGAATTTCGAATTACCCAAACTACCCGACCCGAAAAATTCGGGTAACCCGAACGCCCAGGCCTATTCGCAAGCGCTTTGTTGCCAATAAAGGTGCAATCGGGTCGGATTCAGACGGATATTGCTTATACCATATCCTAACCCATATTTTTTTCTCGGATTCGGGGTCGGATACGGTAAAACCGGATACGAATACGAATTCGGAGTATTCGGAATTTCGAATACGATGCCGCCGGAACGGATACTTAACGATTTCGGATTGAAAACGAATAATGTAGACAAATAGTACGTGCATACGGAAAGGAACATATGCTAAATCATACCACCATCACTTCAAGCCTTAAACTGTTAGGCATAAGTACATAATAGTGATTATAATTCATCAGCCGAAGATGGTGTGTCGTTTCCCCTAAAATTGCCCATTGAGGTGTGGCGTTTCAAGATGAATCTTGATTCTTGACGGACAATATTTTCTTTTTCTAGACTAAAGAAATTTTACTAAATTAAGGTAGAGACGGTAGACAATTAGGGATAATAGACTTTTGACAAATTTACCTGTTCATTTACTGAAGCATGCCAAAGTTCATCGTTTAATAATACTCTGATTACATGCTTTTCATTCCATTACCTAGGAAGAGTGATCTTAATGAGTAAATTTAGGATTCTAATTGCACAAGCAGCAGAATTAGAAATAAAACACTATTTTAGTATTTGTACATTTATAGTTGCCACAACTGAATGTCATATTCCTTTTAGAGAACTTAAGTTTGCACGATCCAGGAAAACTTTCTATACACTGCACACCTCAACCAACCAACATGACAAAAAACAAATACTAGCAAAATAAAAGGTGAATTCTTAGCTCTTACCAGATATCCGACCGAATATCCGGTATCCGAATACTGATACTATTCGGTCAGATAACAACTCTCCCGAATCTGAATCCGAATCCAAATCCGACATGAATTATCCGAATCCAAATCCGACCGGATACCAAATTCCCTTCCCGAATCCGGTACCGACCGGATTCGGTACCAGATCGGTCGGGATTAACCCAACCCATTTGCACCCCTAGTTGCCAATCAAATGAGCTTGCCTAGCTTGCCCAGAATACATTTCAATGAACATTCCATCAACTAAAAGGGCAAAGATCCAATGAATGGGATCATCATAGAAACAAGCTCAATATAAGTAAATAAAGGTGTGCATCTGCAAGGGAAATTAAAATTTAAGAATGATTACTTGTTAAAAACATGTATTACGGATGCGAGCAAACTCAGAGCTTCTCCCCTTGATTCTGAGTACATGTTTGCTGGGCAGTAGCATATATGCAGAATATCAGTGCTTAATTGGAGAAGGGCTGGGACAATGAAAAGTCAAAATGTCTGGATAAGAATATTACCCACGGCATCACCAATCTTTAACCAAACAGGGGCTGCTCGTGCATTACCAGCAGTGTGGAACCTGTTTCCAAAGGATGATTTAAGTATTAGAGCTATACTGTTTCTGTGCAACAGTGCTTGAAACACCGTTACCATACTCGGAACTGTAGGATTGTATAGCACATTCAATGAGGGGTTGATGATTGTCTCCGCTTTTACTATCTGAAAACAAAACACAGCGCAGAGAAACACAAGAATACTAATCTGAATTACCGCATGAGAGTAACGATCGTAGTTGCTTGTATGTGGTCGAAGAAACTTTGTCGCCCGACTGCTTGTTACGACCACGCAGTTATTTGTACGTGCTCGAAGAACTTCTATCGCCTGACTACACATTACGATCACTCGTTACGACTGCTCGTCCCTGACTACTCGTTACGACCGCTCATTTACGATCGCTCACTTACGACCGTTCGGATCGATCGCCCGCTCATTCCGATTCAAGGTGTTATATGGATTTTTCCCTATAAACAACATTTATAATTGAATAAAGTCCATTACCGGTCCTTAAACTTTTTATACTGTGTCATCCCGGTCCATAGACTTTTAAAGTATGTCATCCCGGTCCATAAACTTCAAAATGTGCCATTACCGGTCCTTAAACTTTTTATGCTGTGTCATTCCGGTCCATAGACTTTCAAAAGTGTGCCGTTACAGCTGGACCCGTAACAGGTGGTAATGGCACACTTTGAAAGTTTAGGGACCGGGATGACATACTTTAAAAGTCTATGGACCGGGATGACACAGCATAAAAAGTTTAAGGACCGGTAATGGACTTTACTCTTTATAATTTCATACATATCCTCAAAATTGCTACACAGAGAGTTGATCTTAGAACTTCTATTCACGAATTCCAGCAAATTTCGATATAGAAAAACTATCAAATGGTATAGTGTCAAATCCACTTTCAATGGCATAAGACAACCGTTCTATGCCATCTAACATATCGTATCCACTTGTTTATCCACTCAATCTTCCAAGTTGCATTCCCAGGCACTCCAGCCAGCCAGGCCTTATCCCTTTTCTCTCTCCAAAGAAGGAAGCAGGAAATTCCTACCCTCTATCTCTCTTCCAGATCCTCATCAGTGTAGGCAGCGAACGAGAGCAACAACGATAGGTGGTGGCCGTAGACAGGCTCTCACCCAAGCACGGTGGCTGTCCATGGAGATAGGCAGCGAGAGCCATGGGCTCACGCATTGGTGAGCACTACTGCAGGCTTATGGTGATGGTGAGCGGCGTCGTGGCCTCGTGGGTGAGCCCAGCAACACAAGAGGAGGCAAGCAACTATAATGCCATATTGGTCGCGGGCTTGCCTGAGCTCAATGGCAAGCGGCAGGCGGCCATGGATTTGTATGAGTGCAGCAGGGATGACTATGGATGATGAGCAATGGTGAGTTTGTGTAGGTATGATGCACGAGATAGGTAGTGAGCGGCCATAGGCAAGTGGCGTGGCCGGCGGCGTTCTCAAAACTCACCTCATTCTCCCTTCGTTTCCTCCAAATCTGAGTGCTCAAAATATTTTATTTTATAAATTGCTCAAGTTTCGTGAGGTCTTAGCTTATTTCATGAGGTTTCATGACTAGATTTTCATAAAGATTACTGAGATTTCATGTCTAAATTTTATCAAGTTTTAAGATATTTCGTGACTAAATTTCATGAGGTTTTAAGACTGACTTGAAATTTCATGAAGTTTTTTGTGGTGAAATTATGAAGTTGAAAGTGTTTTGTAGCGGATTCTTGAAGTTTGAACTCCATGTTTTAGGAGATTTCATAAAGTTTCGGGAGATTTTATGGCTATGTTTTATAAAGTTTCATGAGATTTTATGACTAAATTTCATGGTGTTTTATCAAGTTTTGGGGAGTAAAGTCTATTACCGGTCCTTAAACTTTTTATGCTGTGTCATCCCGGTCCATAAACTTTTAAAGTATGTCATCCCGGTCCTTAAACTTTCAAAGTGTGGTAATTTCTTTTGAAAGTCTATGAACCGGGATGACACAGCATAAAAAGTTCACTGCTACAACTACATAGGATATTGCCACACTTTGAAAGTTTAAGGACCGGGATGACATACTTTAAAAGTTTATGCACCGGGATGACACAGCATAAAAAGTTTAAGGACCGGTAATGGACTTTACTCTTTCATGGCTAAGTTGACTAAGTTTTCATAAGATTTTTTTCTAAGTTTCATGGTATTTTTTGAGGTTTCACAATATTTTTTGTAGCGGATTCATGAAGTTAAAAGTTCTTTGTAGCGGATTCGTGAAGTTGAACTCCAAGTTTCATGCGATTTCATAAAATTTTAGGAAGTTTCATTGTTAAGTTTCATGACGATTTATTACTAAGTTTCATAGTGTTTCAAAGTTTCAGAATGTTTCATGTCTAAATTGGTTAACTTTTATAAGGTTTTATGTCAAAGTTTTATGGTATTTCATGAGGTTTCATGCCTAAGTTGAACTAAATTTTATGAGGTTTCATTACTAAGTTTCATGACGTTTTCAAGAGATTTCATGACTATGTTTTCTGATGTTTTCATGTGGTTTTGTGAGGTCCTATGCCCAAGTCTCATGATTAAGGTTTATGAATTTTCATGAAGTCTCAAGTTTCATAAAATTTTTATGAATTTTCCAGTGTCCAAGTCTCATGATTATGGTTCACGAATCCTGTCGATCCATTTCTTCATCATTTGCATCTCTACTCCTTTGATCATTACTTGTGGCCAACAAAGCTTCTGCAAAGGTATCCTTCAATTTATTATCTTATGCAGTACTAATCTTATCCAAGGTTATGTCGATACATTCAACCATGGGCGGAACGGTCTACATATACACCAAACCTAACACCATCCTAAAACTTTTGAAATTTATTGAAAGCCATAAGGAACTTGCTTGAAACCCTAAACCTAAAACCGACCTGACACTTACTTCAAACTTTTGAAATTTGATGAAACCCAGATGAACACTTGCTTGAAACTATTAAAAGTTGCTTGATACCTACAACCAAAAACTTAACACCTGTTGAGACCTAAATTTCCTATTTTATAGGAAACAATCTCAATGGTATATCATGATCTAGCTATGTTCATTTCATTTGGCTCATTTACACAATATGATACTTGAAACTCCTAAAAAGCAATTACTTCATGAAACGCCTAAAATGATGCCTGTATGAAACTTCTGGAGTATAGTTGATACCTATACAAAACTCTTAAAACAAACAATTATGAAAAGAAAAGCTTGAAAATGCATATCAGAAAAAAAAAACTCATGAAACATAATTCCTTCATGCATCATATCACAAAAATTACACTAAATTTGAATTTTTTTTATCGCAAATTTGGTAGGAATGTTGAAACATCATATTTTGATGGCATTGCATAAATAAATTTGAAATATAAGTTGAATCCCACAGCCTAATTGACTTAGCATTTCATCAAACATCTTGTATGTAATATTTCTGGAAGGCGTTATGCGGTGTGTACAGAATAGGTCGGCATGGTTTTACGGACGTGCGGTGGACGTCGGCAAGGGTCGTGCAGCACGTGTTGATCGAGGAGGACGGCGAGGTTTCATGGACGCGCGCGGAGGCCAGCAAGGGTCGTGCAGCATGCATGTGCGGCAGAGGATGGCGTGGTTTCATGGACATGAAGAGGAGGTTGACAAGGGTTGTGCAGAGCATTGTTCAGTAGCAGTTGAAACGCCATCATCAAGACTTATCAACAGCTGCCAGCTATCCCCTTCACGTCCATTTCGATATCACGGAATGAAAACTTCACTACCTCAAATTCATAAAGGAAACCTGAACATCAAACACCATTTATCTAACTGACTGCTGCAAGCGCGAGCTCCTCCATTCTAGATATCAAATTTAGTATCCAAACTGTCCCAATCGATATGTTTGTAAACAAGAAACGCGCAGAGCTAGCTTGAAGGCTGGCAATGGCAAATGCCTCCGCCAGCAAACAAAGATAGCTTGATTGCCTGGATTTGGCAAACAAGTTAAGCAGAATCCAACAAGTTAGACAATCAAGGAGATCTCTAGGTGAAAAAATAGACTATCGAAACAATCAAGGAGATCTCTAGGTGAAAAAATAGACTATCGAGTGCCAAGATCGTTAGTAGAAGCCGAGAAGGATTGGAAGCTAGGTTGTGAACCTTGAGCCCGATGCCGAGGCGGTGCCTCCCGACGGCGGAGCCGTGAGTTTAAGGAGGCACTCGAACGCAGCTGGTGCGTTCGAGCAGCGAGCCGGTTGCGCGGCGTGGAGCTGCAGCGGCGGCAGGGGGCAGCCTGCGGCGGAGCGGCGCTGGCCCCCACATGGGCTGGGCCTTCACATGCTCTTGTTGGCGTCTCGCGCATTATCCGGCCGAGTAGAACAGGTATACAGCATCCCGCAAGTAGGAACGGCGTGGCCCAGAGCGGAAGATGGAACGAACGGGCTTGGCCTACGTCTGCGCGGCTGACGGCGATAGTTTTGCTTTCCAGTTTCCGATCGGGTCGTGACCGGCGAGGGGGGAGAGAGACGGGAAGCAGCAGGACGGAGAGAGGCACACGTACGGCCACGGGAAGAAAAGAGGCACTGTGTGCACGCGGTGGAGTGGAGTGGAGTGTACGAGTGTGGGGTCTGAAAATCTCCTGTTCACCTCCTTCCCATGGCTAAGAGGCGGTCATGGAGGTGTTGATTTGTGAGATCAGAGGAGCTAGGCTAGCTGGTGTGCTGCTGTGTTATAATGTGTATAGTGCCTGCATGAATCAGGCTACTAGTTTTATTGCCAGCTTAAGCTTCAAAATGGCACTTCAGTTAGTCCTGGAGCTAGCATAAGTGAAAGTCGTCACTGGCCATGTTCTGAAAGTGACACATGTACTGATGTACCTACCTACGGCATCAGCGTTGAAGGAACAGATGGCCATCGCATAATCATTTGTCAAAGGTGATTACTGTTCTAATAGAAAAGTCAGCCCCCCAACGAAAATTTGAACGCTCTGTTCCATAGTTCCTATCGAGGACAATGCCTGCTAGTGGCGAATAGATTTAACGGAACAATCATTTGAACAGCTCTCGTCTCTATGGCTCTTATAAACAAGCCGTACGTGAGATAAATTAAAGCCATCTCCTGCACTTTTGAGGGCTAAAAATTTCTACAAGAACACGCGAATCCCTACAGATTTTCTCGTTACATGAAATTAGAAGTGCCTACAGAGGTAAGTAGGGAAGTCAAATGGGCAAAACCGTATACATCAGATCGCCTTCAGAGTTCGGACCACAATTGCATCAGTGAGGAGGTGTTTCCAAGTAATTGCTAGGACAGAAATTCTGTCACAGAGCAGGACCTTGCTTTGCTTGTATTATGTATGCGGTGAATGCAGTCATAGACACTGGTATCTTTCAAAGGACCTTGCATCCTTCGCTGCTGATCCATCACAGCCTCCGCCACTACGCACATTCCCCAGAAAGAAGCTAGGTCTCGGGTTCAGTCCATAAATAGCCTAAAAAATCATAGTTTAGCCTTTTAGCTATAGTAAAATATAGTGAAGAACTTTCGGTCAACTACCGTGAAGTCAACCTCTAACAAACGAGGCAGCAAGTGCATACTGAAGAAGACCAATGATGATATCCCCTACTTGTCATTGGCTTAAAAATTCGAGCTAGGCGAGCTGTTAGTCGTCCCGATAGAGCGCATCCTAATCTTAGGACTAGCTTATCAGAGATTGCATGCATGATATATAGAACAAGTCAATAAGTCAAAGGAACAACGATGCTTAGATGTCACCGTAAGTTCAGGTCGCATCATCTTCGCCACGACGCTCGGCGGGGGCGTGGATCGGGACCACGGCATCGGGAGTGTGAGGGCGGCAACCGGTGGACACGTAGCGCGCACAAGCGAGGGTGGCCACCGCCGGTGGGGGCGCAGATCAGGACCGCGGCGTCTGGAGCGCGAGGACAGCGGCCGGTGGACGAGCGGTGCATGCAGACTAGGGCGGCAGCCATCAGCAGAGGTGCGGATTGGGGCCTGCGGCCCGTGGCTGCTCTGATTTGAGGATTTCCACTGTCCATTAGGATTTCCTTTCTCACCGTCACCGAGTGCTTTCAGTTCAGTTGCCTGCCGTGGAGTCACTGGACCGTATAAAACATGCGGCCAGTTTTGGAGTTTCGGCCGCGGATTGTGGGAAGAATTGGGCTTTGGCTTACATGATTAACGCCACAACAAGTCAGGTTGGGCAAATTGGGCCTTGTTGTTGTCATGACATCAAATCCAAACCTCACTTTGGAGAATATATATAGAAAAAATACTTTTTACTCCCGGTGTAATTACATCCACCTCTAATATACCACCTATATAAACTTGAAATACTCCTTTATCACTTTTGGTATAATCATATACTAATTATAATATACTTCAATGTAAACCATATGAAAAAATTGTAAGGGAGTCCATAGTTTTTAGCGTATTTTATAAATACCTTCATACACGCACATAAAAAGGAGTATGTCAAAAAAAATGTACATACCACCTATATGGTCTTAAATACTCGTATACTACACGTACATACTCTCCGTTACGCGAGATACTACTTATGTTGTGAGATACAACATAAGGTGTAATTACACCCGGGAGTAGAAAAGAGGCTTCATATATATATATATATATATATATATATATATATATATATATATATATATATATATATATATATATATATATATATATATATATATATATATATATATATATATATATATATATATATATATATATATATATATATATATCAAATCCCAGCATAATAATGATCAACAAAATCACGCGGTTCGTGAGACGGAGTTGGACTACCGGTTGATTGGTAGAAGTTGTGTCGCATCATCTGATGAACCACGCAACTTGTGCAAAATATACATGAGAAAATCATTTTAGACTGAACTGTCTTATTCTTCTTCAGCCTCAAGCCTATCGGCTATTTGCAATCGTTGAAATGAGCTGGTGAAATAGTTGGAAAGAAAAGTGCTAGTCCATCTTCCCCTCACATTAACCATATTGCTATTGGCACAGAAGTGCTAGCCGTAGTTATACAAGAGCATGAGGCGTATATATATACATATATACATACACACACACACACACACACACATATATATATATATATATATATATATATATATATATATATATATATATATATATATATATATATATATATATATATATATATATATATATATATATATATATACACTAAAACCGGTAGCATCAACATAACATGTAGGAGCTGAATCAAGCATCCGGAGCCAGAGAGAACGAAGGAGAAGCGGCCATGGACGATGGGTGCACCGCGACTACCGAAAGAGAAATTGAGGCTCCTAAAGAATGGGTGCACCTTCACACTGGCGATGCCACTGTGGGACCTGAAGCGGTCGGTAGGGTCCTTGTTGAGGAGGCGGGAGGTGAGGTACCGGGCTGCGGCGTCAGGGAGGCCGCAAGAACCACAATCGGAGGGGAAATCATAATCCAACTAGAAGAGGTGAATAGACGGTTTTATTTTTTTTGTCAAAACCAAAGTTTATATGCGAAAGAGTAAATCAAATCGATTTTGCACAATTAAGACATGAATATTTTTGAGAAAGAACACATGTATATGATCAATATATGAACATTTGCTAATCATGCATACACGCCTGCCATTGGGGGGGGGGGAAACACGCCTGCCAAAATTCTGAAAATAAAAGGTACTAAGTACGTATTGAACAAATCTGAAACAAAGAACTTCGATTGTTTCTCGGGACGTGTTTCTATGATTTCTTTAATAGCAATTTATATAATTTTTAAAATATAATAAATGATAAATAGGCGCTGTTTATCCCTTTATTTGCTTTAAAATTAGTACTGCTCAGTTTCTTTCTTCGTTTTATTTTCTGGCTTCTCAGATCCAGAAAAAATTAGAAGTACAGCACAGTGCAAAACAAGAACTAACATGCTGGCTAATTAGCTATTAATTAGGAACACAACGCGCGTACGTACAGATCTTGTCAAGGAGATCGAAGAAGCAGACACCAAAAGAAATGCGGGTGAAAGCAAAAGAAGAGCACTTCAATTCATCACGGTTAAGTACGTCTATACACACGATCGACCCTCCTGCTCCAAGTACGCGCGCGCGGCTCCATGCGCACTGCATGCGTAAGCACATGCACAAGGGCGCCGTCAGAACCCGACGGTGACCACCGGCGCGAACGCGGTGCCGAAGGAGCAGTCGGCGCCGGCCTGCGCGCGGAGCGTGCTGGCGAGAGCCGCGCCCTCGAGGAGGTCCTGGAGCGCCTTGGCGTAGTACGCGCGCAGCCGCCGCAGCGCCCGCCGGTACACCGCCGCCAGCCACCGCATCCGCAGCCGCCGAAACGCCCCGAAGAACCTCCGCCGCCCGCCGGCGCCCCCGAGCCTCGCCACCGCCATCTTCTTCTTCCGCCCTCCCGCCGGCACAGGCGGCTCCCCCGCCGCCCTGGCCGGCCGCCGCGGCACCCGGAACAGCAGGGCTCGCCGGGCGACGTGTCCGGCCGTGTGCTTCAGATCTTCCATCTCCGCGAATATTCTTCTCCTTCGCTTGCCCTGGGGAGGAGGCCAATGCTTGCCGATGGGAGAGAAATTTCGATATTTGACGCTGAATACGTGTGCCTCTCAACTTTTAACCCCCAATTCGCACGCCTTTGGAAATCTAACCCTGTCACTGCGAATTCTTTTGATTCAAGGGATTCTCTTCATTTTCGCAGTGACAAGTGTCAAAATATAAAAGGAGAGAAAATGAGGAGAATCCCTTGAATCAAAAGAATTCGCAGTGACAGGGTTAAATTTCCAAAGACGTGCGAATTGGGGGTTAAAAGTTAAGAGGCGCACGTATTCAGTATCAAATATTGAAATTTCTCCCGATGGGAATATGAGATGTGTGTTAAGCCCGTGAATTGTGTAGGTGTACTAAGATAATGTTAAGCTCATCGCAGCTCCTTGTTTTATATTACTCGTATGGGAAAGTGGGATGCCGATGGCTTTTGGCAAGTGGTGAGGCCAGAGAAGTTGACGTGCTACAAGCCTCCAACACAGCTCACGGCCCGCGCAATGCGCATGCATCCATGGATCGTACTAGAAGCCTTGCTTATAAGCAAGTTATATTACAGTGGCAGTTAATTAACTAGTAATTTGTTATGGAGGTAACGAACTGGAAGCCTTGCTTATAGCCCCGCTCGGTTGGACTGAAAAGCTGTGATTTATAGCTGAAATTGCACTGTAACTAGTAGAAATTACACTATAGCTGAAAGTGACTTATTTGGCATAATTAAATTTTAAAAAATTTAAAAATAGAAAAAAAATATGTTAGCTTATCACGGACAACGCGAACGAATACAGGAAAAAAGCCTGTAAAAAAAGTTAAAAAAACAAAAGTTCAGAAAGAGACAAAATTTATAAATAGTAAAAATAAGTCAGAAATCAGAAGTTGAAATAATCCGAGCCTAAGAAGTTGGCAGAAAGAATTTTTACATGCATGCCTCGTCCTTTTCATTGAGTGACTAGTGGTGCTAGCTGCGTGTGGAGGAGGGAAAAGGAATTCAGCGGTTCAAGTGTACGTCGACGGATTGCGACAGGTTGTGGACTAACAAAATTTCATGCACGAAAATGCATGGGCATCAATTCGTTTTGGTTCAATCGCAGCCACTACCAACTGTTTAATGGTGACAGGATCAGAATTCTGATGAACGTGTGAACAGCAAGGTGATATGAACTTCACCGGGCATTCGTTATCGCCACACGCTGATCAGAACTGCTACTATTCACAATTAACAAAACGCTGAGCACACAAGTTTGTAAATATAAATATTTCGTTAATCTTCTTTCCCACTCATCGAACTGCGTAGCCACGTCAGCATACAGAGAGTTCAAGCTTATCTAGAGGCGAAGCCAGCCGAAATGAGATTCCGCTATTTGTTTGTACTCACTTCATGGGGAGCAGGAAGCACGGGAAATAATGGGCATATAAGAAATGTGATACGGATCTGACCACGCGTATCTTCCGAATTAGCCCGATTTTACGGTAATAATGATCACACAATTAACGAAGATATTAATAAAGATCCCGAAACAAGCGACTTGATTTAATAAAGAAGACATTATTTGTGTCAAGCACACAAACACTACCACCGCAATCACCTCACCAACTTCATAAAATGACAATCCACACAACTAGCTCAATGGCAGGCATACGAAGAGATTGATCTCAACCGATCAATTCTTGCAAATTAACAAAACTCACGAGAGCACAAAAAAATAGAAACTCTCAAATTTCTATGTGCGCCAAAAGATCTCAAAACTTCTCAATATATCAAAACATCAAAAACCTTACACACATATATATTACAAGAGAGCCTACCCTTTCTTATATAGAATTTTAAGTTGGCGCTACAGTACCCGCTGCTACAGTGCACTGGTTACTACAGTACCATGGTTTTTCTTATGGAAAAGATAGAAATGTTAAATTTAAATCAAATTTATTTATATGTAAGACTTGTAAGTTAGCTTTCTTAGGCCGCGCCAAAGTGAGCTACCAGCTTTAGTTTTTTCCGCTGTGCTACACTTTCTGTATTGTTTAGGATTTATTTTTGCACTTTAGTTGTTATGAGCTTTTTAAGGTAACTAAATTAAAAAATAGTTATATCATCATAAATAATGTAAGGAAATAAAAAATATTTAAAAAATAAATAAACCAAAAAAGATAAAATTAAAAGGTAAGAAGCTAAACGATCACAGCCAGTGGGACGGTGCCTGAGGATGCCCTCGTCAAAATGGCTTATGTATGCGTCAGAACTTACCTCAGCCGGCATGGTACACCAACTGGCATGGCGTGTTGCTTCAATCGTACTTGCTGGTTATAATACCGATCACTATGCTCTCTAAAGTCAAGCTCAATCATGTATACGTACACATAAGGAACACATGGCCTGCAGGTTGCTGTGGCCGAGATATGCTAACTTCTTTATTATATTTTAAAAAGTTCAGTGGCGTATGATAGTTTACGGAACAGAAAATCATGAGGATTGATTTCACGAGATTGGGGGATTTTCAGCAATCTCGTGATGCGAAACCAAATACCAAAATCATTCCTGTCAAGCCATAAGGCCCAGAACAAATCGAGACGCAAAAGCCCATATAACCAGTGCATAGGTCACTCTCCAGAAGTAGAACAACGAGAGGCCCATGCACAGCCCACCTATAGTGTAGCCCACGGGTCACGAATTCACCGAGCCCACGCGTGTGCCGCACATAGCCGTGGTGCTGTCCAATCGCACGCAGACCGGCCCGTTCGCTGCTACTTGCCGAGCCTAGCTTGCGACAGTAGCTCGGTAGGTCGGCAGTCGCCTACCAAGCCCCAGCGCGGTAGCAGCCAGGCAGCCACAGTACAAACCTAATTAGGTTTGTATTGGTGCTAATCATATTTAATTAGTATTAATTATATTTAGTTAGTACTAGTCATATTTAGTTAGTGCTTTAAATAGTGATAATCATAATTGATTATCGCTCATCATGAGCTTGATTAAGTGATAATATATGCATGTGATTTAAATAGTACTAATCACAATTAAGGACGTTGCTGATAATAATAAATTAATAATGTACTTTAAAAATATTGGAATTATTAACAGTTTAATATATGCATGTGCTTGCCTCTGAATATTCAAGTAGTAGCTTTACAACAAGTAAGTACTAACTGTTAAGGATAGAATAGGATTGTTATGCATTTCCTTATAAGTCTTAGTTTCCTTATTTATATATGGTATATTCATCTGTATATTCCCTTATACTCCCTATATATATTGCCCTTTGGGCCTCATGAATATACACACAATATTCATAACATGGTATCAAAGTTAGGGCTTTGACCTTATTCTTCCGTTGCCTTCAATGCCACCCAAGCCACCGCCATCGCTGCCCAGGCCGTCACCGCCCGGGCAGTCGTCGTTGTCTCTACCCGATCCGATGCTACCCGCTCGATCAGGCGTCGATTACCAACTCTGACACTGCTGTTGCCCGATTCATCGTCGTCGTCGCCTGACCGAAGCCGCCTCCGTTTCATGAGCTATCCGCCGCCGCTTTGCCAACGGCTACTTCGCCATCGTCTGCCCGCACGTCACCCCTGAGCCGCCAGCCACTTTGCTGGCCGCCCGCTCTACCAGCTGCCACTCCACCGACTGCTGCTCCGTCGTCCGCTTGCTCGTCACCTCGGCGACACCCGAGCCGAGTTGGACGTCTACTTTGGTTTGAGAAGCTTAGGCCTACGTATCATCTTGTATTAAAAAAAGAAAATAAGAAAAAACATAATGTTGATCTAATCGTCGTGCCATCTAGCGTCGCCTATTAGATTTCATTGCCTTGGTCGCCGCACCATCCAGCGCTGCCTATCGATGGCATCTATTCTATCTGTTGTGATCCCATTCTCGAAAACAAGGCTCTATAAGACGAACTACAGGTTATGGTCTTCTCTTATGGAAATCACGCTTGATGGTCTCGCCTTTGGGAACATGTCACTGGTGCACGCCCTTCTCCGCCACCATCGGTTCAGTCTCCTCCTAGGCAGTATACTTCTGCACCTCCTTAGCAAATGAGGCTGGCAAGAAGAAGGAAAAGGCTGCTGTTGACGCTGCTGATGAGGCTTTTTAGTATGTCATGGATGCTTTTGAGCGTTGGTGTGCTGACAAGGCTCATATTCATGCCATCCTGGTGGTCAGCGTCGACGACTCCATCTAGCTAGACAATATTGGTATGTGGTCTACTCGACAGATCTAGTAGTACTTGCGTGAGCGATACCAACAGAGCTGCGATACTCAGTTCTTTTTGCTTCAGCGTAAGTTGGAGACACTTTGCCCGGGAGATTCTTCCATCGATGACTTCTTTCGGGCTCTGACAAGCCTCTGGCGCCAGCTGGATGAGCTGGCCTCCCCACTTTGTCAGGAGTCTCATAAAGGGCAGAAAGTGGATCATGATCGCCTTCGGCTTTATAATTTCGTCTGCCGCCTTCGCCAATAGTTTGAGCCTATCAGAGCTCAGCTGTTGAGCCACTCTCGGCGGCTGACCGTTACAATGCCCTTTTGCCGCTTCGGGCTGAAGAGCTTCGTCTAGGGTTAGCAACATAGTCTGTTCCAATTGTGCTTGTTGCCCCTTCTTTGACTATGATGATGATGTCTGCTTCGACTACGGCCTCTCCCCAGGTGCCTATCTCCACTCCTATTTTCACACCAACTGGAGTTCAGTGCAACTACTCCAAGAACTTTAGGCATGACTACCAGAGTTGTGCGGTGCGAAAAAAGCGAAACAAGGCATGTGGGGGTGGGCGACCAAAGGGGGACAGGGAGGTCCTTCCTTCACAGAAGGACAGACCAGTTTATCAATTTCTACTCAGAAAGGTGACTCTGTTCAGCAGCACTGCCAGGATCTACTTCAGCAGCTCTCTCGCAGCTCAACGAGTTCTGCCAGTCTAGCTCAAACACCTCCTCCAGGTATCTCTTGGGTTCCAGATTCTGGTGCCTCTTTTTCACGTGACACCGAACTCCACATCTCTCACTTCAGTAGGACCTCCTGATTTTACTAACTTTGTTCAGACAACTGATGGTACTTCCTTGTCTGTCAGCTGTCAAGGCACTCATTTGTCCACTGACTTTCCTGTTCCATCTATTTCTCAAGTTCCCCATCTTACCATACAGCTTCTTTCGGTGTGACAGCTCACTGATCCTAGTTGTAGGGTTGTTTTCTACTCTCACACCTGTTCTGTCCAAGTTCGACAGATAGGGACGGTACTTGGGACTGGCCGACGCCATAGGGATCGTCAGGATCTCTACATTCTTGACCGCCTCCATCTTCTATCTACTTCAGTTGCTCCTACCACGTCTGCCTCTACCGCCACTGCTGCCACCACCACTAGAGCTTTTGTGCAGTGGCATCACCGTTTAGGACACCTATGTGGGTCCTGTCTTTCTTCATTAGTTCGTCAGGGTATTCTTGGACGTGTTACTGTTGACACGTTTATGTTTTGTCAGGATTGTAAGCTGGGTAAGCAGCTGCAACTTCCTAATCATTCTAGTGAGTCTATGTCTTCTTGTCCTTTTGATTTAGTTTATTCAGAAGTATGGGCAACTACGCCTATTATCTCAAAAGGCGGGCATTAATTCTAATAAATTTTCATTGATGATTATTCCCATTTCATTTGGCTTTTTTCTATGTCTAATCATGGTCAATTTCTTGCGAACTATCGTTGCTTTGCCATAATGGTTTGCACTCAGTTTGAGTCCTCTATCTGTACTTTTCGCTGTAATTCTATTGGTGAGTACTATTATGGTGCTTTTAGACAATTTCTTTCTGAGCATGGCATTCATTACAAGTCTTGTCCTAGTGCTCATGCTCAAAATGGGATTGCTGAACGCAAGCACCATTATCTGTTTGAGACTGCTCGCACTCTTCTCCTTTCCTCTCACGTTCTACCACAGTTCTTGGTGGAGGCAGTTTCTACGGCTGCATATCTGATCAATATGTAGCCTTTCACTACTCTTAAGGATGTCAGTCCAATAGAGTGTCTCTACTCTGGAGCCCCCCAATATAGTCAACTTCGTGTTTTGGGCTGCACCTATTTTATCCTGCTACAACCTCGTGAGCGCACCAAACTGTCAGCATTAGTTGAGTGTGTGTTTCTTGGGTACAGTTATGATCATAAGGGTTTTCGCTGCTATGATCATTTTACTCGACGGATTAGGATCTCATGAGATGTTGTCTTTGATAAATCTCAACCTTTCTTCTATCGAGATTCGGCTCCTCGTCATGCTTCCACCATCGATACGATCTTCTGGTTGTCTCTCTCTGACTCTTCACCCATTTCTCCCCTTTTACAGCCTTCTTCTAACCTGTCTCTAATGGTTCCTTCTGTACCTTCACCTCCTGTATTGCCTTCTATAGCACCGCCTCTTGCTCCTGCAACACCACCGTCTTATTTCTTTGGAGTGCACTACTCTAGACATCCTCATTCTTTGCCAGACTCATCTTCTAGTATCTTGCCGATACCGACATCTAATTCCTCTAATGATGCTCATCGTTATGCCCTTCGTGACCGGACATGCCTTTGACCTCTTGATCATCTTTGTTTTACTTTGACCACTCATGCTCTCTCTGTTATTGAGCCTAATTCTTATCATGAGGTTGCTTCTCATTCTGAGTGGCAACTCGCGATGGCAGAGGAGCTTGATGCTCTTAGACGTACGGAGACTTGGGATATTGTACCGACGCTTGTGCATGCTAGTCGTATCACATGCAAGTGGGTGTACAAAATTAATACTAGGTGTAATGGTATTATTGAGTGCTACAGGGCTCGTCTTGTGGCTCGCGACTTCCAGTAGGAGTTTGGTCATGATTACAATGAGACATTTGCCCCTGTTGCCCATATGACCACTATCCGCACCCTTGTTGCAGTTGCTTCTGTTTACCGGTGGTCTATCTCTCAGCTGAATATTAAGAATGCCTTTCTTAATGGTGTTTTGAATGAGGAGGTTTACATGCATCCACCACCTGGTATTTTGTTCCAGATGGTCATGTCTGTTGTCTTCGTCATGCTCTTTATGGCCTCAAACAGACCCCTCATGCCTGTTTTGCACGTTTTACCTCAATGATTACTGTTGTCGGTTTCACTATCAACGCCCACGATCCTGCTCTTTTTGTCCATGTCTCACCTCGAGGTAGGACACTACTTCTTCTATATGTGGTTGATATGCTCATTACTAGTGACGATTCCTCATTTATCACACACGTGACACAAGCATCTCAGTGAGCAGTTTCTGATGACTGATCTTGGTTTGATTATGTACTTCCTTGAGATTGAGGTTTATTTCATGCCTGAGGGTTACTATCTCTCCCAGCAAAAGTATGTTCAGGATCTTCTTGATCGGTCTGGTCTGACTGACACTCGCACTACTGAGACTCCTATGAAGTTCTTCCTTCAGCTTCATGCTACTGATGGTGATCTTCTTGAGGATCCTACCCATCATCGCCATCTTGTCGGGAGTCTAGTATATCTTGTGAGTACTCGCCCTAATATTGCTCATGCTTCTTTATATCTTGAGTCAGTTCATGGCTTGTCCTACTTATCTTCATTATAGTCACCTCCTTCGTGTTCTTCGCTACTTGTGTGGGACAATCTCTCATCGCTTGTTTTTCCCTAGCTCACCTCACTACAGCTTCAGGCGTACTTTGATGTGACCTAGGCTAGTGATCCTTCTGATTGTCGTTCTCTTTCTGCTCACTATATGTTTTTGCTCCTCCTTGATTGCCTGGAAGACAAAGAATTACACTGCAGTTTTCCGTTCGAGTGCGAAGGCTGAATTGAGAGCTATGACAGTAGTGACAACAGAGATTGCTTAGTTGAGGTGGCTACTTGCAGACTTTGGAGTACCTGTGAGGGGACCTACGACACTTATGCCTGACAGTACAGGTGCTATCAGTATTGCTCGTGATCCAGTGAAGTATGAGTTCACTAAGCATATTGGTGTGGATGCTTCAAACACTTTGCTCATAGGTGCAGGAGGGAGTACTTGCTCTACAGTTTGTGCCATCAAAGTTATACCTTGATGACTTTTTCACGAAGTCACAAACTAGAGCACAACATTTGTATTTTCTTTTCAAATTCAATATTTGTGATCTACTATGAGTTTGAGGGGAGGTGTTAAGGATAGAATATGATTGTTATTCGTTTCCTTATATGCCTTAGTTTCCTTATCTGTATATGGCATATTTGTTTGTATATTCCCATGTACTCCCTATATATTGCGTTTTGGGCCTCATAAATATACACACAATATTCATAACACTAACCAGCACAATGATTAAACAAATCTTTGTACTCAGATAAGGTAGCTTGCCTCATTGATCAGTTGCATGCCTGCATGCACTTTGATCCATTGAATTCATGACTAGCGTTACAAAAACCTTCTCTACTTGCTGATTTGTTCCAACAATTCCTCTACTTGCTGATTTGTTCCAATAGTTATAATATAGATCGGTTTAGCTCTAGTTCATGCCCTATTATGGGGGGCGTTCGTGTTGGTTTTTGGCTGCGACTTTTGGCTAAAAATAAATAACAATGCTTGAAAGAAGTGGATTTTAGAAGGAGAGGGCGCGCAGTGGAAGAAAGTAAAGAAGAGATGCGTGTGTGTGACGGGAGCGAGATGAGTGGAGTGTGTGATGCACCCATGATCGCTTGCCTTATACTCGAAGCGAGATAGTAGCAAAAGGAGTGGAGAAGCCACTTCGAGAAGTCGGGTATTCGTATTGGCTTTTCTAAGCAGAAATCAGAAATAGAAACTAATGCGAACAGGACCACATCTACCTAGTCCTTAGGAAAGAATATATCTCATACAGCGACAGGTTGTTCCAAACTTTTGTATTTTCTACTCGATGTCTCGCTGATATGTGTGACGTGTAATCTCATGACGATTAGCACTAATTAAGCCCTTGATTAGCACTAATGAAACTCATAATTAGTATTTATTCAAGCTCATAATTAGCGTTAATTAATTGCAATTAGTACTGAGTAAATTTGATTATCACTAATTAAAGCACTAAATAAAAATATGATTAATTTAGTGGTTTAATTAGTGCTAAGTAAAGCACTACTTAAAAATACAGTTAGTACTAAATAATTGTGGTTAACAGTAATTAATCATGATTGGTACTAATTAAATCAGGCTATCCTTAACCAGACATGCATAGTGCCTGGCAGGCTGCTACCGTGCAGGGGCTTGGTAGGCGTCTGTTGAGTTCAGTAGGTCTACGAAGAGGGTTAAATTTGTAAAAATATATGTTTAAGATTAAATTTAGAAAAAAATGGTCATAGTAACATTTATGTCGAGTTATGTATCCTACTACTATTTTCAAAAATGAATTCTGCCCACTGAGGTAGTAAGCTTGTGATGGAGCCATCACCGACCGCTGCCTGATAATGAGCCATGACATGACGTCTCGCCGGCCCCACTCTATCCCGGTCCCAACGTCCCTCTTCTTTCAGGGACTTCTAAAAATTCTTAATTTTAGGAGCCTTTCACAACATGGAATTTTTTTTTCTGTTTCTATAAGAAAAAACTGGTTTATGTGAAATTATTATCTTCCAACGGCCCGAAGATTTTGGGTGCGTTATTTTCTGTTGCGGCTGATAATTTTTAACCCTACCATAAACGCTTATATGAATTAACCAAATATTGATAAATTGTTTTGAAAAAGATTATCATATTTGTTTATTTGAAGTAAGTCACAAATTGAAAAGAATAATATTTTTTTACTGCAAGCACAATTACAATTGCGCCATCATTGGACAACGTGGAATCTGCTCACCCATCCTCATTTCAGGCTAACAGGATTCCACCTTCTCTCGTGAATATACTACCCAAAGCCGTCCACGTACATATCTATCGTTCAGCCTCCTTGCTCTATGATCCTGTCCACGTTCATCGAGTTCTCGACGTTACCATATGCTCTTACTTCCAAGTCACGAGTTACTTCTCTTGATAAGAGACCTGCACGCTCCTAAACCGTCAATCCATCGATCGCGCAAATGACATCCCACTCAGAAAGAGAGATCGCGCAATGATCAGCGCCGAGAAGAGAGAGAGAGAGAGAGAGAGAGAGAGAGAGAGAGAGAGAGAGCAGGCTGCTGTTGCGTGTGTGCTGCTTCCAACGCGTACCAGAATCGAACATCTAAATTTTTAGAAAAAAATTAGTATATAATATACTTTTAGATAGATTAAATTCGCCATCTTTGTACAAATCAGCTCAAATTTACACTGAACTTTTTTAGCCCATTTTCTCTTCCCATCCAACTAGTCCACTATGGCACGTGATGTCAGCCCATTTGCTTGCCCATCTCCTAACCCTAACTCCAACAGTGTTGCAGATTGCAGAGGGGGCCCTGATCAACTCGGCTTCGGTTTCTGGTTTATTTTTCACTATTTATAAGTTTCGTCTTTTTCTGAACTTTTGGCTTTTTGTTGAGCTTTTTTGCCGGTTCTTTTTTTCCCCGTATTTGTTTGTATTATACGTAATGGGCTAACATATTTTTTATATTTTAATTTTTTAAATTTAATTATGCTAAATAAACCTCTGTCAGCTACAGTGCTTTTTTCAGCTAGCTACAGTGTTTTCAGCTATAAACCATGAGTTTTTCAGTCGAACCGATCACCACCGCTCCCGGACTCGGCTGGCGGCGGCACATGTGTGGCCACTGGCGAGACCGCGAGAGCCTAGAGACAAAAGCAAAACATGCATGTATATTTTTGAGAAATGATAGTTGTTCATTGCATTAATGCTTGATATTAGGTAGACAGGTTCGTAACGGGAGATGGGGTTGAGGTTGGCATGCCAATGTTAATCCTCTTTCTTCTTCTTTCTCAGGTTTCACAAGCAACTATGATAATTTAAGTCTTTCCTATTGACCACATTTCGCCTAAGGAGTTAAGGGTTTTTAATTAGTGCCATTTCATTCTTTCTCAGTATTAAAAAAAGAAATCTATATATTTGAAATCTTTATAAGAGAGAGCAGGAAAGAGAAGATAACTTTCTTAATTATTTTATAATTTTTTATATTATTTGAGATGTTAACTCTAGTATGAATAGTTCTACTTTAAAATTTGTTATTGTGAATCTTTATGTTTTATATTAAATAATATTTTTTATAATTTTGAGCATCTATTCTAGAATTCTTGGGTTGTCACTGTACTGTGAGCTAATGGTCAAGTGCTAAATGACACACGATGGTCCGGCGTTTCTTCCAAACTACGTCTCAACTATTGAACATTGATGGCACACGATGGTCAAGTGCTAAATGACACAAAGAACCAAAAAAATCCGCTGTCCCCATCATAAAGCCTTTGGCAATTGCTTGCAAAGACGGGCACCTGGGCACGTCAAATTTTTGGCACGTATAGATCATTTTAAATCTATATTTATAAAATAATTGTATATATATGAACATAGTAAAAATAGTACTTATGTCATTCGGTCACCGGACGGTAGCATCGCAACTGACACGTAAACCACCAAAACCCAACCACTGTGCGATATGCGCCTACCGCCCGACCACTGTGCGGCCGTGCGGCTGTCGCCTGACCACCATGCGGCAGGTGGCCTGCCGCCCTTTCACCATACAGTAGATAATTAAGCCGGTTTAATTACTTGCCTAAATTAGTATTTATATGTAATGTTTGTTCAAATTTTTAAATATAGCAAATAAACTTAAAAAATTACAAAATTATATATATATATATATATATATATATATATATATATATATATATATATATATCCTAACAACAAAATGTACTTCATGTGTAATTTGTTGACAATTTTATTCACTTTGAATATTGCTAAAAAATTTGTAAGATTATGATATTTGTAAGATTATCATATATCACTAATTATGATTAAATTAACAGTAATTAACATGCAAATTCAGAGCACATAAAATTCCTAAAAAATTACAAAATTAGGTTGACTTTGTCGGGAGGCTGTACATAAAATTTTGTAATTTTTAGAACTCATTTGATATATCTAACAACTCTTACAAGTACCATAATCGTACGAATTTTAAGCAACGTTAAGAGTGAATAAAATTGTCAAACAATTAAACAATGAAGTACATTATGTCAGAAGACAGCACATAAAAATTTATAATTTTTGAGTTCATTTGCTATATTTAAAAATTCAAACAAATATAACATATAAAATACTAATTTAGGTAGGTAATTAAACTGACTAATTAGCTGGCTTAATTACCTGCCGTATGGTAGAGGGGCGGCAAGCCACCTTCCGCCCGGTGACCAGGCAACCGAAGTGCCATTTTTTCATTCTCGTGTGTATATAATTATTTATATAATACAGATGAAAAACACGCTATATGTGCCAAAAACTCTGGTATGTTGACCCGTACCCACGTACATACTCAACACGCACGAAACTACTAGTACTGTAACATTACTTGATTAATACTTTACTTGCTACATTATGAGGATGCTCACAATAGATTTTATTAATAAGTTTTTGCTGTGGTTTATGTTTTTAGCTAAAAATAAATAGTGATAGTTAAAAAGTGACTTTTAAAAAGAAGAGAAAAGTAGTGGGAAAGTAAGGGAAATATGCGTGTGCGTGATAAGAGGGAGAGGAGTGAGATATGTAATGTATCTGTGACTTATGCCTTATACTCAAAATGAGATGTTAGTGAAAAGGGTGGAGAAACGAAATTGAATATTTGCATTATGTTTTAACTTTTCTAAGGAAAAGTAAAAAAAATAGAGACGGGCTAGAGCCCCGTATCACCAATGAGCTGGAGCGCTGGCGAGCAGCGAACCAACAGCATGCCTCTCGCTGTTGCGTACGCCATAACAAAAGTCGATAAAAATCAGAGAAGACATCAAGACAAACAAGCCCATTCGTCCAATCCGAAGACTCCGATTTTTCCAGCAGCCCGAAGACAACCACGAGCCCACGGCGCCATCGCCATTCGCCAATCTTGGATCTCCACATCTCCCCCGGGCCCACCACTTTTTATTGTTTCCAACCCCATCATCAGCAACTCGGCACTGAGCCATTGACCAATCTGCTCTGCTGCGCTCCTCCTCCTCCGCCATGGCAAGGAAGCAGCCACTCCTCCTGCATCTCGCCGCCGCCGTCGTCATCGTCCTCCTCGTCGTCGGCGCCTCCGCGGCGGACGAGGCGAGCGCGCAGTCCACGTACATCATCCACCTCGCGCCCGCGCACCCGGCGCTGTCCGCCAAGCGAGGCGGCGGCGGCGGCGGCAACGCGCTCCTCGGCCGCCGCCTCCTCCCGCGCCACCTGCGAGCGCCGCGGCCGCGCCTGATCTACTCGTACGAGCACGCCGCTACGGGTATCGCGGCGCGCCTCACCCCCGAGCAGGCGGCGCACGTCGCGGCGCAGCCCGGTGTGCTGGCCGTCCACCCCGACCAGGCGCGCCACCTCCACACCACCCGCACCCCGGCGTTTCTCCACCTGAACCAGGCCTCCGGGCTCCTGCCCGCCGCATCCGGCGCCGACTCCTCCGTCGTCGTGGGCGTGCTCGACACCGGGCTCTACCCCATCGACCGCGGCTCCTTCGCGCCCACCGCGGGGCTCGGCCCGCCGCCCGCGTCTTTCTCCGGCGGATGCGTCTCCACCGGCTCCTTCAATGCCTCCGCCTATTGCAACAACAAGCTCATCGGCGCCAAGTTCTTTTACAAGGGATACGAGGCTGCTCTCGGCCACTCCATCGATGAGACCAAGGAGTCCAAGTCGCCGCTGGACACCGAGGGCCACGGGACCCACACCGCCTCCACGGCCGCAGGTTCGCCGGTGACCGGCGCTGGGTTCTTCGACTACGCGCGCGGCCAGGCGGTGGGCATGTCCCCCGGAGCGCGCATCGCGGCGTACAAGATCTGCTGGATGTCCGGGTGCTACGACTCCGACATCCTCGCCGCCATGGACGAAGCCGTCGCCGACGGCGTCGACGTCATCTCCCTCTCTGTCGGCGCCAACGGCTACGCCCCCAGCTTCTTCCTCGACTCCATCGCCATCGGCGCCTTCCACGCCGTGAGCAAGGGCATCGTCGTGTCCTGCTCCGCGGGCAACTCCGGCCCCGGGGAGTACACCGCCGTCAACATCGCGCCGTGGATACTGACCGTCGGCGCGTCCACCATCGACCGAGAGTTCCCCGCCGATGTGGTTCTCGGCGACGGCCGGGTGTACGGTGGCGTGTCTCTCTACGCCGGGGACCCCCTGAGCTCGACACAGCTGCCGGTGGTGTACGGTGGGGACTGCGGCTCTCGGCTATGTACACTGGGTCAGCTCGACACGGAGAAGGTGGCTGGCAAGATCGTCCTTTGTGAACGTGGAGGCAACGCTCGTGTCGAGAAAGGCGGGGCGGTGAAGCTTGCCGGCGGAGCCGGCATGATTCTTGCCAACACCGAGGAGAGCGGCGAAGAGCTCATCGCCGACTCCCACCTCGTCCCGGCGACGATGGTGGGGCAGACGTTCGGCGACAAAATCAAATACTACGTCCAGAACGATCCGTCGCCGACCGCGACCATCGTGTTCCGCGGCACAGTCATTGGGAAGTCGCCATCTGCCCCCCGTGTGGCGGCGTTCTCGAGCCGAGGTCCCAACTACCGTGCGCCGGAGATCCTCAAGCCTGACGTCATTGCCCCCGGCGTTAACATACTCGCGGCCTGGACTGGTCATGCTTCCCCCACTGACCTCGACATCGACCCGAGGCGCGTCGAGTTCAATATCATCTCCGGGACGTCCATGTCGTGCCCGCACGTGAGCGGCCTCGCCGCGCTGCTCCACCAGGCGCATCCGGACTGGAGCCCTGCGGCGATTAAGTCGGCGCTCATGACCACGGCGTACAACGTGGACAATTCTGAGGAGATCATCAAGGACCTGGCTACCGGATTCGAGTCGACACCGTTCGTCCGTGGCGCCGGCCATGTCGACCCCAACCGCGCACTCGACCCTGGTCTAGTGTACGACGCCGGCACCGACGACTACATCGCCTTGCTCTGCACACTGGGCTACTCTCCCTACGAGATCTCCGTCTTCACAACAGACGGCTCGGTTGCCAACTGTTCGACGAAATACGCCCGCACCGGTGACCTCAATTACCCCGCCTTTGCGGTCGTCTTCTCCTCCGAAGATTCAGTCACCTACCACAGGGTGGTGCGCAACGTTGGCAGCGATGCTAGTGCGGTCTACGAAGCCAAGATCGACAGCCCATCCGGTGTGGATGTCACGGTGAGCCCGAGCAAGCTCGTGTTCGACGACAAGCACCAGAGCCTGGCGTACGAGATCACGCTCACGGTGTCCGGCAACCCGGTGATCGTTGATGCGAAGTACACGTTCGGGTCGATCACGTGGAGCGACGGCGTGCACGATGTCGCAAGCCCCATCGCCGTGACATGGCCGTCGAGCGGCGAAGCAGCATCCATGTAGAGTGATGGTAATGCCAGACGGTGTCTCTCTGGTTATGTGGCCATGGGAGCAGTTTGTATAGGGCCTTTGAACTGGAGATATCCACGCGTCCTTCCTTGATCCAGCTACCATTGACATCGGGCCTGAAGTTGCCATGGTTTATCTGATCATGGTGAGGATCGGGTTCCAGAATGTACCGTTTGCTCTGCGCCTGTGTAAATTGGACTACGGAATAATTAATCAAGTTGATAATTTATCCTGAATACCTTTTCTATATGAGAGCTACTACTGCACGGGCATCCCGACATCATATCTTCCCTTGCGCTGCTCTCCCTCCTCTTCCCCTCCCTTCTCCAGTGCTAGATTAGCTTCGTACCCCTCCTCCGTCTTCCCTACCCCATCCTCCACCACCGGCGGCCAGTGACGACCTAGCCGCACCGTCATCTCCCCCTCTCCTGCCGCTGCCACCATGTCCAACCAAATATTTAGGGTGCCACCGTCACCGTGCCTCCCTCTATCGCCATCCACCGCCCTCCACTGCCTAGCACCTTCCACCACCGTCCACTGCTAGACCACTACCTCCCTAGTCTTCCTCTATGTCTGGTATGGCCATGATGAACTCATTGTTGGTAGATTTGGAATCGGAGGTGAAGGAGGGGAGGACGGCGCCGAAGTTGAACAAGGAGGTGGAGGGGGCAACACTGGAGTTGAAGAAGAAGGGTGGCGCTGGTGGATCCCGTCTGAATAGCTAGAATTTTCGACCATTTTGGCCCCCAACGGCATGAAAATGCCGTACTTGGCCCCTCCCATGTACATTGCCAATTCTGGCTCCCTCGCGCGCAGCTGCGCGAGGGGAGGTGGCACGATCAGGTACCGTGCGAGGGGATATGGCGCAGTCGGGGTGTGCGTGAGGATGGTGGCGCAGCCAAGCTGCGCGTGAGAGGGGGGTGGCGCGATACTGGGATGCGCGAGGGAAGGTGGCGCGGCACGTGGCCGCGCGAGGAGGTGTCACGGTACGGGGCAATGTGCCGACGAAGCAGCACGACTACGAGCATGTAGACGACAAAGATGACAAAAGAGGAGATGCCACCATCAGAAGAGAGACAACAACGTCGCGCCGACAGAGAGACACCGCCGCCTCCTCCCCCTCGCGTACATCCCGACCACATCACCTCCCTCGCATGCACCCTAACCGTGCCACCTCCTCTTGTGCGGTATAGCCACGTGAGGGGCCTAGAACCAGCAATACACGCGAGAGGAGGCTAAATACGGTGTTTTCGTGATGCTGGGGCTAAAATGGCTGAAGATCCAAATGGCTATAAACGGTATAGCATTTCACTTTATATGTTGAGAGAGCTGCTATGCACCGACGTTTTTCTACGACACTCGCGTACGGCGTTTTCCTTTTCACGTGGGATCGAGCGGTGGTGAGGCGTGAGGTGCCCTCTTCTTCCCAAGTGGTCTCCTCTGCCCAATGACGAAAGCGATGAGAGAAAAAGAAAGAACAAACTTCTTGAGAATAGCTCGAGAGAAAGAACAAACTTCTTGAGAATAGCTTGAGAGCTCCAAACCTTGTAAAGAATCCTTGCTGCAGATCGGATCCCATTTCCCATTGCCTCGAAAACCATCCAACGAACGGGCTAAATTGAACCTTGAGCTGCTGAATTACTAGATCTTGAAAGCTTCTTTGGCATTTAGATTATCAGAGGTGCAGGAATAAATTGAATTATGGACTAAACTTGCAGCATGAACCATGAAGACGGATTTGGGGAATTGTTCTATCTTTTTTTTGTTTGGAGGAATTAACTGAAACGCCTAATCCTCCATCCCAATCACGATTAGGGCTCCAAATTACGATTGAGGGCTACAAATTGGCCCCTAACCTGAGCAGCGTCGCTGCCGCACCACCACCAGAGCTCCTCCTCAAGCTACGCCGCCGCTGGAAGCTGTCCTCGGAAACACGCGGCGGCCGAAACTCCTCGATTTGTGTCGCTGCTGGATGCTGTCCTTGGCTCACGCCGCCGCGAGCTTGCGCATAGGAGTCGTGACCACCGGAAACCATCGAGGCCAGGATTCGCCCCAGGAAGGTTTGCGGAAAGAGAGAACTTGTTGAGGAAGCGTCGCTCGCAAGTTTAATCTGATCAATTTCTCTTCTATGTAAGTAGACAGATCAATTACAAATAACGTAAATAATATATTAGAAACACAGAGATAAGGTAGAACTCCTGGTCTCGATTCCTCTCCTATGTAAATAGACAGATCAATCACAGATGACGTAAATATTAGATTACAAACACAGAGATAGGGGAGAACTCATGCTCTTTCTTTATTGCTTTCTCTTTCACGTGTGCGTACAAAATAGCCAATGACCCTCCTAATATATAGCCTAGTGGTGAGGTGTCTATCATGGGCCAAGGCTTCAACCTCAGACCTAGATTTCCCAACACTCCCCCTTGGGTACTCATTCAACACGTTCATGGCTCATTAAAACTCCATAAAAACCCAGTGAATTTTTTTTGGAGAAATAGTACATGATACATGTTATACCGTGTTACACGAATTACCTCATTAAAAACCTTGGTCAGGGAACTTCAGGAAAACTCGTCAAGAGAAAAAGAGTACAATCCATCCAACTTCATTTAACTTTTAGGATTTATTCTTTGGGTACTTGATCTTCGTGATCAAGTTTTAATAACGAGTTTGAGAAAAAAATCTCCACTTAAATTCTACACCTCTTTAAGTCTCATCATTCCAATTCATCGTACGCATCTTTCAAAACTAGATGCTTGGAGTGACTTAGTGAATAAATCTGCAAGATTTTCACATGACTTAACATGCAGTACCTTAATTTCATCCATCTTTTGCAATTCGTGAGAATAGAAGAATTTGGGGTTGATATGCTTTGTGAGATAACTCTTCATGTAGTTTGTTTGCGCTTGTGCAACATAAGCTGTATTATCTTCATAGATAATTGTGAGAACTTGCATGATATTTATCCCACATGACTGCTACATGTGGTGAATCATTCGTCGGAGCCAAGCACATTCTCGTACGGCTTCATACAGTGCTATGATTTCTGAATAGTTCATCGAAGTCGCTACATGGTTTTGCTTAGACGATTTTTATGAAATTGCAGTTCTACCACATAAAAATATATAGCTTGTTTGTGACCTTGTGGTATGCGGGTCTGATAGGTACCCAGCATCTGCATAGCCAACTATATTCAAGTCTTGGTTCTTCTGTAGAATAACCCAAGGTCCTTGCTTCCTTTGAGTTATCGGAATATATTATTTATTTCCTACCAATGCCTTTTGGTAGGTTCTACACTATACCTTACTAATAGGTTTACGGCAAATGCAATGTCCGGTCTAGTGCAGTTCGTTAAATACATAAGTGCTCCTACTGCACTTAACTATAGGAATTCCGGTCTCAGAACTTTCTCCCCCTCTTCCCTAGGTTGGTACGGATCCTTATCTTGCTGTAAAGATCTCCTGATCATTGTACTTTCGATGGGTACGTTTTCTCAAAACCGAACCTTTCTAACACCTTCTGGGCATAAGCTGACTGATGTACTAGTATTTCTTCAGGGACATGTTTGAGCTGCAGGCCTAAGCAATATTTGATTTCACCTAAATCTTTCATTTAAAATTCTGACTTCAAGTAAGAACTTGCTTCCTTTGTGTCTTCCATGGTCCCAATGATATTCAGATCATCTACATATACTGAGATTATATAAAATCCATTCTGGGATCGTCGTATAAATACACAGGGATAGTCTTCATTGTTTGTGTAGCCTTTCTTGTATAGAAAGTCGATTAAGTGATTATACCACATCCTACCTAATTACTAAAGTCCGTACAATGATTTCTTGAGTTTCACACTGTATAGATTTTTATTTACTCTGTCTTGGTTCGGGGCAGAAATACCTTCAGGTACCTTCATATAAATATTTGAATCCAAGTTTCCACAAAAGTATTCAGTTATTACATCCATCAATTTTATTTCTATGTTCAGGTTTACTGCCATTGAGATTAAGTATCTAAAGGTGATTCCACTCATGATCGGGGAATATGTTTCTTCGTAATCAACTCCTAGACGTTGAGTGAAATCTTATGCAACAAACCTTGAATTATATCTTACAACTTCACTTCTTTCGTTTCTCTTTCATTTAGTAATGATGAATAATTGGCATTTAGTTTGCTTTGGAATTTATGTTTGTAAAAGTTTCGATATATCGCAGTTGAAGGCTTCGAGTCCGAGTGGTTCTGGTCTACTCTGAGTTGTTTTGGCCTGCTTTGAATAATTTTTGGTATGCTCCGAATAGTTTTGGTCTGCTTTGAGTAGTTTCAGACTAGTCCGATTGAGTCCTAGTGGCATCGGACGGCTGTGGAGTAGCAACAGAGTATCAGACGACATTCGAGTGATAGCAGAGTATCGGACGGTCTGCTTTGAACCGCTTTGTTGCCTGCCATACCTATCGAGATCGAGGACAACGCTAAATTTATAAGAACTGATGTTCAGATACCAAATTTGAAAAAAAAGTGTTATAGTGCTACATATTCAAACAGTGGAAAGAGATGAGAGATGAGAAGATTAATGGAGGGGACAACATGTGGGATCGTACGCCAGTCGTACGTATAACTTCGTACGTGAAGCACATGTGATATGGTGATTCGGCTGCGACTGTCGTTGTTGCTTGTATGTGTGGATAATGCATTCATTTTTGGTTTAGTTGGTTGTTGTTTCTTATGCTTGCGAGAGATCGAGCCTGTACATTTATAGCAGATGACGACTGGACGATGGCTACTTATGAACTTGTTTGTATTAAGCTAACATTGGTGGTTGATATGTTCTTTTCGCGAGTTATTCATTGTGTATTGCATTCTCCTGTACTTATATGTACAAGCAATTGTATTTGTGAGCGTTTAGCTCTCAATGCTCATAGGAGAATCCAGAATGGCTCGATTAGGATAATGGATCTTCTACAACCGGTTGCGTTCACAGCCCATATCTGTGCCGTCTGTTCGTCTTCGAGATTTGTGCATGGAATGTATTGGTTGGAATAGAATTCTCGGCCAATTTGGCCCAGCAGTACGGCAATACCGTATTTGGCCCTCTCCTACACGTATTGCCGTCCTTGACCCCTTCCTACGACCGAGGAGCACACAAGGGGAGGTGGCGCGGTCAGGGACCGTGCAAGGATAGTGGCGTACCTGTAGTTTTATGAAACTAGCGATGGTGTACCTAGGGTTAAGTGCATCCTGTCAAAAAACACTCCCCTCTCCATTCTCCACTCCGCTCTCTCTTTCCTTTCTCTCTTTACCACAAGCTGGCGCAGCAGGAGGCGGCTAGCGAGAGGCGAGCGATAGGAGGTGGCTGGCACTAGCTGGAATCGCGCTGGTGAGCCCGTCGCCACTTGGTCTCACAGTCTCCTTCACTGGATCGGTGGTTTCAAGGTGAGAGACGGCCAGATTGGGGGTGATGCGGTGAGGGTTGCTCGGATCTGCGGCGGGAGACAGTCGGCGAAGGGCGGATCCAACGGGCGTGCCATTGGAAGCAGCCAGATCTATGGTAGCACAACGTTGTTAGATGATCTGCTGCTACTACGTGTTTGTATTGGGTACGTGTCCGTTTTTTATTAGGAGGTAGCACAATGTATTGGGTAGCACAATGTATTGGGTAGCGGGCGTGAAGGCGTATCGGTTGTTTGATCCGGTTTGCGCGCCGTGTCCATGTCTCCCGTGACGTGATGTTCGACGAGAAGGCCAGCTGGGATTGGGCGAATCCCGGTGAGCTGGAGAAGACATCTAGCACGAGCACGTTCGTCATCGAACACGAGATCATTGCTGATCAAGTGGAGGTCCTTGCTCCGGGAGAGCAGCTACACACACCACCTGGCGCTCCGGATCACGCACCGGGTGGGCGGTTCGTGTCGCCTACAGCTGAGGCGCTTGCCGAGCTCGATCATGATGATGACGGCGGTGCACAACACCGGTTCAGAACGCTGCGGGACATCATCGGCCCCGCACCCGCTGGTGCCCCGACACGGTTCTTGGAGCCAGAATCGGCCGCCCCTGCCGAGCTGCACATGGTGAGTGCAGAAGAGCCGGCCACGTTTGGCGTGGCGGAACGTGACCCGTCTTGGTGCCGGGCGATGCTGGAGGAGATGAAATCTATCAAGGAGAACAACACTTGGGACCTCGTCGAGCTTCCTGCCGGACACCGCGCGATCGGGCTCAAGTGGGTCTTCAAGGTAAAACGAGATGAGCATGGTGCCATCACTAGACACAAGGCGCGTCTCGTGGCGAAAGGATATGCGCAGCGCGAAGGGATCGACTTTGAGGAGGTCTTTGCCCCTGTCGCACGAATTGAGTCGGTGCGGCTACTGCTGGCTCTGGCGGCGCAACAAGGATGGTCCGTGCACCACATGGATGTGAAGTCCACGTTCCTGAACGGGGACTTTGCTGAGGAGGTCTACGTCGAGCAGCCGCCGGTTTTTGTCATCGACAAGCAGGAGCACAAGGTGCTCAAGCTGCGCAAGGCGTTGTATGGGCTGCGTCAAGCCTCGTGCGCTTGGAACGCCAAGCTGGACACCAGCCTGCAGGAGCTGGGTTTCAGCCGGTGCTTGGATGAGCACGCGCTATACACGCGGCGGGCGCCCGGAGGAACATTGATCATCGGCGTCTACGTCGATGACCTGATTATCACCGGGACAACTCAAGCAGGCATCGACAAGTTCAAGCGCGAGATGATGTCCATGTTTCGTATGAGCGACCTGGGACTGCTCACCTATTATCTTGGCATTGAGGTATGCCAAGGCGTCAGCGGGATCACGCTCTGTCAGAGCGCAAACGCCAAGAAGCTCCTGGAGCAGAACGGCATGGCAGAGTGCAATCCTTGCCACACACCAATGGAAGAGAGGCTCAAGCTGTCCAAGGCATCAACGGCACCGCCTGTGGACGCAACCCGCTACCGGAGCATTGTGGGGGAGCCTGCGCTATCTGACTCATACCCGACCGGACATCACGTTCGCCGTGGGGTATGTGAGTCGGTTCATGGAGGATCCGCGTGAAGATCACCACGCCGCGGTGAAGCACATCCTCCGGTACATCGCCGGGACACGGAGTTTCGGCGTCACCTACCTGAGAGAAGAAGGAGGCGGGCTGGCTTTGTCGGGATACAGCGATAGCGACATGGCCGGAGACCTTGATGGGCGAAAGAGCACCACGGGTATCCTCTTCTTCCTCAACACAAGCCCAGTCTCCTGGCAGTCTCAAAAGCAGCGGGTTGTGGCTCTTTCCTCGTGCGAGGCGGAGTACATCGCTGCTACAACGGCAGCCTGTCAGGGCGTTTGGCTTCACCGGCTGCTGCAGGAGCTCTTGGAACAGAAGCTTCCGGCGCCGAGACTCAGGGTGGACAACAAGTCCGCCATCGCTCTCAGCAAGAATCCAGTCCTCCATGACAGAAGCAAGCACATCGACACTCGATTCCACTTCATCCGTGAAGCCGTCGATGGAGGACAAATCATCCTCGAGTTCGCTGAGACTGAGAAGCAACTCGCGGACATTCTCACTAAGCCTCTCGGTCGTGTCCGGTTTTTGGAGCTACGCAACAAGATTGGCATGATCGAGATCAGGAGGAAGCAGCAGAATTAGGGGGAGTTTTGTTAGATAATCTGCTGCTACTACGTGTTTGTATTGGATACGTGTCCGTTTTTTATTAGGAGTAGGAGATTTCAGTTTCGCAGTCTGATTCGGTGATTGTCTAGAGTTAGTTTCTGTTTTCTGGTCTCCTTTTTGCTTCCAAATCGGTCGTTGTATTGCTGTATATAAAGCGAACCAGGTGCGGCGATTAAGCAGTGCAGCACAGCAAAGATCATTGCGTCTTCTTCTGTTTGTTCTGTCTCAACTTCACTGCGTGAGTTCGTGGGAGCGTGAGGATCGTGATTGATCTTCCTTCGCCAACAAACGTCCCATGTCTTCCTCGCCTCCGGCCACCCTTCGTGATTCTTCCCCGTCTACGGTGCCATCCTCCGTGCTTCTTCCCCAACGGCGGCTGTTTTGCATCCAACATTCCCCTCCATGCCACTGGATCCATTTAGCCCCAGCTGCCCTCCCTGGTTCTTCTCCAAAAATGACTACGCCGGATCCGTCGTCCCCTTCCCCGATGCAATCGGACCAGCGCCCCCTCTCCACCCGAGTTCGCCGCCGCCTCGACTACATGATCACCGTAGTACTCCACCACATGCAGTTCGTCCTCGACACCAAATGGTGGCTGGACCAAGCCATTGGGAGTATTAGTGCACTTTCACCTCGAGAACATCGTCGCCACGGTACTCCACCCTGAGTACTCCGGCCTCGAGTACATCGGTCGTCTTCTTTGTTATTGTCGAGCTGTGGTGCCTGTCGCCTCCACCACTATTGGACACCAGAGGTTCACCTCATCCTCGCCCACCTCGAGTACAAGGTGGCCGGTGTACTCCGACGGTGCAGTGCTCTGGCACCATAGTACTCCGCCGCTAGAGTGCATCGCCGCCGCAGTGATTCGTAGTCGCCACCGGCCGTCGTTGTACACCGCCGCCTTGAGTAAATTGCCACCGGAGTACTCCGGTTGTCTTCCCCGTTGCTTGCGATGGGGGCTCAACGGATTTGATCGTCTTCCTCGTCGTCGTGGAGCTTTCGTTGTCGTAGGCCATGGCGATGCATCTGCACCTCGTCGTCGCTGCCGGACACCAAAGCTCCACCTCATCCTCATCAGCCTCGAATGCAGGGTGCCCGGAGTGCTCCGGCCGCACAGTGCTCTGGCGCCATAGTACTCCGCCGCAACAGAGCTTCATTGTCACCACTGTCCGTCGCAATACACTGCCGCCTCTAGCACATCGCCGCCGGAGTACTCCGACACCTCCAGCACAGGTCAACCACGCTGAGTCGCCGACGCCATCCCCCCTCTCCCTAATGTACAAATTGTGTATTTGTATATGATATGGTCTACTTCCTTTTTTAGGGGAAGTAACTAGCCTTCTGACCAGCCCAAGATGGTGTGATTTTATTGGGCCGAGCTCGACAATTTCAACATGGGCTGCCACCCAAACTTGCAAGGCTGACCCTAGCCTTATCGGCCTAACCTGTATACGTTCAGGCCAGCTGAGTTAATTACGTCCAGTCTACCGCGTGGCGCGTAGCCATACATGAATGGCCCAAACAAGAACGCACACGAAGAAACGTTTACACTCGCTTTTTGGTTTGTAAACAGTAACAGCTACAAAAAAAAATTTAAAGAGAGATACTTATATATGATTTTGGCTAAAATAAATAAAGTTACTATAGTATATACTTTAATCAACTGGTGATTCTGAAAAAGATACTCTATTTGAAAGTTAGGTACTATAAAAAAGTATTTTATTATAGAAAAACAGTTTTTAGAAACCAATACGAAAATGGACACACCAGGCTGCTTCGAAAAACACTTACATAATCTGATTCGAAAAAAGAGATAGATAGGGCTAGGATTTATTCATCAGCGCAAGTACGATACAGCAGCACATCACACTGGACTTCTTATTTATCCAGTCTTAGTTCCACAATATGTTTGCACAATGAAGAAGCTGAAACTAGACGGACATGAGCTATATATATATATATGATCGAGAAGGGAGAAGCTCGCAGCTCACATCGCCGACACAGCAGCGCTCTGCGACGGCCAGGTGACGGCAATGGGGCTCCTCACCTTGTGCACGCCGTCGCTCCAAACGATCGACCCGTACGTGTACTTGGTGAAGCTGCCGGAGGACACCGTCAAGACGGTCATGGTGTACTCCCTCGTCTGGTGCTCTGCGTCGAACACCAACTTGGACGGCCTGATCCTGAGCTGCGTGCCGGGAGGGGGGACGCCACCGAGGGTGTACACGGCGTCAACATTTCTCCCAACGTTGCGTACCACGCGGCGCAGTGTGACCTTGTCCCCGTACGCCTTGAGCACCACCGAGAAGGACGGGAGGTTGAGGTCCCCCACGGTGCTACTCGGGAGCGCGGAGCAGTTGTTCACTGAGCCGTCTCTCATGAAGACGCCGTCGATTATTTCCTGGGAGTAATTGAGCGCGCACAAGAAGGAGAGGTAGTCATCCTTGCCGGCGTCGTACACTAGGCCTGGGTCAAGGGCTCGGTTAGGGTCGACATGGCCGGCCCCAAGCTCGAACGGCCCAGCCGCGTTGCCGGTGGCCATGTCCTTGATGGCATCGCTGGCACTGTCCAGATTGTACGCCGTCGTCATCAGGGCCGACTTGATCATTGCCGGGCTCCAGGTAGGTTGCGCCTTCTTAAGCAGAGCAGCGATGCCGCTGACGTGCGGGCACGACATGGACGAACCGGACAAGATGTTGAACTTGACGCGCCTCGTGTCGACATCGAGTTCTGTTGGCGAGATCAAGCCGCTCCATGCGGCAATGATGTCAACACCTGGGGCAACTATGTCGGGCTTGAGGATCTCCGGTGCGGGGATGCTCGGGCCACGACTTGAGAAGGATGCGACCCTCGGGGCTGATGGCCACCGGGTGATTACCGTGCCAAAGAAGAGGATCTTGCCTTCCGGGTATGGTCGTGTGATGATGTAACGTAAGATCTTCAAACCATCGTTGTAAGGGACCGCCGCGCCGGGGATGAGGTGGGCGGTGCTCCTAGCATGCTGACCGAGATCATGGCGGCCTGCAATGATGACACCGAATCCACCGGCTTGATCAACAGCAACTCCTTTCTCTGCATCGGTGACCTCTCCTGCCTCACACAGGACAATCTTGCCAGCCACTTTACTAGCGTCAAGTTTTCCGATTTCACAATAAGTGGAGCCGGCAAAACCACCGAAGACCAGTGATTTCAATGAACCATTTGGATCGCCAGGATAGAGTCAGGAGCCAACGAAGGTCTGGCCATCACCGAGGACAACGATAGCTGGGAACTGACGGTTCATGCTTGACGCGCCAACCGTCAACACCCATGGTGCAGCGTTGGCGATAGTTGACTCGCCAGGACCCTTGTTGCCAGCGGAGGCAGAGACAACTATGCCCTTACGAACGGCACTGAGCCCACCAATGGCTGTGGCATCGTTAAGGAAAGTCTTTTTTGGGCCGCCAAGGGAGAGGGAGATGACGTCCACACCATCAGCAATGGCCTCGTCCATGCCCGCAAGGACGTCGGAACCAAAGCATCCAAGTTTCCAGCATACCTTATAGACGGCAATGCGTGCGCCCGGGGCCGTGCCCTTCGCCGTGCCACTAGCAAAGCCAAAGAGGTTAGCGTCTGGGACTGCAGAGCCAGCTGCAGTGGAAGCAGTGTGAGTGCCATGGCCTGTGGTGTCTAGGGGTGACTTGGACTCCTCCGTCTCGTTCATCGGGTGGCCAATTTCACCCTCGTACCCCTCGTAGAACATCTTTGCGCCGACAAGTTTGTTGTTACAGTAGGCGCTGGCATTGAACTCAGGAGTTGATACACAGCTACCGCGGAAGGTTGAGGGAGGCGGCGGCAGCGACGGGTCATCAGCGAAGGATCCACGGCCCTTCGGGTAAATACCCGAGTCTAGGATAGCGATCACCGCATCCGTGGCGCCGTTTGACTCCGCTTGCAACCCGGAAGACGGCGAGAGATGGAGGAAGGAGGAGGACAGGGTGGTGTGGGGCTCATAGACCGTGTCGCGAACGACGGCTACAATGGAGGGCTGGGTCTCAAGGTGCGCGGCTTGGCGTCCCGTAAGGCGTGCCGCGAAGCCGGTCGCAGCATGCGCGTAGGAGTGGAGGAGGCGCGGGGCGGGGTGGCTGATGTGCGTAGGGATGAGCTCACGGACGAAGGAGGTGTAGGCGTGGTTAAGACGACGGGCTCCACGGTGTGAGAAGCGTGGTGCATGGGCGGGTGCGACATGGACGATGTATGTAGACACAGCATCTTGCTCAAGGTCTGTTGATGTCGCCGCAGCCACGGCGAGCAGGGAGCATAGGAAGAGTACTGCTGCAAGCGCTCTGCCCATTGGTACGGTGTGATGAGGATGCTGGAGAGGTTTTGTGAGGGGTGCTGGGGGAGTGGGAGACGAGGGTGCGACGTATATATACGCAACTTACAAGCAAGATCTAGTAAGAACAGTTCACTGGTAACAACACACCGAGGTGTTGCTACGTGCTTGCTTAAATGTGGTCCGAATGCATCCTCGTCACCTCATGTACGACGTGTACCGATCGAGTTGTTTGTGAAGCTAGCCTGAAGGGCCAATGTACGACGATATAGTTGGGATTTCATGGACCATAGAAGTGTTAACCTGTTGGTTTTAGAAGCCTGCACTGCTCATACTGTATTTTTAAAATGGAAAACAGCGTCTCGTACCATACTACAGCCATGAGAAATTAAGAATGCAAAAAAAAAAAAAAAGGAAGCATTTGAGGTGCATAAAATTGCAGGCCCGGTGCCGCACTGTTCCAACAAACACTGTCAGTTAGTGGTTCATAGATCTAATGTAAATAATAGAGTTTTCATTTGAAGGCTCTTAACGTCAGACGTGTTCAGCATTTCCTAAACTTTTTTTTTGCGACAATAAGCATTTCCTTAAACTTATTTGCTTAAATTTGTTTTACTTCATAGTTGTCGCTATATTCAATTACTCACTGATATAAATTGATGTGATGTGAATCACACGTGCTTGAAAATAAAATGCACTGTGCATGAGACTCCAGCAACTCTTGCCTGACAATACTAGGTTGGCACATACGTGGACCATCCGGCCTGATCGGGGCATTTCATCGTGTCTGTGTGTCAGGAAAATGATGGCCGTGACATATAATTCTTGTAGAAATGATATCCACTATTTGCAATTAGTTCCTCTTCATAGAACACATAGTCGTGTATATATTTGCTCTAATTAATCTTGCAATAAAGTCCGAAAATGAGCCAACCAAAGTGAGAGTGTAGAGCTGTATAGAAGCCTAGCAGGGTTCATGTATCTTCTCTGATTCTATAGAACTCACGAAAACGAGATCAGTAATTGCAAATGTACTTATGTGTTAGGTCCTTGTATTTACTTGTCCTATAACGAGGCCCATGAAAATGAGATCTAATCATGCACTCGTTCTGTCGCTCTTACTATTGTACAACAAAGTCAATAAAAATGAGAGCTATCATTGCAGAAGATTCATGTTCAGCTTTGGCTTTTAGCTTCTAGTTTACTATTCTTTAACTTAATCTTTTTATGATTTTTAAGGTTTTTTTGGCTTTTTTCTGCTTTTTTCCCGTATTCGTTTGCATTATTCGTGATGAACTAACATGTGTTTTTATTTTTAAATTTAATTATGTCAAAAAGTCACTAGCAATTATAGTGCAAAATAAGATAGTTACAGTAAAAAAGCCATAAACCGGCTTATATAAGCCGAACTGATGGGGACCAAATCTCTCTAATATATTATGAGAAAGCTCTGTATTGAAAGGGTTGTTGTATCATTGTGATTATGTATTTGCACGTTTTTTAGTCATGATAAAAAGGATAGACCATAGAGTGTAACTAACCTAGCTGGTTACTTCTATTCCTCTGAAATAATTGGTTGCTTCAACTGATCTATGAATTTGGCAGTAACAGCCTATATAGCAACCCAAAAAATAATGATGCTCAGAAAAATGTTTATTCATCGATGGAAATGCTATACAACACTCAACTATTTCTTTTATTTTGTACGAATTTCTGAATGTCTCCACTTCCATCTCTGGCTCACAAGTGCCTCTCGGTGCACATCCCGTGTGAAGCTTGCTCCGGATCGCAGCCACCACCTTGCAGGCTTCCACTAGCAACGTTAGGTTGCGGTATAAATTCGTGTGTGATTTTGATCGATACAAATGAAATTGTTATAGTGTACACTATAATTAATTTGTAGATCCTATCTTAAAAAGACATCTTATTTAAAAGCTAATTAATATAGAAAAATTGGAAAGAAGAGTCCAAATTTAGATGCAAATTGGTTGTGTCGGGAAGGGAGGGCAGTGAGGAAAGACATGGGGCATCCGATCCATGGTTCCAAAAATGAATTTGTTGAGTGATAAGCAGACAATCCCAAATTTACTTCATACATTTCTCAGAAAAAAAAGCGGCATCGATCTTTTACATAAGAAACCGGCCACATAAACCGGCAGAAGTCTTTTATTTATGCATGCATGCCTGATACGGTACATCACACCACAGTACTTATTCTGATCTCATATCTCCATAAAATGTTTGCACCCTGCATGAGCTGAAATTAGATGGACACCGTAGAAGGATACTCCACACACTGAGCGTGACTGTATTTATTCTTTCTTACATCAATATGGTCTCCAAAGCACAACTTAGATACTAATTATTATTATAAAAACCAATAAAACTATAATATTATAAAAGTAATTTTAAAGACAAATTTACACATATAATTTTTTATATATCTAATTTAAATATTTAAAAAGATATTAATAGTCAAAATTTCGAAAATTTGACTGCATCACGATATGTATTTATGAGTGGAGAGGTACGATAAAGATCCTTATTGAAAAGGGAAATTTTACCATCCTTGAGGGGGAAGAGGTACCAAATTTGAGCCGTTGATCACACTGATCGAACGACTGAGATTTGGCAGTACCTAGTGGTACCGGACGCGAGGTACCAAGAGGTACAAGGTACCAAGAGGTACCAAATTTTGAGCCGTTGATCACACTGATTGAACGGCTGGATCTAATTTGGTACCTCTTGGTACCTTGTACTTCTTGGTACCTCCTCAAGGATAGGAAAACTGCTCTATTGAAAAGGTTGTGTTACTGTGATTACCACTGCTAGGACCAAAAAAATATTTTTTTATTGTGAGGATAAGAGAAAAAAAAATATTGTAGAATGCAATATATCATATGTTCTCTTCAAACACTGTCTACAATATTGATCGAGCATGTTTGCTTAGTACTCCGTGCCTATGATTCACTTGAGTGAATTACGGATTACTTGTGTAATTCTATAATTCAATGTGATCATTTTGGTTGTGGTGGCTGTACTGTCTGTTGTGATGTTTGCAAGACAAGCAAAAGACGATTGGGCACTAGTCCCGTCACCTGTGGATCTTGATTTCTTTCGTTGCTGGCGTTGTAGATCGCTTACATATGATACTTAACGTGGACAGCAATGACTTTTGCTCCCCTGACCCTGACAACCAAATATTTTTTTAGATAATGGATAGAAATCCGGCCTCTATATCCCTTACAACCAAACATGGACAGGGTAAATGATTTTCTTCACGCGTTGTTTGCAGAGAGGAGTGATTCTACGTTTATTCGTCAGTGCTTGCTTCTGGCTAATGGTTGAGTATCGCAGGTGGTTAACGCTTTATATTTCACCAGTCCACCCTGCCCATACATTCCAAAGCGGACGGCTTAGATGGCCACCTTGGGCATCCCACCACCCGTACGCTTTCGAGAATTTGCGCACCGTTTTCTGCTAGACATCCTATGTATAGATGAAAAATAGATAATAATTATTCGTATTATTTGATTATTGTAGTTGAGAGAATATTAATATAGTATAGATCTTTTATTTTATTAATAATTTCTCTCCTATTTGTATTTGAATTCATATAAAATATAGATATAAATATGGTATAAACTTTTACTATTGAAAATATTATATTATTTGGACTATTCGTATCCATATTCGGTAAAGCAAAATATATATTTTATTGTAATATGATTAATTAGTTGGATGTTTTTTAATTTAATATGAATTTATGTGAATTAGATGTAGTACACGAAGACATCGACAATAAGGTGACGGTGCTCCTGCGTCTGGTGCTCCGCGTCGAATTCCAACGTTGACATCCTGATCCTGACTGCCTGCCGGGGGGGGGGGGGGGGGGGGGGGTGTACACGGCATCATCGACCTTGCTCCCGACTTGCCAACGACACGGCGAAGCATGACCTTGTCCCCGTACGCCTTGAACGCCACCGAGAAGGATGGGAGGTTGAGGTTCCCCACGGCGCTTCTCGGGAGCGCGGAGCAGTTGTTCACCGAGCCGTCTCATATAGACGCCGTCAATTATTTCCTGGGAGTAACTGAGCGTGCACAGGAAGGAGAAGTAGTCCTCCGTGCCAGCGTCGTACACTAGGCCTGGGTCAAGGCGCGGTTAGGGTCGACATGGCCGGCACCGAGCTCGAATGGCCGAGCTGCCTTGCCAGTGGCCATGTCCTTCATGGCATCGCCGGAGTTGTCCACATTGTAGGCAGTTGTCATCAGGGCTGACCTGATCGCCGCCGGGCGCCAGCTGGGCCGCGCCTTCTTGCGCAGAGCAGCGATGCCGCTCACGTGCGGGCACGCCATGATGTACCAGACAATATGTTGAACTTGACGCGCCTCGGGTCGGCGTCGATTTCCGATGGCGAGGTCACGCCGGCGGCCGGTCCATGCGGCGAGGATGTCAGCACCAGGGCCGATCAAGTCGGGCTTGAGGATCTCTGGTGCAGGGTGTTTGAACCACGGCCTAAGAAGTATGCAACCCTTGGGGCGGACGGCGACATGCCTATTACCGTGCCAAAGAAGAGGATCTTGGCGATCGGGTATGGTCTCGTGAACATGTAACGTAATATCTCCATAGCTTCAGCATAAGGGATAACCGTGGTACGTATTATGTGTGCGGTGCTCTTGGCATAGTCACCGCGTTCTTTGCGACTTGTAACGATGACACCAAAGCCACCGGCTTCATCGACAGCAGCTCCTTTCTCTGCATCAGCAACCTCGCCGACCTCACACTAGACAATCTTGCATGCAGCCAGTTTTTTGGCGTTAAGTTTCCCAATTTCACATATGGCAGAACCGGCTTCACCTCTATAGACTAGTGCCGGCTTCACCTCTATAGACTAGTGATTTCAATGAACTATTTGGGTCACCGGGATGAAGTGAAGTTCCAATGAAGGTCTGGCCGTTGCCGAGGACAACAACCGCCGGGAACTGACGGTTCCATTAACACCCATGGTGTCGAGTTGGCGATAGTTGACTCAGTAGGGCCACTGTTACTAGTGGAGGCCGAAACAACTATGCCCTCACGGACGGCACTGAACCCACAGTATTTGGATGATTGCAAAATTTTAGCAAGCCTATACCTTTTATGATTATGCCCTATGTAGGGTAAAAAGTAGATACCAATTATCCGTATTACTTGGTTACCGTATTTGATAGAATGTGAATATGGTATAAATTTTTCCATCTGATTAAAAATTTCTATCCTATTAGTATTCATATTCGAATTCGTATAAAAAAATATAGATACAAATATGATATGGACTTTTACCATCCGAAATGTTATTTATCCAGGCTATCCGTATTCGTGTTTGACGGATCAATATGTATATTTTATTACAATATGACTAATTAATTGGACAAGTTTTTTTAATTGAACATGAATTCGTGTTTCTTTAGATGAAGTAATGAATTAAAATGATTAAATGTGATTGTACAAGGATAAAATGTCATTAATATCTTTATACTACATAAGTTATAAGGATATCCGGATCCAACCGAATTGAGTAGATATTCGATTCGAATTTGCATTTATTACAATATTTGATTCGTATTCATATTCGAAAATATTGGAATTCATCTTCGTATTTGTTTATAAATACTACTATGGTTTAGACACTATTCGATCCGTATTCACCCCTAGCACTATGTATTTCTTACCAATCTTTGGCCAACTTGTGGGCAACCAAAACCTTGGCCAAAATTTTGGTTAGCCAAATTTTGGTAGGGTTGATTTAGACACCCACCAAACACACCATGTTGACGCCGCAATTGCTTCACCCATGCCGTCGCGGTGTGCGCATAGGAGTAAAGGAGGCATGGGACAGGGTGGACGACGTGTACAGGGAGGAGTTTGCGGGCAAAGGAGGTGTAGGCACAGGTGAGACGAGCTGCACGTAGGAGTAATGGAGGCATGTGGTAGGGTGGACGATGTGTGCAGGGAGGAGTTCGCGGACTAAGGAGGTGTAGGCATAGGTGAGATGAGCTGCACGATGCTAGGAATGTGATGCATGGGCTAGCGCTACATGCACCATGTAGGTAGACACGACATCTTGTTTAAGGTCTATTGACGTCGCTATGGCCACGGTGAGTGTGGACGGATGGTGTCGTCAATCCTATGAAATAATACGAGGAAGATGGCTGAAAGTTTTAGATAAAATAAAGATATTTTTATTGCTATGAACTGATTACATGATATATTTACAAAAAGCCTAAAAACTAGTCTCTAGCCTCTATGTTATTCATACTGAAAGAATATGACTTGGTTAATCTGTTAGAATGATCTCAGCCGATTAGCCCAACGACTAATCGGGCCTTGATCCACGCCCTGATCGGGGGCGCCCAGTCCATCTCATGGCTGGTGGGCCCCCGTCGCGCTGCGCAATATATAAAGGGGTGGGGGCCGGCGGCTCTAGTTACGAGGTTGACCTGAGCCGTACATCCCCACCGACACACAAACCCTAACCGATCTAGAGGGGGCGCAGTCAGCGACGGGAAGCACCATCGCCGTCGACGTCGCCGGATCTACGCCGCCGCCACCATCCTCTTCCCCGACCGTCGCTGCCCGTGCGCAGACTACACCGACGAACCAGCGATGGCCGACTCTACCTCCAATGCTTCCGACGGTTAGTACTGCCCCTACCTCTTCCTCTCTCTCCCTCAGATCTAGACTCCTAGACGCAAAAGAAAAGACTCCAACATTGGTATCAGAGCTGGCAAAGGGGATTGGGGGCTTACGGTTTTCGCCGGGCTTCCATCTCCGTGCGTCGCGCTGCGCTCCGGGAGCCCGCCGCTCCACGGGAGCCCGCCGCTCCGCTAGGCGCGCCCGCCGCCGTCTGCGCGGGGCTCCGCTGAGAGCCGCCTCCTCCAGATGGCGCCGCCGCGCGCTGCCGCTCCGCCCGCCGTCGCCTTCCGCGCGGGGCCGCCACCGTTGCATGCGCGTCGTCCCGCCGCCCAGGCGCCTCGGGCTACCTCCCGCCGCGCTCCTTGCGGGCGTCGCCGGAGCCGCATCGCCCCCCTATCCCGTGCTGCGCCGCTCCGCCTCCGCTCGGCCGCCGCGCGCGCCGCCGCAGCTAAGATCCGCTTTTCTCGGGTGGAGAGGAGCCGATTTGAGGGCTAGGGTTAGGGTTGGGGGTGTTAACCCTGCTGCGCGCCTGCTCGGCCGTCCGATCTGATCGGACGGTCGCCGTTCTTGCTGGCCGCATGAGTGTTTTTGGGCCGCGCGTGGCTGGAATTTTTTGATGGGCCAAGAAAAGCTGAGCGCGCGCCGGCTGGGCCGGCCGCAAGGGATGGGCCAAGTTTGGCCATTTTGCACAGTAATTCCATTAAATGAATTTATTGATTTTCAGAAGCATTTATGAGTGAATTTGATTGAAATTTGATCCAAAATCTCTGTAAATTTTTGCACCAACGTGTTAATTTTTCAGAGATTAAAAGTGTACAGTATAATGCTTCTGTATAATGAATTATTTTAGAATAATTACAGTTTCCGCTGCAAAAGTTAATGTTGATTGATTTTCATTATTAAATTCGAACCAACGGGAGAATTTAATTTTGGAAAAATAGATATAAATCCCAGATAATTATGATATTGTTATTTTCTGACCAACGTTGATAATAACAGTATTATAATTTTTTAATTGATGATTTTATGCATTATTTCTATTTCTGCCCAACGGTGATGTAGATTTAATGTATAGATAAAGTTGATTTAATTGTATGTCGTATTTTTGACCAACGTTGGAAATAAGACATATAATTTTCCTATTATATTCTCACTTTATTTGAAATATTTTTCAGGAGGATACAACTTGATGAGTTGTATCAGAGAGATTCCCACTCTCAAAGGAGATAATTATGGAGAGTGGAAGAAAAAAGATAGACTTAGCGTTTATCTTGGCTGAGGTGGACTGGGTCCTCACTACAGCACGTCCCACTGAGCCTATGGCACCAGTGAGGGATCAAAATGAGGATGATACTGCTTGGCAGAAAAGACAGAGGGATCATGCTCCCTTACAGATGTCTTATGACCTTGAGCATAAGAAATGGACCACAGCCAACAAGAAATGTATGGCTGTGATAAAGAACACGATTGAGCCTGCTATTGTGGGCTCAATCGCAGAGTGTGGCACTGTCACAGAGTACCTTGAGAGAATAAAGAGTCAGTTTACTAGCTCTTCAAAGACTTATGCTACACAGCTGATTAAACAGCTTGTGACAGAGAGGTACTCTGGTGGTGGCAGTGGCATAAGAGAGCACATACTGAGGATGAGCAACTTGACATCCAAGCTTAAACCAATGGATTTGGCTCTCAAGGATGAGTTCCTTATTCATTTGGTTTTTGCTTCCTTGCCTAAAGAGTTTGACACATTTGTTGTCAACTACAATATGCAGCCCGAGAAATGGGACTTGGAAAAATGCATAGCTATGTGTGTGCAAGAGGAGAAAAGAATTAAATCCTCACATGGTGGATCTATCAACTATGTGAAGGATAACAAGAAAAAGAACTTCAACAGTACCTCCTTCTCAAAGAACAAGGGAAAAGCCTCTGTCCATCAGCCTCAACAGAATAAATTTGCTGTAGACAAAGATCAGTGTCTTCACTGCAAGAAGACGGAACACTACAAGAAGAACTGTCCTGATTACTTAAAGATGATAATGGCAAAGAAAGGTGAGAACATTATTACCTTTATAAATGAATGCCTGTATGTGCAATATTCGAAATCCACTTGGTGGATTGACTCAGGAGCAACTGTTCATGTTGCTAATTCCTTACGGGGATTCCGTTCGACGAGGACTACGCAAAGAAACGAAAGATGCATTAAAGTTGCAAATGGAGTCCAAGCTGAAGTTGAAGCCGTTGGCGATCTTTCATTAGAGTTAGCTAATGGCTCCAATCTTTTACTTAGAGATGTCCTTTTTGTTCCCTCTTTACAAAGGAATTTGATTAGTGTTTCAAATTTGGACAAAGATGGTTATGATTGTAATTTTGGAAATGGCAAGTGTGAAATAATGTTTAATAAAGAATGTGTTGGTCTTGCCATCTTACAGAATGAGCTTTATTTGTTATCATTATGTGATGATGTGAATGTCGTATGCGATAATGAGAACGTCGCGTGCGAGAAAGTGATTGAATCCTCGTCTACGAATGTAAACAGAAAACGAAAGAGAACTCTAGATGAGTCGTCGAAATTATGGCACTGCCGTTTAGGCCATATTTCGAGGGGGAGAATAGAAAGACTAGTTAAGAATGATATTCTTCCTCCATTAGAGTTCTCAGACTTAGAACAATGCAGAGAATGCATTAAAGGAAAATATGTAAAGAAAATTAAAAAAGACGCTAAAAGAAGTACAGGAGTTCTACAAATTATTCACACAGATATTTGTGGTCCTTTTCCTGTGAAAAGTGTGGATGGATATGACTCGTTCATAACATTCACGGATGATTACTCCCGTTATGGATATATTTATCCAATCAAAGAAAGAAATGAAGCCTTGGATAAATTCAAGATATTTAAGGCTGAAGTTGAAAACCAACACGATTTAAAGATTAAGATAGTCCGATCTGATCGTGGGGGGGGGGGGGGGGAGTACTACGGTCGACATACCCCATATGGACAAGTTCCTGGACCTTTTGCAAGGTTTTTACAGGAAAATGGCATAGTAGCCCAGTATTCTACACCGGGCGAACCTCAGCAAAATAGAGTAGCTGAAAGATGCAACTGTACCCTGATGGATATGGTGCGAAGCATGATGAGCTACTCCACACTGCCATTGAGTTTATGGATGGAGGCGTTGAAAACCGCCATTCATATTCTCAACAGAGTGCCTAGTAAGTCGGTGCCCAAAACACCGTACGAGATGTGGACAGGAAGAGTTCCCTCACTAAACTACTTATGTGTGTGGGGGAGTCCTGCTGAGGCTAAAGTATTTAACCCAAACCTTGGGAAGCTTGATCCCAAAATAGTAAGTTGCCATTTCATTGGCTACCCTGAAAAGTCAAAAGGGTTTCGTTTCTACTGTCTAGATAGATATACAAAGTTTGTAGAAACGAGACACGCTGTCTTCTTAGAGGATGAAATGATGAGAGGAAGTATGGTAGCTCGTGAGATTGATCTCGAAGAGAAGCGGGTGTATGCGCCCACTCCGATGATTCAAGAGCCATTCTTCACACTACCTGCTGTCGCTGCACCGACGGTACAAGACACTGTGGTGCCAGCACCTGTTATTGTTCCTCCTGTGGCAACAGTGAATGATAATGAGGAACCTGTTCTTCAGGATCCTATAGAACCTATTGCCACAGATGAGGGGGAGCAACAGCAGCCTCAAACAGAAGATGTACCAAATGAGGAGGCCCCGAGGAGGTCTCAAAGAGTAAGAAGATCAGCTATTTCTGATGATTATCAGATTTATCATACAGAGGAATTTCAAATGGAGGATGATCCCACCTCATATGAAGAAGCCATGAGAAGCGAAAATTCCTCAAAATGGCTTGAGGCCATGGAAGAGGAAATGAGGTCCATGAAGACTAATAAAGTCTGCGACTTAGAAATTATTCCTAAAGGAGCCAAAACAGTAGGCTGTAAATGGGTCTACAAGACAAAGCATGACTCCCAAGGGAATGTAGAAAGATACAAAGCGCGACTTGTGGCAAAAGGATTTACGCAAAGAGAAGGGATTGATTACAATGAGACATTTTCTCCAGTCTCATGTAAAGATTCCTTCAGAATCATAATGGCATTAGTAGCACATTATGATTTAGAGTTACATCAGATGGATGTAAAGACGGCATTTCTTAATGGGGATTTGGAGGAAAATGTTTACATGGCACAACCGAAAGGTTTTGTCGTGGAAGGAAATGAAAGAATGGGATGCCGCCTAAAGAAATCAATATATGGGTTAAAGCAAGCTTCAAGACAGTGATACTTGAAGTTTGACAGTACAATAAGAAAATTTGGGTTTAAAGAGAATGTAGAGGACAACTGTGTTTATGCAAAGTTTAAAGATGAGAAGTTTATCTTCCTAATCCTGTATGTGGATGATATCCTACTAGCTAGTAGTGATGTCAGTCTGCTACTGGAGACAAAGAAGTTTTTGTCCTCAAACTTTGATATGAAAGATCTTGGTGAAGCTTCGTTCGTTCTAGGGATCGAAATTCACCGGGATAGAAACAAAGAGATATTGGGACTGTCACAAAAGGCATACATAGAGAAAGTCTTAAAGAAATTTGGTATGCATAAAAGTAGTCCTTCACCTGCACCTATAGTCAAGGGCGACAGATATGGGGATTTTCAATGCCCAGGAACCAATACGAGCTCGATCAAATGAAATCGGTTCCATATGCTTCAGCTGTCGGAAGCTTACAGTATGCTCAAGTATGCACACGCCCTGACTTAGCATTTGTTACTGGGTTACTTGGCAGATTCCAGTGCAATCCTGGAATAGAACATTGGAAATTGATAAAGAAAGTCTTGTGTTATTTGCAAGGAACAAAAGGCCTCATGATGACATACAGAAAATCAGATTTACTCCATATAGTGGGGTATACAGATTCTGATTTTGCGGGAGATGATAGAAAGTCTACATCCGGATATGTATTCACTCTCGCTGGAGGAGCTATATCGTGGAAAAGCTCAAAGCAAACCGTCACTACATCGTCTACAATGTATGCCGAGTTTGTAGCATGTTATGAGGCTACGGGACAGGTGAACTGGCTAAAGAAGTTCATACCCGGTTTGAAAGTGGTTGACGACATCAATAGACCACTTAAGTTGTACTGCGATAATGAACCCGCAGTAACGTATGCCCACAACAATAAGTCAAGTGGTGCTGCCAAACACATTGACATAAAGTATTATGTTGTGAAAGACAAAGTTCGGGATCAAATTATAAATCTTGAGCATATAGGTACCGCAAAGATGTTAGCAGATCCGCTTACTAAAGGCTTAACACCCAACGTGTTCAGAGAACATGTAGCCGACATGGGTTTAAGGGAAAGCCTATGATTCCTGGACTAAAAGATGACCCAAAAGATTAAAGTAACTATTTCAGAACAAGAGAGGTGTATTGTAGCTGTTGAATCTATCGGCGATTGACCGTGACGATGAGACATGTTCTATGCACTAATCTGTGATGGAATGAGTAAAGTCAAAAGTAATTAAAGATAAAGTATAGATTGAGATCAAGGGGGAGAATGTTAGAATGATCTCAGTCGATTAGCCCAACGACTAATCGGGCCTTGATCCACGCCCTGATCGGGGGCGCCCAGTCCATCTCATGGCTGGTGGGCCCCCGTCGCGCTGCACAATATATAAAGGGGTGGGGGCCGGTGGCTCTAGTTACGAGGTTGACCTGAGCCGTACATCCCCACCGACACACAAACCCTAACCGATCTAGAGGGGGCGCAGTCAGCGACGGGAAGCACCATCGCCGTCGACGTCGCCGGATCTACGCCGCCGCCACCATCCTCTTCCCCGACCGTCGCTGCCCGTGCGCAGACTACACCGACGAACCAGCGATGACCGGCTCTACCTCCAATGCTTCCGACGGTTAGTACTGCCCCTACCTCTTCCTCTCTCTCCCTCAGATCTAGACTCCTAGACGCAAAAGAAAAGACTCCAACATAATCTACTTGAATTGCCTTGATTCAGATGTTTTTCTATTGTCTTTTTGTCTTCTCTCATCACCCCTTAAATAGCATTAAAGGGGCACTAATTATCCACTAGGGAAGACATCTTATTGAACCAACATGTCCGATCGAGGAGATAGTTATTGTCAGAGAGAGGACATATGATCATCGGTTGTTGTCAGTAGGAGACGAACGCGAGGAACAATTGCCATGAAGTTGTTGCCAGAGACTCAAGGCTGAAACATCGTGCTGTTTTGAGTGGATAAGGTATGTATTCTACCCATTGCACGGAAGGAATATTCTAGAATTGGGTCTAGATACCAGTTCATAGAATCTCCGAGCAGTCATCTGGTCGGGCAACACATACGGTGTTTCTCTGACTAGGGTACTAAAGAAGCAACCTCTAGAGGTTTATCTCTAGAGGTTTACGATCATAAGGTCCTTTAATCTTAATTAAATATTAAAGTTATATTTAAATATTTATTTAATCCTCATAAGTAGTTAAAAACAAGCCAAGACGACAAGTTGTTTGCCTATTGGTGTGGGTGGAGGTTTAGTGAGATGATGTGCTAGCTGGAACAGTACCGCTAGCATGGGCTTTTGGCCATTTGAATTTTGCTTCTCCGAAAGTCGAACAAACATAGTGACTTTTTGAAGCATATTTTCAAAACGGTATCTTAAATCTAAAATTGTATATGCCGTCAGCGTCTCCATTGTCCGATGCTATATTAAAAAACACAACAAAAAAATCATTAGCCATAGCCTTAAAAAAAAGATACACACACACTGGCAGCAAGGAGCCACATTGCCAGGTGTGGTGTGGCATCCTCATGTATTGAACCTTTTGCAGCACGCCTCAAGCTCCAACAACACAACAATAGTTTCTCAACCGCTTTGTCTAAAATATTAAATTGGTGTGTTTGATTATAGTGGGTTTGTGTACTTGCATGACTCCACATGCTATGCTCCAACGAAGAGGTAATATAGTTCTATAAACCACACATATACATGGTGCTCGGGTGCACACAAATGGCCTGGTGTCACAGTATTGTTCCACTTCAAACGTTGGATTTCTTCCAGGGGTCTAATGCTAGATATTTATCATGCTTTTCAACTCGTTTGCTTTATTTCATTTTACTTCATAGCTGTCGCCAAGTTCCATCACTCGCTGGCTCACTGATTTGATTTGATGTGATGTAAATAGCACGTGGTTCACATTAAGTAAGCTTGTACTATACTCCCCCAATTCATTCCTTGGAGTATATGTTGAACCCATTGTAAAAAAAGAAAAAGAAAAAGAAAAGTATATGTTGACCGTGCTGTGCTGTCTGAGTGGGCACTTCAGCATATCCACATGTCTCAAGAAAAAGAGAGCTATAAATGAAAATAAAAGGCAGTGTATTTGCTCTAATCCTTAGTAAAACCTACGAAAACGATAGTGAATGGACTCGCGCGTCCATTCTGATTCTAAATTAAACCTATGAAAACGAGTGGTAAAGTTGCAAATGGGCTCGTAGATATACTCTGATCCTATGATTGCATCTGTAATTAATTGATCATGTATTTATTCTTTCTTACGTCCACATAGTTTTTAAAATACATCTTAGACCACTAATTTCTATTTTAATATATTTATAAAATCCAATAAAATTATAATATTATTGAAGGACAATGTGAGAAGGTTCAGTTTAGTGCTGTGATGAATCATTGCAATGTTTGTGGAGCGGTCAAGCGAGTTTGCAAAGATTGCTCTTTGACTAGTTTGGTTTTGGCCATAATTTGAGAATTTTAGGATTTGGACCATGGATTGAGGTAGGATGACTTGAGTTATTGGATTAAGGTTGTATGATGTATGTCTTGGCTAATGTAGGTCAAGTTGTGAAGAACTTGTGTCTGAAAACAATTTCTTTGTCTTTGAATGTGTAGGGTCACTTGGAGATAACTGTGGTCAATGGCGAAGATCGGGGCTAGGCTCAGGGAGGAGCTGAGGCTCAGAATGATCAAGGATGCTCGGTGAGACGGTGAGCTTAAGCATGGCACGAGAAAGGCGAGAAGTGTTGAAGACGAGTTCGAACAGCGGATGGCGCTATGTGGCTTGCACGGGCCAAGTGAGCTGTGGTTCGGTTGAACCGGGGCAGAAGAGACTTGGCAGCACGTGACAAGGTAGTGGTGCACCTATACGTGGCAAGCATGGTGATTGCTTGCAACGGTTGGTGAAGACCATGTCAACGGAGGGTATTTTGGTAGTTTGACCAAAATACTGGAAACCGTCTTGGATTAAAACCGTGATGCATGGGTGATGCATTGGAGTGTGGTTTAGGTTATGGTGGAGCTGATTTGATCAAGGCGGATCAAGGCTAAGGATTTAGCGGATGCACACTTATGCGATTTGAAAAGCGTGCATAAGTAAACTTTTGTAAGTAAAACCCGTGTGTGTGGGGTTAACGGGTTCCCCTATTGTAATAGTGGATATGATCCATTAAGAAGTGTAGGTGGTTGGTTGCCCACCTATAAAAGGGGTTAGGATGGAGACATGTAGGGTTAATCATCCAACCCCTCTCTCTTAGTGTGCTATCTAGTTTAGGGTTAGGGTTTGAGAGTGGAGCACTTGGTGTGCTCTTTGTCCTCCAAGGTAGAGTGGCTTTAAAATCTACATTCTCGAATAAGTAATACATCAATCTTTGTGTATTTCCATAGATCCAACTTAATTTGATTGATTTGCTCTTGATTTGACCTCAAAGTGTGATTTTTTCATCTAAGGGTATTTGAGTTGATTTATTTGGTGTTCTAACTTGCCGTGACATGTGGGAATACATCTAGACCCATCTTGATCATCATCCATATACGAGCAAGTTGTATTCACTAATTTCGATTTTGACTCGGTTTTGGTGGAGCCTTCCAGCAAACTAAAAAAAGGTCTCACTTTTGGCCATGATTTTCATGATTATTTGTTGTAATAGGTTCACAATACCCTAGAAAAGATATCTACAAAGTTTCGTATCATTGGATCTACGGATCAAAAGTTCCATCAATTTTCATTTTGAAACGAGGCTTTAAAATAGACTCTGCTCTGCTCACTATGTGAATTTTTGACCACGTTCAAGTTTTCAACCACATTGTCTCCCTTTGACCACGTTGGTTTCGACCACGTCGTTTTTTGACCATGTTTGTTTTCGATCGCTCTTTGGTCATTGATTACTCGAGTCGAATTTCGACCACGTTGGATTTTGACCATGTTTGTTTTTGACTACGTTGGTTTTTGACCACTCTCTCTGGTCGCCGACCACTAGAGTCGATTTTCGACCACGTTGTCAGTTTTTCGACCATGTTATTTTCCCTGCTGACCGGTTATGTTCAGCTCTGTTCTCTGTCTTTTCAAGCCATACTCGGCTCTGTTTCTTTGGCATTCAAGTGGAATTCCTACCTTAATTTTCATAACTTTGTAGTTATCAGATAAAAGAATAAATGAATACTTAGAGAAAATTTTTAAAGGTACTATTCACCCCTTCTGTTGCCTATCAGGTTCTACAATTATAAAGGTAATTTTCAAGACAAATCTATATATGTGATTTTTATATATCTAATTATATATATATATATATATATATATATATATATATATATATATATATATATATATATATATATATATATAAATATTGATAGTTAAAGTTTCGAAAGTTTGACTATATCTATGTTTAAAACAATATGTATTTGCAACTGGAGGGTATAATAAAGATCCTTATTGAAAAGGTTGTGTTACTGTGATTACCACTCCTAGGACAAAAAAAATATATTGTTTTTATTGTGAGGATAAGAGAGAAAAATTATTGTAGAATGCAATATATCATATGTTATTTTCAAACACTGTGTACAATATTGATCGAGCATGCTTGCTTAGTACTCCGTGCCTATGATTCACTTGACAGAATTACGGATTACTTGTGTAATTCTATAATTCAATGTGATCATTTTGGTTGTGGTGGTTGTCTTGTCTGTTGTGATGTTTGCAAGACAAACAATACGATACTTAACGTGGACAGCAATGACTTTGCTCCCCTGACCCTGACAACCAAACATGGACAGGTAAATGATTTCCTTCACGTGTTGTTTGTAGTGAGGAGTGATTCTACGTTTATTCGTCAGTTACAGCGCTTGTTTTAGCCTAATGGTTGCAAAATCCAGGGGGAAAATTCATCTTTCTAGTCTATCGACGCAGATGGATGGGGAATTACGCTCATAATTTGGATATAAATATAGTATAGATTTTTTATTCGATTAATAATTTCTCTTCTATTCATATTCATATAAAAATATAGATATAAATATGGTATAGATTTTTACCATCCGAAATGTTATTTTATCTGGACTATTCATATCCGTATTCACATTCGGTGAAAAAATATACATATTTTATTGTAATACGAGTTGGATAATTTTTTAAATTTAATGTGAATTTATATTTCTTTAAGTGAAGTAAATAAATTAGAATGATTAAGCGTGACTGTACGAGAATAAAATATCATTAATATTTTCATACTACATAAGTTATGAGAATATCTGGAGCTGATCAAATTGAGTTGATATTCGAATTCGTATCACTATAATATTCGATTCGTATTCGAGAATATTCGAATTCATATTTTTTTTACAAAATACGAATACAAGTACGTTAAGAACACCATTTAATTTATATTCGATTCGTTTTCACCTTAGTCCTTTGGTTCAATCCCTGTTGACGACTGTGCCACCGATGATGGTGGGGTCGGTGTCCTACGCCAAACCGACCATGCCACCACCGATCTAGCCGATCATCCGCAGCATGCTCCGTGTAAATCCGTGCGTAGCGACGTCCACTCATGCGTGCTGTGGTGTGGAGCGGGCACCTCCGCATTGTAGCGGTATTTCGGCACTAACACAACTCTCCACCAACACGATATGATGGTCCGTGCAACACTTGCAGGGCCTCAACCTACCGTGCCTATGCTCAGCAGAGGCCGCTCGAAGCGTGCGCGAGGCGCGGGGCTCTGCTTGAACACAACGCCCAAATAAGAAAGGCAGAGGTCCAGGATGTCGCTGTACTTTGGTGCTCCAGCCGTTTAGGGTGGTGCTTTAACTAACTTTTAGTTTTTAATTATAACTTTTAGCTAAAATTGCACTATAACAACTTTAGTTTTTTCTAAAAAAAAATAAAAATACAAAAACTGTTATATCGTCACAGACAATGCAAATGAATAGGACAAAGGGAGGGGGGGGGGGGAATCAAAACTAGAAGCTAATGTGTTTCAAGTGACTTCTAATTTAAATAAATCGAAAGAAAAAAATCAGAAGCTAAAGCTATTTGAAACGGGGTCTAACATTTTATTCTACAAAATCAGGTATCCTACCCCCAATCTTTTAAAATAGGAGCAAATAACCCCCTACACGGTTTTGAAGATGATTTTGTCACTGTGATAGATGATGTGTCCAATGATGTGGTAATTACTAAAAAAAATTAAATGGCTCTGACGTGTGAGCGGTGTCGCGCATGGCAGTGACACCATTGCTTCTTCCTCCTGCCCTTGTTGCTAGGCTTGCGCTGCAGTGGCGCAGCCAGCAAAATGTGACGACTCGGTGGTCATGGTCCGCTGGTTGCCTGTGTTATGAATAGCGCTTGTATTCATATGAGGTCAATGGGCCGGTATATATACACAAAGTACATGTGGTAAATATGCAAAGAACCCCTCGTAACAATGGGGAATAACAAACTATACATATATCTCTAACACCCCCCCTCAAACTCATGGTGGATCAACAACACTGAGTTTGGAGAGATAGAAGCTGTGCTGTGCTCGAGTCTGGGCATTCGTGAAGAAATCCGCTATCTGAAGCTCTGAAGGCACATACTGAAGAGTAATCACCTGATCATGCACACAAGTCCTCATGAAAGAAGCATCAACACCAATATGCTTGGTGAGCTCATGCTTCACAGGATCACGAGCAATACTGATAGCACCTGTACTGTCTGACAAGAGAGGGGTCGGTGTAGTGACAGAAACACCAAAATCCTCAAGTAACCACCGTAGCCAAGTAATCTCTGCTGTCAAGAGAGCCATAGCTCGCAACTCAGCCTCTGCACTCGAACGGGACACTGCAGTCTGTTTCTTCGTCTTCCAGGCAATCAAGAGAACCACCAAGAAAAACACAGTAAGCAGAGATAGACCGGCGATCAGAGGGATCGCTGGCCCAAGTAGCATCCGAATAGGCCTGAAGCTGTAACGAGCTGGAACGTGGAAAGAAGAGACGGCGAGAGATAGTCCCACGAAGGTATCGCAGAACTCGAAGAAGGTGGCTGTAGTGAACCTGAGTGGGAGCTGAAACAAACTGACTCAGAATATGAACTGGATAAGTGATATCCGGACGAGTAACAGCAAGGTAGACAAGACTCCCAACAAGATGACGATAGCGAGTCGGATCAGAAAGAGGCTCGCCATCAGAGAGTCGGAGGTGAACATTGAGCTCCATGGGAGTCTCAACAGTACGTTGATCAGTGAGAGAGGCGCGATCAAGAAGATCCTGAATGTATTTCGCTTGGGACATAAAGAAACCATCTGGAGTGGAAGTAACCTCAATCCCAAGGAAGTAACGAAGAGGACCAAGATCCGACATAAGGAACTGCTCACTAAGACGAGCCTTGACAAAGGCAATGTACTCAGAATCATCTCCCGTAATGATCATATCATCAACATACAGGAGAAGAAGAGTCCGGCCACGAGACGAAGTGTGGACAAAGAGCGCAGGATCATGATCACTAGCTGAAAAACCAGCAGCAGTGACCACAGAGGAGAAGCGCTCAAACCAAGCACGAGGGGCTTGCTTAAGGCCATAGAGAGAGCGACGAAGGCGACAGACCATGCCCTCAGGAACAGAATACCCAGGTGGCGGATGCATGTAGACCTCCTCACGCAGCTCACCATTAAGAAAGGCATTCTTGACATCAAGCTGAGAAACAGACCAGTGGCGAACAGACGCCACCGAAAGAAGAGTGCGAACAGTGGTCATGTGGGTCACAGGAGCAAAAGTCTCGTCGTAGTCAACACCATGCTCCTGCTGGAAGCCACGAGCAACAAGACGCGCCTTATAGCGCTCAAGAAAGCCATCAGAGCGAGTCTTAATCTTATAGACCCACTTACATGTGATGGGATGAGAATGAGATGGAAAAGGAACAAAATCCCAAGTACCAGTACGCTCGAGGGCAGCAATCTCCTCGGCCATGGCAAGCTGCCACTCAGGGTGAGTAACAGCATCCCGGTAGGAGACAGGCTCACGAGTAGCTGCGCCAGCAAAGGCAAAACGGGCAGGAGGCCGAATTGACTGGCGATCACGGAGAGCATAGTGAGGAGAAGATGACCCATCTGGGGAAGATGGAGCATCAGAAGAAGATGGAACATCAGAAGAAGATGGCTCATCTGGAAGATCCTCAATACGAGATCGACGAGTGTAGAAGAGAAGGGGAGAAGGTACTGTAGTGGGAGGAGCCTGCGGAGTCGTAGGAGACGACACAGGCGGCGACAACGGCGGAGAGGCCACAGGGGGAATATGTGAAGACTCAGTGGGACAGGTGGACGAGGGCAAAACAGATATAGGTGTATCTGGAAAGGTCAAGAAAGATAGAGACTCCACAGAGGAAGCCGAAGGAGAGGCAGGACGTGGGTAGAATGGACGAGACTCGTCGAAAGTCACATCCCGAGAAACCCGCATCCGACGACCAACAGGATCCCAGCACCGATAACCCTTGTGCTCGGCACTGTATCCCAGAAAGACACACTCAACAGACTGAGCGGTCAGTTTGGTGCGTTCTCGAGGGGCGAGGAGAACGTAGCAAATGCAGCCGAACATATGAAGGGTAGAGTAGTCAGGAAGAAGACCACAGAGACGCTCAACAGGGATCGCCCCCTGAAGAGCAGAAGAGGGCTGGATGTTGACGAGATAGGTGGCAGTGGAAACAGCCTCGGCCCAAAAGTGAGGTGGAATAGAGGCGGCGATCATCAGAGCACGAGCCGTCTCAAGGAGGTGACGATGCTTGCGCTCAGCAACACCATTCTGAGCATGAGCACCAGGACAAGAGAACTGAGCGAGAGTGCCCTGCTCAGCAAGGAAGCCGCGCAGGTAACGAGAGAGGTACTCGCCAGCAGAATCAGCACGAAAGACACGAATAGGAGTGGAGAACTGTGTGTGAATCATAGTGGCAAATTGTTTATAGATAGACAAGACCTCACTACGAGAAGACATGAAGTATATCCAAGTGTGGCGAGAGAAATCATCTATAAATATGATATAATAACGATGACCCCCTTTCGAAACGAAGGGAGCCGGACCCCAAACATCTGAATGAACAAGATCAAAAGGACGCTGAGACACAGACTCACTATGAGGATAAGGAAGCTGGATCTGTTTACCTAACTTACAGCCCTGACAATCTAAAGACACGTCTCCTGAGACAGACCCAGAAGACCACGACAAACTAAGGACGACAGACGGGATCCACACAGATGGCCAAGACGGTGATGCCACTGCTGGAAAGAGCCGGTAGACGAAGTGGCAGAAGCGGAGAGACTGGCGGCGATGGTGGTAGCGGAAGGAAGGTGAAGCCAGTCAAGCTCCCAGAGACGCTGTGAGTCACGGCGCCGAGGGCCAGAACCAACCAGAGCTCCCGTGTGGCAGTCCTGAACACAACAAGAGTCAGAGTCGAGAATGACCCGATAACCAAGGTCAGTAATCTGCCCAGCAGAAAGAAGCTGCAAAGTAAGGCGAGGAACATGAGCAACCGAAGGGACATGAAAAGATGAGTTGCTAAGAGATCCTCGATCAGAGACAGAAAGAGATGTACCATCAGCAGTAAGAACACTGACAGGAGAATCAAGAGGTGTAATAGAAGACAGAGTGGAAGGATCAGGAGTCATGTGAAAAGATGCTCCAGAATCAAGAATCCACGGGGAGATACCTGACTGTGTAGGAGGTGGTCTCTCAGTGCCCGAAGAGTCAGTAGCAGAACCTGTCGAGGGAGAACCTGAAGCAGTAAGGAGGCGTCGAAGTCTGGCTATCTCCTGCTCGGTGAGAGAAGCTGCTGAAGAAGTCGGGGTAGACGTCGTCGTAGAAGCACTAGTGCCAGTAGAAGAGCGGCGTGAAAGATGCCGCTTCTTCTTGTAGCACTGGGACTCAGTGTGGCCATCCTTGTCGCAGTAGGAACAGTGAGGACGGCCACCTCCAGACGGAGTACGGCCACCACCACCTGTGGTAGCCGCTGGAGGAGGCAGTGTAGCAGGCGGACGAGCGGCGAGCACAGAGGGGAGTGGCATCAGACCAGCACCACTCAAACGAGTCTCCTCCGCGCGTATCTCGGTAAGAGCCTCCAGGAGAGTGACACGAGGGTGGCGTGCAAGAAGCTGGGCACGCCTTTGCTCAAACTCAGGACGAAGGCGAGTAAGGAACTCGTAAACCCGCTGAAACTCCAGGTCAGCACGTACATCCAGGCAGCACGGACAGGTACGACAGCCAGCAGTGCGGAGAGAGTCCAACTGACGCCAAACAGCAGAGCTCTGAGCGTAAAAGGCGTCAACAGTAGCATCACCCTGCTGAAGAGAGTGCTCCAGGCGGACCACGGACAGGTACAGGGCATCACCAGAGGGCTCGTAGCGCTGACGAAGATGAGTCCACATCTGAAAAGCCGAAGGGAGTCCCACCACCTCAGAAGAGAACTGAGGTTGGACACTGGCGATGAAGACAGCAGCAGCCCGAGCGTCGTCATCGTACCACTGAGTGTAGACGGTCAGACGATTCTTGTAGGAATCCAGATCCTCCTGGTAGGTAGAGGCAGCGTCATCATCAGCAAGGCGAGCGGCCTCAGTAGCAGCATTATCGGCTGTCGAAGGCAATGCAACAGGCGTAGGCTCCGTCGGAGGAATAGGGCAAGGCGGGCAGGTGACATCGCCAGAGAGGACGCCCCAGAGATGAATACCACGCATGTGGATGCGCATGTGAGAAACGAAGTCGGTGTAATTAACACCATCAAAGATCACCGGGCAGCGAGGGAGGGAAACGGTGCCCATTGGTAGGCGGCGCTGGACGGCGCGGCGACCAAGACAACGAAGTCTAACAGGCGGCGCTGGATGGCGCGGCGGTTAGAACCACGTTTTTTTTTGCTTTTTTTTTCTTTTTCTTCGGTCGGTTTACAAACCGACCGAGCGCTGGAAAAAAAGGCCGGGCCAACCCTAGATTGGGAGCGGGCGCGGGAGGCGGCCCTGCGCACGGCGGTGGCCCGACGTGGGCGGAGCGGAGGCGCGCGGGCGGTGGCGGCCCGGCGCGGGAGGCGACGCGGGAAGGAGCAGCCGGCGGCGGCGGCCTCGGGCGAGGAAGGAGCAGCCGGCGGCGGCGGCCTCGGGCGGGGGAGGAGCAGCAGGCGGCGGCGGCCTCGGGCGAGGGACTCTTCTTGCGCGGGGAGGCCGGCGACGGCGCGTGGAGGTCGGCGGAGGCACCGAGCCGAGACCGGGCCCGAGGAAGGCGGAGGCGTTCCGGGCGAAGGCGGCGGCGGCCCGGGGAGTCGGCGGAGCCGACGAGTGGAGGCGCGCGGGGAGGCGCGGGGGCGGCGCAGGGAGGCCGGCGACGGCGCGGGGAGGCCGGCGACGGCGCGGGGAGGCCGACGGCGACCGGGGAGGCGAAGCGGGGAGATGGGATCTCTCAGGCGTCGCCAGGGATGGGAGGCCGGAGGCGGCACGCGGGCGCGGAACCCTAGGTAAACCAAAACCCTAGTTTTGGCTCTGATACCATGTTATGAATAGCGCTTGTATTCATATGAGGCCAATGGGCCGGTATATATACACAAAGTACATGTAATAAATATGCAAAGAACCCCTCATAACAATGGGGAATAACAAACTATACATATATCTCTAACAGCCTGAACAGTAGAGGGTGGCGCAGCCGCGGAGGCTCGGAGCCTGGCGGTTCATATCCGAGGCGATAAAGAGGAGAGGAGCTCGGATGTGAGGCGAGAGCGAGAGAATGCAGTCTCCAGTTGCCATTGGCAGCTCCACGTACGCCATGAGAAGCTAATTAGAACTAAGAGCCGTGCGTGTTCAAATATATCACTGCAGTTCCGATTGGGAGGTAACTAATCGAACGTGAACATGCAGCTCCGGAGAAGTTGCGATTAGTTCACCACGTTGGTCTGACCGAGCTCCAATAACCTCAAGGGCCACCGTCGATCAAGCAAAGCTGCTCGCACTAGGTGTTGCAACTCGGTCCAAATCCGTCGCTGTTCGCACGAGCCACGGCCAGGGGGGCGCGCTCGTGTGGCTGAGGCCCAAGACAATCGCGGCGATGGCAACAACGGTGGGAATCACGCTCGGGTTTGCCGAGGTCCTGGACGGACGCGGTAGTTCAAGCTAGTGTGCACGAGGCCACCCATCCCACCGGCGTGACCAGACCGGCCAAGGGCCACACCCGAACCTGATGCGTGGTGTATCGCAAGGTCATTTTATAGAACCAGTCAGGAAGCAGGCGGTGACAGTTTTTTTTTCCAAAAATAATAATAATAAAGCAGACGGCGAAGTAACAAAATCTACAACTTGTCCCTTCATCTGAAAGCCTGAAACGACACGATTTAATTAACGGTTTATCATTCCCTAATTCCATCACGCAAATTGCAACTTACAACAAATGAGAAACGCAAGCAAGAAGTACGTGTCGAAGGGGGAAAGAAAACTACGCAACGAACATCACATCGCCGCCACATGCATTACACCATGACCTAATTTCAAAGACAGCCTTTCTGTCGGCAAATGCCAAAACTATCTGTCGTCAAAAGTTTTCCCGACACAAGGAAGCTGACGCTGGAAGTCCTCCAGGCCAAAGCCTTTTCCGACAGACATATCTTTACTGACAGACAGTCTGACCGTGTTTAACATACTTCTTTTGCCGACAGATTTTTCTGACAGATCAAACAATTGCTGACAGTTCATTAGATGGCAAACATTATCTTTGCCAACAGATTGTTTGATGGCGCCAGATCCGACCTCCCCGCCGCCCTCGAGCTCCTCCCTCTTCCCTGGCCTCCTCGGAGCCAGATCTGGCCTCCCCACCGCCCCGAGATCCACCCTCTCCTCACCGATTTGACCACAATCATTCACAATTGTAGCCACGCATGACCATGGTCATCCACAACCGCAGCCACGTACGACCACGACCGCCACGATCACAGCCGCCTTCGACCACAACCACAGCCACCTTCAACCACAGCCGCCACGACCATGGCTGCCATGATCGCCTTCGACCACAGCCGCCATGACCACATCCGCCTTCGACCACAGCCGCCACGACTTGGAGTTTGTTCACATATGTGGATCTCCATATTCTATCTCTACCCTTCATTTATTCTTTGAGATTCATGCCACATATGAATTTCTTCTCTTCCCTCTTGCATCATGTTCCATCAACATGGCATTTGCATGACTAGCATCTCTCTCCAAAACTTGCCTTATGTCTCTAGGGGAGCTAGTGACGGTGGAACAAGTTTGAACATTTGAATTGCACATTTAATGTTGTGCAATGATGGTTCGGCTGTGTGTTGTGCGCTCGGACCGAATAGAACATTAACTGAGCTAATGATCCATTGGTACAAGTTCGTTCCTTGCATCTTTTCTCCCTAACCTTGTTCCTCCTCTTTTCTTCGAACCATTCAGCTCCCATCTTCTCTCCCTCACTGCTCATCTTGTTTCTCCATCCACCCACAACCACGGCTGACACGACCATGGTCGCCTTCAACCACGACCACAACGAAGAGCGGCGTGGAGGAGGCAGCGAGGAGGGGGCCAGCGAGGAGGGGAGCGGCGTGGCTGGGGAGGGCGGTGCAGCTCTGTCCAAATCGTTGCCTATAATTGGAGCGGCGCACCCTCGCCACACGAAGACAAGCCACCGCCAACACGCGACTCCTCTTCACCAACCCAGAGTGACAACGCCTTAGAGAAGATCTGGCCCACAGTGCCGTCACCACCCGTCGCTGTCCACCACATTTTCGCCTCGACCGTCACTGCAGTGATGGCGAGGACCGAGGAGTGAGGGGGGGGAGTACAATATGAGCAGTGAGGGGAGGGATATCAGGGAGCGAACGATCTGGACAGTGGATGGAGGAACAAGATGAGTAGTGAGGGAGAGAAGATGGGAGCAGAGTGGTTTGAAGGAAAGAGGAGGAACAAGATTACGGAGAACAGATGCAAGGAACACTGTACTATGTTGTTGTACCTAAATAGATAGAACAAGTTTGAAAATTTGAATGAGGTAGGTAGGTATTGGAGAGAGAAGCTAGTCATACAAATATAGTAGAAGTACAAATACAGATGTGACTATTTACCTTGTTGATGAAATATAGTAGAGGTACAAATACAGATGTGACTATTTACCTTATTGATGGAACATAATGTAGGAGGGGAGAGAGGGAATTCATATGTGGCACAAATCTCCAAGAATAAATGAAGGGTAGAGATAGGATGTGGAGATCCACATATGTGGACAAACTCCAAGTGTGTGTGTGTATAGGAAGCCTTTTCCGTATTATCGGGAGTACATATTCTCATTTATAATATACTACTTATTCAAATATGTTATACCTCTTTATCACTTTTGGTATTCTTAAAAATACTAATTTTAAGGTACTTTAATGCGATTTAGTTGAAAATTTTAATTGGAGTCCTTTATTTTTGCTATATACTCTTTTCCACATATAAAATGAGTATATACATAAATTATGCTATAAAGATGAATTTTGATGAAAATTTTTATGGATCTCACTTTGGAATATTTTATAATCTTTATTAGAGTATACTTAAAAAGATAAAGAGGTATAATAGCATCATTTAAGTGATATATATGAAGTGGAAGTACGTACTCCTAAGAGTATAGTATCATTTTAATTAATTTATCCCTAATAGAATTATACTTCCACATAATTGGTGAAGAGGTATAGTCAAATCCTAACTAATCTAATCCGTTAGATTGAAGTTAATGGATGGTCCATAGTTATTATTGTGTACAGTAAAAGAGCTCATCAGAAGACCCCGTATTTTAACCATTGCTTTATTGCAAGGACGCCGAAAGGCGAGGCTCGCGTGCTAGTTTATCCCCTCTCTCTGTTTTCTTGTGGTTGGCTCTTTGCTTCGTGGGAAGCACTACCTGTATGACGACGCCTTCTTTTAAGTGAACCAATGTGCATGATGCGCTTAAATTATAGCACTATACATATCAAATATTCAACATGCGCTTAAAGATGTCAGATTTGCTACCTGTACTGTCTGTCTAGTTGAGCTTTTCAGCCGTAGCATTGGAGCAGCAATCATGTGTGACCAAATCAAACTATAATGCATATGAGCTCTTCGGATCCATCGTTCCTATAGTGTCTACCAACTAATCGAAACAAACTTGTGTTCTGCCAGAAATGGATTAATTGGACCATGAAAACATTGGAGGGTGAAAGATTGAGTATAAACATTAGTAATGTTCAGGGGTAATTTTTCAGAAGCTTTAAACGATTGAGTCAGGGTGGTCTCTTGTCATCTAGCCTTTTTAATATTGTTGCAGATGCTTTAGCAACAATTCTTGAGCACGCAAAACAGAATAGTACCTTAAGGGGGGTGGCACCACATCAGGAGTCACTCAGATGATACACTGCTGCTCATTGAGAAGAAAGATGAATATGTGATCAACCTGAGATTTATTCTGTACTGTTTTGAAATGTTATCTGGACTGAAGATCAACTATCATAAGAGTGTTGTGCATGTTTTTGGAGGGGATGAAAGTGAGAAAACAGGATCGTCAACATGTTGAACTGCAAATTGGAGAATTTTCCGTTGGTTTATTTGGGAATTCCAAGTAGTGATCATAATCTGAAAATGAGGAATTGCAAGGTAATAATAGTAAAATGACAAAACGTCTAGATCCTTGGAGGGGCAGATTATTGTCTCCAGGAGGGAGGCTGATCTTAATAGATTCTTGTCTTAGCAATAGGGGTTGGAAATGATAACAGATAATCCATTTTATCTAATATTCGTATATGAGAAAACGTGAATATAGTAAACACAATTTGCATTAAAAAATATTCACATTCGTATTAGAGAATATTCATATCCGTATTTGAGAATATTCATATTCGTATTTGAGACTATTTGATTTGTATTCGATCCGTTTCCTATGCCTATCATTGGTAACAAGTCAAAAAATAGGCAAAACCGCTAGGAATTTGTTCTACTAAGATTTGTTACAGAAGTTGTAGTAGGATATTCATATTTGACCAAATATCAAATTTGTATTCGTATTTGTTTTAAAAATATAGATTCATATTCGTATTTAGTGCGATTCGATTATATCCGATCCGTTTCCATCCCTACTTAGCAATGTGCCTAGCTATTTGATGGCATTTTATAGTTCACCGCTGGACAACACAAGGAATTGGACGGTATTAGATCAAGGTTTTTCTGGCAGGGGTGAGTGAATAACTTAAGAGTAAAATGCATCACATGTACAATAACTTGTAAGATGGGTGTAAATAGGCCACACAATTATAAATTTGCTCGTTTACATCATTGATTTTGTTTAAGTGATGCAACGAGGTATAAAATGAGATGTGGTGGCACATCTGGCGTTGACGTGGTGCTAGTTGTGCTTTCAACGTGGCTCAAGGTTGTGTGTATTAGGCTTAGCGTGGAAAAAATTGCAAAGAGTTTTATCCCCTCCGTTAGGCCCAAACCATCCCCTATTCTTACGAAGAAAGCGATAAGCACTTCAAGCGCACCGCTGGGAGGAGGGCCTGACGATCTGGTCGGTGTGCATGGATGACGACACCGGTACTTCGACCACATGGGTGACGGTGTGCAGTGAATCAATTGAGGGATAGTAGAACGAAGTCAAAACTCCACTAGAATCAATCGAGGGATTGGTAACTCCACTGGAAATTCTTCTCGAGTAGAACGGAGTCGAAACTCTACTACAATAAATCGAGAGATTGGTAACTCCATTGGAAGTTCTTCTCACCATAACTTTTTGAGAAAAGCTAGCTATTTCAATAATCGGGCAAACTCACATTACAATCGTTCAGAAGCACTGATACAATGAACTCAAAAGCTACACCTAGCCAACATACATAAATTATGACAACACAGCCAGCCTTCGCTAAAAACATTGACTAGAAGTGATTTTGTTCTATGATCAATTATATATAAAAAAGTGATCTTATTCTGTTAGCAATTGTTACAAAAAACAACTGGGGGCTCTGTCGAGGGGGGCATCCACATGCATGAACCACATGATCCCGAGCACACCAGGTCTCTTTTGTACCTCGTTGCATCACTTAAACAAAATATGTGGCATAAATGAGCAAATTTATAGTTGTATGACATGCTTGCACTCACCTTATAAGCTGTTATACCTATGGTGCATTTCACTCTAAACTTAAATACGACATGGTAAACTGGGAAGTAATTTGCAGACTAAGGGAGTTGGGTGGTATGGGTATTATTAACACTCACATTATGAATTGATGTCTTTGTCCAGTTTCTTGAATTGTTATTGTTTAGAATGGTACATAGTATTGAATTGCATGCACCAACTAGTTTACCCAAAAACTTAAGATGATAGATAAAAGTGAGCAATATATTTCAATACTCCCCTTACATGTAAGCTCCTTATCATGGACCTACTTGATGAACACCAATCAACACCGAGTACAAGAGATTTAGTACCAAATCCAACATAAGACACAAGTAGTTGGGATACAAATTGGGAGGAAATAGAAGCAAAGATTGGGAAGAGCAAATAGACTAGAAAGGAGAAGCAATTTAGACTGGGAAATTAGACAAAGGGAATTGAGGGAAGGGAAGCAGTAGGGAGCAAGAGGAGTCGAGGCTATCGCCTTCTATTCTGTTCTTCTTTTTGAAACAACCCTAACTTTTAACTAACACTAACATCAAAATTAAAGTAATTTAAATAGTAATTAAAAAGAAATTAAGTTAATTACAACACAGTGAATTATACGAATTTAAACTTAGCTCTTACAAGCAAACTAAAATTATTACTACACTTGATTAATTACAAGAATGCATTGTGCATCTAGGATAAATAAATTACAAGTATTACATTAAAATAGAATATAATAAAATTACAATTGTATCATTCCAGGACCATTCATTTTCTTGTGCATGCCAACCAAAGCATCTCCTCCATTCTTAAGGAAGCCAACCAAAGCATTCACCACCCTCCCCAACTAATTTTCATCTCTCAACCGAAAGCCAAACCAAGGCAAATCAAAGGGCCAGCGCATTGCTCGGCCAAAGACAAAGACAAGCCAAACACCACCCACCACTACCCAAAGTCGATGGCAACCACACCAAGGCAGTGAGGAGGAGAGGAGCTACGGGTGTAGGGGAAGAGGGAGAAGAGAAGAAAATGACAACGAAGGCATAGAACCATCGACGCCCGTTGGGACCACACCACCTTCGGCTGACCAAGACAAAAAGGGGCAGCAAGACAACACCACTCGGCAAGGACAAAAGAAGGTCGACCAAATCACCGAGTGCGTGAGAACAACGTCACGGCCACCATGACCGTCGTCAACGTCCATTTCCTTTTATAACCCGACAACCAAGTAGGTCCCCTCCCCTTTTTTCTCTATCCACAGCATAGCACCACAACATAGCACACAAACACCACCACACCACACCATAGCGAGCGCAAACTAGCAAAGCAAGGTGGCATCACTTGAAAAGTCCAAGTCCAACGCCTACTTCGAGACTGTCACCACTTGAAAAGTCCAAGCCATATGATACAACACATCACACCACAAACCAATGATGCCAATTACTTACCGCCAAGATCGTACGTCTACTCTGATAACCATCACCACTTGAAATACACAAATCCAATAGGCACATCACATGCACGCACTTGCCACCTCATAATTCTTATCTTTCTCCTGTGCTTCTCCGCTTGAGAAGATGCTCCACCCGAACTTATGCGACATGCCATAGCCTCAGGACACCTTTCATAGCCTCGGTCTTATTGCTAGTTGTAACAATCATCAATCACCTGCACATCAAAGAATAAGCAATCGATCCGAGCATAAATGATATGCATTTGACTCTTATTAGCAAACCACACGCATAGACATACCCATGACTCACTTGTATAGACACTTTATGACTAACACTTATATGGACACTCCATAACTAACACTCGCAAAACAACCCAAAAAGAACTCAACTCAGCACAACTCAACAACAGGGATTGGTCTAACCGCGGCAACCATACCGATCAAACCGTCCAACTCTCACCGGTCAGACCACAATTCCAATGTCGATACTACTGCACCCTGGGCAGATCGTCACCACGGCCAATCAAACCGCTTCTCTCCGGTCGTACAACAATTCCAATGTCGATACTATTGCACCCTGGTCAGATCATCACCACTGCCGATCAAACCGCTAGCAACAGGTAAAAATGCAAATACTCAAAATCAAACTCAAACTTCGATGACAAGGCATAAACAAAGTTAAATACTCATCACACGTATGGAATGATCTCTACATGATCTCACAAATTCCATACATACAAGCATACAGATATACTTCAAAAGGACGACCAGATGAGGGCATATAAAGGGAACAGTGCGGGCAACATGATTGAATTAAAGCAGAATCTAGCATTTACAAGTTAATCGGTAATCAATGCATGAAGCCCACTGATTACTCAGGAATGGCATCAGTTTCTCAAGTTCATTTGTATGTATCTCACCACATCAAGTATAAGGTGAATTCCCAGCTCTATGAACACGGATCCCTTTGACCTCGCAAAGCATCGCGCCTAATATGCGGGCATTGGCCACTGGATTCCGCAGTCTAATATGGACACCAGTGGTTGAACTGACAGAGCGTCAAGATCCAGATTTTGCTAATTCTTCCTGCGCTTGTCCCTGGGAGAAACCACGGCAGTTGACTCTGTCACGTCCTGCAGATCAAGCATTGAGTGTGATCTCATGTGAGCTGGGTACATCTGAGGTGGACGAGGTGCAGGTGGAGAAGCAAAGACACCCATGGCATTGCTGGGCCTTCTGTGTGGGCGACGGGGAGCCAACTTCTGAGAGCGATAATTTTCATCATCACTGCCACTGTTGCTCCCTGAGCTGCTTGTAGCAGCAGGAGACAACGTCATCCTCCTGCAATTCGTGGAGCTCTGGACAACGTCATCTTCAAGGAACACCTCTTTATTCTGTGGTTTGCCCCATTTGGAACTGAATGGAAGAAGACCTTTGCGCTTCCTAGGGGATGGGATTTCTGGCTTTGGAAGGCCTTGCGTGGGTGGTGGAGATGGGATCACAGCATCTGAAAGCTTCGCAAAAGATCCGGACTTGCCATTGTAGAACTTGGATACCCCTTTCCTGCATAGGTAAGAATAAAATTGCTCAGAAAAATTGAAGATCTGATCTTAAGGCATAATTTCTCTTGACTAAGACATTTGCTGATAAGTACAAGCAAAGCTTGACAGGTATGAACAGTCTCCAGGCTGCTCACAGGGAACAAACAGACAACATTAAGTTGCCGGATCAACAACAGAGACAAGTCACTGAATATTTTGATGATGCAATCAACTAATAATTTGCATCTACTATAAGCTAGCTAACAAAAGCATGTGGAAGAAGATCGTCATGTCTGTTTGATCCTGTTCCTGTGTTAATCACGTGTTATCTGCATCGAATTGTGTTCAAGTCCACATGACCCAATATCTGCTTCCATCAAATGGCAGTAATGTACCATTCTATGCCGCTATGAGTGGCCAGAGTAAACAAGTAGGATGAAGCTACTAAGTAGTTGTGCTAAAATCGAAGTACTGTAGAGAATTCAAATTAAAATCCTAAAACTGAACTATAGTTTTACATGCTCAGAAATAATGTGCCTTACTGTCCTCAGAGACTTAGTGATACATGTATATTAAACAATCTCATAAAATAGATGATTTTACTCAGGTATTCCATACAAAACAAACAATCAATTCATGACTATGATAGTTTAATAGAACAACAAAGTAGTCCTGCCAAACAGTATATGCATCCACTGATCCACCGATCAGAGCTATTCCAACCCCTTTGTAAACATCAGTAAGGTACTAAGGTCCCAGCAACACAAACGGGCAATGTCATATTGAATTTTCAATCTATTTTGTTGCACTAATACTATGAGTAGCCTGCAAAATGGATGGTGCATTACATTCGTCAAAGTTGCATGGATTTGCAGTGTATAGCAGCTGTTGCATTACCGAACAAATTTCATTCATCACTAATATGAGCATCTGTTTTGAAGACACAAAACTTAGTAATTCTGGGAGAACGAGATCCTGTCATGTAGCATATTATTTCAGGCATCAATACATAAACACTATCGCAACAGTCTCCTTTGAACTACTAGTGGGCTTGAACCGAACACTAGGCTGGCCACAATAACTAGGCAACTACACCGACAATTAATAAAACCAATTTATATGTTATAGCAACACAAACATAAGGAGCTCAACTGTATGAACTCTGTATGAACTGTGGAGATTCGATCTTCCTGTGGACAAATACAAACTATTGTGCACTTCTAAGATTAAAAGGAAGACACGACGGACTTATCAAATTAAATCAAGTGCCAGGATTCCTCTAAGGATGAACTAAAACACTAATAACTGTAAATTGTTCTTATTGAAGCACATAAAAACACCTTAGAAATAAGACCTGACCAAAACGTTTCATGCTTACAACTTTTTAGCATCAGAGTTATGGGCATCACAGAGCATTTGAAAGGACTAGACAGAACATACACAAAAACATAATCGACTCCTAAGCAATTATCACCAAAATATACACAAACATATCCAATATCAGATTCCTAAGCAAGTAGCACCAAAACATACACAAAAATATCCAGCGTATTCACTGAATTCTTTCAGTCTCAAACTGTCCCAACTTTACAAATCGATGGAAACCAATCTTCACAAATTAGTTCAATAAAATACATTAATGCTTGTCCAAATCAAATAGTTCAGACCAAAGAACCCACATTGTGTAGAGTCGTTTGCGTAATGAACACTTCCTACAGTAAGAGCCTAATCTCCCCAACCACATTGGATGTAAGGCACCGCAAAAAATAACCTAGAACCCTAAATTACCTCAAATGTTCCATATATTCAGTCCAGACCGACCAAGAAATTCCCAAATTTCCTAACAGAAGCACCAACCCGAGGATCAAGAACCGAACTACCCCACTCAAATTACTCCAAGACCACCCAAGAAGACCCGAACTTCCACAGAGAACCAAGAATCTAACGCACATTCCCAGGCCAAAACCGATCAAGAGCCAATCTTTTCCGCTGCGTTAGCACAAACGACCCAAGAAACCTCCAAAAATTCCCCAGATAAACACGCGCACCGGGATCAAGAACAGCCGCTTCCACCCACATTACCCCAAATCGCCCACAGGAGCCGCCAAATGGACCACAAGACCGATCAAGATCCGTGCCTTGTGGCGAATTGGGAGAGCTCACCTGAAGGGCAGGGCCTCCTGGAGCGCGTCCATGGTGTCGAACGGTCCCTTGTACGAGCTCTGCACCTCGCCGTCACCGCCCTCCACCTCCTCGCCGTCCCACTCCCACTGCGCCGCCGCCGCCCGGCTGTCACTGTCCCGCCCCACCGACGACGAGCTGCGCCCCACCGACGCCGGCGGCGAGGCCGCGTAGGCGCAGCGGGTGACCCGGCCGAACCGATGCCCGCCGCCCAGCCCGGGTCCGCTCTCCAGGGCGATCGACATGGCCCACCCTCCTCTCGCCTCACATGCAAAGGAAGCTGCCTCTTGCTTCTTTCGCTTTCGCTCGCTTGCCTTCACTCGCGCACGCACACCAAGAGTAGTGAATGAGTAGGGCGCAGCGACCAGCGAGCGCGGGGTATTTATCCAGCAAAAGAAAGGCGCTTTTTTCCTTATTTTTTTCTTTTTTCCCTCAACTTGCAAATGTGCAAATAATATCGCAAGGCTGTCCCTATTTTCATACATCTCCTGAAAATTTTTATTTACAATTTCAAGGGATGTTGGTATATAAGATCATTTCCGATGTCAAATAAAGATGTTATGTACCTTTTTAGAATATTCGAATTAAAGCTATGTACTGAAGGAGGTAGATTGTAACGAATTTCTTTTATTGGAATTGACTCATCAATTGAAATCGTCCCTAGCAAAATAAAAGATCTAGAAGGGCCCACCTATTTGCTTGGAGCTGCTGTCGACATTGACATCCGAAGACCAGCATGCCTATTTATATTGTTGCTAACCTTTATGCAATCCGTCAACCCTCGATTTGTGCCTTCATTATCAACTACCATCACCGATGCCATCTCCTCCATCGCTCGTTGACACTAATCTTGCCACCTCTGCCTTCACTTACAATACCGTCACATCTGCTATGATCAAGCCGCCTTCACTCAAGATATTGGTCAATGGTGCCGGTGAATCAAGTTGCAATAGCAGGGAATAGTATAGCGGCGGTGGAGAATTTGCCTACAGTGCAAGGCATAATTTGAGAAGTTGAATATAGAAGAAAAAAATAGCAAATTCAGCGCCGACTGATATGTCTTGTCTTGGTGCTAAATGGATGTTACTAATCTACGTATTATGTTGGCCATTTCTTTAATTAAAGGTTTGGCTAGCCACGGACTATTACGTATAGCTTAACAGTGCTGTTGGATCGAACTAATCAAAGGCAACCCACGATCCCAGTTAATTCTGATTCTCCATCGTGATGTTACCGTTGCCTAGCGTTTGCCCTTTTAAAGTGAATATTGATGGCTATTATAGCATTTCAAGCTTCGTTTGTAAAGAACCATATTATTGAGATTAGGACCCGGTTAACAGGAGAGTTAGCTAGAGAGCTATGCATGATACATGCAAAAGAGTGAACCTTTTTCCTGTTGATGCATGTAGCATGAAGAAAGGGATATTATCTCAATAAAAATATTGCTTTTTATGCTAAGTGTAGTAGTTACATGAGGCAACTTAGACATTACTTTTAAGCTTTTTCTTCAGAATTTCAGGTATTTTTTTTATCCTAGCTTAAAAAAGTATCTGAAATTGTGAAAAAAATCTAAAGGAAGAAGGTGGGGTTAGTTCAGGACAACTGGATAGGGACCCTCTTTTCCAATGCAGGGATTTGCCAAAAATAAAAGATGAAGCTGTGTATATCTGTTTGTTGCTTCATATTTATTGAGTACCTATTATGTAATTATGTAAAGGAGACAGCAATGCAATAATGTCCTTTTGTTCGTATACGTATACGATGACATTTCTGCATTGACCATACGCTGATACGTTGAGATAGGGTTTGCATGATGTGTTCAAGCTAGGATATCTCTTGAGATAAGAGTTTGCATGATGCGTTCAAGGTACCTTGAGATAGAGCTTGCATGATGTGGTTCAAGGATGTCGTACAAAATAAAACACATTACATCTCCGTTGAGGTCACACTGTACACATGATATATGTACAAGATGCTCCATAATTAGCTATGAGCATTGCGCATATTAATTAGTACGTAGTACCTTTGATGTTTGATGTGTTAAAAGCTTGATCCGAGAGGGTTCGACAAGTAAAAGCTCCGGACTATACATGTAGTACTAACACACTAAATTAAATACAGCGTACACGACACACTGGATACTCCCAGCTACCCATACGTGTACGTGATCACATCATTTCATTTGGAAAAACTCGTACTCGTACGTGGCCCACCGCTCCACACGGTTCCGGTTCAACCAGAAAGCAGCAGCTAGAAACCCTACCTCAGGCCTCAGCTGACAACCACCAACCGAGACCTGCCCCAACGACTCGTGAGCCTTTCCACTCGCAACATTATTATACTCCATCACGTGTGTGCATGCATAGTTGCATACAGATACATGTACACGTAATGCACAAAAATATGGTGAGTTCTGCATCGAAATATACAATATAGTTCACCCTCTCGATCCGTCCATTTGGCACCGCATATCCCAGATGTTCCCGATCGGGCGAACCCGTTAGTCCAACAGTAAAAACAGTTTTGCTATTGCACAGGTGACTGAAATTTTTTTATCTTTCAGTCACTTGAAATTGCACTCTCAATCAACTGAAATTGCAACCCCCCTCCAAAAAAACATCTGCAACTTCAGGTGACCTGAAATTGCACTCTCAATCAACTAAAATTGCAGTCCCCCTAAAAAAACATGTGCAACTTCGGGTAATTCAAAGTGCAACTTTAGATGACTGAAAGATAAAAAAATTTCAGTCGCCTGTGCAATAGTCTATCCCCAGTAAAAAAGCATCTTTTCCATGCACATACACATCGATTATCGAAAGTCATAGAGTACAATTAATCAATCTTCACGTACAGAGAGACACGTACGTACGTACAGATAATTAAACGATCGAATCAGCAAGAAGAAACGCTCGAAATTGATGGACAGTTTGTACCATGTCGAGGACGGTGGATCGAGTGAAATTAGTGGGTGGCGACGAGGTGCGCGCCGCGGACGGCGAGCGCGGCGAGCGGGCCGATGGAGAGGGAGTTGATGTAGGTGCAGGGCTCGGTGCAGGAGGAGGCGCTGCGCTTGTCGGTGAAGTTGTCGGCGCCGTCGGGCCCGCCCATGATGGCGCCGGTGAGCTCGTTGGGGTTGGGGCGGTCGGGCGCGAACCAGTCGTTGAAGCTCATGCCGCAGTTGACCTGGGTGCCGGGCGGGAGCACGGGCGTGGACGCGCCGCGGTGGTGCGGCTGCGTGGGCGGGTTGACGCCGAAGCCGACTACGTAGGAGCGGCCCCGCGGGTTGGCGCCGAGCAGGTAGTCCATCTGCTGCTTGGCGAACTCCCTCAGCCGCGCGGGCGCCACCGGCGTGCTGCCGCACATGACGGCCTGGTTGGTGCGGAGCAGGATGTCGCTGTACACGATGAAGAGGAAGGCCGTGCCGGTCACGTACTGCGTGTTGGCGCCGTCGCGGAGGTGGATCATGCCGCCCGGGGTGATGAACACCTGGTGGAACGCCGTGTCCGGCAGCACGGCGCACACGAAGTTGTCCGCCTGCGTCTTGAAGCTCTGCAGCCCGCCGCTGGACGTCATGTTCAGCTCCGCCAGGAGCACCTGCGCGCCGGGGAACTTGAGGTCCCAGCTGAACTCGGCCACACTCGACGAGATGGCCTCGTGCGAGATGAAGTCGGCGTACACCTGCCGCTTCGTCGCCAGGTACAGCCATGTCGCCGCCCACAAGAGCTCGTCCTGCGTATATATATTGGCACGTACGGCCGTGTCAGTCCCTGAACTAACAAGAGTTACCACTAACATGTCTGGACAATCGAACATGACTTGCATTACATCGAACAAATTGCCCACGTACATTGTAGCCAGAGTAGGAGCAGTAGAAGGGGCATTCGCCGTCGTAACTTCCCCTGTGGTTCTTGCCGAACTGGAACAGCTGTTGAATGCAAGAAAAGAAAATGTTGTTTCGATCATGCAGATGCAGAAGATGCAACACGTGGAATGTGAGGGGAGCATGCATGCAGGATATTATTGTAGTGCTAGCTCCTAGTATATGTTACCAGCTTGGCCTTGTTGAGGAGACGACGAGAGTAGGTCTTGTCGATGTTCCGGAAGACCATCGAGGAGGCGGCCATGGCAGCGGCCGTCTCGGCGGCGATCTCCGTCCCGGGCGTCTTCTCGTTGATCTCGTAGAGCGTCCGCGGCGTCTTCATGTTCTCCGGCCGCACCCAGCACTGGTGGTCCAAGTTGGGGTCGCCGACCTGCAAGCAAAAAAACAAATCAACGGTTTCCATTTCGTGCCGATCGATTGGCGATTTGGCGTTGATTTGCTCCTAAAAATGCCGAGAATTAAGGCTCACCTGAACCCACAAGCGGTTCTTTCTCGCGGCGGCCTTGAGGAAGTAATCGGTGCCCCACCGGATCGCGGCGTACACGTTCTCCAGCTCGCCGGCCGACTGCAGCTCGGGCTTGAACGCCAGCGCTGTCCACGCGAGGGTGGTCACCGTGAACGCCAGGGGGAGACCGTACTTGACGTTGTCGCCGGCGTCGTAGTATCCACCGGTGAGATCCACCTGATCGACCAGACAAACATGTCACGTGTATGTATATCGATCTCCTCGCCTGTTTTAACCAGGGGCTTCTTTTTACTAGTTATATATGCATGCAAATCATTCGTGTCATTCATGCATGTCGATCGCATGCACATAGAAATACAGATGATTTCCCCCCGTAATTTTGTACCTTTGATTGGGCACTGATGAACACTTTGACCGTAATCACAAGATGAAAAAAAGGTGATAAATCAAATTGGTCGGTCATCCTTAATTCCATTCATTGTTTCAGTGATGACTGATGATATATACATGCAGTCATTCCCTAAAGCACGCATTGTACGTGACAGAATCAATCATGCTACAATTAAAATGGCAGTTCACAGAGTTCAGATGGATTATCCATTGTTCAATCCAAACAAAATTCAAGTAACATTCCATCACATTTCACTGCATATGCATGAATCATGATCCTTTGATTACGTGTATTCGCTTCTCTCTCTCTCTCTGTGAACACGTTCTGCATATATACACGTACGCATGCATTCGCATGGATGCTATACATGCATGCACATGAAAGATGGAGTACTACTATGAAATCAAGAAAATAATGCAGTAGAGAGAGAGAGAGAGGCAGCAAAACAAAAACGCATGGAGACGTACATTGGCGAGTTTGCCGTCGTCGAGGCCGGAGTCGCCGCGCCACTTGATGCGGTTGTTGGGCGGCAGCTTCCCGGAGCGCTGCGCCTCGAGGAACATGATCGACTTGGTCAGGGCATCCTTGTAGTTGAACGAGGCGGCGTCGCCGGAGAGGACCAGCGCCGCGAGGATCAGGGCGACATGGACGCGCATGCCGCTCGGGGAGTGCTTCATGGCGGGCGCGCGCGTGAGGGGGAGACGCCAGCCAATGCAGGGGGCGAGGAGCGCGAGGCGAGGCCCCGGGGGATATGGAAATACGGACAGTGTGGCCAAGGAGGGAAAGGAAGGGACGCGCGTGTACTTAGGAGGCAGCAGGAGGTCGCGAAGTGTTTGGCTCAGAATGTTTTCAGTTTCAGGTCATCAGGGAATGTAGGTGGTGGGCTGGGCTTGCTCACACCATTCTTTTTTTACTTAGATTTTCTCAAATCTATATTATCAAATTTTTTAAAGTTTAACTATCAATAGATTAAAACTATTTAGATTGGTTATACGAAAATTATATTATTTGATTTATCGTTAACAATATTTTTATAATATTATAATTTTGTTAGTATATGTTAGTATGAAGTTATGAAAAGTAGCTGTCAAAGCAAAAAAAAATAAAAATGTCATGTAAAAATGAATGGCGAGAGTATTATTCTTATTGTAGTTTATCTTCTTGATTGAGTAATTACTTGTTTGATGGAATGAGCTCCTAATTGACGAAACGGATTAAATTTTTGCAAAACTAAGCATATTTTTGGCATAACTATAAGAAAACTGCATAGTTCGGTTTGCATTTCATAGGACTACACATATTTTGGCATAATGTTTCAATAAGCCCTACACGCATCAAATGTCACTAAAGGGTAAAGGCAACAAAGTCTGACATGTGGGAGTGTGAAACCCATGTGTCTGTAATTGACATATGAGATCTACTTGTCAGCAGCCAAAATATGAGTAGTTTTCTCGTAGTTATGCTAAAATATATACGGTTTATGAAATTTACTCAATTAGTATAATTACCAACAAAATCATGTCATCTCCGAATCTCTTGTGAAGAAAAATATTAAATTGCTCATTTTGGAAAGTCGCACAAGATTATGAAAAAAAGATGGATATATATAATGTAGTTTTTCCCTTGTATTTTATAGCCTTGTTTCTAAGGCTCACGCTGTCACGCACGAGGGTACAATGCCGTCACCGTTCATCTAGTTAAACATTTAGACTGTTGAATGGGGATATATAAAGGGCACGATGACAACCAGTGGTGGTCATACATAAAAGTAACGGCATATTCTTTTCCTCCGAAGCTGACGGTTTTTTACTTTTGTTATAGTATTTAACTTTTAAATAGAGTATTTTCTCAAGACGGGGTCTACAAGTTAAACGATGTACACGTTAAAACCCTAACATCTGTATCAACCAAAATCGCAAATGAGTATCTCTCTCCGTAATATGTACCGTAAACAACCAAAATTTAAAATTTTCAACCAAAAACCAAAAGCCGCAACCAAACAGACCCTAAACTTGATGATTTTGCTACTCATCCTATTCATCGGTATTAATCAACGGTAACAAACTCATGGTCTATCTTTAGCGGTAGAAACTAGAAATTAAGTAGTTTGACACGAGCCAAAGAAATCATAACATGTTTCAGGACATTAGAAACGACACGATGGTGCTCAAAACAGTGTGAAAAATGCTTTAGTGCTCACCAGTGCTTTTATGCACTCCTAAATTGCATAAATATTGAAGCAGAGGTTAGTAGCGGAGTAGTTGCACCTAGAAACTAATTGCACGAAACTTGAAGCAACACTATTACTTTGTTGATAATGAAGTACTGGGTGGTTGCACATAGAAACTAATTAAACAAATTTGTACTTTTCCTTTTTCGAGTATGGAAGAACCAGACATTTCAGCACAGGATGATGCCCCTTAGCATTGCTGTTCTTTTCTTATCCCCTTAAAATGGCAATTTGATCAGTAGATTGGCCTGGACAGTGGAAGTCGTCTGAATGCTGTTTCATCATCAATATTTTTATGGACAGAAGTACAAAAATACGTTGATAAAGGAAAAAAAAAAAGAAGTCCCCAAATATTGTTTCATTACCAGTGTACATTCAGCATCGCTACTGTAACAAAACCTGCAAAGAGTGGCGTGCCACCTCTTGACTCGATCTCATCAGAAGAAAACCCAGTACGCAGCACAGGTAAATTCTCTAGAAGCTAATTTACTGTTCTCATCACAGCAGATGGACAAGCAAGAACCCTATTCTTTATTGATCTCTCCAATATAGAGGTTCAGATCATTTATATTCATATTTGATAAATGAAAATGGGCAGATCAGTTAAAAAAACAGTATCGCCATTTATCTAAATAAAGAAAGCTGGCGTCCCTCACTTTATAGATGGGGGAAAGGCACACTCTTTTACAATTTCTAACTGAATCATTGTACATGATACAGTGGCCAGGAAATAGCAAAAAGCCAATCCATATGAAAAGCATGGAGGCATTTGCTCAGGAGAAAGATGCTAAACCTCTGTGTGTTGCAAATTTTTTTTCCTGTCAAGTTTACAAGTTACAGATCTATCACTATACATAAAATTGATCCTCTCATAGTTTCTTGTTTGTATATGCTCCTTCCCCCTATATAGAAGAATGAAATAATTCCGACCTGTCTGGCATTTAACTCTCATTTTCCCTAGCATCTTCTAATGAGTCCACCCACATTCTCTGCAATGTCTTGTTTGGTCTCCACGGAAACAGGTGGATCACCAATATACATATCGAAGAAAGCCCCTGTTCATAATGTCAGGATTTAATAAACAATGATTGATCAGAATAACTCTAAAGCTTAAGAATTCTAGCTATCAATGATCTATAATTCTGTAAGAAAATTTTCTGGAAACTGAAGTGAATGCATAATACACAGTATCTTGACTTTAGAAAGCATTCACTTACTGCAAAGATCTTTGCTCTGGACAGCACCAATTTGTTTGCCATCAACTGCAGACAGATGTTCTTTGTCAAGGTATGTTCTAGTGGAAAGAATTCAAAGCACCAGAAAGGATCAGTCATGTGGTACTAACTTTCAGTTATTAGCTGGCCATCAGATGTTTGACGGAAGTCGATCTTTGTACCCTGCAGTTATATAGACCTTAATATCTTACACCCAAAAGTACTGTTTTTTAGAGACCAGATGTAACTTAGAAACTTACTGCAGGTATACGGATGTCTTCACTGAAATAAGAACCAAATGTCTTCAAGCAACGATAATCAGTATTAGGATTCATCTGGTTTGAGAAAGTAAACACAAAAGTTCAGTTAAGCCTTATAGTTAGCAGTTAGCAAAGAATATTAAACTACTTGCTGAATTAACAACAAGCTACCTTTTGCAATCGGAAGCAAAGAGATTTCTCGAATGCACTGAAAAGTATGTTAAATACAAATAATTAACTTCAATCTTGCATAGATCATATCTTTTGAACCACAGATAAAAATAAGAATGTGTTATTGTAAGCGAATAAGAATACATACTCTCGCACTGTGCCAATGCTAAGGCCATTGTAGCTAACCACCAGCCTCACTGTCATATGAATATTTTCCCTGGACAACAGGACAAGTATAATGCAAATTATATTAGCATCAGAGGCAAATGGAATGCAGATGGGGAACAATGAAGGTTGCTATTGTAGTATCAGATAAAAAGATATATCCTATACAGTATCAAAAGCCTACAAATAGAAATAGTCCTAAAAAAGATAAAAAATGGTTGCACCCAGAAATTTTGGATGACCCCTACGGTCCTGCCAGATTACTCAACGAGCACCAGAGCTTACACAATTGTTACATGTATAGAGGCTAGTTAAGTGACAGAATTCGGGAAAGATCTTAATAGAAGGAATTTTGTGAACACAAGTAAATGATCAATAGAGCATGCACACCTCAGAAGATCTTCATAGAAATCTGGGTGATCCTTCAGCTGGGCAACCGGAACAGAAGCATACTTCGGACCCAGCTTCTTGCAAATAGAATCTGGTTGTATATCTATGAGAATACAACATCAGTAAACTAAAGGAATATCCTTTAAGCAGTACCTCAGCATGTTAACAGTCTCTAAGTTATAGCAGCAAACATGAGAATTTACTTTACTCACATAATCCAAATGCATAGAGATTCAAATTTTTGACCCTCATTATCCGCATGCTTCTGAAACCCATCCCAACAAGCACCTGTAAAGTTAACCGTTAGTTGAACTTATCAAATGGAGTGGTCAAGGCCTAAACAACATTACAGATTTGGTATAAAACACTGTGATACACTGATACCGTATCAAAACAATAAGATGCAAACAAAGGATACGCTGATACTGTATCAAAACAATAAGACGCAAACAGAGTGTTGAGTTAATCATCAACAGTACAACTGCTAACATGCACATAGTCAGTTTATCATATAGGTACTATTTTAGGATTTTTACAGATGCTAATACCATGTCAACCGCCAGTGTGTCACATGCAGTGGCAATAGTGAAGGCTTAAAAACCATGATGGAAACATTTCTTCTGTCATAAGAAATAACATTGGTACATCATTTATAATTATCCACGAAAGACAGTTGGAAAAAGGACCTCTGCAGTTGGCTTGGGATTATCCTCAAGAAGAGTAGGGAACTTGATCCCAGTTTTTGGTTCCGTTACATCTTCTGGCAAGATTATTTTTGGCACAGCAACACAAGCATAACCCGGACGTTTTTCCTCCAAAAAAGGCTGACCCACAGGTTCTCTGATATGTCCACCAACTTTTCCTAATGTCATTGACTCTGCAAGCATCTTTGGCGATCTTGCCCATCATGAAATGAACAGTTAACAAAGCACAATTTGAATGAAAACCAAAACTACAGGAACAAACCAAATGGAAAAAGGAAGCACTGGCAGTCTGGCAATCCAAAGACAATATATAATAAAAGAACCTTACATGTTTTCAAATGGTGGTATTACAGCAGCAGCAGCCAGAATAAGAATGTTGCACGCATGGCGCTCCTCCGCCTCATTCCACAGTCGTCCAAATGTTGCATTTGCAAGCCTCGCTAAAAGCATTTGTATAGCATGCTCTTCTCTTAATTGAGAGCCAAAGTGCAATCCAGCAAAATGCTGCGTGCAAGAGGTTACTTGCTTTATTTGTGACCGACAGGCTCTTGAACTTGAGCCAGCAATAGCGAAAAACCTATGGAAAATCTTGGGATTTGACGCTTTAGAAAGCCAGAAATAGAAAGCTCCAGCAAACTTGTTGAAGCAGCTGAATGCTTCCTGAACTGCTCCACTTCCTGTAGAACATATATGCCTCGAATGCTGAAAGGAATTCTCGACTAATGTTCCAACTTGTGATATCAATCCTAAGCCAATATCATGAGATATTGGAGAGTCTACTGGGAACTTATGCAGGTATCCTCCGTTATGATCAAGCTTGGAGAAAGTTGACCAATCAGGTTTCATAGTGAAATCACTTGGCAAAATATGGCAACTCCAGAAGTCTTCAAACCAACTCGTAGAGTTTATCGGCGGGAAAACTCAGTCAAACCTGTCGATTGGAACAAATGAACTGAATAAAAATACACTGATATCAATAAGTGAATTTAAAGCGTGCTTCCAGACAACAGTTTTACACCAGCATTTGCGAGTGGACCTGAATATGTACGAGTTAGTCTCTATCTAATCCATCACGCTCTCTTGCCAAAGTACTTTATAATCTGTTCTAATGCGACTCTACACTTCAATAAATCACTACTTCACCACACATCAATTAATGATTTTTACTCCTTAAGACATTCACAATAGGTCACATGCTAATGAGCCAAATAATCATCTCAAAACAGCAATTGGAGCTCCTAAAGTCCCCTTCTTACAGTCGTTCACAAAATAACCCCCCAAAACTCATGCATTGACACACACACACAAAGAAAACATATGATCTCAGTGCTGCCAACGAAAATACTGAAAACAGAGAGCAGCTAGATCAAAATTTCACCTCACCGCAATTAAGCAATTAGAATCCCAACTTTTTAGAGAAATTCACAAGCCCAACGCCCAAACCGCCCCGAACCAACACCAAACACACCATGATCTCACGATTTCCACCGGATTCACATACAACACCAATCCATCACAGGCCGCCAATCTCAATGCCATCCAACCTCACCTCGAAACACCAACCAAATCCCCCCCCCCCCCCCCCCCAAAAAAAAATCCCACCTTCCCACCGCCCGCATTCGCCGGTCCCTCCGATCGACAACGAAAACCGCACATAAAAGGGGGAAGAGCGGCTCCAGGAAGCGCCAGACCTGGCCGCTCCAAATCGCGCGGCGGCAGATCGTAGAGGAGGCGCCGCGCCGTCACGGAAGGGGAAGGGAGCGCGTGCGGCGGAGGGAAGGAGGCCTAGGGTTCCGTGCCTTCCCCGGCTGGGGTTTCCTTGGATTCGGGCGTGCAGGCGATCCAAATTCAAGGAAATGGGGGCGGTGAAAAGCCGAGAGCAAGCGGCCTCCCTTCCGCATTAACTTGGCCTCACCCCAACGAAACTCGCCGGCCTTCGCCCGTGCGAGGCGAACGTGGGAAAGGGGTAACTTAACCCTTTTTCATGTCAGTCCTCTTGTTACGTCCAAACTTTGGACATGTCCAACTCTAAAAGCCTATTATAGCATATACAGATACAATAATACGTAGCGGCCAGCGGGTATGTTGTTGTTCTCAGGCTGGGGGCGTACACCATTCGCTATCCGCCGTGGAATTTTTATTTAATCCTTTTTAAATACTATTTTGAAGATAAATTTGTCATAACTTTATTTTCAATTCCGTCTCTTTTGATCATGCTAGAATCTGTGGCTTGTTTTTGGCTCTCATATTTTAGCCTTGGATGTGCTTGTTTTTGGTTCCACGAATGGGGTCAATCAATTGATCAAGAATACTAAAAACTAATATATTAGTTTCTTGGAACAAGCAAAAATATACAAAACGTTAGTGACTTGGATGCAAATAGGTCCAAGTGCAATTTGTCGGGGAGTGCTTGTAAAAATTTTGGGGCGGGGGGGGGGGGTATGGGGTGGATCACGGGATATGCTACTTTGGTCGGAGGGCTGCGAGCTGGCCAGTAGGTAGACGTGGAGCGCTGACGGCCGTCGATTCAATGGATTCCGGGAATCGTTCGGATGCTCTCCGTGCAACCCCCTCCGCCGACCACGGAACGGGCTGCGCGTTGACGCGAAAAGCATGGCCGGCAGGCGGCAGCCAAACGCTGAATTTTTCTCCTCTCTGTTTTTTTCCTTCTGTTCGGCCAATCTATCTTTTCTCAGTAAACAGTAGGAACCCCTGTTCCACGTTTTCAGTCAAACCCATTGCAAAGACTAACTAGTGCGTGAGTCAACGTAAGAGTCGCAATTGTTGCTAATATGGTTGTGACCACATCTGAACCCAGATTAATTTAGAAAATATAGGTGTGACGCGGAGATTTCAGCATCGTCTTTCAGTAATCGTCCCTCCAATAAGTGACGAAGTGAGCAACAAAATCCATAGTAGGCTAAGCTAGATTGTCAAATATAGTATTTTTATTCTTATGCAATTTAAATTTATATATGAATAGAAAAAACAAATAAATGCAACGAAAGTATCTCAATAATAGAAATCGCATTCTAAAAATATATAAATATGATTCCAGTGAGTAAAGATCAATCATTTGCATATTAAAAATAGCAAAATTAGTGATACGATAATTAATTGTAAATGATCGTGAATGTTCAATAAAAACATGACATACCACTAACACGCGAGATTAAATCATGAGACAAATTTATTCTACGAGATTTCATACCTTGAAATCGCCTTATGAGATTTCATGTCTTGGAATCATCAATGTCAATGATACATATAATTTATGAAATTATAGAAATAATCTCTAGCATAACTCAACAATCGGTCGACTCAATATAATCTCTAGCATAGCTCAACAATTCAATATAATCTCTATGCTCTAGTATAACTCAACAATTCAACATAAAGAATAAAAGAACTACAAGAGTAATGTTTACCTAATTACCTCTATGGCTAGGTCTTGGCCAGTCGGCCTCCCCTCTCGGGCTCTCGGCTTAGCAGTCAGTCGACGACAAAAAGCGGATCCGACCCTCCCCAAGGGATCAAGTCATTACCCAAATCTAATTGTTGCGCCTTACCTCCCCTAGTCCCCTCCTCTCTTAGTCTCTTGCTCAGTTTCAGTTGCTCGCCACCACTCACCAATCGCCTCCCCGATCGGCTCCCCCCGCAACGCACCCCCTACCAGGCTCCGCTTGCTTGCCTCCTCCTCACCTCAGTTGGTAGCCCGAGAGCCTCCGCAGCTCGACTGCCGTCGCCACGCCAGGATCTGCTCAATGTCTCGGCCGTCACCTGGATCTACTCGATCGACGTGCCGCCGCTCGGGATATGCTAGCCCCAACTGTCGCTCCGCCAACTCACTACCATCAGATACGTGTGCAGGTCCTCTCTGGTGCCCTCTCTATCTCCCATGCATGATGCATCTAGTTTCTGCCTCTTTGTTGTGTACTTGTGTGCTTGTGGCCTGGGGTGATCTATGTTGGGCCGGCCCATCCTAGGGGTGCGGGGCGGGCCAAAGGATGGGCTAAAGCCTGACAAAGCTCATGGGCTGGCAGTCTAGAATAGTTTCTTCATGTTGGTGGCATGGCATGGGATTGTGGGGCACTAACAAACCGCACAACGTCGATTTGTGTACTCGATGCAATCATGCAAACTGGGACCCGGTAACCAACTCTGCAAAAAACAATCTCTTGTAATCGTAAACTTGTGAACTGCCGTCCTGAATCCAGGAGGCCAAGCGGGCACCCTGGCCGCCCAATGTTCACCGTGTTTACAAGCTGTGGTTTCCACGTTCTCCGCAATACGGCCGTCGCCGGCGTCCGTGCCGGTACAAAGGTTAGACGACGCTGGCAGTCGGCGGAATGGCCGGTGTGTCACTTGTCAGTACCGGCCAACTGCTACCGATAGAACGGTACTAGGCTGCTAGCACTGGCCTGACTAGTGGTATGGCATGGGTATGACAGCTCTTCTTGGTTCATTGCCTCCCACATGGATTGCTTGCTCACGATCTTGCAGTGCCACATGCCTACCAACTTATTAAAGGCTATGATAAGATCCACCCTGGAGCCCAAATAAAGGCTAAAACAATGACCAGAGGGATGCTTCATGGCGTAGTAAGTGACATTGACAAGACGTGAAATTGTTCTTGTTCTTGCGTTAGGAAGAAGAAACTCCTAGAATATCAGCCTGTGTTTGCCTTTGCCTTTCAGTATTCGCTATTGTCGTCGTCCTCCCTATCTGGCTATCACTGCCTCACAGATCACACGTCAAAATGCTCCATGACTCACCAAGTCACCAAACACTACCCTGTCCTGCAGTTACAGAGGAAAGAGTGGATGTTCTTGTGAAGTTTGGGGCACGGGACTTAGTGGTGGATACAATACTAAAATTTAGAGGGTGCTGATAGGATAAGTTCAACGTGAGATAAGCGAAAGAAACATAAATCAAATTATCTTTTGCAGCCTAAAATCATACATAAATGATGAACATAGTGAAAATACAAAATACAACGAAGATTATACCTCGGTAATAAATAGTGTGCCCTCAAAAACCCATAAATATGTGTAAATAACTATCTGTACACTAAAATTAGCAAAATTAGTGATACAATCATAAATTATAATTATAAATAGTTGTAAACATTGTGTTTTACCGGATCAGCCGTGGTTTATCGGGATTAAAATTCATCCGAACCTTCTTTTGGTTGATTAATGCTCTCATTAGCAGAATAGGTATAACTTGTATTGGATGCAAAATATTTATGTAACGTCCGTTTATCTATTTCTTGCAAATCCAAAACTAAATTACAGTTGCACAAAATTGAAAACTTGATTTTTTTTTTTAAATACCTCCTATCCTGTGCCTCGGTATCTAGCTGCACAACTTGCTGTCACACTTGCATTGCCCTGTTGCTTGCCTACGCTATCGCCTGCCTGCCTGGCGCACGACCCAACCCGCTTGCCCGATTACATGCGCTGTCAGCTGCTGTGCTGCACGCAAGCTCGTGCCGCATAGCGCTGCCCACTTGTTGTCGCACCTTGTGCTCACGTGCGCCGCTCAGCACACCCATGCCTGCACACTGACCACCGTGCTAGTCGCTAGCGCTCTCCAAATGAGGATTGGGGTATTAGTTAGGGATTGGAGGAGGATTTGATGCCCGGTGGGAAGCAAAGTAAGAGCGAAGGGAGGTGCTTCAATGCTTTTTTTAAAATGATTTGTACAACTTTTAAAACAGAATCGAATGGTGAATAGTGATTACTTACCCCTTCAGGTACTTTGAAATTAGTGTCATCTTTACTAGAGTAGAAAGTATAGACACACTACTCAAGAGTGAAATAAATAGGATTGGTGGGCTTAGCCAATTGGCCCAGCACGGCAACAGCCAACACTTGGCTTGGCGTGGTGAAAACTCTAGACTATAAGCTAATGATATATTTTTTATAATTAATAATAATTTTATTGTAGAACTAATATTTTCTATGAGTTGGTTAACTAAGTTATATCCCTCGATGATGATGGCTTGTGACCACGTCATGAGTTGATTATTATCAAGTCAAGATTCGGGATGAAAGATGACATCATGTGTTGATGATCATCAAGTCGAGATCTTAAAGTGATGGACGGATTCATGTGTTGAAGGCTATCAAGTCAAAAGGATGCATCATGTATTGATGCTCATAAAGTCAAAACCCCAGACTTAAAGTGAAGATATGCATTATCAAGATTCAAAAGAATATTCAAGACAAAAGTATAATTAGTATAGACTAAGAATGTGTTTTTAGTCATTTTGCTCGTCTTGGTGTTTGTTGAAAGACTGGGATGCTAATGTAAGTTATTGTATTATTAAAAGGGGTCTTGACTAGTAGCTTGAGTGTGTCATGTATTAATAGTTCATTTGCTTTTGCTTTAGCTCTCTGTGGCATGATGCTATCATTTACAAATGTGTTATGCAAATAGTTGAGACTCATGTATAATCCTTGTAGCATATGACTTACGTTTGTAAATGTGTTTTGCAAACGGTTAAGTCCTTGTACCTAAACCTTGTAGCATGCTTCTAAAGTATGTGTATGTATTTTTGCAACTTGTCATGAATCATGTTTTTATCTTTGTGTGCATGGTACTACAAGTTGCAAATGTGTTTTGCAAATCTATTGAAGCACATGCACTCGTCTCTGCTGGAAAATACAAGACGGTAGTACCAACTCTATGTAAGCGGTACGATCAGTGTTGTGTCAACAGTATGACCGACTCTATACGAGCAGTCGAACTAGCTAGCTCATGACAAGCGATTACACTGGCCAATGGTCTGACCGGTCTTCATGGCGGTCTAACCGACCGACAATCCAACCAGCGATACGAGCGGTACAACCGGGCCCTTGCGGTACGACCGTGCATAGAGTGCTTTTATGAAAATTGGCCTAGCGGTCTGACCAACCTTGGTAGCAGCCTGATTGGGCTGAGCGGTTAGACTAGACTCTTGGGTGGTCTGACCAGCCACGCTCATAACAGCTAGTTCGCCATTAGTTGATGATAATATCAGTCTCATGCTGATTTTGCTGATTTTTTATTTCAACAGTTAGTTTTTTGGTGTAGGATATAATTTGGCGGAGCCATGATTTGGTTACGCCCTGGGCTTACTAATATAATGATATAGGCTATTTGAGCTGGACCATGAAAATGCTACCTAGGCTAGACTGAATTTACTCGGGCTGTACACTAGATATTTTTCCACACCCCCGGCTGAAGCCTACTCTGTCCGAGGTGTGGCTCCACCCCTGAATATAAATACTTTGTTGTGACTAGTTGAAAAATATTGCTGGTTCCCATTTTATCACTCTTGAGCTAAGAGCAAGTCCTCTCTTCTCGTATATGCATGTGTTGCACTTAGTGAGTTTGGAGAGGAAAATTCTTGTGCATGTATTGCACTTGGCAGTGGATTTCATATTTTTGAGTTATGGCACTTGATTCGTTTAAGTGAGCGTCTCCAACTTATTATTCTTAAAGGTTGTTGGCTCCTATATGGTTTAGAGGCGTGATGGTTCGGTGATCTTTTTAAAAAAGTTTGTGAGAAGGCATATTGTAAAGATTAGAGCTCACCTACCTAGAGTAGGAAAGAACTACCACTAGTAAAAATTGAAATGTTTGCCTTAATTGGTAGAGTCAATCCAATTCGCTTAGTCTTACCGCAATGTGGATTATGTGAGACCGACAAGTCTTCAAACACTATGGTAAAAAGAAACTGTGTCAATTATGGTTTGATTTCTTATGTACAATTTACATACTTACAATTATATTCATAAAATTGAATTGATTACTTGTCACCCTAGAATTGCAAATCTTATCATAGGCTTAGGGGTTGATGCACTTAAGTGAATCTAGATGATTTAGGCATTATTTATACAAAACCGATTTAATTTTTGCTTTCATACGTAAACTCAGTTTTAGCTAAAGAGTGAATTTTAAAAACGCCTATTCGCCCTCTAGTCGACCTGTTCAACCTTACACGTGGCCCAAATCATTTCCGCTTTGCTTCTTCTACCTCTTATCTTCTTCAACCTCGAGTGGTCGGGGTGCTAAGGGGTACCCACCGCTGGCCAGTAGCAGGAGATGCTCCAGCCCCGGCTGCCCTCCCGTTGGTTCGCCCCTGATGGGACTGATTTGCCGGTTCCATTCAGTCGACAAGCCTGCCTAATTTTGGAGAGATCATTACAGAGGGACCCATGAGGCTGGCGACATGACGGTGTAGTGCTGCTTTGTCTCACGGCAATGGACTAGTTCATTGAACCTAGCCTAAAATCCTCAAGAACGGGAAGGTGAAACGAGCATACTCACAAAATGGCAAAAATGTCATTTTCCTTAAGATATGTTGTAACTCATGTTTCGTGATATTATTTAGTTCCTGGCAGCTAACAATTGGTCCACACTATTTTCTGAGGTGAAAAAGGTATTTCTGGATCAGAATAACGTTGACCTCACCCAAAAAAAAAAAGGAAAAATAGTTAGCATAAAAAAGGTTTATGCCACCGGTTGTTTTGCGTTTCGGAGTTTGCCATTGTTTTTTGCTTAATTAATCCTACTAGCCGTGTGTGCACGGCGGCACGCCGCGCAAGCCAGGCTTTGTTAGCAACAGTATAACGCATGAATTTTAGTATAATACTGGGACTTTGGTAGGTATGAACGTATTTAGTGTACCTAGTTGAATGGTTTTATCAGTCTGCTAATCTGTTACCGTGATCTGTGTGGATACGGAGAAAGAACATGAAGCATAGATCTGTTAAGTAGTCACCTGTATCTAGCAATGTGCTAGCGCTGCTTTTTGAAAATACAGCTCATTCTATTGTGTCTACTATATTTGGACGAAAGAAGCAGAGCATTTTTTTTTTCTTTGATGATTGAGGACCATATATTCATATGAAGATACATAGAGCATAGAACCATTGATGTCATATCAGGGATCTAAATAGGGTTGTTAGATGGGTTCGCAATGGAAGTTTCGAATACGGAGCGGTAATGCCGTGCTATTATATTCTGCCTGCAGCCGCATGGTGAACGCTGCTGCAATGCACCCTGAATCCCTGATCACCAAATAGAAATAGGCATAGATTGGCGCTTATGGACTCAATAGGATTACAGACCTGAAGGCACAGGAGTATAAAAATAGAAGCACAAAGGCAACCTAATACAAATTTGGGCTCATAGTAGTAGTTTGCATCGCCATTCCCAGAACAATCGACAATGAAGAACTAAAGAGGTATCAGCGCACCAGCTGCCACGGAAGAATTGAGACACACATATCAGCGCAGAAAACAACATGACCATAGAAGGCGTAAATGTAAACAGGGACTAAAGAATTCTAAACAAGGACATTCAAATACGAACAAGATAATAGCACATTTATCCTACGTGAAGCATTCACCTATGCTCTAAACATCGTGATCACACTGAATAACCAGTGAGGTAACTGGGCGTTTCCCATGCAGGACATTATGCGGGGGGCAGACCATCTAAAAGGGGTAAAGCTGCAGGGAGAAACAAGAGCAGCACTGGAAAAGAAACACTAGGGCTAGAAAAAATGTAGAGGCTGAAACTGATGTACATATAATAAACAGGAACTAAACATCATGTCAACAATGTCAAAGAAGACAGTAGCAGCAAACTCAATGAAGCAATGCAGCCAGCATCAGTGAACGTAAAAGTAGCAAGTAGAACGGAGCAGCAAACCAAGAAGGTAGGGCAAGGTGTAAAACGGAGTGACCCTATGCATCGAAGTAAGAACAGGATGCATGAAGCGGATGAACGAAATGGGTAACACAACTAATGTAGATACCACACGGTAAACATTTTTAAAGATGGAAACAGTAAATACAACAAACCAGTGCGGTTAACGTTTGAAAAGTCAGAAATATATAGCACAATAAAGCAACGAACTGGGAATGTAAATTGTGCTGTAAAAATGGGCTGACTGCAAGTGTACAAATAAAAACTAGACGGAGGCAAACAGGCTAACAATGTAGACGAAAGCACAAGACTATAAGGGGGAAAAAGGGAGATCAGACAGAAGCAGTCACCAAAGGTAGAAGCAAGCAAATAATGGAAACAAATTTCCATATAGCAAGCGTGAGCCCCACACCATGCAGACAACGTGGACAGAGGTAGAAGCAGCCAATACAACTAACCAACAAAGCGTAGACATGAACAGCTATTTGACATAAACAGCTATTTAAAACAGAGAAGTGGAAGCAGGAAGAAGAAGAAAGCAGCCAGTCGAGGATCCAAGGTTGCTAAATTCATCAAACTAAATAACTGAAACAAGCAACGCAAGAATTGATGTGAAGTCCATAAACTCAGGAAGAAAAGTGTAAGAATAAATAGCAAAGGTAGGAACAGGCAAGTAGCCGAGATAAGTCTACAGATAGTAAACCATAGGCAAGCACCATGTGGGCAACATCGAGAGAAGCGGGAGCAGTAAAAACAAGGAAATAACCAGTCGAGAATTCAGAGAACCACATAAAATGGGGTAACTGCAAGCATAGGAGCACAAGCAGCATATATGTAGCACGTAAATTAAATGGGAAAGGTAGGTAAGGATGCACTAACACACGTTAAACGGATACAAATAGAAGAAACTAACTAAGCGGAAATGTAGGCGGTCATCTAAAATAGGCTAGCCGTAAGGCTCGGAGAGCAAACATGACATAGTGAATAGACCAATCAGGCGTGCAATGTAACTGAACTAAAATTTAGTTGGACCTCTGTTGTGATTAATGTCAGCATATGGAAAATGTGGTAGCCTAACCGGATAGCTCCCATCTACTGGGTTCTCATGTTGCAGTCTAGTAGGACGAACTGGATCCAGTAAAACAACCAGCATAAAAAAAAGCAGGGAAATAACCCATGGGAAAATAAGAAAAGTAAAGTAGATAATACATACAAGCTTGGTAAATGAAACTGATGAACAGAAACAGGTAACCTTGTAAAAGAAATAAATACCACGATGAGGGCTAGGCAAATCGCTATACGAACGAAAGGAAGACAGACCAAAGCCGAATGTAAACCCTGAGGCCGGCCGCAGGTAAGGCAAGCACGTTTCACATCAAAGTGTAGTGAACTATCTGGAGACCCTCCTGCATAGAAAAGGAAATAGCACAAATTATGAGCGTCAGCTGGAAATCTATCAAACATAACACAGCATGATTATACCAAAGCATACGAACCGCGTTCACACTAAGGACATAGCTGTAGACGTGGACATAAAGAATGCACCTGGACCGCATAGTTGAAGCAAACAAACTATGAACGCAGACCGGTGCATAGATCAAGCAAACAAACTATGAATGCAGACTGGGCGCAATTGTAATATAACAAACCGAGCACGAACAAAGTTAATGTAATCAAACGGAACTGTATCAAGTCATGGATATAACAAACCGAAAACGCACTAAGCGAATATAATCAAACGGAAATGTATCAAAGTCATGGAAAAGGGACTAACCCACGAAATACTACCGCAAACTGACGGCGTGGGAAAACCAGATTAATCCCACGTGTTAGCCCTAATTAGAACGGGCTGATGTGCACAGTAAAGAAGGCAGCGGTAGAGACCTAACAAGACACAAGCCGAATCGAACAACAACGTGCTGCAAACGATTTTTTTATCCCTGACTCTTTAACATATATAGAGTTCTAATGGAACTCAAAAGTAGGACAAGTACATATCTGACTAATCATTTTCTGATGAAAGACAAGAGCAGGAGGGCATTTTGTTTCATCTGAATTAAGATAATTCCTTTTACTTGAGTTTTGTAAGACTGAAAGGCAACCCATTTCAAGTCAAACTTGATGCGGATACACACATGTCTTATGCTTTTTAATTAAATATATTTGGCTGGAAAGAATTATTGAGCCGTATTAAATATTATCAGGTGAGTTCGCTCCTAATAAAATAGATTTTGATTTACATGAGAATTGGTTACTACTTAATACTAGTACTTTAATTATGCTTAGGTTTATGAGCGAAGATGGTATCCAGCGGGAGGCGTAGGAGGAAGGGCGCTGCAAAAGAGGAGTACTAGTACGTGGCACATCGAAGAAATGTATCATGCATGGTCTGCATATATACATGCACATAGGTGCATGTGGATGGTGCAAAGAATATGGACGTATGTGTACACACGTGCATCATGTAAGCCAGAGAAATCACCAAATTAATACAATGCATGCAGCGAAGCAAGGAAACAGGCCGTAAGGAAAACATGCATGTAGCCAGCAAGGAATCCTTCGGTTGGTGCATGCATGAGTATGCATGTGTAGGCCGTGAGCAAGAACGATTGGGTTGCACAAGTATGATACGGTTTCATTTGGGCCGAATTATTGGCCATGTAATTAGTTGTCCCCTAATGCAGTCATTAGCTTAGAGAAAAGATCTGAACTTTGTTAGTTGAGTTGGACTTTGCTTCGGTTCTAGCCGAACAGGAACTAGCTGGCCTTAGGCCCATTATATGTGTGTGACTGTATCAGGTGGGGACGCCATATATATGGCCGTATGTCCTCTTTGTAACGGAGGACCAGATATTTTGATAATAGATTGAAATAGCAGATTGCTTTGTTTTTCTATGATGGATGAGCCATCTTGAGGGGAAACTAGGAGTATGTTGCTAATTGAGACCATTCAACCTTTCCGTTGGGAATTAGGAGTGTGATAGGGTTTCGCTTGGTGGTCGTGAAGTCCAGCGCATGTGTTCTTGCGAGTTAAAGAGTGTTCATTCTTGCATTGGCAACGAAGGATCACTTGTTTCGAGAGGCTACACGTGAATATCTTGATCCTACGTCGAGAAGATCGGATCACCTCGTATCAAAACTCATCTACAGTTCCAACAACACCCCATACTATCAAAGTTTCCTCTGAATGGGGTTCAGAAATGGCATAGTGGAAGTGGCCATTCATCGGTAAAGCTAACAGCGGAAATACTGCACCTTTTAGAGGATGGTTTCACCATAAAGCTAATGCAGGGGCTCTTTTGAACGACACCTGTGGTTTTAACGTTCTATCTAGGGCAAGCAATCCATATATGATCCAATGGTCACGGTTAGTAATTCTTCTCCTGTTTTCATAGAAGTGGTTCTCATTTCATTTGACATGTTCCCTAACCAAATATTGCTGTCTAATATATCCAAAACGAGTATGTCAATTGTTCCTTTTCGAATCCGCCTCACAGCCAAAGAGTCAAGTAGTACATCAGTGGATCTCCCATTGCTCAATTTGCCAAAGGAAAATAGATGAATAGATGTACCACTTACGGAAAAGGAAATGTATTGAAATGGGAAAAAAAGGAGAAGGTATACCTTTTATGAAATTGCACCATTATAACCTTTATGGTCCTTTCTATTGCTCTTAAGCAGCCTGATAGATAAGAACAGAATATGATATGCAAATAGACAGTCATATTCAAATAGACAGTCCCATGACATATATCTATGCTATTTTGTCATATGCAAATAAATAGATGTACATCCAGAAGATGGAAATATATAATTAGCTTGCGATGTAGCAATGCAAGCATAATGTTAAGGAATATAGGAGTTACAAGAAATGCTACATGTGCAAAAGAAAAGTCGGAACAAATGAAACCAACAACTAACCTTTGGAGCATATGGGGCAAAAATAGCTTTGACGTCTTCGAACACCTCAGGAATTGGTTTTGCAGCATCAATCTGATCAGATGACAGGTTCATCAATAGGTGTCAAAGTGAACAGATTCTAAAATAAGGGCAGTAATTAATGGAAGTGCACATATAAAAACATGGTCAGTAACTCATAATGATCGTGGGAAACATCAGTATCCCAGTAAACAATTCCTTCAGATTATATTGTTCTCTATATATCACCCTTATAAGTAATAAGCATCCAATATTTATGATGGTGTCATGGGCGTGGGCCCTAGGCCCAACTGGTTTATTATTAAAAAGTTGGAGATTAGTTTCTATTTGTTAGAGATATGATTAGAGATATGATATTAGTTTTTATTTGTTAGAGATATGATTACGATTAGATTTTATCTATTAGGGGGAGCCCATCTATATAAAAGGGATACCGCATGCTATTGGAACCAAGAAAGAAATAATAAAGTCATTCTCATCTATAATCATGCCCTCTCCCTCTACGCTGATGCCGCCCGGCCATTCTCTCGGCGGTGTTTACCCCCTTATGAACTAAAATTTATAACAATTTGGTATCAAAACCAATACCATGGTTTCTGCTGCCAAGTTACCATGTGGCAAGATCATTGCTGGCTATGAAGAAATCATCGCTGGACTCAAGAATATAGAGAACATGTTGAAGAAAATGATGGCAGCAAAAGAGAAGGCATAGGTAGCCGTGGTTGCGCGATTTGCAACGACATAAGGGGCAGGGGCAATGGTGGTTGTGCCACAGCAACAACGCTGCTACTGCTGCTCCTTCATCTGGCACAGGCAGCGGTGCGTCTTTAAGCAACGTTAGCGTGGCATCTTCTCAGGACAACGCACAGGGTACAAGCCGCACCCCCTGACAGCGGCGGCGCTGCTTGAAGTGGACGAGGCGGTGCTGCTCCATGTAGTCGCGGCCCATTGCACCTCCCTCCTCGATCCATTCCCAACACGAGCGACGGCAATAACATGGCTCCGTGCTACCTCGGGCACCGTCCGCCTCACCCTGCGCCGTCCTGCTCTCTAGGCTCACTGACAGCTTCCTCAACGGCACCAGCAGCATCTACCTCGAGGAGCTCCAGTGCGCCCGGGAGGCCAACCCCTCCTCTATCGACGAGTCCTGGGACAACTTCTTCCGCAACTTCGTCGGCTAGGCCTCTCCCTCCGCCGGCGTCTTCGGCCAGACCACCTGGGAGAACAGCCACATGAAGGCCAAGCTCGACCCCCTCCACCTCGAGGACCGCCCTGTCCTCGAAGGCCTCCACCTCAACCTCTACAGCTTCACCCAAGCCGACCTCAACCACGAGTTCTTCCTCGGTGTCGGGAGGATGTCCGGCTTCCTCTCCGAGAACCGCCCCCTACTACAGCACGGAGGTAAAGGTACCTTTGCATCGTCTGCCTTCCAAACCGCATCTGCATCTTCTTCCACCGCCAGATCTCGACGACCTCGCCGTCGGCCGAGCTCCACGCACACCGTCGCCGTCCCCACCACTTCTTCTCCCTCCTCTCCGACCAGGAGAAGGCACGCCACCGTCAGGCGTTGGTCGGAGGCGGTCTGTCCACCACCAACGAGGAGGGGGACGACTACTGGCGCTGCGCCAGCCCAACCTCGTGCGCCTCCACGAGATGATGGCCGCCTAGAGCCGAATCTTCGTCACCATGGAGTATGTCAGCCACGGCCCGCGCTACAACGGCGTCCCCGTGAACGGCTACAATGAGAACGACGCCTGCCGCATCTTCCAGCAGCCGGTGTCCACGCTGGTTCAGCCCCGATCTCATCCGCCTAGTCCGCTGCCACCTCAGCCCAGACGTCAACTTCTCCGACCCCCAGATCAAGTGCATCATGACCACATCTACATGCCCTCCTTTCCTTGTGTGACCTAGGGTGGGGTCCACCTGTAGGCATGTTGGGATAGCAAGTAAGGCACGAGCCCTGTCATCAACAAGGATATCCTGGGACTGCAACCATGATCACCGCCTAGCAGCTCGCGGACGAGCTGCATGTCTAGAAGAGGTGTAATGTCATGGACGTGGGCCCTGGGCCTAACCGGTTTATTATTAGAAAGTTAAATATTATTTTCTAGTTGTTAGAGACATGATTAGGGATATGATATTACTTTCTATTTGTTAGAGATATGATTAAAATTAGATTCTATCTGTTAGGGTAAACCCATCTATATAAGAGGGCTACCGCATGTATTGGAACCAAGCAAGAAATAACAAAATCATTCTCATCTATAGTCATGCCCTCTCCCTCTACGTCGGCGCCGCCTGGCCATCCTCTCGGCGGTGTTTACCCCCTTATGAACTAAGTTTCATAACAGTTGGCATGCATTTATCCTTTTCCTCTTTGGATTTCTAGCATCTAATACAACATTGCCATCTTTTTTTGGTTGTTTTTGCATCATTCATAGTGCAGTAGTACCTTTTTAACCTTGGCCTTAACGTTATAGTACTCAATGACAGGCAAACTGGATTCAACAAATACTTTAAATCTTTTCCTAATAGTCTCGATGTTATCGTCAACTCTTCCCTACAAAAGAATAATAAATGTTTGAAACACGAAACAGGTGATCTGTAAGGTTATATATGCTACAAAAAATGCACATATGCGATGAAGGAAACCTGACTGCGTCCCAAAAGACGTTTTTCCATCTCTTCCTCGGAACAATCGAAGAATAGCACAAATGCAGGAGATATTTTTGTCTGAAACAATTACCGGTATTAGTGAATTGTGATTTTGTTCTGTGCACGTGTTTTTTTGGGTGTCTAGAACAATCATGAGAGTTCTCTAGCAAAGAGTCACGACGGTTTGCTACCAAAGCAAGTAATCCAAAATTTTGAAGTGAGGAGTACGTGGGCTTACAACATTCTCGAATGCAGCGCGATTCTCTTCGTTCCTTGGAAATCCGTCAATCAGGAATTTATCATTTCCACTTTTTATCATGGCTTCCTGCAAGAGCTTTATAGTTACCTCTGATGGAACAATCATTCCCTCCTTTATCATGTTCTCAATCATAGTTCTGTCAAACATGAAGTGTAGTAATAAACATATAGGAACAGGCAGATGTTAAATAAAGAAGTGGAAATGACCATTATAATTTTTGGAACAATTTGTTGCAGGGTAGATGGAAAACAAAAGGAAATAGTTGGGGTTTCTTATGGATTGAAAATAAGATACCCATTCTCAGAGCCGGATTTGATTTCTTCACGCAAAAGGTCTCCAGCGCTAAGATGGGTGAATCCAAAGTGTTCAACAATGTTGGCACACTGTGTGCCTTTTCCACTCCCAGGACCCCCTGTGTGTAAATTCTTGGTCAGTTAACAGAAGAAAATTCATTTGGCTTTGGATAGGAGCGCATGAAAGTTAGCGATCTACATACTGGAACCATGACATAAGAAGATTTAGGGGCGGTGTTTTAGGCTCTCGGTTCAGATGGCAGGATATAGGGCTTAGGGTTTTAGCTTTATAGGTTTTATTACAAGGCTCTCGTTTCTTTGACCTTGAGGAGATTTTATTCCTAGCCTACCCCAAATTGTTTCGGACAAGAAGGCTTTGTTATTGTTGTACATGCGTTTAAAATTTTAAAAAATATATACAAATTCACAGTATTTTTCAAAGCTGCATATAAGCGCTTTTTCTTTTATGAGATGCACAGTGATCAAACGTATAATTGAAGATAACCAATTACCTAGAACAAATACAACTGTAACTTTCCTGTCACCCAGCATGTTGTCAGTGACCTCCTGCATGAAGAGCACAATTTCACCCATAAGATGAACCATAGATTACGAATGGCACAAATTATCTGAGGAGAGAACATATACTTGATGAGAAAAAAAAGAGTTGTAAGTTGTAACTGAAGGAGCCAGAATTATATTGGTAACAATATGGAGGACAGTTCAATGAGTCACACAAGACAACAAGGCACCTATCATTTCTAGCATAAGTAATCAGTTTTGAAAGTTAGAGATAAAAATGCAAGATTCAGGGCACCGGCCCTTGACGCCTTGACGGTATCAAAACTCATTGTGCCCCGTGTGTTACAAACCAAAAGGTTGACAAATCTAATCACCGTAATTGATGCTGAAAATAAAGGATGTTACGCATTCCCAATGGGTCAAGGTCTTTACCGGGAATCATCTAACATCTAGGGAGAAAGCCAGTATCTTTAAGCAACAATACAAAATAACACCAAGAGCATACATACCTCCTCCTCAGCCACAACTGCTGGAGCATCCACGACCGTGCCCATGGCTGAAAATTCAATCCACAACTCAGTTTCTACAGGCAAACAAATACTCGCAACTCTGTGCGATTAAATGGAGTCCTAAACACCTATAAGCCGCAAAAAAACCAACAGATCCGGGGCCGAACAGCAGCAGCCGCAGCATTTGGAACTTGGAAGAAGGGTCACAGAGGGATTCGCACCTTACCGGAGTGCGAGATCCGGGAGCGAGGCGAGGCGAGGCGAGATTGCGTGGGATCTAATTCCAATTCCTGTGCGCGTGTGCCGTGCGGTGGCCGCTTTAACACGCGCGCACGGGCTCCCCGCGGGTTTGCGGGTGCGGGGGGATGGTTGGTGGAGGATCCGGTAAGCGAGCGCCGCGCGCGGTTGGTCGGTGCCTCGGTGGCGGCGACCGGAGGCGTCGGCGTAGCGGGTGGTGGAGGAGGAGAGCGTTTTTTTTTTTTGAACTCGGGAGGAGGAGAGCGTTTTTTTTTATCTCGGAAAGCTTGTTTCCATTAAACACTATCTCCAGCCAGGTCACTGTAGACCAAGCTAGAAACAAAGGTGGGGACTTGACTCATAAACTCCATTGAGCCAGAGCTAACCACACTCGCCCCATACACTGCAAGGCGATCAGTCACCTTGTTGCAATTTCTCGGACAATGCCGAATGCTACAGTAATCAAAGGAAGAACCAATAAGATCTCTGATTTGCTTGAGGAGGCTTACATGCACACTTTGATCAAGGTCCAGCGAAGTCAAGCCCCGTACTAGGTCAGACGCATCAGATTCCAGGATAATTCTTGACATTCCCAAATACGCAATCCTCTGCAGACTGTACAGGGCCGCTAGTGCTTCCGCTTGGAAAGGGTTGTCCACTCTGCACAGATTGCCACAACCCCCCTGAAGGAACTCACCAGCACTGTCCCTAGCAACAAAACCCCAACCTCCCTGACCCGAACCAGCTTTAAAAGAGCCATCAATATTAATCTTGTAGACATCTTCCGGTGGCGGCTGCCAAATCTTGAGATTGACTTGTTGCTGACTTTTCGTTGTTTTCCTTCCCTTTTCAAATTCTGACACATAGAAGGTTATACGAGAACAGAGCTCAGGACAGGTCAATCTTTTTTCTCCAGCAATCACCTTATTCCTCATCGACCACCACCTCCACAAAAGAACCACAATTTGTAGCTGGGTTGGCTGTGGAAAGCCCCAGATTCTCCTCAGCAAGTCACGCCCAGAATGACATTCTGCTAAGGTAATGCGATACTCCTCTAAATTTAGCCCTCTCCAGCACTCTTTTACTTCTTTACATCTGAAAAAGAGGTGCCCACAATCTTCATCCAGCCTATGACACATGGGGCACAGGGTATCCTCCTTCATCCCCCTGCGGCTTAAATTCCGCCGAACTGCTAGACTATTATGGGCTACGCGCCACAGAAACATTTTCACTTTGTTTGGGACCTCCATATTCCAAATTTTATCCCACCTGAACTGGGAGTCCCCGTTTGGGTGTGGCTCAGCACTTGCTGCATCTCTACCAAGCTCATACTCCCTGTTCTGAATCGCCAACCTATATGCTGACTTAACTGAGAAGATCCCCTTCTGGTCAAAGTGCCATGCCGGTCTATCTACCAAGTCCTGGTTCACTCTCAATTTTAGGATAGCCTCAGCATCAAACTCTGAGAAGACATCCTGCACTAAGGTCTCATCCCAAGAACCCAAACTCGGGTCCATCAACTCAGCCACCTTGGTCAGAACCGTTGCCCCCCTATTGGTAACAGGACGTCTTGTACTGCCGTGTGGAATCCAGGGGTCCGTCCAGATATTCACCGACTCACCATTGCCAATTCGCCATATGAGCCCCTGTTTAAGGAGATTCACACCTTTGAGGATACTCCTCCAAGTGTAAGAAATCCCATCCCGCACCGCACACTGCAGAATACTACCATTGGGGAAATATTTTGCTTTAAGCACTTGGCCACACAGTGTATCCGGAAAAATCAGAAGCCTCCAAGCTTGTCGAGCCAGCATGGCCATATTAAACAAATAAAGATCCCGAAAGCCCAACCCTCCCTTCTTCTTAGGGAGTGTCAACTTATCCCAGGCCAACCAGTGGATCTTATTTTTCTTATCATTCTGGCTCCACCACCACCTGCCAATCATAGAGTTCAACTCATCGCACAACCCTTTCGTCAGCTCGAAACATGACATAGCATAGGTTGGGATTGCTTGGGCCACAACCTTTACTAAGATTTCCTTGCCAGCCTTAGATAGTAATTTCTCCTGCCATCCTTGAATCCGAATCCACACCTTCCTCTTGATATATTCAAAAACTTTCTTTCTTGATTTACCAATAGAAACTGGTAGCCCCAAGTATCTCTCACTCTTTGCTTCTTGCATGATGTCAAGGACCTGTCGCACATCATACTTATCAACAGAGTCAGCGTTTGGGCTAAACAGAACAGATGATTTATCCCTATTGATCACTTGTCCTGAGGCTCGCTCGTAAGCCAGCAAAATCCTCCTCAATTCCTGAGCATCTCCTCTACAAGCTCTCATCAAGATCAAAGAATCATCAGCGAAGAACAGATGATTAATCCTTGGAGCTTCCCTGCACACTCTAATGCCCTCGATCTTGCCCTCCACTTCAGCCTTAATTAACATTGCTGACAAACCCTCCGCACAAAGAATGAAAAGATAGGGCGACAGAGGGTCCCCTTGGCGAAGACCCCTCTGTGGGTGGATGTTGCAAGAGTAGTCCCCATTGACCTTGATGCAGTACTTCACTGTTGTAACACACTTCATCACCCTTTCCACCCACGGCCCTGTGAACCCCAATTTTAGCATCATCTTCTCCAGAAAGCTCCACTCAACACGGTCATATGCCTTACTCATGTCTAACTTAATAGCAGTCACCCCCTGTTTTCCCCACCTCCTTTGCCTTAGGTAGTGTGTGAGCTCGTACGCCAGCAGGACGTTATCAGTAATAAGTCTACCAGGCACAAAGGCACTCTGAGAAGGTGTAATGATCTCCGGGAGCACCAACTTCAATCTGTTTGCTAGCACTTTGGAGATGAGCTTGTACACTACATTGCATAAGCTGATTGACCTAAGATCCTTCAATCTCTCCGGTGACTTGGTTTTTGGGATAAGAACAATAACAGTGTCATTCCACCCTTCCGGCATCGCAGCCCCATTAAGCACCGCAAGAACCTCTTCTTTGACCTTTTCACCCGCGAGAGACCAGAATTTCCTGTAAAAAACCACCGGCATGCCATCAGCCCCTGGGGCTTTCAACTCACCCATATCCTTCAGTGCCTCCCAAACTTCGTCACTTGAGAACGGTGCTGACAGGTTGTCATTCATTTCTTGAGTGACCTTCGCTTGAACACAATCAAGGACCTCCTCATCCTGGGAACCTGCAGTGGACATAAAAAGTTTCTGGTACTGATTAGCAATAAAGTTCTTCAGATGTTTTCCTTCCACCACCCCACCACCTTCATCTTTCAGCTTGCTTATAGCATTCCTCCTTTTCCTTTCCGAAGCCTGAGCATGGAAGAATTTTGTGTTACGGTCACCTTTGGCCAACCATGTGGAGTGAGCCCGCTGCTTCCAGTATACATGCTGCTGATCCAGGAGACGCTCAAGCTTATAGCGCAACAAGCGCTCCTTGTTTATATTCCCTTGGGAAATAGAGGCTCGCCTGATCCTCTCCAGCTCCCTTTTGGCATTTTTAACTCTCTTCTCCAAGGCTCCAAGGACCTCACGGTCCCACTGCCATAACTCCCCCAACACCTGAGATTGGATTTCCATCAGACTAACCCCTCCACCTCTAATAGCTTTACCCCAAGCCTCCTCCACCCTCTCGCTACACTCCTCCTCCTCCAACCACCTCGCCTCAAACTTCTTCATGACCTCCAGAGGTTTCCTCCACTGGACCTTTTCCTTCGCACCAGGAATCACAATGATGGGCCTGTGATCTGAATGCCTAGGATCACCATTAATCACACGGACCAAAGGAAAGCGATCCCGCCATGCACTATTCACCACCGCCCTGTCCAGTCTTTCCCTGGTATAGCTGAGAGCATTTTGATGATGGTTCCTCCAAGTGAAAGCATCCCCCACGAAGCCCAAATCGTGCAAATCACACTCCTCCAGAACATCTCTAAACTTTACCATACTGCGTTGGAAGTCGAAGAAGCAAAGGGAGTACGAAAGGAAGGTGCCCGGGTACCTAACGCCTCTTTCTGAAGCCATTTATGGCCCCGATCAGCCAACAGATCACGATCAGACGGCTCACGTGAGGTATACTCCTGTACCTTACTCTAGCCTCGTTTGGCATTGCGGTGAGTTTTGAAAAAGCACCTTCAGTTTTAGAGAGCAACTATCCAGTGCTATCTAGTCCAACGGGCTAGCCTGGGCACTCTACTCTCTCTCATCTTTGATGCATTCCTCGTCTCCCTCCTCGTCGTTCCCCGTCGCCGCTTCCCTCCCCTCCTCTCTTATTTTCAGCGCGGACAACTCGGCACTCTGCCTCCTCCCACCACCTCCTCCACCACCAACAACCGACGACATCTCGCCGCCTCACCACACCACCGTCTCCCCCGCCGCCACCACCACGCCCAACCTAATATTCATAGCGCCAGCGTCTCGCCCGTTCCTCCCTCCGCCACCGCCCACCCCGGACCACCGCCTCCCGGGCCCCCTCTACATGGGTCTAATACCTGGGCTGACTTCGGCCCAACCTGGCCCAAGCCACCCCTATAAGAATCAGTTAGGAGGAGGAGGCCAAATCAATTCGCTTCTCCTCCCCCTATTCCAACCTTGCTGTTGGCGCACGCTGTCGCCTCCACCCGCGCATGCCGCCGCAGCCAAGCTTCGTCAACGTCGTCGCCTTCGCCCTCCGGCCAAACAGCAGCCAAGCACCGCCCACCTCCACACGCATCAGCCAGCCTGCGCTTCTTCCTCTCCTTGCTTCTACGCTCATTGTCACGCCTCGCACGTGCTGTTGTCATCGCCCAGCTCCAGGGCCACCGCTCCTCCAGTCGCGCCTCACCTTTCTCGTCCCCCTGCTATCACGGTCACCCTCCTTGCTCCGCCTAGTCGCTTGGCCGCGCACCGCCTAGGAAGGAGGGGGAGCTGGCCAGCTAAGGGAAGAGAAGGAGAGAGGAGGAGCTAACCAACTGAGTGAAGGAAGGAAGAAGGAGAGCTAGCCGAAGGAGAAAGAAGAAAGGGAAAAAGAGAGAAGTAGAAGAAGAAATAGAAAAAGGAAAGAGAGAGCCGGCCGACTGTGAGGGAAGGAAAAAGAGAAGAGAAGGAGGAAAGAAAAGAAGGGAAGGAAGGTAGGGCTACGATCTAGACATTCGAGGCTAGGGTAACACTTCGAAACCATTCTCCTGCTTATTCATCAATTTGTGTAGAAGTTAATATATCGACTATGAGTGGCCGATTAGTGTCTAGTGAATGGTTAGTGAGTCGATACTTAGTACCGGACTAATTAGTGGCAAATTAGAGTAAGCAATTTGTTAGTGTATGTGAGTGAATGAGTAGTATTGATGATATGGAGGTATGGACATGTAGATGGTGAAATTGGTGCTGTTATTTTTAGTGCGGTGGTCTTGTGGCCAAGTGTGTGTAAAGATTAGATGGTTTGTCTTTCCAGTCCGATAGTGAGCAAAGTTAGAGTTCAAGCACGTATAATTCGATCCACAAGTAAAGAGAACAAATTTTTAAATTTACGACCGGTTTTGCACATAGTGTCGATGCTGCCCATATGAATGTGTGTACCACTATAGTGTTTTTGAGGTTGGGTGATGCGTGTACAAGTGGCAGTTCGGGTTTGGTGCCATCCACGCATCGTCCGCTAGGTTAACAAGTAAGTGCACGGTAGAACAGTGAATTATGACGAATGCTTGCTACTTGTGTTTCCATGCCATGATCTATAGTATTTATGAGATGATGTACATGATTACGTGCTAATCATACCCTATTGAGTGCTGCTTATGATTAAATGCAACATTTGAAAGCATGCTGCATCATGCATTGCACTCATACACAAGATCTATTTTGGTAGGAACTCCACGGGAGTGGAGGTTGAGACCCTGTATGAAAGAGGACGGAGCGATTGAGTGCTTTATCAATGGATGAATACTCCGCTATACCGTATAAGCTATAGTTACAGACATATCGCATTACATTACATGAAAGTGACATAAAAGGGATACAATTATAGAGATTATGATTTACAGTTCACAGTCATAAAATTGATTGAATTTGCTAAATTGATGTCACTGTTTTATCGTGTGCTTTCTAAGTCTTTAGACTCACGCTTGTTTGTTGTTTTTTAGGTGATCCGGATTGACAGCATGCATGGAATGGAAGTAGTCCTTTTGCACTGCACTTGTTAAATAACAACTTGGTCACCTGCTGAGCATTTATGTTTAATCTCTTGTTAAGTTGCTTCAGTTAATTCCTGGTTAGCGTATACTTTGGAAATGTTAAATGTTATACGGGACGCGGTCAGACCCCCTTTTTTTGCTTGAAGTGGAGAATAAGTTTTTCTTGTCAGTACTCATTTCGTATTATGAGTCTTATGTGACTCGTCTTTCGGTTTAGTATATTTGCGATCCTGTGGTGGTGAGCCTCCATGGTCATGGAGCCCGAAGTTTTATTTATGTTATGTTTATTTGAAAATATGAAATCAGTTATCTTATTGCAATTATTCTAAATATATGTGTTGATTGCTCCCTGTTGGTAGTCGTATAAACAAGGAAGTTGCTCCAATTTTTTATTAGCAGCACATATTTAAGATGGTAAGTGTGTAGTGGTAGCATCCTAGGCTCTGAGGAGGGTTGAGGTGTTACAATGGAGGGCATGGTAAACCCCTGCTGCCAGATACGGAGCCGGAGCCAGCGGCAACAGCGGAGGAGGAAGGGGAGGTGGTGGCACTAGTGGAGGAGACGAGTAGGAAGGGGATGCAACGTGGAGGAGGAGGAAGAAGGAGTGGCTATCCCGTCAGTAGAGAAGAAAATGATATACCGTTCTTTAATTTTTCTCTTAGTTTTATATGTTAATTGAGTAACTACTTGAAAGCATATTTTGGAAAACGGCAAATTCTTATGAGAATTGATTAAAAAAATTACAGTAAATAACTGGTATAGAGGCATAGCACAACAACATCGGTAACTGGCCCTTAAAACTACCATGCATCATCTTTCTCCAACATTTCTTCTTTGCATTAATTCACTTGAAGTACTCACCATGGCATAGTGCAGCAGGGCTGTTTATTGAGTCGGTTTTTTGGCCGAGTTTTATGATTTATGGTTGTGGTTTTTGAATTCTGGTCTGTTCGTGAGAGAAAGTACGTAAAGAGAAATAGTTACATACGATTTTGGCTATTACAGCTTAACTCAGTATAGTTTGTACTACAATTTACCTGCAGACCCTGCTTTAAAAAAATATACCGTTTAACAGCATGTTAGTGTTCATCCGTATATAAGCCGTAAGCCAAATGTATTAACGATTGTTGCACTAGAGATTCTAGGCAACCTTCTTCCCACGCACCTTAAACACTAACAAAAAGGTGCGCAAGTGTTCCTTCCTAGAGATTAAAGAGGATGCATGATGCATGTGGCCACTGTCACTTGCCCAATTGAAATAATAAAACATGTGATATTCTACCACGCAATTTGCCAGCCGGCTGGCAGAGAAATGGTGGGGGTACAATATAACAAAGGGAAAATATTCTCATGGACATTCCTTAGTTGCTGTGGTGACTAGTCAGTGTTAGCTTTCTCCCTCCACCGGTTCTTACAAAGAAAAAAGCGAGAAAAACTCCTTTCACCATGTCTTTAATTATTCATTTCGCACATCGGCCACAGGTTATTAGATGCATCCTAAAATATACTGATTCTAAAGCTACCAAACTGCAGAAGTCATTCAACTAAAGCTTGGTGAGCAGTAAAGACTTGCAAAGCATTTTAGATCATATGATTTAACATACTCCACTTTGTTTATTCCATTAGCGGGGGACAATGCTTTGTATCATCGTATGGGAAACGAAAGCAACTGTTGGCAAGCATCTATTCACAAGTACACATGCGAAAAATATATATTCTTGTCACGTGACTTCACTTACGATTCTTTTGGAATCAACTTACGATTCTTTTGGGATCAAATTCTGCATATGATAACCTCAATAGTCCAAATATATCGCCCATTGGATCAAAGTGAAATCATCGTCGAATCTCATGTGAGCGAACACGGAACTCAGAAAATTTTAAACCCAGACCTTTTTTTGGTGCATAGGCACAACACCTCACCTTTCATTTCGTAAGTTGTCAAAATAATGCACAGCACTTTACATGTTAAGATGCTACTGTATAAGCAACAAAAAGACACGCTCAGGTTCCAATCAAATCTACGCTATTTCCCCCATACTCCATAACCATCCCCTTCATATTTATACATCAAACCGTACATTCACAAGAGATGCCATCGCAATTGTTTCTTTTTCCTGATGCATACAGGGATCGGACCGTGTGCGGTGTACCCCATTTCGATTTCGGTGAAACCGGACAGTGTTCCCATTCTTCTACCCAAAATGGTACTGAATTGCTGATCATCAGAGCTTGGAAATTCTAGGATGCGACATGAGATGATTAGCTTTAGTCAGTTGTCCTAAGTGACGCCTATAGCAGTCGAAGAGTTGTGAAACCAGCTAAAACACACCAATAGATGATTATAGTCCCAAAACAGGGGAAATCAGGTGTTTTGCTCCTTGTACAATTGGCCTCGGAATTTTGCAACGTTCTTCCGCAATTCAATGTTTGACATTCGCTCTGCCTCCAGTGCCCGTTCAAGCTGTTGACACACCCAAAAACAGAATGATGCGGAAGAATATGAGAAGATAATGCTACAACTCAAACCACAATAGCAGTTTATTTATCCAGAGTACCTTCGCTGCTCGAGCACTCCATTCTCCAAGAATAGCTCTGAGTCTATCATTTTCTTCAACATACTGCATCCAGCAGGTTCATAATCAAGCAAGAATGCTTTGCAAGCAGATATGACCAAAACCAACTTGATCCTCATGCCATGGTAGATCTCTTGATTGTTATCTGCTAAACGTACCTGATTGTTGCTCACACGAATACGCTGGATCTCTGAGTCCTTTTCATCAATCAGACCACGAGCAAGCTGAAGCTCTGAATGCACTTGATTCATCTGCACATTTAATTAGTATGGCTGTATGGGATACTTCACGACAAAAGATTTACTAAAAGTTTTAGATATCAAGTCATGGTGCTAAAGATGAATAACTCCAGTAAATGGTTCTCATATCAGCATTTACAGCCATCTAAGTTATAATATAATTTCAAGTTTCAACAGGAGAGAGAATTAACATAAATTTGTCAATAAGCACATGCTATTGTGCCAGCAAGTAGTAGTTTGTTTAGATATATCTATTGTAATTGTGTATGAAAGAGTTTCACCTAAGTAGGCCTAATACAGGTGACTTTAACAACTTGGGCAGCCGACTCAACAAATTAAAAAGTGGCCTGGCTTAATATAGTGCTGCAATCAAAACCACTAGGCTTGCATGGGATGTATACAAATTAGTTGATTACACTCAAGGTTGTCATGGTGCTCCGGCAAGTTGCGACGAGCATAGGGCGCCTGGACACCTAGGCGCCTAGACGCAGAGTTAGACGGTAGTAATAAAAATAACAAATAATACCTTGTATGGCTGAGAATTAAATAAATATACCTCATATAATACCTCATCTGGCAGAGAATTAAATAAGCATATCACAAATTCCCCAAATAACAATTAACTAACATTAGTACACAACACACCCTCAAGATTTTAATAATTCAATAATATCCTACCTCAGCAATAATTCAATAATATCTTAAGTCAGTGATGCACAATAGCATTCTATCTACACAAATTAATGCAAGTAACATTAAAGCGATGAACACCACTAAACCACAACCATGGTAGATCAATGTCACTAGGCATGCTATTTTACTGACCATCTAACAATTCAGCAGCAGAATCAACATTTTTTTTGAAAACTTTCACAACTCGAATATTTAATAGCATGAATAAATAATGTTAGCAAAAGCTGCTATTATGATTCTATGTGCAACACGGCCCAGCGATCCCAGGCACTCGCCTAAGTTCCAGGGCCTAGGCAAACGGCCTTGGCGTTAGCCTTCGGCCGCCAGGATGCCTAGGCGTCACCTAGGCGACGCCATGCCAACCCTGATTACACTTTTCAAATTTGAGAATGCATAACATGACAAAACATCACAATATACGTTTCAATATAATAATTACCTCGGCGGAGAGTGCTCGAAGTTCTTGGTCACGAGATGCTAAAAGATGGGCAAGATCAACCTGCAGCATTAAAAAGGAATAACTTGATGGCAATCCCCCACTTCATATAATAGCTAATGAGTTCCTTTCTCTTATTTTGAACCTATGGAGCTGTCAGTGAAAACTAATGTAGCATAATCAATCATTGCTATGCAGACCTGAGGAGTGCTCCCAACATCAGTTCTCTGGTATTTGCTTAAGCATTCTTGCAAGCGGAGCACCTTCCAAGAAAAGAAACAAAGTGTTAATCAACAAGAAAATTCCAGTAAGTTGCAACTAATGTAATATTGGTAATAGTTTATTTATATCCAGTCCTTCAGCACTAAGTACTGAACTAACAAATTAAGGCAACAAAGAATTAAATGCGATGATCGGATCATTCCTCCTTTCCATGAAATAGTAAGACTACCAGTTCCGCTGCTTGTCTTGCATAAAGATTTAAATAACATCATCACAATCTAAGGCAATTAAATTTCACAATGCACATACTGCATCATGTCTATAGGTGACCTTCTCTAAAACTATTAGCAAGGATCCAAATATACAAAAGGATCTAGTGAAATGTCTCTCGACTATTGAGCACCACAATTGTATTTATCCTCCAAGTACCTCCTCACTCAGGTAATGAATATTCTCCCTTTGGTATTGAAGCAATGCCATCTGCTGGTCAGAGAGATGGCCATCATGATATCTGCTGCAACAAAAAATACATCAGCTCATCAACTCTACTGGTGGTATGTTAAGTGATCTATTCAACAACATATTGACGGTTGTAACTCTTTTAAAGTCACATGCTGCTAGATATGAATTCAATGCACATGCTTTAGTTTTTTTTCTGATAGACATGAGTTAAAGATTTCTGTTCCACACTATCAGAAAAAGCCTAAGCCTGCAGCCATGCAAACTGTGTAAAGAAGACATGTGTGCAGAGACAGGAGTAACCTATGCATTTTCAAACACTAAAATATAGGAACTTATCAATTAACAGGAAAAAAGTTCAGCATATTTGCAGTGCCCCCTTACTGTTGTACCTTGTATCTTCCAAAGTACTAGATGGTTGGAGTGCAGAATATAATGACCGCAAAATATCAGGCCGCCCATTCAAAGAGTTGTATTTGTGGATATGCCCTGTAGAAAGAAGCAAGTGGGCATTTCATCTTACAAAAATCATCTAATGGGGACTGAAATGTGTATTGCTAAGGAAAAAGAACAAAAATCACACGTATCTCGTTAAGTAGATCAACTGAAAATTTCATGAAGAAATATGTGAAATACTGTCTAATAAGTTAGTAGTGGAGTGTTGCTTGATTTATGCAATTCTGGAAGAAAATACCTAACTGTGGATGCAAAATAAAGATTTTAAAGAAATTTCAAAAGTGTGTCATGCTAACAATTTGCAGAACAAAGCATAAATACTGCCATTGTACAAGCAAAGCAAACTACCATGTACTCCAAGAGTCTAAAAGATAACATAAACAACTTCACTCACATATGTATAAGCTCATAAAACATCCAGCACATGTTGCTTCAACCACGATAGCAATCCTGCATTATTGCAACTGAAATTGTGAGATGAACAAAAAAGAACAAGAGAAAAAAATACTATAATATCCTGCTCCCATATAACAAAACAAATATAGTAAATGCATATAATTTTCATGTCAAGTGTGCAAGTTATATGCACATGCTAGCATTAGCAGGTTTTGTGGTTGTTGAGGCGGTTGAGCTCATGTCTACAATCCAACTTACTGATAGCAAGGTTAGCATAGCTGAAAATTATAGGAGACAGGCAAACCAGAGTAAATAATGTACACAAGGTCAAGATAGTATTGACATAAAAACCCTTGTCTGCAACTTCCATCTGCCTTGGACTTCTCAGTTTAGCTTTGCATACTATATCAGAGTTAGAAACAGGCTTCCCAAGCCATAAGCATGATAACTGTTGGGCGAGTGGCCCCTACCTTGGCCCAATCAGCCCACCAAGGCAAAAGCCCATTATGTGTGTAGCTAGCAGGCAGGCCCATTAAGGCTATGCCAATAAATGAACATGTTTGTTCTTACTGGTAAAGACTCCAAAAGGATATTTGTGTAAACAACCTCTTCCATAGCTATAAATATGACTCCTATGGCACCATAGGAGAGAGAGAACATTTGGTATAAGAAATAGACTCGAGCTGAAATTGAATATAGGACATACACACACTACATCTCTCCTCTCTCTTGAACTTTAAGCTCCGGGTGCCCCTCTTGGGCCTTTCGAAGCTCTAATACCCACTGTTTAGTGTGTAACCACAACATTAACTTCAGTCTGCCTTGGACTTTTAGGTTAAGCTTTCCACAGTATATCACAAAGATCAACTAACAATTGAACTTATGTGAACAATCCACTAGCATATGAATAAAAACATAGCATCATTGTGACTAACATAAGTAAACAACTGAACTTCACACCGCAACAATGGAAAAACATCCAAAGGCATTTGTTTGTCATTTTCCTTATAAACATGCCCATGTATTTTGCTTTATAGTCCAATGTATAAATCAATTAAAATAAATTCTTTTCTTGCCAATAGGCAGAACATCATCCGAAAAGAAGCTCACTTATCCTCAACTTGTGTTCAAGAATCAAGACAGATCTCACAAATTTACTGAGGCTAAATACAACTGCAAAGGTGTACCTTAGCAACAGTGAAACTGATAGTATCTGTACAAGAGGCTGCCAGACTATGATTAAGAGCATCAAAGCAGTGCCTGCAAATAACAAAAATAAAAATAGTAGTTAGCCATTTTGACTGCGGAGTAATTAGTAAACATCAAATTGAAAATAAATACTAGCATTGCGCTCCTAGAACCTTAATTCCTTAAAACAGTTCCTTAAATCAGCACCAGCAGGATAAAATTTAGAACCATGCCATATATGTGTTCTCAATGGATAGAACCAACAAGGTGAAATATGATCGCATTAAAGGAAGCAGCAGCTCACTAAGTGACCAATGCTTGTTATAAGCATTATAAAATAATAATAAGTGCTGGTATTAGAGCATCACACAAATCCTTTATGGTACCCCTCACCGCAAGCAATAGTGACAAATGGAAGTCGAGCAATACGCTTCAGTTTCTGGCTGAAATCGTAGTAACCCTGCATGTCAAAAGCAGAAATACACTAGTTAATATGCAATATTAAAACTAATAGTAACCTGCTAAAGTAAAAAGGGAAGTTCTGAAATTATGAAAGTAGGATGTTTGAGCACTATGCCTGGAAGTACTTAACAGTTAACAAAGTTAAATATTGTTAACTAGAAACTAAATAACATGTGCTAATTCATTATATGTACATCCATAAAAATCAAGAAATAAAAACCATTAAATGGAGGACAAGTGAAGCAAATCTTTGTACTGGAAGTCTGTGACGATAGCAGAAAAGGTAACAGAAAATAGCATTGATAATGGAACATAAAAATCAATGTATAGATATTCAAACACAACAGAAATCCCTATTGCGAAAAAGGATCAAAAAGGTTTTTCATTCGAACGCATATATTAATGAAACTTACTAAGTGTCAATCACACTGATTACTACAATGAACATATCACCTCCATTACATGGAATATGAAGAAATAAAACAAATTAAGGTATCTTTTTGATTGGTTGTACCTGTAATCTCACTTTCCTGACCTGGTGAACCCAATATTGTTGAAAAATGCCTGTATTAAATTTCAGCGTTAACTCAGAGCAAGAGACAGAATGTGTGACACATAAATAGTAAAAGAATAGAGTAGCAAAAAAAACTATAGAAACAATGAGCCAGCTGATCAGACAGAAAACCTGTAAGAATCAGAAGGATAACATTGGAGCTGCAAAGCAATGGAGGGATCATGTCTGGTACAAGGAGAAATATCCATGGAGCTGACACGGCAACAGCAGCATAACCTGCCTAGAAAATAAGAAATAAAACACAGCTATCATAAAATGGACAAAGGAAGAGCAACGATGCCTTGTAGAAAAAAATTACAGTTACATGGGGCAAAGGAGATGTAGAGATAATGTTTTAGTTGTTTTGGACTATATATAAAATACACTCGTATATCCGAGGTAATCTTCTATGATGTGTAATATAGAAACTTGCACTTACCAACAAGATACAGTACAAGGTGCCACCAACTATGCTTCTAGGCTCTCGATGACCAGATAGGGGAGCTTCATGTAGTAAATCAATAAACCTAGATAAAAGAGGGATTATACATCCTGAAGAAATAGTACGATTGAGAACAATTAAAACAGAGTTTTTTTTTCTCTCGAAAACGCAGGAGAGCTGCGCCTCATTATATTAAGAAGAGAATAAAGGGCAAGAGCCCAAACAAAACCACAAACACCACACAAACACGCAAAAGATTCGAGGGTTACAAACACGTCCAAGACAAAAACCCACAAGGCGACCACTACTGAGCTAGACACTAACTACTGGGGAGGAGGGCAGTCAAGAATGATAGCCCTTTAGCCCCTGCCAAAGACCACAAGCGGCGCTCCTCACCGGCTAAGACCAAAGCACCAGCCAAGCTTGGAGCTGCTCCATCAAAAACACACCCATTGCGATGCTTCCAAATAGTCCAAGCTCCGAGAATAATGAGCGAATTAATTCCTTGCCTCATCAACCCATCAACGGTGTTGCTGCTAGCTTTCTCCCACCAAGCATGGAAGGATATCTCTGTAGGCTGAGGGGACAAGAGCTGAAGACCGACCTGTCTGAACAAAAAGAACCAAAATTCTCTTGCGAACACACACTGGACAAGGAGATGGTCGATAGTCTCCTCTTCTTGGTCACAAAGAGGACAGAACTCCCGATGAGGCGATCAGCCGTCCAGCACTTATTGTGCGCGACCAACCACAGAAAGAAGCGACATTTGGGTAGAGCCCAAGATTTCCAGATCCTTTCCCACGGTCCAAAGAGAATAGAACCTAAAAAGAATCCTTCATAAGCCGACTTCGCCGAGTATAACCCATTGGAGGAGAGCCTCCATAAGTGTCTATCTTCAACCTCCGGCTGCAGCTGAAGATTCAACAATAGATCCCATAAATGAAGGTAGTCAACAATCACACCAACAGTAAGAGCTCCCTGAATGTCCGTAATCCAACCCCGGTTAGAGAGGGCGTCCCGGACAGTGCGCCGCTTTACCTTCCTTTTGGGGAGAACCGCGAAAAGGCGAGGGGCAAGGTCTGCAATGCATTGCCCATGGAGCCACCGATCTGTCCAGAAAAGAGTATTTGCACCATCTCCAATCAAAGAATGCACTGCTACTGAGAAGAAGGCTCTCACTTGCTCAGGCACATGGAAAGGGTCATGTAAATGCTCAGTCAGCTCAACTAAGTATCTCTGTTTCTATATCATCCTTGCTCGTACTGCTCAATTTATGTTAGCTCGTACTGCTCAATTTTATGTCAGCTCGTACTGCTCAATTTTATGTCATACCAAATGTAGCTAACAATTGCATTGAAAATTTGAAACTAAACCTGCAGTGCAACTTAAGTGATGCAAACAACTCAGCCAAATTAACAATTTGTGCTCTCTTATCACAAACTACTCAGGAGTCAACCCAATCACTAACTCCATGCACAGAACTACTTCAAATGGATCTCATTGAAAGGAAAACAAATTGAAGCCCATGCGAAAGCACTAAACCACCAAACTGTAACATGTGAGCAGCAATACAGATTCAGAAAACTAACCCATGTGTTCCTTTCAAATTTTATCATAAACTTCACACAGGTACCCAAACCCCCCAATACACAGGACACAGATAGGCAGCACAAACGATGGCTAGGAATCCCTTCCATTCCCTTCTCCGCTCTCGCATTCACCGCACCAGTACGAAATTTTGCAAGCCATCGCGTGGGCATGCAGCACGAACATGCGAAAGCCCCAGCGAACACCAAAATATCGATTCGGCCGACCACATCACGAAACCCCCAACTCGACAAGGGCGGAAATTTCGCTGCCATTGCCGCGCACTTCAGATCAAACATCACCACATGCACAACTGAATCGTCTAGGGGTATATACCTAATAGGCCTAGGGATTAGGGAAGCAGACTCACAGCGCGTCCTCCTCGGAGGCGGGAGCCGCGGCGGAGGAAGCCGTGCCGCCCCGCTCGTGCGCCATCGCCACCGTCGATGCGGGGGACACCTCAGGGGAGTCGCCTCCGCGGTCCGCGCCCTCGTCCAACCTTCGGATCCGAAGGGTGGTAGCGTAGCGTCAAGCCTAGCTTGCGACCCTCGTGTGATTAAAACCGTGAAACGTGTCGGGTAACTGGATGCGAGCTCTCTGGCTTGATCTGTGTGTAACGTCCGTTTCTATCAAGCCTCACGCAGAGGAGGAAGACTTCACAAGATGCTCCACACGGCTTCAGCTGGCATTTTAATTTCTTTTGTTTTTACTTTTTTTCCTTATATTTCTTTACATTATTTGTGATGATGTAACTTTTTATTTTTTATTTTTGTAAATTTAATTACTCAGAAAAAGCTAACAGCAGTTACAATACATTTTCAACTGCTACGGTATAAAAAAAAGTAAAAGTCATGGCTTATAAGCCACATTGAGCAAGGCCACAGCATATCAGCCAAAATTGCATGTGAATATATCTCTCTATATTCTCTCTCTTGTGAACAGTTAGAATTCAAAATTTTAAACAAAAAACCATAATTCACAGCCCAAAAGAACACACCCTTTATTACTTGTTGTCTTACCGATCGGTAGCCTAGTTTTTTTTCAGCTTATGGCCATATCTTTTACAAATAGAGTTTGATTTGGATGAATTTTGACTAGTTGAAAAGCTTATTTTGAGGAGCATATCATGGATAAGACCCCAAATTCAGATTCCTTATGAGTGCTCTATAATACCAAACAATCCGATGGCAGAAATTCTAAGGTTTCCTTTTGTTAGTTTTGCTTCTTATTTTAGGTGTCTTAGAAGAGCTATATAAGCTAGTGTAAACATCCATGTAACGGAGACTCAACATTATGAGTTAAAATATACCATTGTGTTTTAGCTTTTAGCTACTCCTATGATAAGAGTTTCACCATTATCTAGGCTATGCGACTGTTCTTCTTAGTCAATTACGCTACCACAACTAGAGGATGATTATTATCAAACGTGTAGTTGGGCAGAACATCTATGGTTCATCAGGTCATGTGAGTAATCTTTGATCCTACGTTGAAAAGATCAGGCACTTCGTATCATCACTTGTAACTTCTCTCAAACATAAACAAAACAGCTTCTCCACCACCATTTCAAGCAACTTAGCAGGACAGTCTTTTCGAAACAGCTTATCGACTTTCATTTCGTTCGCACAATTGCTCACACTAAAGTCAAGCCATTAACCGCAGCTATACATCATCAGCTAACTATCAGCCACAACCGAAAAACCGAAAAACAGGACCGACCTCGTAAGGTTTCCTAAGGCTGCAGGTGGATCCCACCTCATTGCAAGTTCCAAGTCAAATTTGAAATGGAATCGGCAAAATTCATCTAATCTCCAGCTTTGGAAACTTCTCTGAAAGTTGATTACCCGGTGATTGCTTTGTGGCCTTGTCATTTATCAGCAACATGCACATAGCTCGATGCCCTGATATGGTTTTACGAAGTACTGTACAGAAAGAGTTTATGTAAAAAACTGTTTCACTTTTAGTTCAAGTGAGTTCTGCATTCCAGTTACAGGGTGGTAAGCCATGGTCGAAACCTCAAATCCGAGTAACTAATGGTACAGCTTGTTTGTAGTTGTACATGCAAAAAATTTGAAGTTCGAAAATTGAAACCAAGTTTCGGACGACCACCTAAAAATCTTATGTTCTCTTTCGTTCAGTATAGTAGGGTCAAACGTCAAAGCTTTCTCCGCGGAACAAAAATAAATGAATTCCACCCTATGATCTTCAAAATGAAGCTGATGGTTCAATCAGGTTCCCCCTCACTCTTCAGCAGCATCAACTCACAGCTGTGACAGCCGGAAGCGGTTGCAGTTGCAGATCAATGACACCATGGCACCGCGCGCATAGAGTTGGATGGTCAAGGAAAGATCCGACGTCAAGGGTGTAATTCCAACATCGCTCACATTTTCCACCATGCGCACGAGTCACACCAATCCATATTTCTCCAGTGCATGCGTCACTGAACTTTCCTGTATACGATACACTTGATGTAGTTTCTTCACTTAGGGATGGAAGGATCTCCACCTGCAGAAGCAAATGAAGGAAATGTGATAAATTTGCGTGCAGAACAAAGGCATCCAATTTTGAGAAGCCAATTCTTTTTACCTGAGATGTGATAAATAGGCGATGCAGAGCATCTGCGTCATTAGTTGCAGAAGATAGCTCCTTTAGTTTGGATATTGTACCAGCATTTTCAGCATGGAGAAAAACTTTTGCGTCTAAGCTAGAGCCTATCAGCTTTCCTGTTCGAGCGTTCTCCAAAATTTTGTTCACCTCCGATCTCAACTGTTTAATAGGCAAATGCAATTTTTTAAATAAGAAATCGGTCCTGAAGATATGAACCCAAGTGCATTACCGAAATTATATTAAAAAGAATCACCATGAAATCAAGAAATAGCTGCAATGTCCTATCTAGTATATGATCAGTTAATTTAGCAGAAATATTGCCATTTCACATCATAATTCATAAGTGGTTTCTCATGTATCTGGTCATCAATATAATGAATCTTGCCTGCATTGAATGTTCCAAGTTGAAGGCAGAGTTTCACATTTTTATATTAAAAAAATTTGATAATTAGCTAGGAAGAAACATTGTAAAGCTATATAACTATTGAGGCCATATACCATGCACCATTGCTGTAAAAATACAGTTTTTTTTGGCATACAAATGAACGCCTTAAAGTGATGCAGAAATGTTGTGTACCTCCAGGATAACACTCAGAAAATCAACCTCATCCTTTGCAACTGAGAGCCATTCTTCGTTCTTATCTGGCCACTTTAGATTGAAAACGAACTGGGCAATGGATCCATCTTCCAGAGTGTGTTCAAAGGGTAGGTTTTGCCAGACATCCTCAGCTAAATGTGGCATAATCGGGGCAATGGCCCTAACAAGGTACAGCAGGTGTGCATTCAGGACTGTTTGACAGCTTCTCCTTGTGAAGCTAACTCGGCCACTGATAAGATGACAAACAACATTACATCATCTTACATCACCAAAATTATGAAGCTTTATTAACAAACAACACTGGCTGGGATTTAAATCTATTAAAATAAAATCAGATCGCAAATGAACATGCGATCAATGCCCTACCCAACATAAAGTCGATCCTTTGCAACATCAAAATAGAAATTTGACAAATCAACAATAGCAAATCTTTGAAGGATCTGAAATAGAAAGAAACAGAAGTCAATAACCTAAGCACCAGAAATATGTAATTTGGACTATTCTGGGCGTATAAACACAGCATAATATATCCATTTCATGTGCATGTGATTTAACAATCTAATAAGGAAATTAACCAAGCCCCAAATTAAGAATGAAAAGGCAGAGGAGTAATTGAACAAAATCATTCCATTTTCAGCCAGAACCTCTATCCATTGGTAGTTTGATCATCCAACTGCTAATCACTAAACCATAGTCATCAAGCACACTTTCTGTTTCTTAGGAAGATGACCCACATACACCAAACCAAATTAAACAAAGCAAGTACCAACCACATACCTCTCACAGGCTTACACATGCACATGAACGCAAACGCACATGCACGGACACACACATGCAGTGTGTAAAATAAAAGGAAGGAGAAGGAAGGAGATCACGGAAAAGTAAAAGCGGTAAAATTAGTATGACTAAGCAAAAAATGTTAACCCACCTGGTATATTTTATAGAACTGGTAATTCTCATAGCTATCCTTCATGGAAGCCACAACATTTTCCAGTTGGAAAAGTGCGTACTTGTCAATTTTCGGCAGATCATTGTAGGGCACTGAATTCTCCAGCTATAGATAGGAAACATGGAAAAGTATGATCTCATGTTGGGTACAATTAAGAAATATCAAAATTATGTGCAGCAAAGGTATTCAACTAGGGAATATAAACATTGCAGAATATCATGCCCTTCTAATTAATTAGATGGAAATCTACTTAAAAAATTATCAACTCCAAGCAGTATATTCACTTACAAAGATCTAGTTCAGTGTTTGCACTAAGAGAGAAACAAAAAAGTTATAAAGTCTGAAGGAAGTTTAGCAAAATAAATAAATGGTAAATAAAGATGTTCTTATTTTGGTTTGCATTATTAAAAAATGAAAATGGAAATGTCTAACAAAGTCTCGCTGGGACATCCTTCTTATTAGAAAATGGACTCTTAAGACAAATGTTTGACCACCTGAACATACTTTCCAGTCATGGAGATTCGACAGCAGAAATCGCATTGTCCCCCGTAGTTTTCTGTACATGTCAGACATCTGGCGTAAGATTTGTGGACCAATCAACACATCTCCAGTGTAATCAACACTAGAAACCCATAGACGGAGAACATCTGCTCCATAGCCAGGTTCTTCCTGCACAAGGTCGAGTAATATTTCATTCTGCCAAACTAGAAAGAACACAGTTTTTGTAGGAACATACCTTTGAATTTTTCCCACCAACAATCACTTTCTCAGGGTCCACTACATTACCAAGAGATTTGCTCATTTTGAAACCCTTTTCATCCAGTACAAAACCGTGGGTTATAACACTGGAGTATGGAGCCTTTCCTGTTTTTTTTAATGGAAAAATGAAAAAAAAAAAAGGAACCCGGTTGTGTAAGCCAGTGGAGTCTCAGATGCCAAAAAATATTGAGAGAAAAGGCATGAGAGTTTTCAGACTATGGATCTATCATGAGAAAATAAAAAAAATACAACATTATTGCTATGGAGAACTTTTTTTTAACTTTTTGCATAAGTATGGTAGAATTGTCAGAAAGTAAAATAAAAATGGCTTGAAAAGTATCTTCTACAATAAACAACAATCATTGATGAATCACGGTTGCGCTCTTAATATCAGGAAACAGCGTATCTTATACAAAAATAAACACTCATTCCGAAATAATATAACAAGTAGGTAAGTTTTTACTTTTTACAAAAAAGTAAGGTAGCAATGAAAAGAGTTTCTAGTGACATTACACCAGAAAGAACTGTAACAAATACTATCCTAGGATTACCTGTAGTAGCAATGCTGGTTAACAATGAGCTCTGAAACCATCCACGATGTTGGTCCGAACCTTCAAGGTATATATCTGCTGGAAGCTTAAGACCATCTCTTTCAGCTAAAACAGCAGCCCATGAGGAGCCTGAATCAATAAAAGATGCAGATGTCAAAAATCAAAGTCACTAGAAACTAGAAAGTTGGTAAAATTAATAAAAAAAAGTTCCTGCAAAGCTCAATCTTTGCATGAACATTATGACAATATGCATGTCTTGGTAAAGCCAAGGACTAAAGTAAGGTTAGGGAAAGGATCACACGGAAAACCACAAGTCAGAAGATTGGATATTAGTTATTACACAATAACAAGTAGAATAGTGACATCAACACAAGGTTATAACACATGACTTGGGCGGTTTGGAATTGTCTACGGAGAACATTGACTTTGCGCATCGTGACAAGCATCAACCATTGAGCTTTAGGAACAATAAGGACAGAATCCTACCAGAGTCAAACCAAACATCCATTGTATCAGTTCCCTTGCGATACTCAGATGCTTTGTCACGATATTTCTCCGGAAGAAGTTCCTCAGTTGTCATATACCACCAGGCATCACTGCCTTTCTTCGCCACTATAGCTGCATAACAGGCAACATATGTTTATTGGCAGACATTCATGTGATTATAAATCCAAGCAGAAGTAAATAACCCGTAACATTAAATTTTTCCTAACAAAGGAAAGGACAGTGGAATTAAATGATTGAGAAACATTATCAAACATAAGGACGTTCTATAATAATTCAGAAAAATACACGTATGGTTCACAATTTCGTGGCATAAAGGATAGCAAATTGGATATCAGGCATGTTCTTGAACAGGAAATTTCTAAACTGGACTTGCTACGGATATGGCAATCATATTTAGATGAAAGATGGCATGTAATTCAATTAATATTTTGTACCTAAATAAACTAACTTGTAGGAGCATTATCTTAAACTTGGGTATACTTGATGGACACCTTGAAACAAGACATTTAAGTATGCATGCTTGACGATATTGATATTTCAAGTAACCACAGTGGGATCTGGACAAAGATATGCAAGAAATCATAGACATAGACATACCCTTTATATGTTCAATAGTCTCTTCAGTTATAAGAGGTTCCTGTGAGTCTACATGATAGAAAACCGGAATAGGTACCCCCCAAGTTCTCTGCCGTGAAATACACCAGTCAGAACGGCTGGAGGTCATGGCAACTATCCTGTTTTCAGCCTGGTAATGTTAAAACACAGTCAAGCAACCGAGTCTGCTTATCAAACAACACGCAATAGAAACACAGTAAAACTAACAAGACAGTAAGGTTAGGCTGTCAGATCATTGCACATTAGCATGAAAATAATAACTTGAAAGGGTTTAGAAAGAAAATTCACCCAACAATATCACATGAAACCAGACATGCAATTGCTTGACCATAATACTGTAGTCAAGCGATCACTTGCCAGGACTAACACGCAGCAATCAAGACAACATTAGCATAGAGCCATAGAGAACTTCAATCCTCTTCTACCAGTGCAGACAAGAAATATGCACCAAACAAACATGCAAATCACTGTTGGCAAGCAGTGGTATTCTACTGAGCTGTTCACTACCAAGCAGATTAAAAGTTCGACTGAGAAGTTCAGTGATACAACAGGCCAAGGGAAAACAAACAAAATTTCTGGTTTCAAACATAAGTTCCAAAAAAAGTAAAGCAGTTACATGCCTGAGAAGGGATCCAAATTACTCGTCTGATTGCATCCATTGCAGCATTACGAAAACCATCCACAGAGGCAAACCACTGTTCCGTTGCTCGGAATATTGTTGGTTCCTTAGATCTCCAGTCATAGGGGTACTTGTGTTCTGACAACGACACAGTGGGCAGACAAAACTTCAAAATGAAATCTTTCAGATTCACAAGTGAAACCAAGGATTATGTAGCTTATTGTCAAGTTACTCACTGTAAGGCTCTTCTAAAATGAGTGAAAACTGTTCATCCAGATACTTCACAACTGCAGCATTACCAGCTCCCAGGACAGATAAACCATTGAATTGTCCAGCTTCAGCAGTGAAGTTTCCTTCATCATCCACGGGAGACACAACAGGAAGCCCATATTTCAAACCTGTTAGGTAGTCTTCCTGCCCATGGCCCGGGGCAGTATGAACAAGGCCAGTTCCAGATTCAGTTGTTATGTAATCTCCTCCAAGAACAACAGAACATTCGTTGCCATTCACAGGATGGATATACCTGAAAGCACCAAATATAGCATGAAATAAGCATAAAAAAGGTACAAGCACAACCATAATGAAGTGAGAAGTGCAAAACAAATACCTGCAGTGCTCCAAGGCTGACCCAGGAAATGATTTCCACACTACGAGTTTCATACCCCATTTAGACTCTAGAATCGAGACAAGATCAGAAGCCACAATGATAAATGGTTTCTCATTCCCAGAGCTCAAAATACTCCCAAGTTTTCGTTGTTTTCCTCCAGATGTTGACTCACTTTCCACTACAGATTGCAGCTCTACTACTGCATAAGTAAGCTCAGGGTTCACAGCAACAGCTGATGAAAGGAGAATGGGTTTTTAGACAAGTCAGTACATTTCCCAAAATTTAACCAAAGAGTGAGGCAAATTCATACAGTACATGCAACAGTCACACAAGAATAATGCTATGAACTCCAATTCCAGAATAGCCACAAGATTAAAACACTATTTGTTGGTGTAACAAAAAGATCTACAATATATTATAGCTTACCAGTATCCATGTTCCATCATACCAACGCATGAAATGAAATATCTTCTCAACAAAGATAAATTGGTAAAAAGTTTTTTTATTGACAGGAAGCAATGTACTATGATTTATGATTTGCATTCAAGCTATGTTACATTACTAGTAACCTTAATATTCCTTTACCCTGATTACCAGTAATCAAATTACTGTTCACCCGATTCTATTGCATTTCATGCAAGCTATAAGAACTCCATATGCGACATTTGATAGTTTTTTTCATTAGTTGTTTTCCATGTACCGATACATACAGCTTGAAATTTTGTAACAGATGCTCTACTGTCATCCCTACCACAATTTGAAAATTCCAAAATAGCTCAAGGTAGCTTTTGAGAGTTCCTATTTCAAGAGTGACTCTCACTGGATCTTTCCCTTACATTAAAGCAAACAAGGCATCACCATACCAGCATTTGCAGGAATTGTCCATGGAGTAGTGGTCCATATGGCTAAGCATACATTAGGGAGAAATCCCTCTAGCAACCCAGATTTCGACGGATTGCTAATCTTGAATGCAGCATATATGCTTTTGGAAACGTGATTTTCCGAATACTGGAAAAAGATATAAGGAGCACACGTGAGGAAGTAAAATCAATGGATAAATCTAACAAAACAAATATATATATAAGTACATGCAGGGTTCGGAAAACCGGTAGTTACCGGCCGGTAATCGCCGGTAACCGGATTTCCCGGTGGGTACCGGAAAATAAAAAACCGGCGGATTTTCCCAAACTGTATTTATATTTGTGAGTCTTTTGTGACTGCGTAATACACCTCCTAGGTTGGTTTAGGCCTTTTTGTGCTAGATTACCTACTGTATGAGCTAAATATGCTTCGAAACATCCCAAATTCAATTTTTTTTTGTCTTACCCGGTGTTTTAGCTGTTTTTCCGGTTAGCGGTTTCTCCGGTTTTTTTGAGCGGTAACCGGCCGGTTTTTCCGGTTACCGATTTCAAATTCAAATTTCAAAACTTAAAATTTGACCGGTTACCGGTTTCAAATTCAAATTTCAAAACTTGAAATTTGACCGGTACCGGCCCCCCGCCGGGATTTAGGCCGGTACGGGTTTTTGATCCTTGAGTACATGTATGTCCAAAAATTCAAAAAAAAAACAAACAAAGAAGGAATAGCTAAGTTTCTAGGATGCTCAGGTTATCCATAAATAGGTCTACCATAATTGGTACTCCCTCCGGTCACAAATACATGTCGTTTTGGGTTGTGTGCAGTCAAACTTTCAAAACTTTGACTATCGATATCATTTTAAATATTTAGATTTGATACATGAAAATCATATTAATAGATTTTTCTCAAAAAAAGTAATTTCATAACACTATAATGTTATTTGGTTTTATAAATATATTACAATATAAATTTGTGGCCAAAGTTGTATTTTGAAGACCGTGTCGATGCCCAAAACGACATTTAATTTGTAGTGCAGTGATGCATACAACTATCACACGTGGATTTAGTGTAAGAATACTTGCATGAAGTAATGTGCATTATGTAATTGATCTCCAACGAGAAGGGACTTGACAATGAAAGTTACAGTAGTTTATCTGCAGCAGTGTGGGCTAATATTAACTAGAATGGATAGATAACTACTACAACATCTGGCAAATTCCTCAAGATAAACAATAAAGCACAATGAAACTATTGAAGTTAAGCGGGAAACGAATCAGAGTTGTCAATTGTTTATTTACATATTTAACAATCACCTAACAATTATTAGTGTATAACAAAGCCTTTGGCAGTAAATTAATAGCATCAAGTAGAAAGCCTAATCATACCTCCAACTCAGCCTCTGCTAAAGCTGTACGTGATGATGGGCTCCAGTGGACAGGCTTTCGTCCTCTATAAATATATCCTCTCATAAGCATTTGACCAAACACTTCTAACTAGCATATCAAAATGGAGAACAAAAATTGTTACTGCTTTTGACGAGTAAGAGTTCCTGATAAAAATTAAAAAAAACAGTATCAATATTTATTCTCCTAACATAAAATTTATACCCGACCATATTGTCAACCAGTTTATACTCACCATTGTAAACAGGTTAAAAGAACAGTAAAATTAACTGTTCTAATGTTACCAAGAAGATAGAGATATTGATGGCCTAACTCAAGTCACACGGAACCTCCAAGCTCTCATTCATGTGGAATACTAGATAAATAAGATGCGATGCAATGCTATGCTATGCTATTATTCCCATAAATAGTAGGAGCAGGTAACAGAGGGAAAACCTGAGCAGATTCATATTCTGGCAACAGAGTTAGGTAAGGATTGTCCCAATCTGCCCATACACCGAAACGCTGCAAGCATAGTGTTAGTATTTAATACAAGTAAGAACTAAAAGCTAAAAATTTTGAAGGCTCTTTTAGTGATGAGAAGAACATAAGACACTAAGACAGGCATTAAATGACTGACTTGTCTTAGAAAACTGCAAACACACCATGAAATATCGCAAAACATAGATAATGGCAACTGACTCACTAATTAGATCAAGCTGCCACTAAAATAATTTAGAAAGAAGAAAAGATTACCTTGAAAGAATTCATCTGTGTATTAACTGTAGCTTTAGCAAATTTTGCAGCCTTTTGCCTTAATTTTATAGGTGTCAGAGCATTCAATGTTTCCTTATCCATTGACTTCAGAACTGCAGCAAATAGTCAATGGTTACTTGGTTAGTCTAACAGTGCAGACAGGTTTGCAAGCAAACCACCCATCAAATGTATGACCATACCTAGATTGAAATTATAAAGATGGGAACATTTTCATAGGTCATATCAAGCATGAACTTGCCTTTTAATTCTATTGGAAGGCCATGGCAATCCCACCCAGGAATAAAAGACACTTTGTGATTCTGAAGAAGCTGCGCTCAGAAGAGAGAATCAAGACACAGAATGAATGGCATATCATGGTGACATTTGATCCATGTTTTCAATCATCAAAATATATATCAATATTTACGTTGCCCCTCCAGAAAGGGTGCCTTTGGTTGAGCTTTTGGAAGCTGCTTTTGCTTCCAAAAAGCCAAAAGCCAACCAAAGGGTAGAAACCAGAAGCTGCTTTTTCAGAAGCAGCTACTTTTGGGTAGTATAGTTTTGAAAGCACGTTGGACCCTGCTTTTGGCTTTTGGCTTTTGACTTTCTGAAATGGTGAAAATAGAGAGCTGTTTCACAGTTGTTTGAAGGAAAATAGAGATAGGATGTAAGTTTTATACTTGTTTGAACCAAACAGCTTACAGCTTTTCCACAGCCCACAACCTACAGCAGCTTTTCCACAGCCCACAGCTCACAGCAGCTTTTTCAAAAGCCACAGCTCAACCAAACACACCCAAAATATAAAATGTGACCAAATCAATATGTACAGCATTGGTTATTAAACAAAAATGAGTTCAAAACCTTTCAACAGAAGAGAGTCGTCAGGGAAACATTATGTTTATAAAAATTTGATGTTAATCATCTCACATCTAATACACAATCAACTACACTTTGGTCCGACATACCCAAAAAAGCATATCTAGCATGACTGCATGAGCAGTGTTCAGCCATTCGCCAAACTCTCGACAACAAGCTGATCATGCGCACTTAACATTCGAAGATAGAGAATGCCAGAAATTGTACTGAATTGGACAGTACAATACATTAAATTGCATCACTCATTTGCGGAGAAACATTGAACATTGATCTCTTCATCAAATATAGACAATGCCCTAGGAATTGCACTGAATCAAACAAAACAATACTTTAAACTACCTCAATGGTTTCCTATAAAAACACATCAATTGTTTGCAAAGAAACATTGACCTACAGTCAGATGAAATTCAAGGATAGCTGATACCTTGTAGCGATTTATAATATCTTTCAGGATTTTATTCAGTGCGTGGCCCATATGAAGATCACCATTAGCATAAGGTGGACCATCATGAAGGATAAATGTAGCCTAATCAAACAGCCAAAAAACTAACTAATCAGATAAATAATTTATTTTTATTATTAGCTTTACTTGAAGAAATCAACTCACCCCTGTGTTCCTTTCAGATACCCTCTTCAGCACCTGGTTCTCCTCCCACAACTTCTGGAGCTCTGGCTCCCGCATAACAGAGTTCGCTCTCAAGCCAAAAGTCGTCTTTGGGAGATCCACCGTGTGCTTGTACTTCCCATCTTCTTGCTTTGCACCTAGCAAGAATCAACAAGCTAAACATATTAACTACCTCTGTGTACCTAACACCGCAAGCAGGACCAGCCACAAATTGGGACTTGACCTGTCAAACATCAACCAACTGCTTCTATTCATTTTGAAACACACCAGATCAAACTATTTGTAGCATTAAGAGTTTTTCATTTTGAAACATGGCAGATCGAACTACTTATACCATTAAGAGATTCAGTAGCTCGGTTAGAGCACCTGCTTCGTAAACGGGTGATCAACTTGAGTCCAAACGAAAGGTACTAATATCCCCCCAATTGTGTTCAATAATATCAACGTCAGCAGCATTTCCTTCATTTCAACTCCAAACTTTTATAGAATAGCAAAGTTATTCCAAAATCAATATAAGCAATCAAATTTCCGAATTCTGGGCGTATTTTCATCTATAGACCTGATTGGCTTAAGTGGGTATAAGTTACCCCCCCCCCCCCCCCCAAAAAAAAACAAACAAAGAGTTAAACATAACATATTCAGGTAAAACTGCTTGCATCACCACAAGCATAAGTGCCAAGATTTGCTTCCACCATCCAACATGTAAAATAAAACCACCACATTCTACCCTGGATCCACAAAATGAGAAGAAAGCTTCAAATAATGACACCTCAAGCAGGACGCTTATTGGTAAAATTCCAGTGTGGAGCAACAACGTGGGGATAAATTGTGACGAAGGCCTAGGCAGACTGAACTTAGATTACGTACATAAGGGCAAACGTAGTCACAAAGAAATGAGCCAAACACATGTAGTGGTCACTCTGGAAAAAAAAACACGTTCTTATAATCTCAATTTCACGACAATCACAAAAGTGGAAGTTATTATAAATTTTACGACGATCACAAAAGTGGAAGTTATTGTAACATATTTGAAGCTAAACTAAACAACCAGATTAAATGCATTCATCATCTTTGTAATCACACGCATCGCACTGTGGCCAAAAGCCCCATCAAACGTGAACAGCAACGAAAAACCCCCACGCCGTAGACCTACTCCAACCTTAAACCTGGCCAAATTTATGGCCTGCGTCACCACCAACACAAAACAAACACCGCATATATTGACCACAGCCACAGAGCACCCCTGACACTGGATCCAAAGCTCAGCAAAATTTGACACCTAATTCGCCTACTCGACCTCCAAAACTCGCATCACTGCAATAACAAACAGACCGGGCACCGATCCCCCGTGCAAAACCCTCACCTAAACCCCAATGGCACAGCAGCAAGCACGACGCGTCTCACCCTGCGCGGCCTTCTTCGCGGCCATGACCGGTCCCCGAGAACGCCGCTTGGAGACCGACGCGGCGCTCGACGACTCAGTGCAGAACGGCCGCGGCAGCGCCGCCAGCCTGCGCAGCGGAAAGCGGCATCTCTGCGTGGAGAAGACCTGGGAGCGGACAAGCAGCGAAAATTCCGTAAGGGGAAACCGCGGAAGGCTCTAGAAGGTTCGAGAAACGAAACGGGAGGAGGGTGGTTACACGGCAGCAGGAGGCGGCATCCATCCGACGCCGCCAGCTTTGGTCTTATATAAGCCCCCGCGCGTTTTATAGGCGCGGAGGGTGGCGTGGCAATGGCGTCGGGGGATAAGGGGATCAGCGAGCGAGGGGAAACAGAGAAGACACAACCTGAACCGGAGACGCCGGCGAGGAGAGGAGTGGAGGGGGTTGGCTCGTGAGACTGCGGAGGCCCAATAAGGTCGGCTCGTCCGTAGCCCGCGTGGCTGGGATTGCAATTGCACCCCCCCCCCCCCCCCCCCCCGGCCCCCTCCACCACCACCCAATTTTCTCATCGGGGGTGGGAACACACTCCCCAGGTAACAGACTAACAGGGGTGGAGGCTAGTGGAGCGGGGACTGGGTCGATCTCCACCGAGAGCTCTACGAGGACTCCATAAAAAAATATTTTTGAATAATATATTATAGTTTTTAAAAAATAGATAATTGTATTATTTTCTTATATATTTAGACTAAAATTTGAATTTATATGTTAGAATATATATTTTGAAACTATATTTTGTTGAATTTATATGTTAGAATATATATTTTGAAACTATATTTTGTTGAATTTATATGTTAGAATATATATATTTTGAAACTATATTTTGTAAAAAAAAGTATGTCTAAATCATTATAAATTAATAAGGTAAATCGTATTATTATTTCTTAAAATATTTTAACATATTTTTTAATCCCCCACAGGGATCCTCATGGGGGTCGGGTCCCCACGGGGACAGGGGTGTGTCCCCGTGAAGGCTAACGGGGCTAGGAGTCGGAGCGGGCTGGTGGGGATCGGGGCGAGGGCGAGGGGCCTCCTTGGGACCCCCCGGGCCCGTTGCCACCCATAGGGGTGTGTTTGGTTCCATGGATGGAGGGTGGATGGGATCATCCTATCCAGATTTTTAATGTGTTCATGTGTTTGGTTGGATGGATAGTATTGTTCTGTCTTGGATGGAGGCATCCAACTACAAGTAATATTCTCCTAATATGCTGCACGAGGTGATCCGGCAAATTTGGGCGGATGAGCCCGTCCAGGCGCTGGCGCGCTCGTGGTGGATGGGATTCGGTCACCCCATTCCTCTCCGGTTGCCATGGCTCTCCGGCGCACCTCCATTTCTGCTCGAATGAACAAATCAAATCAGAAGAAGGGGTGAGACGAGAGGGTGAGGTGAGAGGGACCTTGGCGGCGGGGAGAATTGGAGAGGGGTGACGGCGCTTCGGCGGGTCAGCCTCGGTGGCATGGAGAATTGGCGGCATCAACCCCATCGCCGAGGAGCCCATTCTCCCTACGCCGCTGCGGCCGATGGGGACCCCGCGGGCCTCACCTGCACGATCTCCACCGAGGCCAGCAGGCGAGACGCTGGACCCGGCCACCGAAGGCACTTGTAATGGCCGCAGCTTCGCCTACTCTGGCCGTGTTCCGGTGCTCAATCTCTCTAGAGGTGATGCAGTCGCCAGTGAGTTAGAGATCCGGAGAGAGGAAGCGAGGAGAGTGAGAGGCATCGATGTGAATGAGGAAGAAGCAACAGTTCAGCTGAGTGAGAGAAAAAGAAAAGAGAGGGGAGAAAAGAAAAAGGAGGAGAAAAGAAGAAAGAAAAGAAAAAGGGAAAAGATGGAAAAATAGGAAAGAAGAAAAATAATATGAAATGAAATATAATGTATGTTAAAGTCACTAAAGTTCATTCTTACCAGGGAATCTCTAACCCATCTCATCCACCCTCATCCACTCAACCAAACACAAAATTGGTTCATCCCATCCACCCTCATCCACCTAATCAAACATAAATTTAGCTCATCCCATCCACCCAACCAAACAGGCTCATCAGATCATTCCATCCCATCCCACCAAATCATGTATCATCCCATCCCATACACCCTCATCCACCCAACCAAACACATCCTTGGTGAATCAGTGCCTAGGACAGTGGATATGTCATCGATGTTACGCTGGGCCGGTGCTCGGCCGCTCGGCAAAATGGCCCAAACGTTTTATGCCCTGGGCGCATGCCCAACTGCTGTAATTTGGACCTCCTTAGGATATTTTGGGCTAGGTGTGGATGTCCCTACGTATCAAGAATCGAATATGCAAATCTGAACCCTTTGTATATTCTGAACTAATCTCAAGATCAGTAGCTAGTTCACACAATATCAACATTGATGAAATCATATCCATACAACGAAACAACTAATAATAAGCCAACATTTATTAAATAGTAACAACAGACCTTATGGTCAAGGTTTTTCAATTGTTACCACGCAGGGCTTAACGACAGAAATATAAACTTACAGTAGAAGAAACTCTCGTGGTAGCTATCCGATATGCCCATAGGCAATCGAGTGGAGAGCGCACTCTAGTTCGCATAGTCCTTAAAGTACTCCTCATCGTAGAAGTCGGTGTTCCCTGGGTCTTCTTCGATGACTGATCAACAAATGGCGTAAAGTCATGAGTACATAAAGTATTCATCAAGTTGTAGGAAAATGTATGCAAATAGTATTCATGCAAGGCTTGAACAAGAGTAGTTTTGTGGCTATTTTGCAGAAAGCAGTATTGACAGTAAATACAATATATAGATTGAAAAGCACAACTTAAAAAGTTTACACACATAAATAAACAAGTACTTTAAAACAACTAGTGAACTACGCGTTCACTTCCCAACCATCCCACCAACCTTCCCACATGGTGCATCCGTTGCACGTGGTGAGAGTTAAGCAAGGGACTTGATTTATTACTTTTGAAGTTTGCCGACTCCTATATGGCGTTGGAGGCATCGTGCGTGGTGATCTTCTTAAAGAAGGTTATGAAAAGACCTAGCGAAGTTTAAAGGTTGGAGCCCACATACCTAGAGCGGGAAGGAGCTACCACTAGTGGATTGAGATGTTTCGGCTTAATTCGTGGAGCCAGTCCAATTCGTTTGGGTTAACCTCAACGTAGACTAGGGGAGACAGGCAAGTCTCCGAACACCACGATAATAAGATATCGTGTCGATTGTGGGTTGTTTTCTTGTGTTTAATTTACATTCAAGCAATTTATATTCATAAAATTAAATTAATTGCTTATCATCCTAAGATTGCAAACCTTGACATAGCTCTCAAGTGTTGGTGCACTTAGGTGAACATAAGTGAATTAGGCTTCATTTGTGCTAAACCAATTTGATTTAAGTTCCCGCATTGTATACTTGGTTTAGACAAAAGAAAATATCTTTAATTGATAATAATTGTAAGAGATTTTTTAGACCGTCTATTCACCCCCTCTAGTCGGCCTCCTCGATCTTACAACTGGTGGCCAAGGCCATGGCCAACGGCAAGGACTACAATGTCGAGCTGGGCCGTAAAGGCAAATGGCCACGTTCCACACAGTAGTTCGACGCTCTTCGTCCATATGTCCTATATATTTCTAATTTCCTAAGGTCATGAGTGTATCATTCTTGGTTCATTAGTCTGCATGGCATGTAACCCTTTTGTCGGATAAATAGTCGTATTGTTTTTCTTATGTCATTTGTCCGAACTTCCTCTCCGTGTATGAATTCTCTATTGCATCGTAATAGCACTTACTTTTCTACTTACGAATCGTTGCTACCTCAATCGTCCTCATAAAAAATTTTAGAAAAATTATTGCACTACAACAACATACGACGATCGCAAAATGTTGTTACGAGTCTAATAGATTTCGTACTATTTATAATCCACGAAAATCACAAACGCATCAACTGACATTATCTACTTTTTTTAAAAAAAAGACTTGCAAACAAAATTTGCTAAATGTTAGCTACCTACAACAATTGCCATTTACTCCACAATTATTTTCATTGGATTAATAAAATAATTACATATTTCTTAGCAATCACCCAATCGTTGGACGACACATGCCAAAGTCACTCCACGGTTAGGCAACATGGGTAAATCACCCAACCGTTAGGCGACTTGTCTATGTCGTCTAACTTGCGGCGATAGATGATCATTTCTGTAAAAAATAAATAAAAAGTGGGTGTAATACTGTAATTTAAAATTATAAAATGATTATTTAAAAAAATTCAACTATTGGATCTGTTTGGCAATTACTAGGTTTTCCACAACTGCTTTTCTGCAACAGCTTTAGCAGTTGAGATATTGCCTCAACTCAGGTAGCTTCATTCCTTATGTTCTTATGGAAGCAAACACAGCCAAACGACGATATGAAACCCATAACTTTTGTTCCTAAAAAATTATGAGCCACTGAAGTGGTGACAGTGCAAAATATGCTAAAATAGAATACGTTGCCCTCAAAACAATGGAGATCGTGAGGCACCTTTAGCAAATCTGAAAAAGCATCCTTCGAAATACAGCAAGCTTAGTTACCAGACTCCTCCACTAGTTTTAATCATTTGTCCTATATACAAACTTGAAAATTGATGATTTGCTCTATTTATCCTGTATCCACATATCAATAAAATATTATAAAGTAAATCATCAATTGCAATGAAAGATATGACACATGTCCAATTATTCCTAATTTCAACTGCTAGTACAGTTTCCTCAGACTAATAAATCATCACTAATGAAACCCTTCTGCGACGTCAATAATCACTCGTTGATGGACTAAACAACGTCCGCAACGCCAACTCGGTACTTGATTTCAGCATCCGTCGAATCTACTAGCGCCATGGCCTGCAAAAGTCAAGTGATAGTGTGAAACTAGCCAGTGGAAAATCTCTTGGACCGGGAAAATTTTTGCCAGACCGAAAAAGGAACAAACGAGATGAAATTTTGGAATCTCGTCTAAAATTTCAAACGAAATTTTCAAATAGCATTTAAATTTTGATGAAATTTAATCAAAATTTAGATAAACTTTAAATAGAAACAAATTCGGATAAAATTATTCTTGTTTTAGAGGGTAATGAAAGGGGCGAAATTTTACTCTATTTCGGACAAAATTGTAGAGTACTCCACTAGCTAGCACTACACTGCTAAGCTGGGGAAGAGATTGAGATCGAGAAGGAAACATCGGCGACTAGCGAACAATTGAACAAATACAGTGATTGACTGGTACGTCCAAACCACTCCCTGAAACTACATGAGCAAGCTAGGTTGCAGGCAGCAGCGCCGTGTTCGTGTTTTTTCACGTGCTTCGCGTTTTGCCCTTTTTTTTCTCCATGAGCATAAGACCTGGCGGCTTTGCTTTGCTTCTCGCCACTGGCTTGCGTCTTCTCTTTCTTAATCTGGGACGTAAGTACTATTTATTAAGGAGTGATTATTTATATATTATTATCGCCGTTTGATCGCTTTGCTTATGGCCTTAGAGACTGTGATTGGCAAGCGATAAACGATCGACGAATGGCCAGGGGCATTATTGCTTGCTCGAGAAACATGAGCATCGTCAGGTCGATCTCCTGGGTCTTGCTATCATCAATGTCGACTCGGCGACATGCTAACATCTCGAGTCAATGTCGCGGTTTGGCGACCACACCAAGTTGATCGGCCGATTGTGTCATGCGACCCTATCTGATCACGACCAATTGCTACGATCAGTTCAATTAAACGTCGTTGTGCGTTACATAATTCTTAGCGTTTTTAGTGTGATTACTGTGGTGCCACAGGGGAAAACGCGGACGTGTTAAGAGCTGCGCCACTGAACTTCCTTGCAGGTTGCGATCGGTAAACGCGGACGTGTTCAGAGCTGCGCCACTGAACTTCCTTGCAGGTTGCGATCGGTAACAGTCATTCCTCTTGAAACCAGGATCCATCATCCATGAGGCCCATGACACTGTGACGCCGTTGGTTCTATTCTTTTGAGTTATGATTGATAGTTTTTGTTTGCGTTTTTTAAGACTATATGAGATGGTGAAGACATCGACGCGGATAGCACATACGATTTTGAATTCGAGAAGCTGTTTTAAAAAGTCATCCCGTTTATTTCAACTTTCGAAAAAACCAGAAAGCAAGAACTCAAAAAACAGCGCCATCAATTTTCTCTGAAACTACAGGAAGCACAGAGGATAGGTGCGGTTGACAGCGGGATCATGTGTCTCTCTTCTGCAAGTAGACCGTCGCGTAAACGACTTACTATTTAAATGAGCAAGATGTTCTGAAGACTACTAACACGTTCTAGCTTCCTTGTGAGTAGTATTATCTCAGCCTCCCAGATGTGCCGAATACTGAAGCCCCAGGTCCTCAACACAGTGCCTATGTACACGTAGGCGCGCACGCGTGGTTAGTTAGCACTTCGCTTTCAGGCAGTGGCGAAGCTATATACTGATTTGTGGATGTGGATACACCTATAAAAAAATAAAATACCATTGAGTAGATCAATTTTTCACCATAGCTACGACTCAAGTCTACCGATCTATAAAGCAGACGCACCCCCTCTGATTTGCTCTAGCTTCGCCACTGCTTTCAGGTACGGCTGCAATTTGCACGCGAAAACACCGGGTGTAAGAGGCTTTAATTCTGAAAACTAAACAGCGTGTGCCACGTCACAGTTTACTTCCATTTACACGTACGTGCGCAGAAAAGGTCAGAATGATGCAATTACTATTCTTCTAGTCCCCCATGGCTCATGCAAACAAACAGGAGTATGGAGCTGCGAGCTGAGACTTGGGAGTTTTGATGCTGTGAGAAGAACAGTTCTTGGGCTGACCAGCCGGCAAAAGACGTGTAAAAATCACCTCATTACCCATAGAATCTCCCAACTTGTTTCGAGACTAGTATTAGACAGTGTCATACTACATGTCATTTTCTTCCAAACCAAGAAAGGTTTGGGCAGAACATTCCGAAAACCGTTTTGGTCAACTAGCGAAAAATTTCTGGTTCGGCGAAGCAGCGCTTTGGAAATGCCAGTTTGGATGAAGAAAAGTGCCATGATCAGAAGAAGGTAAATCTTCACTAGACCTAACAGAAGAATTTGGCGCCGAAATTTCGAGTGTGCTAGAACTAGGGCACGTCAATGTTTCATCAGGATACAAAAAGGCATGTGAATAGTAAACTCCGTCTTACCTGCCGCCGTAAAACAAGAGTAGGCATGAGAGCCCTTCTTACCTGATTCTTTCAACAAGTATAGCACATTCAAACATTCACAAGTCTCGATAAAGTTCAGGATTTTGCATGTTAGGGAGGTGGGGGGGGGGGGGGGGGATCAAACCTGAACCTGAAGAAAAGACAGCACAACCGCAAACTTTTGTGATGGATAGAAGAAGATTTGGACCAGAACGGGCAGGAAAAGTTGCCTTCTCGGGAGTCAATACAGTCGTGGTCGCCCACAGAAAACCACAGTTCTCCTGGAAACAACATCCTTGAGAGTTGAGACGTCGCACACGCGTGAAACTACAAAAATTCCTCGTGTTGGCGTGTGCTGCTTGAAAAAAAGCGTCCAATGCATACGTGCAAAAGCGTCCACCGCAGCAAATCCGTATGTAGCCCCGCTCGGTTGGGCTGAAAAGATGTGGTTTATGGCTAAAATTGTATTGTAGCAGCTGAAATTTTACTGTAGCTGAAGGTGGCTTATTTAGCGTAATTAAATTTAAAAATTTCAAAAATAGAAAAAAAATGTTAGCTCATTACGGACAACGCAAACGAATACGGAAAAAAAGAATCGGAAAAAAGCCAAAAGTTCAAAAAAAGATTAAATTTTTAAATAGTGAAAAATAAACCAGAAACCAGAAGCTGAAACTGAAATGAGCGGGGCCTTAAGGGCTAGTACGAGAATGCACTCCGACAAAACACATGCCAAGGAAGTTGTCAGTTTTTTCAACGTTATTAGAGTCTCCTTTTACAGCTCTGCTCTTTGACGTGTGCACACGAATAACGCAACTAAGGGGTTCATATTCGCTACGTGGTTTTTTTGCTACGGTAAACCAATACGAACAACGTCTAAGACCGGTCAAATCCTGCTTCTACTATTCCCTTCGAGGCTGTAAACACGGGGATTCTAGGAGGGGTCGTTTTTGCGCTAATAGAATTGGAACCCTACAATCGCACCTCTAAAACTGTAATTTCTATGATTATACGAAATGGACCACTAATCAAGATCTTGCGTGTGGTCGAGAATCAGATGGTCATGTAGGATCATAACAGATCAAGGTCCTAATAACAAGTTGGTTCCACTGACCGTTTCACTTGCGAGGCATGTTGTTCGATCAAGTAGTACTATCGTCAATCTTTTCTAACTACAAGCCCTAGCAATATTATTCTCGAGGAGATCCCATCATTCCAACACTAGTGGCACCGCGATCTCTCGTCTTTTTCTCTATCTTGACACTCTTCGGGTACATTCGGTTTAGTACGAAGCACTGTCTGCTTCTACACCGAGAGAATTAGCGGTAACAGCCGGTGTGCCCTGTGGGCGGTCTTGTGGAATCGTAGCACATCGCATCCGTACTGCGGTTAAGTCCATGCATGACTGGCATATGCCAGGAAAGAGCTGTTAGTCAACACGCCGCACTTCAGCGGTCAAACCAAATTGCATGCATTTGGGCTCAAGCGTCGAGCTTCTTACTTGGGTATACGTAGAAACATGGTGTGTTCACTGTTCAGTCTCTTAGGACAATGCATGGATGCATCATGCATGTAATTGTGGAAGCGAATTATTGTAATATTTTCTTGCAAAACAGTCACCAAAATACAAGCCCGTAGTAGTTCTATAATGAGAGCAAATATACAATGCTATCCTATTGGAGCTCAATCCAACATGAAAGCCCCCTATCCACTTCACCCCCCTCCCTCTCATATTCAGTGTCCTCCCTACCTCCCACCTCGTTGTTTCCCTACTGCCACTCCCCCTTCGCAACACTCCTCTGCCACCACGGCAATCTCGCCGCCTCGCCGCGCCACCATCTCCTCCTCCCCCATCATCATTACCCCACCCAACATAATATTCACAACGCCGCCGTCTCACCCGTTCCTCTCTCCACCATCGCCCACCTCTCCGCCGCAGCCCAATACCCTCTGCCACCACCCACCATCGAACATCTCCCTGGCCTCCCTCTACATCCAGAGTACGTGGTGAATCCGTCGTCACAATGGCACCTCTCTGTCACCAGATTTGAAGCCGGAGCCGACGACAACAACGAAGAAGGAGGAGAAAGGGGAGGCAGCACAAGAGGAATGAGAGGCAATTCCGTTGGTGGAAGAAGAATCGGTATACCTTTTTTAGTTTTTCTCTTCTGCCATATCCTTACAAAATCATTGACATAATGACGTGAGATTGTTATGCTCACAGATACTTTCACAATAACTCCTGTAAATATGTCGTACTACTTACAACTTGATGTGTTGTTTCGCGTTTATGGTACATCTGATATTCATTATTATATATATATTTTCCACACCCAACTAGTACTAGCTATTATATACCAACCCATAGATGCGAACAAAATCCATTTTTAAGAAACAAACAAACTTGTACTAGTACGGCACACATAGCTGCTAACCGATCCAACCGTTGTCCCCTGGCTAGTACGAGTAGTTAAGCACAATCAGTCACTAGCTAATTCAGCTGCCCAATTTCTAGAAACATAGTACGGCTCCAAATCTTTGATACTATTCTTTCTCTCGTGCAGGGTTGGCTGGGGAACGTGTGTGCATTATTAATCCACGAAGACGTGACTTTTCTTTGTTGATGATTTATGGCTAGAACTAATAGTTTTTATTTATAGAATAAACATTTATGTGAGCGAAACGAATATTGATATGCCGTTTTAAAAAAGTTGTACCGATAAATTACTTCAAAAGACGATGGAGAAATCATCCGTTTGTTTATTTAGAAGAAGTCATAAGCTAAAAAAAATAGAGCAATAAGTTTTGCGACTAATCTCACGTAATAATTCGCCAATTTTATCAGTACGCGTTGCATGCACAGTCCTATTGACCCTGTTTCGTTGGAAGAAATCGGACACCGTGTCCGCGAGTGCACACGCTCGTTTTATATTAGCGCGCGGATCCAAATCAAATGGACGAACAAATAATCTTTGGAAGTATAAGTGTATCAAGTGTACTCGTGTAATGCTAATTTGGTGGTCGTCGAATGGGTCCAAACGGTTAGGAACGTGTATTGTTCAGGTTTCTCCGGTTAGCTGGGACGAATTATTGACGGGCGCGAATGTTCCGAGTTACGTCGGGACATCGTGTAGTGCATCATCTCTCGTATCAAATTGAGTTGGGGTTGAGGAATCAAGTTGGCCATTTTTATGCCCTGTGCCTGTACATAGGTGTGTGATACAGACACCAAATATAGGATATGATTGACATTCTTTGAGCCTCATACGAATTAAATTATTCGAATAAAATGGATAAATAGGATCAGATTAACACCATCTGTACCAGACAGAGAAAGCGAGAGGTTTTTACAATCGGGAAGACAGGATTGCTTTCACATATCTTTTCATTTTGATCTCGCTTTCAATGGGCAACGACGAGTAGTAACCTTCAGTTCCCTTGTTGATTCTTGCCGGTCTCTCTGTCCAATAACACCATCCGCTTGTCATGCGTAGCCACTTAGCCAGGCTGAAGATAATCGATCGAACATTATGTGTTACGCGTACAAACTCCCCAAGTGAATCACACGCTGCATTTCACGATCGAGACCTCAAAGAGGCCCGAGGAGAGGGGTACTACAGTGTTTGAGCATTAGGGATACATACATCTCTACCATTCGATCAAAGCCCAGTGCTTCAGATTGCGTGCCTCATCGTTACTACTATGGTACTGAACATCACTCCTTATATTTCTCAACGGGGACAGTATTAGCTTGTGATGTTACCAAAGATATTTCATAGCATTTGAGTTTTGATCCAACACTTCGGTAGGTGTTAAAATTCACTGTAACAGGGAGTAGATAGTTTTCCTCAAATTTGTGCATGCATGTTTTTGTTGGACCTATAGCATTTCTTTAACCCCGGTGATTCCAGGCTACTCTTCCGGTTATCTGCTTGATTTTTTCCAGGGAAAATGAGAGCCAATCAATGGGAATGCTTCCATCAACAATTCCAGGATTCCTTGACCACATGTGCGCCTGAATCGTTGGGAGATTACATCGTACGAGCGCAAACATAATTTAGCTTAGGCGATTCATGCACTGGGCCATCACACAAGTGTACAAAAGTACAGGTGAACACCTACCGTTTTCTTCTCAGACCAATAATCGTTTAGCCAGATAGGCAGATCTAACAAAAGGGCAGAGGACGAGGAGTAGTAATACGGTGGTTGGCTGATTGTTCCATGCATGCATGAGCATGATTAGTTCCTCAGCTCCTTCCTTTCTTCCAGCCTTCCTGGATTCCTCATTCCTTAATTTGACAATGAGTAGTACATGTGCTCGTGAATCCTTTGTGTGATTGCATGGTGAGCACGAGCAGCATATAGTTTAATTCGAGCTAATCACACACTAATGCGCCCTTTGCTAGGCCCTAGCTAGCTAGCAACAACGACAAGGTGGGGAACTTCAACAGGAAAGGGGTGAAAATTAAGATCTATGCAAGTACCAGATATGCATGCAATAAGTGACATAAACACATGAGTTACACCACTGAGATTACTGAAAATATAAGATAGCGCACACCAAACCATCCTTAGCTAGAGCCGGGTACGTACGTAGTCCATAGTGTGGTTTATACGAAATTTCACGAGTTTAATTTGCTCTGGCCAAAATGAGCTAAATTTGGCCTCTTTAGAGAGATAGATAGCTCCAATTTACTTGACGACAAAGTATCGAGTTATATATAGACACACTACATCGATCTGCATGTTGCTTAGGCATCTTTAAGACTCTAGACGATAAGATCAATAAAAACATCATCCGTTTATTTCGTGGTACACAGTCACTTCCCCCATTTACATAATAAAAAAAAATCCCCACTTGATGAAAACAACATAAACGAACTGGTCTTGCTAAAGAGACTTGTTGGGATGGTGGGGTGTTACTATCTTACCGTGCGACCGTGAGACGCTGATGCAAAACATCAACAATTTAACACCTAGCCAGCCAAATGCTTCCTTCCGAAATCCAAATACCCCCATCACACAGGGACAGTTCCTTTCAGCATTTTCCCATCAAATGCTAAGAATAGACATTTTAGGATCAGTCAAAAAACTGTATCACAATATTTATGTACAAATCTTCAGACGAAATAATACTTATATATGACTACTGCGACACGTACCAAATATGATACGATACGATCGTATGGACCGTCACGCAGCGAGCGTTTGATACATGCATGGATGCATGTCAGCCGAGCTAGTTTCATCTTCAATTAACGTGCTGGACTTATTCATCTTCCTCGTCGTAGGCTCCCTATCTTGCAATAGTGTCATGATTGCTGATAATCACGACAGCGAGAAGTAGAATATTAATGATCTTTATGATATGTAGGACATACACCTCGGTACCATACCAGTGTTGTTCATCGAAAGAAAATCAAAGGGGATTTATTTATACCCAACTCGGCCTGGTGTTGATCTCCGATGTAGGTGTCGCCACCATTGTCGAGTTGAGTTAGTCTGGCAAAACCTATCATGGGTAAATAAATCCAGCTAAAAACTTACCAAAGAAGAACAAAACTAGAACAAATTGATCTATGAAACAAAACTAAACATTGAGAAGTGCTTCTATGCTTTTCTCTCTAACAAGAGTAACACTAATTTTAAAACACATGAAGAGGTAAGTAACATCTATCCACCATTCATCACGCTTTAAAAATTATGCAAATTACTGTTGAGAAACACATAAAAGCACCTTACTTAAATGTTACTTCTGGATATCAATGGTCCCAGCCACTCACCGCTGATGAGAATGCTGGAGAAGAGGGAGAGGGACCGACGATGGTTGACAGTGTTGTGATCGGTGGCTAGGGTTTCCTAGCTACGATGGCTTCCCAGGCTCCCAGCCAGGGAATATTTCACCGACCGGTGTGGGCCGATTATCACCGATTTTCAGTTTTACTGGCCCACACCGGTTGAGCTACAAATCGGGTCCAAAAAATTCGGCCTTTAAACAAACACCTAGCCCGAATTGGCCCATTCGGCCACCTGAGAGAGCTGACCTAGGTTACACCCTCCAACGCTGAATTCTTCCTTGTTTGCACGCATTCTTCTCCTCTGTTGTGGCCACTCCGGTGCACTGCTCCGCCAGCTTCCCTCCACCTAGCCCACTCCCCTCCGCTCCCCTCCTCTCCAGTAGCTCCCCACCACTTCCCTTCCCCTCCCCTCCTTTGTGGCAGCTGCGTTGGCGCTACTCCAGTGCGTCACTTCCACTATTACAAAAAAGCTTATATTAGACGACTCATTATAGATGGTTACCAAAACCGTCAGTGTTAAACACAATCACAAATGGTTTAGGTTTAGAGACCATTTGTGTTGTTGTCAGCATTAAAAACCGTCTATGAAAAGATAATATCACAGATGGTTCATGGTGAGCACCGTCTGTGAAGTATCACAAATGGTTCTTACCAAGAACCGTCTGTAATATTACCAAATATCACAGACGGTTTTTTGTTTAAACCATCTGTGATAAGTCTGTGATAATAAAGTTATCATAAACGGTTTGTATTAAAAATAATTTGTGATATGTTTCCCGCTTCGCAATCCCCTAAAATTTTATAATCTCCTGCCTGAGTCCGAATAGGATTATGTTCCAAGACACCTTTAGTAAAACGGGCATAACATTTACATACAGTGTCCGTTTTCGATGTTCTTATACTCGTTGGAAAGTTAACGATGAGCTTGATAAAAAAAACAACTGGCTTGCACCAATCGCCATCTAAGACCCCCCAAAATCGGCCATCTTTAGCCTTAAATTTGCACTTCAAGTTTCTAGTTTCTATTTTTGCCAAAATTTTCAATGTTCACTTTGGAATTTGGGGTTCTTCTCAACTGTAAAGTTGTAGATCTCGTCGAAACCTTTTAAACAAGCATATATAAGCCATATAGAACTTTGTTATTTTATCTTTTGAAACTAGTTGTTTACATTGCACCGATACATACATATAGTGTCCTCGTTAATTATGTATCACATACGGTTTGTGTTTCAAACCGTCTATGATAATTATGTATTACAGACAGTTTGTGGTTTAAGCCGTCTTTGCTAATTACGTATCACAAACGGTTTGTAGTTCAAACCATGTGTGATAATTATGTATCTCTAATCGTTGGGCCCGTCGATCCTTCCCAACCCAATCCCAGCTAATAGAAACTCACCAACCCCACCCCACGGATTATAGCTTCATCTCTTCATCCCTGCGCCCATTCCACCAAAATTTTCCCATTCCCGCCTCTCTCTCTCTCTCTCTCTCCTATACATACTCACCCAAACCCATCCTTTACTGCGCTCAAAATCTCACCAGCCTCCTCACCATCGTCCTCTTTGACCCTGAACCTGATGGCCCTTATGGAGTAGATGGCACACAATTCTATAGGCAGCAAGGCACCGCGGAAGCAGCTAGCTACTAAGATGGCGCTCAAGTCGAGGCTGGCGACGACAGGCGTCAACGACATCCAGCTTACGCGCTGCATCAAAATCTCTCTGTTTCTTCTATGTTCTTACCATATTTAAGAGTTGGGCTTATAGGATTAGGAGATGTGTTCTTTCTATGTTCTTACTGTGCTAGATGGGTAACCTAGCTCGTTATCTTATTATGCTATAATGGTGGATTATAATCTTCATAGAAATAGAATGTGCTGCTGTATTTGCTTGTTTTCAAAGGGCATAGCTAACATTTTTTGAGGCTGGCAAAAAAACAGAAAAAAATTGTAGGTATAAAATGAACTATCACAGACAGTTTTGTGGTATAAACTGTCTATGAAGGACTATCACAGATGACTCAAACCAAAAATCGTCTGTGATACTCACACATCACAGATGGTTCTTTCTATCAACCGTATGTGATGTGAAAGTATCACAGACGGTTCTATATACCAACCGTCTGTGATATTCGCCTATCATGCATGAGTATCATAGACGATTTTTAGTTAAAGCCGTCTGTGATAGTGTTCTTCACAGACGGTTCTAGTTACAAACCATCTGTGTTGTATTTATGACAGACGGCTCACAAATTGTCTGTGATAACCTTCGATTATTACTGACACGTAAATTCAGATGGTTCAAAAAAAATGTCTGTGATGTCAATTTCAAACTGTCTGTGATGACCCTTTTTGTAGTAGTGTTCGCCCGCTCCCCTCCGCCCAGCCCACACCCCTCCGCTCCCCTCCTCTACGGTAGCTCCCCTCCCCTACACTCCGGCCGCATGATTCGCTCCCTCCCCTGTCCCTTTTGCTTTGCCTAGATCTGGTTCTCACCGTCTCTCACCTGGTTAGCTCATGGAGGATGGCGGCGGAAGAGGCTTGGTTGTCGGCCAACATGGCGGCGGGAGGCATGATAGCAGGTCTGGCGGTGGGGGGAGGGCCCAAGATGGCGGCGGTGCTAGCATCGGTCTAGGCCGTCCGGCTAGCTCAAGAGCATCGGCGTCAATAGCCACTAGAGGTATGAAGTGTTTATATTAATGATTCTACTTGATTGATATTGTTTATGTACATTTGTAGCAATGTTCCCTTGCTGTATGCCGTCTGTGTGTATGTGCTACTGCTGGCTCATTGGCTGTGTGAGAGTTTAGACTTCAAAGCAATGTGACATCTGCATGCTTCTGCCGATCAGCTCTCTATCTATAAGTGTCAGGTTCTTGTTGTTTGCCATCTGCGTGTATGTGTTATCTCAAGTTTGGACGATTAGTTCATGTATTGCTCTCTGAAATTTGAATGCTTTGTTATGTAGTACTTTCCAACAGCATGTAAAGGAAACTTTTGTTCCATATAATTGCTATTTGTTAGCTATTGTTCAAGGAGTTTGATGATTCATTTGATTTTGATTCTAATTTGAGATTTTTGTCCGATATTACTCCGATATTTTTGATCGATTTTCGTCTGATTTTCACCAATTTTCGATCGATTTTTATTTAAAATTTGAATTTTATTTGAAATCGGTGCTACCAATGCTACCGTCCCGGTAAAATTTTCAAACCGAATATCAAAACCCAGCAAGTTGCATCTCTTTCTAGAGCAAAGTCCCATTCACCTTTATGTAACAACGCCCGCTCACCAAGTGCGAAGTCACAAGGGGGAAGAGGAGGGAAACCAATCCGCTATAGCTAGCCGGCCGCCTAGGTCGGCACCTCACCATCACGACACCCCGGAAACCACCAAGTTAACCGGCGCGTTGGGTTGCTCAGGTTAGGTCAAATCGGGCGTTTCAGACGCGCGCGCGCGCCCCTCCCCCAACGAACCAACCAACCGAACCCCGCCGCGCCACCCCTTTATATACCCCACCCCACACACGCCTCGTGTCAAACCATCCATTCCAACTCGCGAGCACCGCGCGCACGGCGGAGAGTAGTTGCACTCGCGCAGGGATCGCTGCACCACCACCGTGGTATACTAGACTACTGGGACCGTGCCATGAGGGCGCTGTTCGGTTGCTTCGGCCGCGCCGAGCCGGCGGAGGGAGGAGGCGAGAAGAAGAAGGCGGTGCGTCGCGTGCGCAGTGCGACGGGGAGGCTGCGGTCGCTGTCGCTGGATGACCTGTCGCGGACGCTGGCGGCGTCGGGGCTGCACGCGTTCACGCCGGCGGAGCTCAAGGCCGCGACGCGCAGCTTCTCCGGCAGCAACTTCATCGGCGAGGGCGGGTTCGGCCCCGTCTACAAGGGCTTCGTCGACGAGAAGCTCCTCCCCGGGCTCGAGCCGCAGCACGTCGCCGTCAAGTACCTCGACACCGACGGGCCGCAGGGCCACCGCGAGTGGCTGGTACGTGCGAGATGATGATGTGCACGGTTTTAGTTGGCATATTGATTGATTAAATAGGTAGGACTAGAGTTTGATGGATTGTCAAGTAATGTGATTAATTGCTTGCTTTTGGTGCATTCGTGCATGTACGCGCGCGCGTTACATGCGACAGGCGGAGGTGGTGTACCTCGGGATGTTGAGCCATCCGCATCTGGTGAAGCTGATCGGCTACTGCTGCCAAGACGACCACAGGATGCTCGTGTACGAGTACATGGCCAGGGGCAGCCTCGAGCACCACCTCTTCAAGAGTAAGCCTGCATCCTAGCTCGTTCATTTTTTTCTACATCAACGATGCATATTTACTACACCAGTATGCGTTAAAACATGTAGTGATCGATCGGTTGTGCTATATATGGTCGTGGATGCATATTTGCAGATCTGCTGTCGAGCTTGCCGTGGTCGACGCGGCTCAAGATCGCCGTGGGCGCGGCCAAGGGGCTGGCGTTCCTGCACGAGGCCGACACGCCGGTGATCTACCGCGACTTCAAGGCGTCCAACATCCTGCTCGAATCGGTTAGTACCTTGATCCATTCGTATCTTCTAACGTCACGTATATGCGACTAGCTAGTTCGCCTATATCCACGTATGCCAGAAAGGCAGAAACTTGAAGGCCAGCACATTTTAACTAGTTGGCCAGTCTCTGTCGATTTATATACAGAGCAAGCCCCATACTCAAATCTTAGTAATGGCCGCCAACTTACTACCACTAATAAAATTCTGCAAAACGTGCCCAGCAAAGAATTAGTAGTCCTTCCCGATCTGTTTATTGCCTCCAGCCGAATCAGACAACAATGTTCCTGTTATTCTAAGCAGATATACAGGAAACGTACTTGTCTCTTTAATTAGTTGGTGCGTCGCCGGACGATACAAAATTAGTTGTTGCTTTGTCTTAGGCCAATAGGTCAAGCGCCTATCCAATAATAGGTCAAGCACCTGTCCAATCAGTAGTAAGTAATTAACGGGAGCATATCTAGTGGTAAAGCTATATTCAATGATAAGGTGCTAACAATACTCAAAGTCGTTCGATCTAAGCCGTGCGGCTTGGATCTGAGGTGGGTGGAAGGCCTCCAATTCACTTACGCACTTTCTCAACAAAAAACCCACCCAGTTGGCATGGTTGAAATATTTTACAAAATAATTCCTTAGCTCACCTCTCCCTTCTCCCTCCCTCTCGTCCGCCCTCCCTTCCTCTCGCCTCCCAGCTGCCGCCCTCCCTACTACCCTGTCGCGCCAGACCATCGCCCTCTTCCCCCTCCCTGGCCCCCTCTCTCTCGCTCTCCTTCTCGCGTTGTCGTACACCGCCGCTGCCGTGCAAGCCCCTTCACCCTGCCGAATGGGCGAGACAGCCTAAAGAAGAGGAGGTGTCCATTGATGAAGATGACTAGATCCCATCGCCAAAGATTAGGACGACGCCCAGATCCGACCTCCCGGCCTCCACGCCGTTGGATCTGACATCGCCAGCGAACGATGGAGAAGAGGACAACGCCATTGCATCTGACCTCACCGGACTGCTGCCGTTGGATCCGGCCCTTGTCGGCCTCCCAACTGTCGAATTCGTTAGTGGACAGTGGAGACGAGGAGGATGCCACTGAATCCAACTTCACCAGCCTCCCCTGCCGATGGATCCGGACCTCACCGCCTCCTTGCTTGCCGATCTGAGCCACCGCCGTCTCCTCACTCACCAGGCCGAGCCTCCGCACGCCACCTCACTTGCTGTGGCGGTGCTCGCCGGCCCGAGCTGCTGTCATTGCTAGGATAGAGGAGAAAGGGAAAGCCACCACTATCACCCTTAACCCACCAGCTAGATTTGGCCACTACCGTCATCGCCCTCAACCCTGCCAGCCGAATCTGGCCTCCATTGCCATTGCCACTGAGAGATGGATTAGAGAGAGGGCGAACAGGTAAGAGAGAGAGGCCCAAGGGGAGGAGGGCAGCACTAGGGGGCAAGGAGGAGGGCAGCGGTTGGGCTTGGTGGGGCGGCGGGGAGGGCAGCAGTTGTGAGGCGAGAGCAAGTGAGAGGGAGGATTACTGGAAAAAAAATGCACAAGTGGCCGCCTCAATCCGAGTGACACAAGCTAGGGGGCTTTTGTATTGGTTTCTGTTGATGGCTTTTGACTACAACTGATAGATTTTGGCTGAAAACAAATAGTAGGAGCTGAAAGAAGTGGTTTTTAGAAGGAGATAGCGAATGGTGCAAAAAGTGTGGAAGAGATACGTGTGTGAGATAGGAGTGAGGAATGGGGTACGTGATGTGCCCGTGATCTTGATTTATCTTCGGAGCGAGACGGGAGCGAAAAGAGTGGAGAAACTGCTTCAAGAAATCAGATATTCATATTAATTTTTAACTTCTTTAAGTAGAAGAAGCTAATATGAACATATCACAAATCAGACAGCATTAGATGAAGTTAGCACCTTATTACTTAATAGAATTTTAACACTAGATATGCTACCGTAATTAACCCAGCTAACCACTCTCCTTGACTCTGGATAAAGACGCAAAACGGCAACACAAACCGTTTGGTACTCTTGCAATACCAGTAAAATACACATGATGATCACACAAAACACACACACACACACAGTGACACGGGCATCAAAATTTGACACGAAATCGACGTACGTGTGCTAGCGAATGCACACGGACCTTTTTTTTTTGTGATAAAAAATGCATGCACACGGACCTGACACGATATGATCGAAACAAAACAACAAAACTAGCAAATTAGCTGACCGAAAGCTGTGTCTATTGCATCGCATTGCAGGACTACACGGCGAAGCTCTCGGACTTTGGGCTGGCCAAGGAGGGCCCACAGGGTGACGCCACCCACGTCACCACCCGCGTCATGGGCACCCACGGCTACGCCGCCCCCGAGTACATCCTCACCGGTACGTGACAAGCGTCGCGCATTAGTATTCCATCTCATGTTGTGTTAGTTGACCATGCCAACTCAGTAAGTGGATCCATGAACTGCGTGATGTTGCAGGGCATTTGACGGCGAAGAGTGACGTGTACAGCTTCGGGGTGGTGCTGCTGGAGCTGCTGACGGGGCGGCCGAGCGTGGACAAGCGGCGGCGCGGGAGGGAGCAGAACCTGGTGGACTGGGCGCGGCCGTACCTGCGGCGGCCGGAGAAGCTGCACCGGGTGATGGACCCCAGCCTCGAGGGCAGCTACTCGGCCAAGGCCGCGCACAAGGCCGCCATGGTCGCCTACCACTGCCTGCACAGCGTGCCCAAGTCGCGCCCGCGCATGCGCGACGTCGTCGACGCCCTCGAGCCGCTGCTCCACATGCGCGGCGACGTGCCTGCGGGGCCGTTCGTATACACCGTGCCATCGGCAGCCGCGGCCGACGACGACAGGGCCGGGGCCGAGGACGAGGCCGAGGTGACGGCGGGTGAGGAGGCGGACGGCGGCGCCGCGGCGGCCAAGAAGGGGTACCTCGCATCGGCCGTGCACGCCGAGAGCACGCTGCGGAAGGGCGACCACCGGTACGCGAGCTCGGTGACGGGGCACAAGAGCGGTTCACCGAGGCAGAGCAGGGACAGGGGGGCGTAACTATGTAGCTGCCTCAACGATCCATGGACGCAGCGCAGCAGGGCTCGCGCGCGCCCCTGGTGTGGAAACTGTTTTGAGTGTATATAGTGGCAGGCAAGCAGGGTGTATGTATTAATTTGTTCGTTGATTCTTTTCTTGGTGATGCTATTCTTGATCCCGAGAGGAAAAGGTGTTACTTTTTTTGAAGGGAAAAAGGTGTTCTTTTTTCCTTTTCGTTTCGGTATGTGCTGCCGACTTTTCTTCGAGGAAATGTAACTGCTGGATATTTTTCGTTCTCCATCGAGAAATACCGTCGTGCTGTTGATGAGTTTGACAGGATGTTTCCTTCATTTGAGTCAGATGCGTCCCACTAAATTAAAGAGTGAGTTTTTTTTCTGATAACTTATGATTTAAATATTTAAACTCTGATTGTTTGTGAAAGATAATACGTATAGGAAAATAGTCATATGTGATTTTAGTCGATACAGCTGAACTCAATACACTTTTTACTATAATATTTCTATTGACCTCATTTTAAAAAACACATCATTTAAAAGTTAGTTACTATAGACAATACAAATATAAGCTGATTGAAAATCAAAAAGAACTCGTGTCAATTCCTGGATTTTCAACCGTGCAAATTTCAAGATGTAAACGTTCCCACATTAATTCTCACATCGAACACGACATCATCCGAGAAAAATGGAGAAAATCAGAAGCAACTAATTCTGCCTTGATTTGCTGGACCCCTAACCAAACAAAACCCAGAATGAGTTCGCAAGATCCACAAGGTAGTTAGTCTCGAGCTGGGGCATCATTGGTAATGACCTGTTCATCTAAAAAGGTTATTGAACTTGAAATTTTGTCATATATTTTGAATCTGATCTGTAAACATGCATAGCTGTAGTCACGCAAAAATAACAAAAATGATATTTCTGCTGTCCGGTCACTAGACAACAGCGGCATGGAGCTGACACGTGGGCCTACCGCTTGGCCACCGTGTGGCTCCCTGCCTGCCGCCCTGCCACCAGACGGCAGGTATTAAGTTAGCCAGTTTAATTACCTGCCTTAATTAGTTGATGGCTACAGTGATCGAGTAGGCATAGTCAGACATAATCGATGGCTGAAGTGGTCGAATAGCCGTGGTCGAACGGCTGGAGCGGTCGAATGGTCAAGATAGTCAAATGGCCATGGACGGACGGCTAAAGTGGTCGAATGGCAATTAAGTCGTAATTATTATAGTGGCAATTAGTTAGGGTTAAGTAATGAGTTAGTGCTTAATAATTAAGTGCTAAGGATGACGGTAATGAATCACTCATAATTTTTTCAGATGGGTAATCAAATTGTCGGTAATTAATGAATTATTCATATGTAGTTACATGCATGTAGTCACTAACTTGCATGCTACTTATCATCATTTTTTTGTTGTAGCGCTTACTACGGATCTGGTTGTTGTGGCTTCAGGTGGTCGTAGATATAGAACACTTGAAAATATTCTATAGCGATGGTCTTGTACGGGCTGGACCCGATGGGATGGACCTATCGACATGCCAATACAAGGTGCTCCGGGCCGAGGGGTTCGGTGTCATGAATTTTCAGGAGCTACGAAGCTGCATCCGGAGGGAGTTTGCCATGGAGGCAATAGTGATGAAACTTGCGATCGAGGGGATTACCTGCACAAATGGTGTATGGGAGCTCATGAAAGTGAATGGCACCATAGCATGGAGGCAGTACATGCAAATTGCCTCCTAGCCCGAGGCGGCCATTTACGGGAGGCTGATGGTGTACCTGAGTTTTGTGCATCGGGCATCGGAAACCGTTGATGAGCCCGGCCCCTCAACACCCGGCGAACCACAAGCAGCATCAAGACGATACCACTAAATGTGTTGTATCGGAGGGAAGACTCGCCCTTGATTTCATGCAAAATGACAGGGCGGGCATGTGGTGGTCGGCTCACATTGACTGCCATGAGTATCTACCAGACAACCTGACATTTGTGTGGGCAAGGGGGCAACACCAAGGGGGCGACATCCCTACTTCACACATTTGCCACTCCCTTGCTGCTGTCCCTATTGTTTGCTGCCTCCTTCGGACATGTGTTAGCTCATCCATGCCATCCCCCTTCCCAACTCCCTCGCACGCACAAATGTTAGTGTATCCATGCCGTCCCCCTCATATGTGGTGCTGCGTGTCAACAACGACTCCGTAATTTTCTATGGCAACACACCGGGGTTTTCTTTCCCCTCGGCCTCAAATACGGAGTTCTCGCAATCCTCCTGCATTGTTCTCCTTCACATCCTCAAGTATTCGTCCCCATTCTCTGTACGGTGGTTTGCTTCTCCCTCCCCTGGATGTCGAGATGAGCCGACTGAGCACCTCTTCAATGGCACCCACAGTGATTTGCCCCAAGTACAACATGTTTGTCAGATGTAAGACCTTATAGACGGCCGCGAATCCTGTACAACACTACTACAAGTGCCCTTTTCACTCGGTGAGTTAACTTGTTTTGGGTTGGTTCCAATCGTTCACCAGATGTTACAACACATTTTTCTGATTGAATTACAGGATGGCCTAGGCGGTTGTCGATTTTGGGTGTGGGAGAATGAAATGATCACTAGGCTTGACATTGTTCCATAGGAGAGAGTTGTGATGGGGGTACTGAAATGGTGGAGATGTGGTATTGTTTTGATAGACTCAAGGGTATGGAATTAAGACTACATAGGACATATAGATGAAGAGGGTGTTGACTGACGGGGCGTCGAACAAGGCAAGACCTACGTGCACTGAATGAGAGATTGCCCCAACAGACCGAACTCGTCTAGTCGCCATTCCGTGTCGTGATTTCATGTATTTTTCTATTTATTGAATTAATTCATGTTAGTATCAATTCCGCAATAAAGCGTCAACTATTTAGTTACAACAGGGGACAACCGTGGTACAAGCATCTCCACATGTGCGCATGAGGGAGCCGGCGAGGGGGAAGCACGGACATAGTGATAAGTGTGCGCATGAGGGAGCGGGCGAGGGGGGACGGTATAGACAGAGTGACAAATGTGCGCACAAGGGAGCAGGCTAGGGGGATGACATGGACAGAATGACAAGTGTGCGCACGAGGGAGCGGGCGAGGGGGGACGGCACGAACACACAGACAAGTTTGCGCAGAGGGAGCAGGCGAGGGTAGGCGGCACAGACACATTGCAACACTATGCCTCGTAGGGTAGTGTCACCAAATTAACCACACCATGCCAAATCTTTGGCTTATAAAAGGATATGAAAGAGATCTGGGAAAGAATACTACACAACCAAATCCAACACTACACCAAAGCTTCCTTCACGTTTGGATGGATAAGAGGCAGAAGAAGCAATGGGACAAGATGATGAAGCAATAGCAGAAGTCCTGTGAACTAACAAGGTCTACTGCAGCTCGTGACAAATAAACAAGAATTGCTGCGGCATGTGACAAACAAGCGGAGTGTGCAAGGAGGTCACCTCCCCGCAATGATGCCCCCCGTAGGAGCATGTCTATCCTGAACATTCCAACAGAGCATTAGCCGCAACACCCGCCCGAGGGGGAGTCACCACCCCTCTGTTGGTACAGAGACGCATGCAAGTTCTTCAAGTTTACACAGTGACTCAGCTTGGGCATGCATTACTGGAGTTGCGTGAACTACTCCTGTGACTATCCCGACCACCATCGGGACACGAGCAGCTATCGGTAGCCGATAAGGAATAGTTACAATGCGTTTTCTACCACTATTTCTCTTTTAAAGTATGTATTGATAACCTCTCCCATCTACGCCAGTCCCCAGAACTGTTATATGGCTACCGCAAGTGGATCGACCTAGAGATACACCCACATGACCAGTGGACTCTCAACTACGAGGAATAGAATGTCAAAAGAGCCTGCGAGAACTGGGAGGAGGAGCGCCGTAACGATGAGCAAACCAAGCCCTGTAACGATGAGCAAACCAAGCGTATACGTCGAGAGACAAAAACTCATCTTGAGGCGTACACGTACAGGGAGCGTGAGGCTCGTGAGAGGGAGCGCGAGAAAAAGAGGAAAATGACCACCAAGGCCAAAGAGGCCGCCAAGGAGTTTAACGCCGAGCTCGCAAGGAAGAAAAAATGGCCCCAGTCCACACAGTAGGTTAGACTGTTCTGAACTAGTCCCCCAAAGGTCGAAATTATTTTCATTCCAAAAAGGCACATATGTATCGTAGGAGTATTTTGGTTTGTTCCATCGTGCATGATACTGTTTCTTATGCATGTAACCAAACCCTATGTGTCATGTTATTTGCAGCTTTATTATACAAGTTTATTTTAATTCATAACATCAAATATCGTCGTCTTTTCGCATAAATTCTTCAAAAGAAAGTCACTTTGTTATTATCTTACCATCAAATCCTATGGTTCCAAATCCATAAGTTAAGTCTGAAATAAATTGAATCATTACCTTAATTTATAATTTATAAACCAACTGCAATCATGCATGCAGGTTAATTAAATTAGCATCGTATATTACTAATTACGATTAAATTAACATGAAAAATTTAGAATACATAAATTTCCCAAAAAGTTGCACAATTAGGTCGATTGTGTCAGAAGGCTGCACGTAAAGTTTTACAATTTTTGGAGCTCGTTTGCTATATGTAACAACTACTCCTACAAATATAATAATCGTACAAATTTTTTAGAAACATTCACAGTGGATAAAATTATAAAAAAAACACAATCAAGTAGTTGTGTCTGGAGGCTGCACATAAAATTTCAGAATTTTTAAAGCTTATTTGCTATATTTAAAATTTTGAACAAATAGTATATAAAAATAATAATTAAGGCAGGTAATTAAGCCGACTAATTAGCCAGCTTAATTACCTGATGCCTGGTGGTGGGGCAGCAGGTTACACGCGTCAGCCCTATCACGAAGGCAACCGGGCGGCAAAGATATTATTTTTGCTAATATGGCATGTATACGGATATTTTTATAATTACAGTTGTAAAAGATGCTATATATGCCAAAAAGTCATACTATGGCTGACTACATATTAATTGACTGATCTGAATCATGAATTCATGATGCTCCTATATATATAAAAAAAAACACGCCTGCCCGAGACAAATTTGCTACACCTTCGAATTAAGCAGACGAAAGGACCCAATGGATGTGAAGCTGTGAACCAACACGATGGGCCGGCGCAGTGGCAGCGGAAGCGCAAGTTTCTACACCATACCATGCGCGTATCTAAGCGAAGGCAGTGGCCACTACTTGCTTCCAGCCTTTCGCCGACACGAGCAATGCATGCAGCATCAAGAACCTGCCAAATGACGACAGGATCACATGATAACCAGAGGCGGACCCACAGGGTATGCCGGGTGGGCCACGGCATACCTGGGGCTCAGTCGTGCGTGTGTTGCGTCTGTGGCTTTTATAGGCAGGGGTAGGGCACAAGAGGAACTACGCACAGAGCGTGGCGCCGTCGCGAATCGCACCGTTTGTTCCGTGGCTCGCCCGGTAAAATCTCCTGGATAGAGTTTAGTAGTTCAACTCCTTTGTAGATACGGATTAAGATTTGAACTGCCATTCTTATCTTGAACGGCCGCAGCGGCTGCATCTTTCGAATTATGCCATGCATGCACTAATCCATTATCCATACGTGCATATGCCCCGCACAAGACTAGTTGTAATCTACATATGCATTTCTTGCCTCTTGAATGCACACACAAGTATTTGAAATTGTACGTGTGTATATTTTCCACATGCGATTATATATTAAAGCGCGCACAAAATCTCGTCGAACAAAGAGATAAGACTGAATAATGAGTTGGCAACTTCATCCTTAGACCATTTATTTATAAAATTATTACTTTGCTAGTTTACTCTGCTTGCTCCCGTGCTATTTCTGGTATTTGACTTTCCCTTCTCCCTGTATTGATTCTTGATGTATAGAATTTTTCTTTGACTTTGTAAAGTTCTCTCGCTGCATCGCGTATTTGCATCCGTTCTGCAGGTAGTTGTTTCGAACAGAGGATGCCAACCCTCAGAAATGGAAGTTAGGCATGAAAGCGTTGCTTCCTTGTTCAGGAGTGAATTTTGATTCCTCTCTGTGTCCTCCCTTGGTGATATGAGATGCTGGTCCACAATGCCCTCAACACGATCAGGCAATGCTGCCTCGACAAACTTGTGAAGGTCGCAATCCTCCCCAAAATTTTCTTCTGTAGGCCTTCTTCCAGTAAACAATTCTAGTAAAAGTATCCCATTGCTGTAAACATCTCCCTGAGTAGTAACTTCATTGCCAATTCCGTATTTTACAATTATTTACCGAATTGGCAAATGGTTTTACCGAATTGGCAAATGATTTTACCAAATTGCATATGAAAATTTTGGTGCGGCATACTCTTTGGTAAAATCCTAGGTCCGTCACTGATGATAACAGTAGCAAGGTACGTATGTGCATGGCCCGCCCATATGGAGCGAGATGGGCTCGAAGCGTATGCCTGCGCGTCCATGAAAGCATGGGTGGGCACACTAGCACACACATGGCAGCTGATCGACGGAGCAGGCACGTTCACGTAGACGGACGTGCTATTGGGCCTGTTAAAAGTTGGTAACTTTTGATTTTTTCTATAGTACCTAACTTTTAAACGAAATATTTTCTCAAGACGGGGCCTACAAATAAATGATCTACACGTTAAAAGTCCAATATCTGTACCAGCCAAAATCGCAAGTGAATGTCTGTCTCTCCGTAATCTATACCGCAAATAACCAAAATTCAAAAATTTCAGCCAAAAGCCATAAGCTGCAGCCAAAAAGAACAGGCCATTGCATGTAGCTTTTCCAACGTTGCCGCGTGGGGCTAAACGACTTCTTTTAGAAATAACCTTTCGATTTATATAACTTAGGTACAATGCACGAGTACCTAACTTTTTACATGAAAATTCTAGATGAACAAATGAACGATATATTGCCATCAAGTCCTTAAGCCGATGAACACGCTAAACTTCTTTATTTTTCTCGTTATAGACTCTATATCTTACAATGGTACCATGATTACCGACAATCACCACAGTGAAAAGTAGAACATTGACAATCTCTATTGATATGTAGAACCTACATCTCGATAGTAATGTTGTTCATCAAAAGAAAATAAGATGGGATTTATTTATATCCAACTTGGCCTGATGTCGATCTCTAGCGTAGGTCGCGTTATCGTCATCCAGGTGAGACGTTCCAATAAATCCTATCATAAATAAAGAAAATCCGGATAAGAACTCAACGGAGAAGAACAAATTGACCTAGGAGAAGAAACTAAAAAATCTAAAATTACTTTTAGAATTCAACACGTCCTTCGCCCACTTAACTTTGGTGAGAACATCGGAGAAGAGAGAGGAGGCACCGATAGCGGACTAATGGAGGGCCTGTTCTTTTTAGCTGCGGCTTGTGGCTTTTGGCTGCGGCTTGTGACTTTTAGGCTGTTTGTACGAGAGATTACAGAGTATCAGAAACTCATGTACGGTTTTTGCCGATATAAATGAAGTCAGTAAAGTATGTGCTACAATTAACTAGTAGACCATATCTTAAAAAAATACTCTGTTTAAAAGTTAGTTATTATAGAAAAGTCAAAAAATAGTTTTTAGAAACTGAAAAGAACAGGACCGGAGTTGTGGCTGCCGGCCAGGGTTCCTTGCGGCGGTGGCTCCCTCCATGCGCTGATGAGCCGTTTGGAGTCTTCGGACCGGCCCATATACGTCGCCGTGGACGGTCGAGTCAGATTTGGACCAGTTTTGCACGGTTGGACTCAATGGGCCACTATGGGAGACATCATGGGCTGTCCTAGTACAAGTAAACAGTAAACTCAGCGTTCTGCACTCATGGACCTCAACTGAAGTTTGCAGAACTGGGCTCACAGGGCACTACATCAGAGGTTTTTCTTTTTTGGGAACTCTCTCTCTCTCTCTCTCTCTCTCTCTCTCTCTCTCTCTCTCGGGAACCTCGTTTTCTACGAACACCAAACATAAGCTCTGTTCAGTTTACACCTAGCTAATTCTCGTAAGTTCGACTTGATACATATTTTCACTAACTTTGGTTGAGATGGGCACCAGTGAGCCCATTAACGCTGGCATAAGTCCACAGTACCTGACAGTCCAGATCCAGGTTTTTCGGCCAACACTCCGCTTTCGTCGCTGAACTTCTGTCTGCTAGCTACACAGCAAGTCCAGACAAATCCTTCGCTTCTGTCTTTATCGGAGGATCCGGCAATACCACCCAGCGTCCTTCCTCTCTGATACTCCAAACCAAACGACATGACCTACTGCATGCAGTTCATTGTATCCTATCCTATCTAACAAGCGTTTTTCTATTGGGTCTCCTGAAGTGGTTGGGCGTTGAACCCTGAAGCCGCAAGTGACCAGCACTAGGAAGAGGTCTTGTCTATTGCAAGTGAAAGTATTCAAAGAATATCCTTCCTCACTGATACTCCAAACCAAACGACATGACCTACTGCATGCAGTTCATTGTATCCTCTTCTATCTAAGAGCAAGGCTAATAATATAGCCTTCAGCTGGCTGTATGGACACTTACAACCCACTTATCAGCCCATTCATATAGTAGTTTACAGCCAGCTAAAGGTTGTATGACCCACTCCTTTCTCTCACAAAATTTCTTGGTTCTTGTGCTTCAGCTGGCTGTAAACTTACAGCCCACCTCTCTTCTCTCTCCTCCTCCACCTTAGCATACAGCCTACTAACAACCTCTTATTATACTTGCTCTAACAAGCGTTTTTCTTTTGGGTCTCCTGAAGTGGTTGGGCGTTGAACCCTGAAGCCGCAAGTGACCAAGCACTAGGAAGAGGTCTTGTCTATTGCAAGTGAAAGTATTCAAAGAATATCGCAATGTTAATACTCCTCAACTCGGATCAATAATGGTTAAGAATACACCAATACTACTTAATTAGGCAGGTACTGGTAAATTAGCAGGTCGGTAAAGCATCAGTGTCTGACATCACAAGTCGGGCAACACCAGTATGTAGCCCGCCCTAGCTTAAGTAGTTAAGTGCGATTCTTGTTGTTTTGCTAAACAAGTTAGCAAAAGTTTAGTATATATCTAGGTCAGAGAGAGTTGGTTAGATGCTATCCTATCTCAACAAATAAATAGCACATATGTATACTTATTACAATACAAAGCTTAAACCCGTAACTTGCAAGGAGAATTCACTGGAGCTATTTGGGTCAGGCCTGATTGGTGGAAAACATCGAAATGATCGTAGTTGCCAGGCTGCCAGATCGATTATATTAATGCTAGGAAATGGTCATGCCGTACTACACATGTTCCTTGCATCTAGTAGCATGGGGCTCGCTAATGATGTAATCAAATGGAGGAGGACACGGCACTCTTATCAATCAACCTAGCAACCTTGATAAAAGCAACGTCTGATTGGGGATGTATGCAGGCCAAGCGCGATAAGACTCCAAACCGGTGACTTTATGTTTGACAGCTATGTCAGGTTCTCAATAATCATGATGCTAACCATTCTTTTTTTCTTCTTCTTTTCTTTCTTCCCTTTGGCGATGGCATGATGCTGACCATCGTGAATAAAGAAATTTAGTCCTTTTCACGAGAAAAAGTCCAAATATTTTTCTCTCACACACATTTGGATAACGATCATAAAGACGGGACGCTGAACATTATCCAATAGATTAGGCATGCAACGGGCATGCCAAATTGCCACCCCTTTCTTCTATCGCAAAATTGATTGGGTAGGTGTACCACGTAACGGAGGAACATTCTTTCGCTCTGCCCTGCCATGCGTAGTCCAATTTGCACCCCCTTTTGTACGTTTCATGTTCACTTTTATCACAACTCTGATGCAGTTGCGTGCATGTGGCAAAGCAAAGCATCCATCATGTCGACGGATTGTGTATTTTGTATACTACATATATTATATATATGCCCAATTGTTAATGGAATGCAGCTCAGAAATCCGTACTTGAGAAGATGTCGTCATATCGGTGAGGTCGTGTAAGGAAGCTTTGCAGAGATCGAGCTGCCGTGTGCATGATTTAAGCTTAGAGTTGGCTTGACAGACTAGCAAACAGAAGAGTGCTCGAGCGCAAGTCATTTTCATTCATGTTTGGTACGCCCGGCTAGTCTATGTTGAGGGTCTCACCCTAAGACCCTCTCATTCACTGTTGATCGGGACTGATCAACAGTGAATAAGGTTCAAGGTGATGTTCTTCCTATAGAAAAAGCCTCCTCTCACTATGTGGGTATAGGCTGGTATAACTGACACCCAGACGGTCATATTATGTATATATGTCGACTCAAGACCATGAGTGCGTGTCATCAAATCCGATGTAGCGCTCACAAACACATAACCAGCAACTAGAGCTGTTTAATTGTGATGATGTCAAAATCTTACAAAAGGAATGCTGCATTGACTTTTGCAAGGTTCCAATTCCAACAGATTTTGGTTCGAGTATGCTCAGTCGGAAAAGGGAAAGTTGGGTAAATTCTTGAGCAGAAATTGGAGATTTTTGCCATCTTCAGCCTTCAGGTAGGTCAGGTTTGAAACCTGAATGGGGCTACCAAAAGCATAGAGCGTGCTGCATCATGAGGAGCTGAGGAGTAGTGCGTGCGTGCGCCTAACAATTCCAAGCTGGTTTGGTTGGGCTCGTTAGTGGGCCCGTCGACCACACCTGGGACAAGACGGCTTTCTCGCCGCGCGGTCGTGGCCAGATAAAGGGGGTGTTTGGTTGGAGGCCACAATTTGCCATGCCTCAACTTAAGAATTTGTCACACTTGTGCTAGTCAAATTTGTGGTAAAAAAAGGTGTTTGGTTGATAACTAAGGTATAGCAAAAACTTTGTGGCTATTGTTTGGTTCATTGCCACAAAAGTGTGGCAAAAAATTGTGGCAAGTGTTTGGATTACTTCACATGTAGGCTAATACACTTGTGTAAAAATCATTATTGGAGTAACAACACCTAAGATAGCAACAGTATGAACAATCCACCATTATACCATACATTTCAACAGTACCATACAGTCCATAAGCAATATAATACAATAGTGCAACTCCCAACAACCAAAATATTAGGTAGTAGGGCCTGTTTGGTTCATGACCAGAAGTTGCCTAGCCACAAGTTAGGCGTGTCACAGTTTTTAGGTAGCTGTTTGGTTCACTGACGCAACTGTGGCATGCCACACTTTCTTAGCACCCGACCCCACACGTCATAGACTCAGTTTCTTGCCAAACTTTGCCACAAGTGTGGCTTCGATTTTGTTAGCCACACTTTCTGTGGCAGCCACACATTGCCTAAGTTTAGGCATGGCAAATTTAGGCACCAACCAAACAGGCCCGTAGTCATCCCACATGAGTTTTCATAACCTACCAACAGCCAAAATAATTACAGAACCAATAGTCCCAATGCTCCATCCACCATCACATAAAGATCCATCTACCAACAACCAAAATAAGCATGAACTATTAACAACACAGATTGTAGTCATTACTAATTGTCTCACATAGCCAAAATAAGCTGACATCTTCCTTTTCCTTTTCCTTTTATTAATCATAGGAGCATATGTTGTGGATCTTTTCCTTTTCCTTCTATTAATCATATACCAATACATGGCTAGGCACATAAGTATAGCAGCAATCATTCTTCTCCTCCACAAGAAATGGCAGTACTCCAAGTAATATTTTAAATATAGTTTCCTTTGACCCATCTATAACATAATTTCAGATGTAAGACATTAATCAGTACAAGGAAAAGAAATGCATCAACAGTTCAACATTCAACACACAACAAAATATACCGTGGAGAGCGCCCGAGTGGAGAATGCAGAGGTGCTCGAGTGGAGACTGCCCGGGGTCGCCGCTTCCTGCTAATTACATGGTCTATTAGACAAGTCATTTCAAATCATCAAATCAAGTTAGACATGGTCTATTAGACAAACATTTGAAATCAAGCTAGAAATGTACCTCCATCTGTTCATCTCTTGTACAATTATCAAATATACAAATGCCATGTAATATGTTCTTTGTGTTATCTAATAACAATCACCCTGAATCATGCTAGCAAATTGTCCATTGTATGATATCTAAAGAAAGCCTTCTCACACATGCAAGATGCAACTAATTCCCTTAGAATTTAACAACCTCATCATGACACAGTCCATTATAGGTGCTAACAAATTCCCTCACCGCCTTCAGAAAATCGAGCTTTGCAACAAGCCGGGCAGTAGCGGAACCGGGGGAGGGAGGCGACCCGGGAGACCGTGCAATAGCGGAACCGGGGGAGGGAGGCGACCCGCAGAGGAGGGAGGCAGGGCGACGAGCCGGCGAGTTAGGGCGCGGCGGCCGAACCTCCGTCGATGGCTCCTGACCGGCCGGGAGGGGGGTGCCGCGGCCGAGGAGGACGCCGCGGCCGAGACGAGCACGCCGCGCCAGGGAGCGGCGCCGCGGCCGGAAGGGGAGCGCCGCGGCCGAGGAGGGGGGCGCCGCTGCCGGGAGGGGGGCGCCGCGGCCAAGGAGGAGGGCGCCGCGGCCGGGAGAGCGCCGGCGTCGATTCCTCAGGCCGTCGTCGCCATGGAGCCCCTACATCCTCAGATCCGCGCACGGAGTGGCTGCCGAGCTCGGAGGGGAGGGAAGGACCGGCGCCCGAGCTTGGAGGCGACGATGGGAGCAGCGGCGGCGGAGGAATCGAGCGGAGGGAGGAGGAATCGAGCGGAGGGCGGACGAATCGAGCGGAGAGAGAGAGAGGAGAAAAAAAGCCCGCCTTCAGCCAGTGTGGCGCGCCTTGTGGAGGCCAGTGTGGCGCCGAAAATCCCCGCCACAGTTTCGGGGCAAATTTTTGTGGCGGCAGGAGCCACTGGTGATGGCACGCCTCACTTTAGTCATCAAGCAAACAGTAGTCAAAGGGGATGTGGCATGCCTAACTTGAAGTATGGCAGATTGTGGCCACAAACCAAACACCCCCAAAAGAAACGAGCCAAACGAGGACGTCCTCATCCTGTCGCCGTCCACCGCGACGCTCGTGAAAATGCTCCGTTTTTCGGGGCTGTGGCTGCGCTAATGATTTCTGAGTCGGTTTTGCTATTGTATAGTTGATTACATTTTTTTATTATTTAATTATCTGAAGTTATATTTTTAGTTATATAAAATTACAGTGTACTAATTCCTCCTCTTAAAGTTACACTCTTAGTCACTTAAAATTACAGTATAAAAAAGTGACTGAAAATGAAGAGAAAAACAATCATCTGTACAATAGTCACTCCTTTTCTGAATATGGTTGATAAGTATGATAAATATTATTAGTTGATAGAAACTAAAGCCAAGAATCACTTGTCTTCCACACCCCTCGTGATAATGCTCTGTTTTCTAGGTTATGACTAATGATTTTTTACGGTGGCTGATAGGTACGACAAACAATACTAGTTGATAGAAACCGAACCCAATAAACAACCAAAAAAGGTGAAAGAAAGAGTCCATTATGCGTCATTTCGTGCTCGTGCGCGCGCATGCTTGCAGCCCTGCAACGTTCAGTGTGAAATCGAAGAACCAACATGAGCAACTAGGCTCAAAGGCCTGTTCTTTGTAGCTTTTAAAAGTGGCTTTTGCCTTTTGCTATAGTGTATAACTTTTAAACGAAGTATTTTTTTAAGACGGTGTCTACAAGTTAATTGTAGTATACGTTAAAAGCTCAACATTTATACCAGCAAAAATCATAAGCGAGTATATCTCTCCATAATTCTTGTCGTGAACAACCTAAAATTCAAAAATTTAGTCAAAAACCATAGCTACAGCCATAAGGAAAAAAAAACAGCCCCTCATATTCTTCTCACCAGACACCAGAGGGAATCCAGCAGGAAAAAGTCGCGGCGATCCTGCAAAGAAGTAGCGGAGATCTAGTATGGTACTTCGTTTCCCTTAGTTATTTTTACGTCAATTTAGTCAAGACCGTCGGGTCAAGTGTTCAGAAACGTCCATAAAACACAATGCAAGTATGCGGTGGATGAGACTAGTTCACTGGCTTATAGCGTGACCGAGGGTCTTGCTTAGCGGACTTGATGCTGCCAACAATCACTCTAAAACATTGGATTTTCATCGTACGCACTTACTAGTTCGAAAAGAGTTGTACTAGTAGCTGTTCCCACGCATGGGTGTAGATTTGATTAATTCAACTGCAACAAAAACGGCCTAACCACTTATTGATGGATACCTAACCAAATGTAGCAATACCTCGCTGAAGTGTACTGTTGCCTTTGACACTAAATTGAAGCGAACTTCTGTACGAAATAGAGCCCGCTCGGTTAGGATAAAAAAGATGTCTTATGTTACATTGTAGTTGACAGAAATTACACTATAACTGATGATAACTTATTTAGTATAATTAAATTTAAAAAATTAAAAATAAAAAATAGGTTAGCTCATCACAAATAATACAAACGAATACAGGAAAAAGAATTGGCAAAAAGCTCAAGAAAATAAAAAAAAGTCAGAAAAGGACGAAATTTAGGAATAGTGAAAAATAAACCAAAAACCCAAGCCGAAATAAGCGGGACCTATATAGCGCCAACAACCGTAAGATTCAAGGTTCCAATTTAGGCCTTGTTTGGCTAGTGAGGAAATCTATCTATAATAGAAATAGGATGGGTTCTTTTGGACTAATGGTTTATGATTTACATATTTGAATTCTGGCTGTTCATAAGAGGTAGTATACACAGAAAAATAGTCACATACAATTTTAACCAGTACAGCTGAACTCAGTACATTTTTTATTACAATATTTCTATTAATCCGTCTTAAAAAATACACCATTTAAAAACTAGTTATTGTAGACAGTACAAGTATAAACTAACTTTAAGTCATTTCAAACCAGGCCACAATCCAAGAGGGGATTTGATCCCCTCCCATCTTGGATATAATCCCTTGATTTGTTTGGGGAATGGTTGGATTGGTAGGGATTGCATACATTAAAAAAAATCTGAAAGCAAAAAAAGAAGACAGAAAATTCTGGAAGCAACATAAAATTTTTGGATGAAGCCAGAAAAAACGAAATCAAACTAGACAATTCGAAAAAAAATCATAAAAAATCACAAACTGTCCAAAAAATCCAAAAAATGTGCAGAAAATTCCAAACAAATGTCTAGACAATTCAAAGGTAAAAAAAAAAAATCCAAAAATAGGCTAGAAAATTGGGAAAATCATAAATATCTGAAAACAATCACCTGAAAATTGGACAAGTGATGCTATTGCACAAACATGTGATATAAGGCTCGGATCAAACAGTGACAAGCATACGAACAACACGTGCAAATTAGCTTCATTTTATGCATTTTTAGCTGTAACTTATGATTTTTGGGCTTGACGAGGATATAATAATTCTCAAATGATTATGTTATTATATTTCTTGAGTATACCTCATATCGATAAGGGAGATGTTTCATAGGGTACTCGTACGTCTTTGTACGACGGCTCCTTAGTTTAAGCTTTTTTACGACCAAATAGTCATAAGTCCTTCTACGACCAAGTAGTCGTTAGTCCTTCTACGACCAAGTAGCAGGTAGTCGTAAGTTCTTTTACGACCATGTAATCGTAAGTCCTTCTGCGATCACATAGTCGTAAGTTCTTCTATGATCACATAGTCGTAAGTTCTTTTACGACCAGATAATCGTAAGTCTTTCTATGATCACATAGTCGTAAGTTCTTCTATGATCATATAGTCGGAAGTCATCCTGTGACCACCTTGTGGTCGTGGACCTTCCAGCAACCATTTTATCTCCGACTGGCTTATCTACGATGACCTACTAGGTTCATCTGACAAGGCGGTTAGAACATGCGTCTATTCTTAATAATCGCACATGATCTCTCCTTGGCAACAACCACCGCACAACGAACGCGCCATCACGTCTTTCTGATAATAACTCATATCGGGCAGTTATCACCCGAAGCGTTAAGACATCTTTTGTCTTGGAACAACGGCTGCAACTTCTCCAACTATATAAAGGTTGACGTCACGTCAGAGAGGGGATGTTAGATAATCAAGTTCAAGACTAGACATAGTGAAAGGCATGTCACATTATTATCTTGGTTGTAATCAGTTCTCTGAGTAATAACTACACAGGACGTAAGATTATTATTCTCCCAAGAGAAGGTATGAATCTGTATAAAAATTCTCATGTCTCTACTCTGCATGATAGTAAATCCAACCTTCTAAGAGATTCCCCGAATCCAATAAATCATACATAAGATCAATGTTAAAACATCGACAGTTGGCATCGTCCGCAGGGAGATTCTTTCAATACTTTGATAATTTCTTTGTCAGCAAGATCTATCCCTTTTGATGTCCTCATGGTAGGAAAGTGAAACGAGAAGAACCGGTTCGATCAGGCTGACTATGCAAATCTCGACATGGATGTCAGCTACGACTTTGAGCAAATGATACTTGCTTCCGACAGTGAGGCTGTCTCTAGAGATCCATCCCAAGATCTCAGAGATTGCACCACGAGAAAGGCTGAGGAGGGATCCTCATCCCCCGCAACATTATGCTCAAAGGAGGAACCAGTTTTCCCATAGGGCAATGGTCAATCCGACTACAACGGTACTCACGATATGACAATGGGCCTTCCCCAACATTCGAGTCCCTTAGCGGCCGTTAGATCAGGCTCAACGAGACCTGGAATTCCACATTCTGGGACTCCATTGACGTCTCCGGCAAAGGACCATTCCCTACACTCCAATAGTTAGGACAAACGAGTGGTCGGAAGTAGACAGATGATGACAAGGAGATGTCATTTCAGAATGCACAGCATACCGTCGAGCACATCTATGAAGGATCTTTTGTATACGAGTCAAAACGATAGTATAAAGCTATCGAATATGAGGTAAAGTCCAGCATGAGGTAAACTCCATTAACCCTCCCCTTGTCAACTATCTTCCGAAGTGGTCAGAAGTCACTATCTCTTTTAAGAAGAGTGAAGAGTGACTGTTCAATCCATTCGATTTGACCAGGTCGGTTTCCGATCATGGTCGAGCCCGCCATCAACAACTATCAAGAGAATCGAGTGTTGATCAGTGGTGGCAGTTCTTTAAATATTTTGATTGCAGGCGCTCTGGACGAGATGCAAGTTCCTTGAATCAGAATAAAGCATGTACGATATTCATTTCATCGAATCGTACTAGGATCTTCGGTCAAGCCCACTGACCAAGTTTCTCTACCTATTATGTTCGGTCTAATGATCTCTAATGATCGGTTTACTACGTAAGCAAAGTCTTATGCGGGACTAAGAAGTGCTACCCTTAGATTCAAAATCTTTTATATGCCCTGCTCATGTTTTCGAGGAAAAGAAAGTCAAGAAGGAAGGGAGGTATCTCTGAGGAAGGTCCAAATAATTCTCCAAGGGTAGAGAAAGGACCTCAAAATTCACCTTTTACTGCTGCATGTCCTGCCAATTCAATTAGTACCACACCTACAAGGGACATGATCATCATACCTCCACAGCTTCAAGGGAGCCCTGGACCCATCACAAGAAGGTTGAAAATACTGAGCCAAAGCATTTTCATTCGTGGTCATGTCCAAATTGTGACTCAAGTGTTCTTTTTTTCATAGGCAAACTGCATTGGTAATGGGATATGGACAACCTGCACAATCAACTATCACTAGCACATCTCCACCAAAAACAAGACCAGCCGTGAGGAAGATGACTCCAAAGAAGAAAGGGAACTGAAATAACTATTATGCTTATTTTGTTATCATTTTGTGACATGAAAACTCATCATTCTGGCTTTGTATTTCGTGAGATGTGAACTCACTATGTTTGGCTTTGTAATGTCTGGTGCTATTTTTGCTTCATGGATATATGCTACTTTTGCTTTATGGTTATATGCTCACTATGTTAAATTATAGTGTTAGTCTTCACTAGGAAAGTTTTGGTTAACTTTGGTCTCTAAGATAACTCTGAAATTTTAAGCATCATATGCTGGCCCATTATGCCTCCCCTGCTCTGTTTGGTTTTTTTAGTGGCATTACTAGGAGGAAGTCTCGGTACTTTGGTTTGTGGAAATTTTAAGTCTGCATGCAAAGTTTTTATGTATATATTTCAAGTCTACAATGTAAATTTATACATCTGTTACTGTTCATAATAGTATAGTAGAACTGTGATGGAAATTTGAATACCTCACATGAGTTTATAAGACGAACACAACATAATTTGGTGTAAAATTATGCAATTTTGTTTCTATATGTAGAGCATGCCAAATATGTAGAGCACTCAAATGTATTTAGACGTTTGTAAGAGGCAGAGACATGAGGAATAGTTGCCTGGTCTGTGCACAGGCGCAGGTACGTTCAACTATTCTAGTGAAGGACAATATGGTCTATTCACATGAGCTCCAACTGGTAAGACAACTGGAAAATGATATAATATACAGAGAGTACAAAAGATTAACTGGTACGAGAACTTTAGGGCAAAAAATAAATAGCAAAGTAAAAGATGATGAATGGTCAAAGGTAGCTAAACTGAGAGATAAAGTATCAATTATCCCCTTTTCTAGTGGCAACAAACACTTCATACGCTTAAACTCACGCTAGACTCGGGATATACGCATACGACCTTGGAAACTCTCATATTGTAATAAAAGGAAACGACGTCGGGGTATTTTCGTTGTTATTAACCCTAGATTTCGTGAAACTTGTCACACAGAACTCGTACTAAACATTTCCTGTCAAGAAGAAAAACGAAGTTTGAAGATATGCGGATAGGAAGCACCTTCTCAAGCATATTCATAACGTTAGTTGTCCAAAATCCAAAGCACACACAGTGTAATGCTAGGTAGGAACCAAGCAGAAAACGACTCGCGTCGACATTATTACAAAATCCCAACTGACAAGAAAGAAAAAGATGTAGCACAAGCTTAACTTGTTGGACTCTTCCTAAACAGTACTTTTATCCCCAAACAACTAAACAAATTGTACAATGAGTAATGCGATTCTTTCTGTGATAAAATAAATCTCATTCCTGTCTGCCTGCTGCCGTGTACTACTATTTTTATTCTTAGAAAAATAAAATAAAGGAAAGGTCCTTTCCTTCTAGCTCCGCCTAGACCTAGCCAAATGGCATGATCCAACCTAAACCTAGATATTGCATGATACAAACAGTAAACAGATGTATAGGCTCATCATGACTGGCCATGTCGTGCTTAGTTTGGCACCTCAGCATGGCACACATAGTAACTCTCTGTGGCAGTGCAATAAAATTGCTTACGATGAACATAAAATTACTTATGTTTAAATTATTGTCCTCTTCTGAGCGTAGATGAGTGACTTAACAGTAAAATTACTTACGACAATACTTACAATAGTGCTCAATGGGCCATTCATCTAAGTATGCTCGGACCGGCCCAACGTAGCCCAACCTCTCTCCATACCGTGTCTAGACCGAAGCAGGGCCGACTCAACGTTTTCAAGGGCCCTAGGGCGAATTCGGCTCTATGAGCCCTTTACTATAAATTTTTTTCTACTTATAAAATATGCAGTTTAAACTTTATATTGTCTAAAGTGACACAAATCAATAGTTCTAACATGATAAACTAATTAGGTACTAATTAGTAAATAAACCAAATGTAACTAGTAAGAATTAATTTACCTCAAATAGGAGCAACAAATATCCAATGTCTTTCATAAAAAGGAACTTCTTCTAGCACTTCTTGATGCGCGAGGCAGCAGAGCAGAACGGATTACGGATGGACGGATCACCGATGGCGATCACGGATGGAGTATTGCCGTATTTAGAGATGGCAACGGGTAAATACCCATCGGGTATTGCCATTCCATACCCGTACCCGCTAGGTGTAAATTTACCCGTCGGGTTACCCGTATCCGCACGTGGGTAGGAAAATTTACCCATACCCGTACCCGCGCGAGTATTACTACCCGATGGGTAACCCGTACCCGCAAGCATACCCGGTTCAACACATAAGAATATCATCAATTTAGACATTCATTAATCATACATGCCAAGCACAAAAGCGTCTAATGATCAAAATTAGTACATCACATAAACATACTTGACATGACCATATCAACATATGACAAACAAATAAACAATCAACAACAAGTAGATAATAAAATTAACATTTGAGTGGGATGTCTAGTTGTCTAATGCGGGTATTCATTACCCGCGGGTAGGCGGGTATGTGTAGTATATACCCACACCCGCACCCGCCTACCCGGCGGGTAGAGGATTTCGCCCAATAACGTACCCATGGGTACATAAAATTTTCCATACCCGTCTCTTTATCGGGTAAAACCCGTCGGGTATTCGGGTATCGGGTACCAGGGCCGGCCCTGAGGGGGTGCGGCGGGTGCGACCGCCGAGGGCCCAGCCCAAATAGGGGCCCAAACCTAGGTATGTAAATCCCAGAGGTAATCAGGTAAGTCCACGTGACCACGTCGATTCAGTTTCCAGAAATCACGATCGCGAGTTTGCGACTCTCCTGTTCGCGTCTCTTCCACGGACGGCGTCACGCCGTCACGGCGGATCATCCTCACGCTGCTGCAGTTGGAGGCTTGTAGCCGGCCGGTGTGCAGGCAACAGGACTGGCGGACTGCAAGGTCTCTGTCAGGTCTGGAGTCTGGACGCATCCTCTGGTGGGTGATGGCTGCAGATTTAAAATATTAAACCTATTGAAGCCATCTAGGTATGAATACGATCGTGTGTATTCAGCATTCTATTTTATACAATTTACTCTTCTAATTAGTGTTTGATAAATATGTCACAGGAAAGGTTGAATGGTTTGGCTATGTGCTGCATTGAGAAGGATATACTAGACACTATTGATCTCAATACCATCCTAAATGATTTTGCATCAAGAAATGCTCGAAGGAATATCTTTTCATGAGAAGCAATGGATATGATGGAGTTTTATTTTTTTTTCTTCATTTAAGGTAACCATCTTAGTTCGAGAACTATAAGTTTATTGTTTCCTTAGCCCTATCATTGATAATCAATCATTATTAAGCATGTTAAATTGAAACAATATTGTTTGATTTATTTTGTACTTTGTAAGTATAATTAGACATTAATAATATATGGCCTTATGGGCCTAGGATGATTAGTTCGCCGTAGGGCCCTTGAAAATATAGGGCCGGCCCTGTCGGGTACCCATTGCCATCTCTAGCCGTATTGGAGTCTCGGGCTGCGACGGCCTCACGGCCACGATTCCGGCGCAGCGCGCAGGAGACGATCACGTCGAACTGTCGAAGCCGCGGCCCGCGGACGGAGTTCACGACTTCACGTTCGGCACTTCGGCGAATCGGCGCGACGGCGCGGCGTTCTTCTGGCGTTAGTCGAAGTGTCGAGGCGTTCCGCGTTACGGCGTTAGTTGAAGCGTCGCAATCACAAAACGTTAAACGTGTATGCATGGCTCAAATGCTCAATCACAAAACTCAAAGCCAGCCCGCAGCCCCGCACGCATGCAGCCATGCAGGCTTCTGCCTTCTGGGAACTGGGCTCTGGCCGTAGCCCGTAGTCTGGCGCGGGGGGAGGGGGGCCTCCCTGGCCCGGGGCCCTAGGCCGGCGCCCCTCCGGCCTACCCCCAGAGCCGGCCCTGGATCGAAAAATAGATATGTGTATTGATATATTACGATATGATAACTTATTTGGACTAGTGTGACATACTTAATAATATTGTGCCCTAATTCCATCCGGGCAATGCCGAGAGGCGTCCACGCGTCACGAGAAGTGGCAGCAAGCGGCACCCGGCCACACAAGAGGCCACACGGCTCGGGACAACTCAACAACGCCGCTTCCTTTCTTACTGGGCCCCGGGCCAGCCACTCCCCGGCCCCACATGCAGCGACCGATCGCGTCCCAGTTCCAGCAGAGTCCCACTCGCCCACGAAAAACTCGCTTTCGAAAATCTCCTGTCCGAAGTCCAAACCCGAACCAAATCACGCCACTTAAATTTAGCGAATCGCCCTTAGAACGGATCGAAGCATTAAACCCACAAAAAAAAGGGGAGCAAAAAAGGAGTGGAGTAGAGGCGAGGCGAGGCGAGGCGAGGAGGTTAGAGAGAGAGGAGGGAGGGAGACCATCCCATCCGCGTACTAGTTCGGGCCCATTTGGGCGGCGGCGCACACAGCAGGAAGAGATCAGCGCGGCGCGAAGCGTCAAAACCCCCTACGCGCCGCCGCCGTTGCAGGTGAGCCGCTTCGACGGCTTTCCCCTTTTGTTTGCAGATTTTTTTTGGTGTTTCGTCGATCCGTGGAGGCTGTGCTTAGCTTTGATCAGCACTCTACGGGCCTCTGCTGTTAATTTCTGAAAGCATCTGGCTGTTTGGACTGTGCGATTTCTCTATCCCTTTTTTGGCACTTGCGATTTTTTTGTTTGAACGATGTGGTTTAGAGCAGTCAAACAATAATTTTCGTAGGCTATTTCGTCGAGTTTTAGGTCAAACTCTGAGATGAGTGGCTGGTTTGTGCGGATTTTTGTTCCCAGAATGGTTTATGAGCGTGCATCGCTACAAGAGACGCTTCGACTTCGTACTACTTCCTTACTTTATAAGGGCAGTCCCAATGGTGTATTGATGATGGTTTCTATCCTCATTAAATGACTTGCCACGTAGGCAAAATGCTGATATGACAACGTAATTAATGATGAAAGAGAGCACAAATCCTAGAAACGGTTTCCTCATGAAGAAATCAGGTCTTCACTCCACCCAATGCACCAAGAAACTATGAAATCGCCATTGGGAAGAAACCACCAGTTTCTAGGGGGCTCGTGGCACACTCTCATTGGAGGAATAAGATAGAGTTGGGAGAGAGAAAGAGAAAATAATTATTACTCGAAGACACCTCCACTGTGGAAGATAGTTTCTATAGATGATTTCTTGTGCTATGGAAATCGTGTCAGTTTCTTCCATTGGGACTGCCCTAAGTAGAGTTTAGAGAAATCAATAATCGTATCCTGTTTTATGGTTTTGTTTGATTTGACTTTTTAGATTCCGCCATGCGCTGTTCAGTGATTCTTCCGGAAAAGTGCGATGTTTACTGAGTGGGTCGCTTTTAGTTATGTAAAGTACATACCATTTGTTGTTTGGTGGCTTTCTGGTTGGATATTAGTGTGAGGTACAAGCCTGTTTGTTTCCACACAAGGTGGATGCCACTAATTTGGGTGCTATTAGAAGCGAAAAACTCGGTTCTGTAGATCATACTTCGTAGGTTTAGTTCGATTCAATTTAGGCGATTCAAAGCTGAAAACATGATTGACTTGTTGGGTAGATGATACCACTGGATCGTGATCATCTAGAATGCCCACTTTTTGCTAGCCTTAGTGCTTCAGTGATATAGATCCTTCTTTGTGATGCTGTATGGCTGAAATCTGCGTGCTCGGTCACACTACTGAAGTGACAATCTCCTTGCTTGCGTAAGTACCAGGCATTTAGAATGGTGGACAAGAATGATGGATCTGAAGGGCTCAATTTCAACATGTCGCACCTGATGCAAACAACCGAAGAGGTTGCGAGAGCATTTATTGCTGCTGCTTCCGCTGCCACTGTACAGTCCACACGGCCATCCGTGGTGTATTCGTCCGGAGAAGAGTGTGGCACCCCGATGCAGAAGCTGCAGCAGCAATTTTCGAAAATCCTGAAGGGGTTTTCAAACTCACCTGAAGTGTCTGGACCTTACAATCCAGAAGTTCTCACGACACAAAAGCAGCAGTGGTCAAGGTTCCAGCTTAAGTCATTGGTATGTATCTCTCTACCTATGTGGCATTTCGTGTCTATCTGTTGTGCTCTGCTTGTGCTTGGTGTAATATATGCTCTGCTAATTAACTGAGGCTTAGTCGGAGCTTTAAGTTGTGAATGATTGATGTGATACCTGGCTCTTCTAGCTTCTAGGAAAGAGTGCAACAAAGCTAGGTTAAATGTCATGCTGATATTAGTTGTTTGATTGGCTAGAATATCTTCATTCATAGTTGTTATCCAAGCATAATACTCAAGCTTGCAGTTCATCCTGGGGATGCTATTTTCTTAATTCTCCTCCAGTACAGTTTCTATAGCCTATAGGATGTAGCATAGTTTGGGGTGAGAAATGGATACCAATTATCCGTATTATCTGGTTACCGTATTCGATAGGATACAAATACGGTATATATTTTTACATTAGATTAACAATTTCTCTCCTATTCGTATTCGTATTTGAATTCACATTAAAAAATGGATACAAATATGGTATGGACTTCCACGATCGGAAATGTTGTTTTCGACAAAACAATACACACGCACACACATATAGCAATACGACTAATTAGTTGGACAACTTTTTGAATTCAATGTGAATTCGTGTTTCTTTAGATGAAGTAAATGAATTAGGGCATGTTCTTTTTTGGCTTATGGATGTGGCTTATGGCTGAAATTTTTGAATTTTGGGCTGTTCGCGACAGAGATTACAGAGAGAGAGAGATACTCGCTTGCGATTGGCTGGTAAAGATGTTGGGCTTTTAACGTGTACTACAATTAACTTATAAACTCTGTCTTAAGAAAATACTTTGTTTAAAAGTTAGGTACTATAGCAAAAGCTAAAAGCTGCAAAGAACATGCCCTTAGAATGATTAAGCGTGACCGTACGATTATAAAATGTCATTAATATCTTCATACTACATAAGTTATGAGGATATCCGGATATGACAGAATTGAGTAGATATTCGATTCGAATTCGTATTCGTTACAATATTCGATTCGTATTTGTATTCAAGAATATTTAAATTCATATTCGTATTTGTTTACAAAACATGAATACGAATGCAATAAGGGCATTATTCGATTCGTATTCGATCTGTATCCACCCCTAAGCATAGTCACATGACACAATAACATTTGCTTTGAAGTCTACATTCCAATGTCCCAAACATGCCTTTGGTTTTAGCGTCCATGTCAGCCATTTCCTTTTAATGTCTGTATTTTGATTAACTTTGTTTTATCGAATGTCTACAATCACATAATGTCGCTTGTAAGTGTAGCACCTCACGTACCAAAATGAGATACTATTATGAAACGTCATCACCAAAGTAAAGAATAAATAATAAAATCAACAATAGAAATCGTAAGAAAATTAAAACTTTAAGAATACTTTAATAGAGAACCAGTGGAAGTTGAAATAAATATTTGAAACATGTGACCGATCGATTTCTAATCAAATGAAGAATAAATAAGCTAACATAAATAGAAGCAAGCCATGGTACTGAAAACTCGAGTGCTTTCACCCATGCATGTTGCTATTACTTCACTGGCTTTTTACTTGAGAATGGAAAGAGTAAGCATAAGATTTGAAAAATTGAAATCTCAGCAAGTACCCAACAACAGTCGTAAGCAAGGTGTGTAAGGAACAAGTAATGCAAGCAAGTAATTGACACATGTTAAGTGCAATGAAACTAGATTAATGGAAACAATGATACAGATTGAAGATAGAGATCACATGAATGGTGGGATTAAAGATAATTGTTATTTAGCAAGTTATGCCAATGGCATCGGCGATTACTTCCCATATACTCGATTATACAAGAATAGTCAGGCATGTCACGGTCCTCGACTGTATAACCGCCGACGGGGTGTAATATCCTAAGTAACGAAAGTGAAACAACCCATATTTTAGATATTAAAGAGCAATTACCTTTGTTCTCTTGGAAACCTTCAAATACATTCACAATGTTTCTAATTCGAGTGCAATCGATGAATTTAGGTATGCAATGTAAGCACTTGCTAACATTTTGTCGACCACTCCAAGTTGAATGACCTAGCATTTTGAAACTGGTAGGACTGATTGAAACATTTTGGCAAATGCTGTAGACTAGAGTTTAGATGCATTCTGATTAATTATAGATCATAACCGTGAATGAGCCATTCCCATTCAGCATGCATGCAACAGTAGAGCTGTTTCATAAAAGTATTTTGAAGTGTATGCAGTTTTCTTCTCACTTCTGTGCTTAAAAGTTTTTTTATGCTATTATTAATGAATGGCCTAGCACATGGCACATACCTCTTAGAAGTTATTTTTTGGAGCAGGGAAATAGGTGCATCAGAGAACCATCACATCTTTTTGAGAGCATAGTTATTGTTGGACTTCCTCCTCAGACAGATATCCATGAGCTACAGAACATTGCACTAGGGAGAAATGATGAAGACGGAAAGAAATCAAGAAATATATTTAGCAACCACCACCACCAAGTCCATGGCATATCAAATTTGGAACCTCAGGTTATCACTCACCTCACCTATTGTTGGCTTGTTGCATGTTCTTTACTCTGATGGGTAATACATTCAGGCAGGGGCCTCCCCTGCCGTTGTTTTGTCAAAAAGGAGGTCATATCATGTGCTTGAACTTTCTTTTCTTCTTTCCTATCTTTTTTGGGAAATATCTTTTGCAGATTATTTTTTGTTTGTCCTTAGGTCCTTTTTGCATACCCTCCGGACAAGCCTCTTCCACTCAAGTACAAGGATATCCTCTCTTTCTGCCTTCCTGGAGGTGTACAGGTCTGCCCACATTTGAACTACATACCGCTTATAGTTTCCATTCCTGTGTAGCGATAGTTTGCAACCAGAATACACTAAGATAATTTTTTACCAAGTGTCATGGTGCTTCTTGCATAGGTTATTTTTTGTTTTACCGAGCTGGAATGCTGTTACGTTGGTTTGGTTCAGTTCATAATATTGCAATATGCCAACCGGGATAGATTTCTTATTATAAACGCAATGACATGACATAATAGCAGCCATTTACATAGCAGTGTTTACAAGACACAATAGAGTAGGCAAATTGTCAACTGATTTGGATACAAAAATTGATCAGTACACATAAATAGCAAGCAGAACAGGTAGTGCCGGGAAATTTAGGCGATAACAACCATGGAACTAGAACTGGTCATTAAGACATAACCGGCTTCTAGTGGATGTTGTATTCCTTTTTTTTAAGCCACCAATCATCCACACAATGTTGTTTTATCAGATCCTACTTGTTGGGCAATCAAACAATTTACCTATGTTTACATTTGTATTAGGTTCATGCTATTGAACGGACTCCTTCATTCAGTGAGCTGAATGAAATTCTCCTAGGGCAGGTGACTGTTTCTCAGCTCTGTTTGTGTTTTATTTTTCCTTTAACCAATAGCTATCCTTTTAGTTGACAAATTCATCAATTACTCCGGAAACCATATTGCAACCTTGCCTCTAAAAGATTTAGAGCTTCTATCACAGCATCCGTTTCCTTTGTTTAGTTCTACTTGCAAGTGAGCTTAATGTAGTCTTTTCATGGTTTTGGTTTGTGAATCTTATATTCTGTCTTGCCCATTTCAGGAACAGCTTAAAGAAAGCGATCAATCTTTTGTATTCCGTTTACAGGTATATTTGTACTGTATCTTTCTTCACTATATCCTTTCACTGTACCAGGGTGCTGATCATTGAGAGATTGCAGGTTGCTGATGATTCTACATTATATGGATGCTGCGTATTTGTTGAAGAGATTGTGCAGAGACCTTCAAAGCTGGTTTCCATGCTCGCGAACGAAAAGCCCATCTTTCCATGCCGGAGTCGTTATGTAATAACTACACCCCGGTGTTATTGCATCCTGTCCAGGCTCCCATTCTTTGAACTGCATTTTGGGGTGCTGCAGAGGTAGCATATAGTGCTTGCCATCGTCTCATGTTGTCTTACCACATTCATGATATCTGAATCTATTCAGTTCGAGTTATTGTTTATCTTTTGCTTTGTGATTTTCTGAGGTGGTAGAAGTGGAATCATATTCTTTCTGTGGAATGCTTATGAATTCTGCTTTTACTCAAGATTTTTTGTTTACAAGGTATTCATGGGCTGCCCCTTTGGTCCACACTTTTTTTAGAGCTTTTTGTTGCACTGGTGGCCTTGCAAGTTCATTTTATTCTTTTGGTTCTATAAGTAGAGTTTTGTCATCCCTGCAACTAGTATATCCGCTCCATATGTTGTATAGTAGTTCCTAGACTTCTGGTTATAATTTTAAGATATCGTCCAGTTTACATTTATATGTATTGTTTGGATTAGTTTGTTTTCTTCATGTGGTTCTCAGGCCAAAGTGTTTCTAAGTCTTAGTTTGGGCATGTACTGATGTAAAATTTAGAATTTCTATTTTAGTGGCATAATGATATTAGTGCTTCATCCAGGAAGCTTTTGTGATTGGTTTGATTTGTCTTACTGTCTTTGTCAAATTTTCTTATATTTGTGCACTTACATTATCACACTCAATATTGGTATTCTAATTTGATGTGACATCTTTTGTATCTGCCTTTCATAAGTAGCTGCCGTCTTTATTATGCAGTATTCTTATGGAAGAACGGCTCGAGTGGCTCACAGATGGTGTTAGCATGCTAACATCATTATCACCTGAGGAAACCTGTCAAGATGATGATATTTGTGAAGGAACTGAAGTTACAGCAGCGAAACAGTATTTCGATGGTAACACAATATATGTGGAAAAATCCTCTGAATCAAGTGTGGATGTTTCTTCGAAGGAGCTGTCTGACACTGCCAGCAGTTCTGGATGTAGGGATAACCAACTGGGCTTCGTTTCTAAAGATGTCCAAGAGGAAAATGGCTCTCATGTCAATGAAGAGCAGAATGGTCTTGCAACAGGAACGGTTACTCATTGTGATAATCCCAAAGGGTTGGAATGTTGTTCTCATTATAACGAAGAACAGCATGATCTTGTAACAGGAACGGTTACTCAGTGTGATACTCCCGAAGGGTCTGACAATTGTGTTTCAGAAGATACAGCAACAGATCAATCTGGAGTTAAACTTCATGAATTGGATTCTATAGCAGTTATCCAGAATGAATCTGGTGCCAAGAAATATTGTGGTGATTCTTCACATGAAAGTGTAGATAAACAGCTTGATATCTTTGTTAATGATACTATTTTGCCACTTATACGATCTTGCCTTTGTGAAGGTTCTGAATCATCCCCAAGGTATGGCATCCTCAACATAAATAGGCTACCAGCAAGCATGCTATTTACCTCAGCACAATGGGAAAAAATCCTTACTTTTGTTAGGAAGATTATGATGTTTTGATTTCTTTTTTCTTAATGTAACTATCAGCCTAATTGCTTGTCTTTGGCCCTAGTGGTGCTATGAACACACTTAAACATGTAGTCTATAGCCGTTAAATACCAATAAAGTTAGCAGAGAAACTGCTGTGCTGCTCCTTGAATTCTGATACTTTCACTTGAAATAATCTTGTTACATCTCTTATTAACTGTTGATGCATTGTAATGGTGAAGTTTGTCTTAAACTTACTTGCAAACCTCATTTTGACATGAGCATCAGTGCCTGATTAGAATCATAACATAGTTACCACCATTTACTGCAGTTCCCAGGATTCTCCTTTTGAAGGCATAAATTTCAGAAGTGATACCCATGAATTGGATTTGGAGGAGCCATCTTCCGTCGGCCATGGAGACTTAGTTGGGCACAACAGTATATTGCAATGGGCTAAGGTTTCATATGCATGAAATTATGCAAAATTTTGCTTGGTTTCCTCTTTTTGCGGATTTGTTTGTAACTTAATGTTTTCTCCAGGCAAAAAAACATGGATCTCTGCAAGTTATCTGTCAGTACTACCAGTTGCAGTGCCCTGCCAGGGGTTCATCACTTACCTTTCATCCCTTGGAGCACTTGCATCCTTTGAGGTTTCACCGGCCCGGTGAAACAGTTCTTCATATTGCTGGTTCTACTATTGATCTTCAGTCATGTGATTCAAGCTTAGAGGTGGCTGAGGTAATTTATGCTTCCAGATTATGCATTTAGCATCAACCTACTTTGGTGTGACGATCTATGCCTGCTATATGAAGTATCATGAAATATATGAATAATTTGCCTGAATGCCGTATCCATTACTTTTTCAGATACGTAATGCACTCTTAGCTGAGGAGGAATCGACTGCTTTATCCACATGGGCTGTGGCATCCATATGTGGATGCCTCAGGTTGGAACATGTAAGTATCCCTGACTTATTCCTAAGATGATACGTTTTGTTTGCAGAACCTAAATAATTCTTTCACCACTCATAATTACTGGATGCTTTCCTTAGAAAACGTGCACCATAACTTTCAAAATGTGAAAGTGCTCATATCCTCTACTGCAACCTATTTGCAAGTGGCTAATTTCATGTTTGATGTACAAGTCTGTCAAAGAATTTCTAAAATACGTTCACAATCACATCAGCAGAATAAAGCTACGTTCACAATCACATCAGCAGAATAAAGCTATAATACTGTAGTATCTGCTGGTTGCACTCTTAAGAGCATAATGTAACCTTGTTACTGCAGAATCAGTTTTCTGTGTTTTTGTGTGTTGGGGGGGGGGGGGGGGGGGGGATCAGAGAGCAAGATGCAATCGTAATTGGTTGCTGTGGTTCATGGAATGTGTGATGCACTAAAGGCATTTGGCAACATGATTATTTCTTGTGTGATTTTGTAGTATGAGCTATTGTCTTCTTGTTCTTTGGCAGCAATTCCGTTATAAAATACACTCTAATGCCTTTCATTATGACTTATTCGTTGCCCAAGATCAATTTTAGTCCTTTTTTATGTAATGAATGAATGCTTTTACATCCTTGTGCATGTGTTTTATCTGTCTTGGCACAAAACTGAAGCTGGCTACAAATTGCTTTGGAGCACTTAACATTTACCTGTAATTACAAATTTTAAAATGCTATTGTTTGCAGGTAATGACACTTTTTGCTGCAGCACTCCTGGAGAAACAGATTGTTATTGTCTGTCCTAATTTGGTATGAGCCTTATAGATTTTTGCATTTTTACTTCACTGTTGTATTGATGTTACAATGATGACCATTTAATCTGATACTTATCTCAATCTATGCATTAACTAAGCATTTTCTGTGATAACAATAGAACTACCAATATAAGTTACTCCCTCCGTCCCACAATATAAATCCAAACCCACCATACATACAGACCAATGAAACACTAAAATGACTAAATCTAAGAAAAAGTTAATGTCATTCGACCATCCATACCCCTATTAAGTGTCAATATTTACAACTACTCAATTATTTTTTCTGTATTAAAGCTATAGGGGTATAGAGTGAAAATATTGCAATAACTAAACTTTGATTCCCTCAATGGACTTGTATTGTAAGACGCCGCTCCCTAAGAATATGGACTAATCTTGCGGGACTTAATAAAAGCACTTAAAATATTTTTTTTCTGTTTAGTTGCGTGCGCATATAGCCTATAGCAACATGTACAATATTCCTTTGATGAGTTCATCTATTATAAAGAGTGGAATGTTAGGAGGGAAGATCGTTATAGGTGACTACACAACATCCAAGTATTCATCATGTTCCTTCAAGTTAAATATTTCTTTTGAATATTGGTAGCATTTTGGGTGGCACTCTGCTGATACAATACAAGTATGCAGCATTGATGAAAGTTGTTGTAGATGCTCTGACAAATTTTCAATGACCAGGGAATGCTTTCGGCTTCAGTTTTGTCCATCATACCTCTAATACGCCCATATCAGTGGCAAAGTCTACTCATACCGGTACCTTCATTTTGTTCCTTTGGAGAGCTCAGATTTGAACCCCACAGATAGGCAATATATTCACTCTTACTTCATGTGCTCTGCTGCATCATTGATTTCCAGGTTTTGCCCAATGACATGCTGGATTTTCTGGATGCACCTGTTCCATACATAGTGAGTTCCCAGGCTTATTGACAATATTTTGTTTTGATCAACATAGAGAGCACATCAAAAAAATGGTAGAGGTTAGAGATCAATTTTTAGTGTGCACACTTAGTTGGGAGGGATGAGAAGTGGGTATTTTGGGGGGATGGGGTTGAGAGGGAGAGACATAGTCACATTACTTGAACAGTGAACATGTGGATATTGGTACATTTGATTGTTATTTGACACATCACTGTCTATTTGAAATACATTTTTAATTGAGTTAATGTGAACTGTCTGATCCACAGTTAATAACCGTTACCATCTTTAGGTTGGTATTCAGAGCAAGGCATCTGATGTACACTTCAGGCTATCAAATGCCGTCGTTATTGATGCCAACAAGAATCAGGTGCCTGAAAAGTTACCAAACTTATTCTGTTGCTTTCTGGTGATCAATTCTGTGCACTACGTTGAATAGGTGTTAGGTCTGTGCAGTTCTCAGAAGTGTTAAAGTCTCACTTTACAAATCTACCTGGCTTGGAGACTTCTTATTGACGACTATGTTTTCTCAACCGTTTGCTTGTTTTTTAAAGCACATAATGCCGTAGTATCATTTGTTAGCTGTTACTGAATGACGTGAATAATGCAACAAGCAGTTGCTGACACACAAATTCACGGTGGCATGCAGATTAAGTCTGCTTCAGTCCCGCAACTTCCGCAACAGAGGGAGCTGCTTTCTGCCTTGCGTCCGTATCATTCCAGGCTTGTGGGCGAAAGTTATCTTGCAAGAAAGCGTCCCGTTTATGAATGCACAAATGCTCAGGTAGTGTCTTAATTTAACCTAGTTTGCTATAATTTCTTCAGTTTTTCTTCATCATATTTTGTATGTAGTATGTACTTCCAACTAAGAGTGTGCATTTTGCTATTGTTCAAGCTATTGTTGTGCTGCCTTCAGATTTTCCTTAGCTCCTCGGGGATATGACTTGTAAAGTTTGTTTTGCCTTGTCTTGCAAGTACATACTACATAATCCATGAACTTATGCTCCACTGGTTTCATGAAATATCACTTAACTCTGGGATATGACATATAAATTATTTGCCATATTTTTTCGCTTTGCCAGGTTGTGCAAAGACAGAATTCATGAACTTATGCTCCACTGGTTTCATAAAATACTAACCTCGACTTCAAAATGATCACTGTTCACTGCACTCTCTTGTTTTTGGTGAAGCATTAGCATTTTCTGGTTCAAAAATATAAGCTAATGCATTCTGGAAACTTTCATTTTTAGTCAAGGCCTTAACTTGTGTCTCATCTTCTGAGCGTACAGGTGGAGGCGGCCAAAGGTTTCTTGGCAGTTCTTAGATCCTACCTTGATTCTCTGTGCTCCAACTTGAGATCTCATACAATTACCAATGTACAATCCAACAATGACAAGGTTCATTATTATTTAAGCGCTTGGTCTGGATAGTTTGCGTGCCTTTTTTTTTGTCTTTTTTGTTGGATAAAATGAGCAAGTTGTCTTGTGATCCAGTGTTACCAGACAGGATTGTATCAGCATGTTTATACAAGTGTAGAACACTAGTTGCTAACTATCTTTTTCTGTGTTTGTAACTTTGCATAGGTTTCATTACTTTTAAGAGAGAGCTTCATTGGTTCTTTCCCAACCCGCGATAGGCCGTTTATGAAGGTATTAAATTGCAATCTTCCCTTTTTCATTGTCTTAAATGGAATTTCTGAGTGTAATATTTGGACAAAATTTGTAAATCTTGATACTCAACTCAACCTAAGCAATCCTAGAATCTCTTTGTGGCTGAGTTGCTATTTGCTAAGGGTATTTGTGGTATTTCTTAGTGTTTTAGAGTTTACTCTTGTGTTGTGTTCATGTACTCTATATATTTCCCTTTGGGCTATGGCAATATAACCAACATCCATTCCTCTTCTTCACTTAGCATGGTATCAGAGCAGGTTTCAAAAATCTAGCTTCCATCCTTCTGCTGCTGGCGCTGCTGCCCCTGTGAGGAGCAATCCCCACTCCCGGGGGCGGCCACATCCTAGCAGCCTCCTCCTATTTGTAGTAGTAGTTTTAGTGCCAAGTAGCAGCAGCAGCATCCAGCAATCTTCATCTTCCATCCTGCCAGATCTCAACGTCGCCAATGTTCTACCCAGCCAGGTCCAGACGGATCTAGCCAAATCCGTCGCTTCCGGCCGTGGATTCTTGCCGGCGGAGCCCTCTTTGTTGCTGACCTCAGATTTCAGGCGGATCGAGCTCTCTCTGTTGTCGCCAATCTCGATCCGCACCGGATCAATCCGTCTCTGATGTCACCGAGCTCGCCATCGTCAAATCCGGCCTCCTCGAGCTCAACCTCATCCGTGCCTCCCCCGATCTGTTCGCCGCCGCCTCAGATTGGGTCATTGCTACCGCCGCCACATCTCAACCTCCCTCTCTACCTCAGATCCGTGGCCGCTGGCCACTGTGCAGGAGAAAGGAAGGGGGTAGCTTCGTTGCCCTGTCTTCTCGAGCCGCTGTGGAGCAGCAGCAGCGCCGCCGCCTGAGGCCGCCATATTTGGCTCCTCTCACGTCATCCTCTAGGCGTCCGTGCCGCTATTCTGCTCCTCTCCGGCGTCCTCTACTCTAGCCCAACCTCAACTCCAGCCGCTAATGCACCGGACTTAAAAGCCATTTCAGTAGTCGCCGCCTGCTTCCGCTCTTCTTAGAGGGCAGTGCTCTTTTGGTTCGTGTGCTGATTTGCGTTGTGGAGTGTTTGGGTAATTACTTGTGGGCTGGGCTGTGACCTTTGCCCTGCTGCTACTCTTGGGCTGCATGCCTGCATGTGTGGTGCTTCTACTGCTGGTTTCGTGCGGTACCGTGGTGGGTTGTGGGTGCCTAATTGATGTTGCTGCTGCAATTATCTTTCAGTCATTCTGCTGGGCTGACGCCCTTGCTACTAAGTGTTGTTGCTAGTATCTTGAGTCCTTCCCTTTGAGTCTTCTGTTGCATCCATCCAAGTCCATTCTATCTCTCTTTTGAGCTCATCACAGTTGTGCCAATCCATCAAATCCTTTGTTGATCAGCCGATTGTTCTTTCTTTTTCGGGTTGCCGTGGTCTGTCCAATTGGATCGATTGCGGTCATCTCATCATCGTTGTTGCCGATGCGACCTTTGCCCTCTTGGTCCTCTCACGTAACCATCTTGCTACACATCTTCGTATTCATTGTGACTCTTGACCAATGGCCATCTTTGTCGTCACTCGTCATTATCATGCATCTTTCTCTGCCTTGCCTTCTTGTGGGCGTGATTTGATCTCTCTCTTGATAGGGTTGATTTGACAGCTCTCTATTTGTGTCGGTTTCATCATCTTCTTTGTTGTGTAGTTGCGGTCGATTTTGCTCCCACTTGCTTTTGCTTTCTCAGCTCCTGCACTTTGTGCTTTATGAGTTGCCGTACGACCCTGTACGGGAGGGAGATCATTTGATACTTGACATATTTTCCTGAGTTGCTCGCTACGACGACATTATCAAGATTCGAACTTTGGATTTTTTTTTCTTTTTGTGTCAATCTTTTCAAATGCAATACTATTGCATTCGCCTTGCATTTAGGGGGGGGGGGGGGGGGGTTAAGGGTATCTGTGGTATTTTCTAGTGTTTTAGGGTTTACTCTTGTGTCGGGTCCATGTACTCTATATATTGCCCTTTGGGCTACTGCAATATAACCAATATCCATTTGTCTTCTCCACTTAACAGTATTATCTTCTTTAGGGATCCATTTTTTTGCATCTTAAATATGATATGCCATGTAGTGATGTATATATACTGCTACACAAACTAATGCACATGGTGACTTTTTTTTTTCTTCTGTTGACAGCTTTTTGTGGACACACAATTGTTCTCGGTACACACAGATCTAGTTCTCTCCTTTTATCAGAAGGACTGAGTCTGTGTTAAGGACTTGACTGTCATCAGTGGCATGATTTTTGCCAAGGTGCAACACTATACTTTTCTCTCTGAATTTTATATCTTATCACTGATCTATTAGTGTAATATCTTGATTTTTGGAATTTACTATCACTTCTTTGCCTGCTGGCATAACTTAACTTTCCTTGCTTGCAAAACAATAATAAGTTACAAGCAGTTACGGCTTGAAACTAAGTACAAGTGGTTGGTCGTAGGTACAGGACCATAACTTTATTAGGCATTTAGCTTTGTTTGTAGACTGTTCATCAACTCCAGAAACACGTTCTATGTTGTCAATCAGCTCAGAGAAAAGCCCCTGTGGTAACATTGCCTAGCAGCTTTAGTGTTTTTTAAAATCTGCTGTTAACTATCTTTTACCAGCTTTAAAGGTAAGTCTACCGCATGGATGATTTATTCAAATTCTGATGTATCTGTTTGCATTACAGCCTTTAGACGTTGAGCTCAACTGTACATACCGATTTAGAAAAGATGAGCTGCCTTTTACTTTGGCAGCTCAAAGTCGGGTTTAAGAAGCTGCAAGACCGCTGGAGAAATGGTAGATTATTGAGACCCAGGTATGGATATTAAACCAGTATGCCCTTCTAACTGTTGTAAATTTGTTTGCGTGTCTATGCCCTGCCACCTAAGATTTTGTAGGCAGTCGTAGTTGTCCCATAAAGAGAAACCTTTCTGGTTTATTCTTCCTACAATGCCTGTACTTAAAATGGGTCCATATGTGCTGCAAAAATCTCTGCAACGTGACATCTCACTGTCAGTTTGCAGCTAGTCAGTACACGAGAAACAAGAAAATATACTGTAACTTGAAGAAATATGAGAGTTAAAGTGACGCAATGCCAAAGTACTACATGTATCTCAATTTGTTGTGTTGTGACATTTTGTGTGGAAAGAATTTGGAGTGTCATATATGGAGTATTTTCATCAAAGCATTACTGTTATGTTCAGATGCGTGTAGTATGATTGCATCGCTAGTATCGGTCCCAACTTATATTAGATACTGTCCTGTAGGGCCCTAAGGCCCTTGTCCATTTTGTTGTCTGATGTGAGCATAAAAAATGTGCTTAGGGCAGGAGACGGTCCAAGCCTGCCAGGGAACATGAATATGATTAAATTGCGAGCCTACATTCCAATGGCATCTCTCTTGTGGGCGAAGTTAATTTGCTGACATTTCTGGTTGCGGTTGTAGGTTTTGCATATTGGACTATTCCTGCGTCCGTTATGGATTTGAGTATAGCTGTTGGCCAGGCAGGGTTTTACTGCCCGTTTTATTGCTGGGTCTGAAGGGCATCATTGACCGTTATACAGATCTGTTTTTAGATGCCGCTCGGTTGGGCTGAAATAAGCTGGTTTATGGATGAAATTATATTGTAGCTGATAGTGGCTTATTTGGTGTAATTAAAATTAAAAAATTTCAAAAATAGAAAAACCAGGCTAGTCCATCATAAATAATGTAAACAAATATGGGAAAAAATGGCAAAAAAAGCTCAAAAAACAAAAAAACTAGAAAAGACGAAATTTAGGAATAGCGAAAAATAAGTTAGAAGTTAGAAGCTCAAGCTGAAATGAGCAGGGTTATATGTTCCAGTCAAAGTTAGAAGGCATAGAAAGAAGAGTCACACTCTCGAGTATAGGCTGGAGATGAGGTGCCTGCCCAACCTAAGTAGTATGCTTTCTTTGCCTTTGCTTCACGTCTGGAGCTTGATTTGAACCCTAAAGCCAAGTGGATGATAGGTAAGCTCTGTGCCACTGTTCCACACGCAGTGCCCATAACCCAAGCTAGACTGGTCCTCCAGCCTTACCTTCACTTCGAAAAGAGTGGCTCAAGGGGCACTCAGTTTGGTTGTCTTTTTTCACTATTACTATCTTATTTTTTTACTGGAGCTATTAAATTTTAAAAATAAAAATAGAAAAAATATAGTAACTCAAAAGAATACAGGAAAAAAGGTTAAAAGGTGGGAAAAAGATAAAATTAAGAAATAGTGAATTAAAAATCAGAAGTTGAACCTGAAACTAGCGGAGTCTAAAGCTTGATATTGGTGTACGTAAGATGAGAAGGCAATAGTGGCATAATGCTCCTAGTGAAGTATGGGGAATCTGGGCGAAAGAATGCTACAGGAGTGTGTGCAGGGAAAGGACTTCGCCCGTGGGGCGGTAGCAGAGGGGCGGAGGAAGGCGCGGTGAATGTGCCTGCCACAAGTACCACGGAGCGCTATCAACCAGTGGTCGTCACACCGCCCCTGCCTGCCTGACTGTTCCAGTCTTTCTGACCGTCTCTTGCCGCTCAGCCGTTGCATGTGCTGCTCGCCTGGGGCGCCGTGCCGCAGCACTACGAAAGCCATAGACACGTCACCCGTGTGTACCATGGCACGCCACCGTCTGAGAAGCGCTGCTCTTGGAAAGACGACGCTGCTACTGCGTTCTGCCTCCTGATGCTACAGCTGCGCTGCTCCTGGCTTCCCCCTCAGCGGCCAGAGTTAACAAGCCTTTAGGCCCTGCTTCATTTGAGTTTTCTTTCAGCTTTTTAATTTTGTCATTTGTTGGTTTTTTAGGCTTTTTGTTTTTCTTTTTATTTCTTTGTATTATCCGTAATGGTGTAACTTTTTTATATTTAAAAACTTTTTAGTTTAGTTACGCTGAAAAAGCACCACCTCTGTAATGCTGCTACACTAAAACCGTAAGTCTGCGCTTTTATACCCAAATAAGCACCACGTCAGATGTGCCAGGATCCCGGCCAGGCGGCAGAGGGAGAGGCCGCTGAGACCACTGGATCTTCTGTGTTGGGATTGTGGGCATGTATGACCTGGTCATTCCCAGCGCAAATCAGCTGCTCATGCGAAGACCCAAGAGAAGGCGGTCTAACTAGTACTATCACTACCGTACGTTTGGGAAGACAGAGAAAACCGATCATTTCATGTGCACGCACCAGATACGAGCTTGCGGATCATACGAAACCAGGGATGACGCCGCACCGTGATCCTTCCGTAGATGCTCCCTACAAGCTACTATTTCCACGAGATTGATTGATGGCCATCACGACTAGGGCGAGAGAGAGAGCATGTCAGCATGATCCCTGCTCCTGGGTCGCCGGCAAGGCGCCGTCTGAGGCAACGAGAGAGAGCGCCTAACCGCCTCCCCTCCAGACCGGCCTGCACGGAGCAATTATTGCGCGGGAACGGTTCCACTGTGCACCCGCTGTTCCTCACCCTGCACGCCGAGCAGCCTGTCCTGCCGCACCCACTCGACCGTCCCACTCAGCTCCACCCCCCTCGCTCGCCGGCCAAATCGCCGATCGACGCTGGGGAACCGCCGTGCAGCGCTGTCCCCGTTGCTCGTGTGGTACGGGGTTGGACAAAAACGGCCGATCCAAACGCAATACCGGGTCTCTGAGGGCATGTTTGCTTCATTGGTGAGTGGAGCCTGGCTGCCCCATGTGAGCCTGGCTCGAGCCTGGCTGCCCCCATGCGAGCCTGGCTCGCTAGAAACGCAAATGAAATCCGTATCTCGAGAGTCAGGCTCTGAGCTGCCTTTTGCATCTGGAGAGCTAGGTTCAGACCTCGATGCGGGCAATCAAACAACTGAAACTTGCATCTGGCGAGCCTGGCTGGGCAACCAAACAACTGAAACTTGCATCTGGAGAGCCTGGCTGGGCAAGAACCAAGCAACCAAACGCCCCCTGAATGTCTTCTTTCTGTGTGGTTCTTCCGTGTGCAGCATGCCTCTCTACTACCCCGCCGGTCTAGCAGGATTTGCGTAGTGAAATCCAGTGAGCGTAGGTGTTCCTTCTCCAAATGGAATTTCTACAAATTCCTCTTGTTCCAATGCTGTTCTAGAGTAGCACGATGATCAAACAATAAAATTTCACATGTCCTTATCCAGTGCGCGCGCATATGTATAACTCATGTGCATATAATAGCACTTGCAGCACCCAGACCTAAAATAGCAAAGCAGTTCTTGCAAATTCCTATACCCAGCCCATGAGAACTAGTGAACGTACTCCTTGCATTGATACTACTAGGCTACCAGCCCAAGTAGCAGAGCACTAGTACAGTACTGTCTACGCTGCGAGCAAAGCATATGGTGGGGTCAAATCGACGCCATAGCAGCAGTATTTTATTTGCTGCGCTGGCTGGACGCGCCACTACCGGCGCAACTCCTATTTACGTCCCGCTTATTTTGATTTAAATTTCTGACTTCTAACTTATTTTTTTATTATTTATAAATTTTATTTTTTTTCTGATTTTTTAGTTTTTTTTATATTTTTTCGTATTTGTTTACGTTGTCCGTGATGAGCTAACATATTTTTTCTATTTTTAAATTTTTTTAAATTTAATTGCGCTAAATAAGCCAACTTCAGCTACAATGTAATTTCAACCATAAACCACTATTTTTCAGCCCAACCGAGCGGGGCCTTAACACTGCTACACGCGCTGCAGTACGGCGTTGCACTGCAACACGGCAGCAAAATAGCCTCAACTCATATTAAACTTCTGAATACTGTTTTTCTATAGTAAATAATTTTTTAAGTATTTAATTTTTAAACGAAGTGTTTTTTCAATATAGGGATATGCTAATTTGATTGTAGCATATACTACAACAAATATATTTATAACCATCAAAATTACATATAAATATATCTTTCTATATAAATTATTATTATTTATAAGTCAAAGACAAATCGAGCTAGGAGAAACTCTGAGAAGATGCCAATGTCCGTCCGTCCGCCCGCCCAACTGTGTGCATGACAAGCCGTACACTGACTGGCCAGGAAGCATGCATGCAGCGAGTGACCAGTCCGTTCATGCTGCCGCACACAGTGTGAGTGTGTTTTGTATGCAGGGAGGGAGGGACTGTACTGCACATATGCCATGCGTCTGTGAATCAGATCGGAAGCCTAACATGTTAAGCTGTGCAACAGTGCAAGCCTGTGCCCTGGCTATCTATTCCGACACGGTTTTTCTTACTATCTCTTTCTTTTTAGTTTATGTCTCTTTTTATTTAGTCCCGAGCTTTCCACTTTTGTCTTATTTTTTACTATTTCTAAATTTCATCTTTTTCTAGCTTTTTAGCTTTTGTTGGTTCTTTTTTCTCGTATTCATTTACATTATCTGTGATGGGCTAACATGCTTTTCTATTTTTATTTTTTTAAATTTAATTACGTCAAATAAGCCATCATCAGGTACAGTACAATTTCAGCCAACCACAGTGAAATTTCAGTCATAAACCACTCTTTTCAGCCCAAATAAGTGGCACTTATATTTTATGGTTTATGGTTTTTTTAACAAACAAACGAAACAGATTCTCTGTCGTCTTTTCGAATCAGCTTATCAGAACATTTTTTTTAAACGACCTATCGGCTTATCAGCATTTGATTCGTTCACATAAACGTTTGCACTATGACTAAAACCCATCAGCCACAGTTGAAAAGAACCAATCCAGGGGCAGAGGGAAGGGGGTGCTAGCACGGGCCAAGCCCCCTTATGGTTAGCTAAATTTGCATTATAACCCTTTATATTTTAAGAAAATTTATTTTTGTTAGTGCTATTTGACCCTCCTCATCAAATGTAATTATATTATATATATTGTTTGCCCCCCTATTTCTAAACTTTGGCTACGCCCCTAAACCTATCCATCATGTAGTGCAGAGGAGAGCTGGAGAGGACCCTTCAGCCTTCACTCTCCCAACATACACTACCGGTCCTACGTGCATTCAGGGACAAAACATGTGTTGGGTGGGTGGATGAGTGATCTGTGTTCTGGCTTTCTGGGGCTTTCAGGCCCTAAAAGCAGTGGCATTGGTAGTGTAGTGGTTCTTCTTCATTTGTTGAGCTCAAGACAGGGGAGGGAAATACTATAAAAAGAGATTGGAAAGTGTAGAGCTGGAGGCAGGCACTTAATGTGGATTTGATGATAGTTTGTGATTGGAATAAGTCTACTTTACACTCTTGAACTTAGGTCTAGAATCAAACTCTCTAGTGCAAAAACCGAACGTTCGTGGACCTCTATGTTGCAAAACCGGGCATATTTCCCCCCAGAGCAATTCCACCCCAGTTTTGTGCCAGCTCAGATGACACGCAGTCCTAACATGGTTTGCGATCCGCGTCAACGGAAGGGTTAAGAGGGACGGGCACGACGGCCTTCGCCATTCGACTGCGTGCATGTGCCCCCTCACTACCGCCTACTCCAGCACACTTAGGTCCATGGAGCTCTGCACGAATCCCCGGTGAGAGGTGATGCTGCAGCTCATGGAGGGTGATGAAGTAGGCTCAAGCAATGGCCAGCGGGGTCCCGCACCCTGAAGGTCGGTTCATGGCTTGTGTTGTGGTTTAGGGTTTGGGGAAAGATTCATGGGTCGCATTGTGGTTTTAGGGTTTGGGGAAAGCTCGGTTTTTTATGCGTTTCCATCATATCTAGTAAGAAAATTGGGTATTTTAGTTCATCGGTCGAACACCATTTGATTTGTTTAAGCCAATGAGCTGGATTTCGTTTGGTTGGCTCGGAGTTGTTTAGGAGGCAAATCCCTGGAATATCGTTAATTTAGTTGCAAATTGCATCATTTGAGCAATTAAATATTGCTTAGCAATGCTTTTTTGTAGTACCCAATCTAAAAGTTTTGTTGCTGGCATTTCTTTAGGGGTCTGTTGGACATTTGATTTGATCCCCTCGACAAGATCATGATGTCAAACTTCAAATGAATCTTTTCCATTGGTGATTGTATGACACATTCCAGACTTAATGATGTTTAGCTTCAGTTTCTTCAAGATGTTGGGACAAATTGTGCCTTGCCACTTATTAGCCTTATCCATTACCTTGCATCTAACTGCCTTACGCATGGTAATTATTGGGAGAAACATTGCTTCAACTATGCACTTGTTAAAATATTTACACGTATTGTTGTCTACAGAGTCACAATTAGAACCTAACCCAAATCAAGCCCTACTCCACTAGTGTGGGTCCGTGTTCATCAAGGCTCTGGCTCCCTCAAGAGTGTCCTGGGCCAATTTAGCTCTATCCAAGTTGAATAGGGGGATACAAGAAGCCTTGGCACTTGTCCAGATGTTCCTCTGCCACTCCTTGTTCTTGAAGCATTGCCTCCAATTTGCATAGATGTGTCTAGCACAATTCTTGTACTCTGCTCTAGGAATCCAATTCTTCATTGCATTGAGATTTTCCTGTGATCAACCTTTCATACTTATTAGCTATTCTAGTGGAGGTCACCAGCTTATTGTCCCTTCTAGGTGGGCAAGTGTGTTCCTCATTGAAAGAGATAATTTGCCAGCTCTTAGACCTTTAGGTCAGGAACAACAAACATATGCAGGGATAGCTTGCCCAGTCACACTTTGCCCTAACCCTATCACCCTCATCCCTCACAAATTTTAGGGTGGATTCTTTTGGGTTGTAGCTTATGGCTTAAATTTTTTAAATTTTGGTTGTTTGCGAGAGGTAGTACATAAAGAAAAATAATCGCATACAATTTTAGCCTGTACAGCTGAATTCAGTACACTTTTGACTACAGTCTTCCTGTTGACCCCGCCTTAAAAAGACACACTGTTTAAAAGCTAGTTACTGTAGCATAAGCCATCAGCCATAAGCTATAAGTGCAAAAGATCTAAGCCTTTATCACTTTCCTTTCCTCCAGACCATACTTGATTATGGTAGTCTCGAACCCCTGTTTCCCACTGAATTTCATTCCTAAAGTGAAATTAGGAACTTTGGTTTTCCTGTTAAATCTGGCATACTTGGATTTAGGCATCACCAGTTCTCCATTGATGTCTTCATAAAAAGATTCTTCTTCATCATTTGAATTGGTTTCTTTAGTCTCATTACAGGTTCAATCTAGGCCATTTTAAGACCAGAAGATTCCACTGGAGGACCAGAACAGATCATGTTATCCACTCTTGCAACATGGCCTTCCTTTAGCTTCTTCATGAACTCTTTGAACCTGTTTTTGATGTCTGCTACTTCATCATCTTCTTCATAGGATGCACAATCACCAGGAAGGAAATTACTATCGGAGCTAGTGTGCCATTCTACTTGCTCGTCCTGATCTGGCTTGTTCTACATTGTGCAACTGTGCTTCTCAACATCACCATAAAACTTCCTGAGGGAAGCAATATCATTGTCAACTTCCATTGGAGATGACATCGTACATCTTCCATCTTTGTTTCCAATATCAAGCAAACTAGTACCCTTCTGACCAGTAAGTAGTATTGCATCATTACTGCCCAATACTTGCATGTCCTTATCCACTCCCTGATCCTCTCCAAGCATTGCCTCTAGCATGTCTTCATAGTCACTAGGCTCATGTTCCTCGCGAACTTCCCCATCAGACTCTAGCTCTTGTGCATTAACTAACTCCACAAATATTTCAGCCACCCTACTTTCTATTACACAATCACATATTACATTGCATGGCTTATCATCTGTCAATGCTCTAAGATAATTCACCAATTCTTTTCCAGGAATCAGCCCATGTAGCAACAACCCTTCCACAATCGGAAAGTGGTATCCTATGTGTCCCATTATCTCAGGTAGGATGCTTTGTCACGATCAATGTGCGACATTGCTTTGGATCCCTCTACTTAATGCACAACCCTCCTAACATTGAAAAACTCTCCGTCGAAGTGAAATCCAACAGTCCCCTGAAGAAATGTCAACAATGAAACTTTTAGATTGGGTACTACAAAAAGCAATGCTAAGCAATATTTAATTGTTCAAAGGATGCAATTTGCAACTAAATTAACCAGATTCGAGGGATTTGCCTCCTAAATAACTCCGTGCCAACCAAATGGAATCCACCCCATCGGCAACAAATCAAATGGCGTCTGACCGACGAACTAAAATACCCAATTTCCTCACCAGATCCAATGGAAACGCATAGAAAAATCGAGCTTTCCCTAGACCCTAAAACCACAATGTAAGCCATGAACTGACCTTCGGGGATGCAGGACACCACCTGCCCACTGCTTGCGTCTTCGTCACCCTCCATGAGCTGCAGCACCACCTCTCACCGGGGATTCATGCGGAGCTCCACGGACCCGAGTGCGCTGGAGTAGGCAACAGTGAGGGGGCACATGAACGTAGCCGAATGGCGAAGGCCGTCGCGCCCATCCCTCTTAACCCTTGTGTTAACGCAGATCGCAAGCCATGCTAGGGCCATGTGTCATTCGAGTTGACGCAAAACCGGGGTGGAATCGCCCTGGGGGATATTTACGTGGTTTTGCAACATGGAGATCCATGAATATCCGATTTTGCACTTGAGAGTTGGATTCTAGACGAGAGCTTGAGTTCAGCGGCGGAGGACCCGATAGGGCGAGCTAGGGCGTGAGCCATACCTTGATTTTTTTCACCGCTGCCTTCTGCCTCTCCGTTTACTCCCTGCCTTCTGCCTCTCCGCCTCGCCCCGGTCTTCCTACTCCCTGGCTTTTCTCGGGTCTCTCTCTCTCTCTCGCCCCGGTCTCTCCACCCGCTCGCCTCGGCGCTGCCTGGCTCTCTCTCCCTCTATCGCCCCGGTCGTCTTGGCTCCTCTGCACCGTCTCACCACTGCCGACTCTCCCGCGCCGGCCCTTGCCGCCCGGACCTTCCTCTCCTCGCCGCGCGGCTACGCCTGAGACACAGCCGCCCGGATCCGCGGCCTAGAGCCCGGATTTGGTGTTCTCTTCCTCAAGCCCTCCCGATTTCTTATGGATTGGTTGCTATTTTCTTTGATTTCTAATGATTGTTCTTCTTGATGTGAGGTTTTGGAGGTGTGTCGCCCCGTCACGGCCGGTTTGCGCCACCGCACGCCGGGGAGTGCCCATGGCCGCCGGTATTGCTTTCGATCCGCCCCACCTCATTTTTTCCTTGTCCTCCGCCACTGCTTGAGTTCAAGGTGTAAAGTAGACTTATTCTTTTGTGATTTTCTGGCAGGAAAGATGGGTTTTTTTTTTCAAAAGAGCAAATGGTAGTGGCTGCTTTTGGCGCCATTATGCATCGAGACATGCTCGAATCATGCGGTGGCAAAACTAGTATATGTTGACTATTCTCGTTGATAATTTTCCTACCAAAAAGAAAATTTGTTGTATTTCATACAAAAGTGGAAGGAGTTGAGCATTAGTTGTTGGAACACTAAAAAGGCCAAAACAGAACACGAGCAACCCCAATGGTCTCGCTTTTTTTTCAGCATACTGTAGATTTGTCCAGTCCATTCTGTATTTAGTTGGATTTAAGGTGGTGTTCTAACTAGTTTTTTGTTTAAGTTTCTGGCTATAGCTTTTAGCATTTGGTTGAAATTGCACTTCAGCTGCTGTTAGTTTTTTCTGAGAAAAAATTGAAAAAAGTATATTATATCGTTACGGACGATGCAAATGAATAAAAAAGAAAAGCTAAAAAAGTCAAAATAAGTTGCAATTAGAATTTAATATGTTTTAAGTATTTTCTGTTTTAAATAAATAGAAAGTAAAAATAAAGTAGAAGCTGAATACGATTGAAGCAGACATGGAGTATAAGAAAACAGAAAAACTCTTTCTATTCTATAAGTGGATTGTTTAGGGTATGACACATAGTCAAAGTAGCAGAGGACACTCAAGAGAAACCTTGTACTTGTTATTATAGTGGATCCTTGGGGTGATCCGAAAGAGTGCTTTCCAAGTCTCAATCCATGCATGCCCCTGCCTGCCGTGCCCTGCCCTGTCACAGCCAAAAGAGAGACCTCACAGTCATCATTTCCCTTCCTGCAGTGGTCAGTGGAGCCCCTATCTCTCTCTTCTCTCTGTTCCCCTCTGTGCAGCAGAAAAGAGACAGGAAGAGTGAAGTGCATTGGAGAACTCAAAAGGAAGAAGAAGAGAAAAAAAGAAGAAGAAAACTCGTTCCAAGCTTCTGATTTGAGTTCCAACCCATCACAGAAGCAAGGACTGCAAAGCCCAGAAACAAGCTATTCTTTTGTGTTCTCTCTCTCATGGGTCAAGGCACGACATCATAAGGAGAGAGTCACTAGCGTACGGGGCGTTCGAGCTGGCTTTGTGGACTGGACCGGCTTGTGGCTTCGGCTTCAGGCAGAGATGCTTGAAAAATTTAGGGTCTGTTCTTTTCTCTCGAAGCTCACAGCTTATATAAGTAGCTTATACGTTTGGCTCCCTAATTCTTTAATCCGCATGGCACATTCCTCCGGCATCTTGGCCAGGGCTGCACTATCGTCCATCCCCGCACGCCGCTGGCGGCTCCACCCATTGCATCGATCGCCCTCGCCGTCAACTTCCACAGCCCCTCGCCCCCTCCACTCCCACGCCTCCGCTTAACTTCGGATATGGCTCCCTCCCACACAACATCCCTTTGGTTCCGCAAGCTCCTCATGGAAGCGACCGCCCAAGAAGGCCACTACGACCTCCAGGACTAACTCAAAGAAGTCTCGCAGCAGCACGGCCAATGAGTGTATGGTGCACATATGCGACATGTATGAGAGATTGATGATCAGTCGTGCCACCACTACCATGGTCGAACAGGAAAGGGTTCATGCTGAGATAGCCTAGTTGCTTGATTTATTCATTGCCGATCACTACTTTGAGGGTACAGGCAAGCACTTCTACGCATGTGTGTTACTCACAAAGAGTAAATATAGGGATGTTTTCTTAACACTATGAACACCTGAGGGGCGTGTCGGTTGGCTACGCAGGATGTGGCCGCTCTACTAGGCACGCGATGGAGCGGGGGGCCTCTAAGTGATTGTGCGTTCTGACCAAGTTATTGTATCAACTAGCTATAACCGACTATGTGTGCATATTGACTTTGTACAGAATTTTAAATGTTTTTATGTGTTTACATAATATTGCCTTGCAGTCATTTGTTGTTGGACATGCATTATGTTGTATGTTGAACTGTTTAATTCGGTATGCATGTGTTTATTGGAGTTTGTTTATCTATTTTGTTCACATGGGCATTGTTACTGTAGTTTACAAGTACCTCTATTTTGTTCATAACTGTCGAGCTAACAAATGACGTGTTGTTTTGTAGACCGGCCATGTCGGGTCACGAAGGCGACAACAACATCCCACCCCCGATGCTTGAAATGGCTCTGATTCAATGTTTTCCAAGATGGCCCTGTCATGATCTAGACGACCTCGCAGGGGAGCCAATGTAGAATGGGCTTAAATAGGTGGACGAACAGCTTGCATCGCACCACTTGTGCCACGACATGTTCAAAATGAGGAGGAGATATTTCCAAATGCTGCATGATACGCTTGTCACTCAATACGGGTTGCAATCATCGCCTGGCGTAACCTCCAGGGAAGCGTAGGAGATATTCTTATGGACTATGGAATAGTCAAGTGCGCAACAGGTTTCACACTCAGATCAACTGTTAGCTTGAAGTTTCATCGTGTGTTGGATTGCTTATATGCCATGTCGGTGGACAATGTGTGGCCCACGGATCCAACTTTTAGTATTGTGCATGAAAGATTGAGGGATCTTAAGTTTCACCTGTACTTCTTCGGAGGCAGAGTGCAATCGACGAGACGCACATTCCAGTCACAGTGCCGCCAACATGCGAATAATGCACACAAATCAACACAGTTATACAAGCCAAAACGTAATGATCGTATGTGACTTTGATATGAGGTTCACATTTGTAGTCACCGAATGGCCTAGGTCAGGGCATGACACGCGCATCCTCCTGGACATGATTGTCGGTTATGGCCATGTGTTTCCGCATCATCCCATAGGTACCAACCCAACTCTGCCAGTGATTATGTTAAATTATGGGTTTTGGGTATCTCCATCTCACACACACTTTCTGTTTTGACAACGCAAGGAAGTACTATTTGGTCCACTCGGGGCATGCAAACAGGGAGGTGTTGCTAGCACCATTCAAGAACAGTCAGTATCACGTAGCCAAGTTCACGAATACGCCCAACTACACGGTCACAAGGAGATATTTAACTACCTGCATTCCTCACTGCATAACGTTTATTGAGCGTGCATCGATGTGTGATAGATGAAATGGCGCATGCTACAACATATCTCCAGCCTAGACATGGAGACCAAAAAAAAGATAATTTCCGCAACTATGATGTTGCACAACTTTATAATAGATTCTAGACCGTGCGACCAATATTTCAACAATCCCCACTCAGCCCTGGGGTATGTAGGTTGAGGACTAGATGCCACTTCGGATATGAGTGTATTTCTATTCAGGGATATAGATATGGATCAAGTATGTGATGTCATAGCGGATGCTCTAGTCGTGTAACATGATTTCCTATGGCCTGCGCACCTAGTACGCGTGGCAAACATTTAGAGGTGCTCCTATTGTACCTACGACGGCATCTATGTTTGTATGTTTGTACGTGTGCATGTAATGAACGCACGTATGTATGTATGTATGTATGTATGTATGTATGTATGTATGTATGTATGTATGTATGTATGTATGTATGTATGTATGTATGCTTGTATGCTTGTACGTTTATATATATGCATGTACGCATTTCATGCATCCAAGTGAGTCAGTTAACATAATTCAACTTAATTAGTACAAAATCAAAACCCATCAATCTAAAAAATACTATAACTTCTCTATAAATCCTTGCAATTCATAATCCAAACCAAAACCATCGGTCAAACCCAGACCCACCAGCCGAAGAAAAAAAATCAGGCTCTACCTTCTCTGTGTGTGCTGTCTGAAAGTAGCCATTGATCACCGGGTCAGTCGGTGGCTTGGCTTATCTGAAGAGCCCCAAAGGGATGGCCCACATGGCAGGCAGCAGCCTGGCCCATGGGCCCCAGGTATTGGTGTCAGTGGGCATGCCTCCCTTTCTCCCTACTTTGACTAATCAAGTACCGTTGGGGGGTGTAACCGTGTTTTATGCCTCATTATTGTGTGTACCTCTGCAGGGGCTGGAGGAAAAGTTTCGTATCTGCATCCTTTTGGGACCTAATACTGATGTTTATGTGCTTTTCGTTCGCAAAACCAGCACCATTCGTGCATCATTTCCCTTTGTGTGTTGTGCTTAAGATGGCTCTCTTTATCAGTGTGCTTGATGCAAATAATGCTCAGTGTTTAGTAGTGTGCTTTTGCTTAAAGTTTGCTGATCTTTTTCATGGCAATGGAGTGGCCCATATATGCCCGAAGGCAAATACCAGTCCATGATGTTTGAAATTTCGTAGCAGCTATCTCCGTGAGTGCTAGTACAGTAGTCTTTTTCTTGGGAAAAAAGAAAAAGGATGAAATCTACCCTAGCCAGCTAGCCCGACATGGCCATGGCCGTCGCGTCAGAAGAACGGTATGCCGCTGTTCGTTCGTTTCATTTTTGGTCCGAGAAAAAGAACCCCGTTCACATTGTAGGAGACTGGAGTAGTAGAAAGAAAAAGAAGCCATGATTGTCATCAACTATGAGCTATCACATCGATGTCGGGGGGAAAACTTAATAAGCTTCTCGCGTCTTTCACCTGGCAATCAGAGAGAAGCCTGAAAAGCTAACTATCCTCTTGCCGGGCGCACTTTGTTGCTTTACCCCTTTCCTTTTTATCAGATACGGATATTAGTAGCAGACGCAAAACATATACAAGAGTCGTTTCAAAATAGGAGAATATATTGGTGGCATGACATGATCCAACAGATGACAGTGGGGGCTCCTCATTCTCTAAGTCCCCAACGAAACATGTCTGCTGGTAAATGCATGCTGCAAATGAGGCCACCAGCTTCTCGCTGGATAACTTGCCAATCCAAAAAAAAAGAAAATGTGTTGCGCTACACGTAAGGTGAATGGATACAGTGACAACACATGGAGCAAAATGGCAGGTGGCATGAATGAACAGTGGAGAAAAGCCTGTGCGTGTGAGCGTACGGTGCAAGTTGATACGCTCCGACGCTTTATCTTTTGACATGTTCACGTCTCCTTTCACTCGCTCACTCTAACACACTTGGTTGGCCTGTGCTCCTCTGCAGGCTGCTGTGTTTCTTGCTCAGTGAGACGCACGCATAGGCACATAATCTTCTCACTGTCTTCTTTTACCATTTGCTTTTGCACAGGCAGGCAGGCAGCTTTGCCTTTGAACTGAACGGACACCACATGTGTGCACAGTGGCACAGACCACGGCAGCAAGAGACAGAGAGAGAGAGGGGTGCAGTGTATTGCGTTGTAGTGCAGTGCAGGCCTTTGTTTATGAGTTTCCGTAAAGCTGGCGGTCAGAGACAGCAGCAACAAAAGGCAGAACAGCACAGCACCATGCTGCAGACCAGAGATGGGTGCTGTCCCCCATCCCGCTCCACACTACCACCGAAACTCTTGCTGTTGCCTTGCCTCCCTCGCAAGATGATTCATGTTTTCAGTACTTACTATTACCACGAGCTGTTCAGTTCAGTAGTATGCTTCGCTTTTGCGTTAGTACTTGATGCAATGCGGAATACTTGTATTGATTAGTACCTGATGCATGCAATGGGGCAGTATGAGCAAATAGTACTGGCACACTGTTCATTTTCTTGACATTTCCTGTGATACTGCTACTACTACTAGTATCATGGTAAGTGAGCTTGGCGTCTAGATAGAGAAAGCTGAGTGCTTGCCTGGGTAATGGCACAGTAGTTTAACCATTGAGTATGCTGTATGCTCTCTCTCCAAGCAGAGTACGGTAAAATGGGAGCCTGATTTTTATACGATCGTCACATTATAACACCGTAACCACTTTTTTAAAAAAAATTAGCTATCAAATATCTATTTTACAAATCTAGTTTTTTTTCCAAACTTGTTAGCTACGACATACGATACATATCGGCTACAGTGCTACATCAGCTCAACAGGCTTTACCGAACTCTAGAGCTAGATAGCATATGCTGCACAACCACGCCTTGGCAGACCTCGACTTGCGGAGCAACTACGGCTCGGTAGGATGCTGCAGAGCCCCTCAAATTAGCGGTGATTAGCTTAATTATAATTAGTACTAATTATTAATTAAGCATCGTACTGCACGAAGTACTAATTAGTTACTGTACGGCCGGATGGACTCGGGGGGACTAATTCCTAAAAACGGGCGTCTCGGTCGAATTTGAATAAAAAATACGGGTGAGTGGTAGCAGGCTATCTACGTGGCGTGTCAGAGTCTGCCTGTCTTCCTCTCCTCATCTGAAACCTGCACCGTTGCAGTCAATAATATGAATGCGTTTTTTTTCAACTTTTAATCGATTTATATTTGTACTAACTAATTTTTAAATAATATATTTTTATTAAAACAAGATCAATAGAAAGATTATAATTGAAAATATACTAAGTTTAGCTGTATCGACCCAAATTATATATAATTATATATATATATATATATTATCTCTCGCAAATAGACAGAATTTAATATTTAATTTATAAGTCATAAACTATCAACAAAAAAAACTCACTCAATATTAACAACTATGAAAATAATACTATTCAAGTAGGGTCTCTCCTGCACTGCACGTCTGCACCTGGTGGCACCATGGCAGCATCCACCCGCAGGGCACCTCTGACACCACCCAGCATTGCCACGTTAAACTAGAAAAAGGGCCCTCCACTGCACTGCTACCTGCTCCAACTACCATTCACGCAGGTAGTAACTACTAACTAGTTGGTCTTGCACTGTTACCACCACGCTTGAAAATAGGCTGGAAAAAACGATTTTAAAAGGGAGGTTTTTGTACTCCAATAGTCTAATGCAATATATGGAACACTTGTTTGCATTGAAAGTGTAAATAAAAGGGCTACATAGGTAATACAGTGTCGTGGAAACTCAAAGCCACACTATACAATATTGTTTCAACACAATTAGTTTGAATGATATAAACATAAAGCTTTAGGATTTATCGATAATATCATGTGATCAAAGAAAATCTAGAATTAGATCTAAAAGAATATATCCATAGTCTAGAAAAACAAAATAACCAAATAGCAGCTGTTAAGGGTATTGGTGTCTTTATCTATTATGCTAGGGTTTATGCTTGTGTGTGTCTTGTAATTCAATATATATTGCCTTTTGGGCTGTATCATATTGATCTAACATTTGTGCTATTCATCCATTCCAACTCTTATATATGGTATCACATAGAGATGCAAACGGATCGGATAATTTTTGACCGATTTGCACAATTTTCGAATACGGAATGTTTCGGCTCGGATTTTTCTCGGATAGTCTCGGATCGGAAGCGAATAAGATTTTTTTTTCGAAAACGAATATGAATACAGTAGCGCACTATCCATCGAATACGAATACGGACTCGACTATCCGAGAATGATGGAGTCCGAATATCCGGCCCATTAGATATAACTAAGCCCATAGCCACCATATGCTAGTAGTGCCCACTAGGCCAGTTGGCTTCAAAGCCTCAAGTCCGAATAGTAGCTTAGGCCGGACACGTCCATACTCGCGTCATTGGTGTTATCGAGTACCATGCCGTCGCCTGTGGACAAGGCGCTCACAGCCGCCATCGTCGTTCGCTTCTTGTCATCGTCCTCTTCGCCTGCATTGCGATAGAGCGCGCGCTTCTAGAACAGTGTCGGCTGCGCACCCACCTCGCAGGAAGATCTCCAGTGGCCACAGCACCACCACCTTACTGCCATGAGGTAATGCCGTAAAGGGGAAGAATATGGACCTTCTTAGTAAAACATGGACAAATGAGTAGGGACCAAAACCGAGCCCACAGCACGGCGACGTGAGGAGCCGGCGGCACACTGAGGAAACCATGGAGAGCCGAGCCGCGGTGTCAGCTGAGGCCATGGAGGTGACGCAGGGACACTGACGTCGGTGAGGCCTCAGCTAGGCCTCACCGAACCATGGCCCAATGGAGAAGAACTGGAGCCAGGCGAAGAGGGCGCAAGGGCGTAGGCGGCACCGAGGTGGAGCAGCCAGAGGAGTCAAGCGGCTCATTGGGGCCTAGGACTGGGGAGGCGCCATAGGGAGCTGGTAGCGCGGAAAGCGGTGCTGGAGGCCTGGCGGCTCGCAGGGTAGCCGAAGAAAGGGAGTCGACGGCATGGGAGGAGCGTGGTGACCCAGGGCCGAGCCCATGGTGCAAGTGGCTGGAGGCACCATGGGGGATTTGCCCGGTAGAGCAAGGCAAATGGCCGGTGGAGTAAGGCAAGAAGGGGGAGAACCGGAGAGCTAGAAGAGATAAGGAAGAGGAGAAGGAAGGAAAAAAAGTTGAAAAAGAAAATGAGTGGCCATAGGGGCTTTGGCTAGTTGGGAAAAAAGAGAAGAGAGAATGAGCGTGTGCCCGATACAATTTTTTATCATGAATATTGAATGTAAGCCTTCTGTTAAATACCAACTTACTTAATAAAATTAAGTAGATCTCTTGACAGACTCTAGCGTTAGATGCTATTATGCATTCAAATGTCATCATTGGTCTATGATGAATACTTTTTAGCGCATGTGTATCAGTGTGGGTTAGTACTTATGCTATGTTTTTGTGTTTGTTCAAATTGGTATCGTGTGTACTCTATGAACTACACGTTATTGGTAGTTATGCTATGTATTGATTGACTATTGAGTATATTTTTTTATTGTAGATGAAAAAACTTATGCTTATTCAAATTTCATAAATGTTTTGACAAGATAAACTATTTATGTGTTTTCATTGATTTTGGATGTACAGTTTAAGGAGTTTTGATGTTCCGATAAATATTCGTGACCGTATTCGTTTCGTATTTGTATTCGACATTATTCATATTTGTATTAGTATCCAAGGTATCCGTATTCGTATCCACATCCAAGAAAAAATGAAAACAAATATGGTAGAAATATTATCCGTCCGTATTCAAGCCATTTGCATCCCTAGTATCAGAGCCGAGAGGTCTTGAGTTCAAAATCCGGTTGACGCAATTAAAAATAATAATTGCAGCCAATTTCTATTCTACGTCTTAGGCCTCTGGAAGCCTACACACGAGAGGAGTGTTGAAGTATAAATAAATTATTCGGCTTTTCTCATCAGCTTAAACTTTTGGATAAACTGACTGTCATATAAAACTCGGGCTGTGCAATATTGATCTAACCTTTGTGCTATTCATCCATTCCAACTTTTGGGCTGTGCAATATTGATCTAACCTTTACGCTATTCATCCATTCCAACCCTTATAACAGCAGCAACACATGTGATCCACATATCACGTCAGGATAGGAATTCCAGCAAAAAACCATGGAGCAAGGGTCATTTCCAGTGACTTCAAAGACTGGCAAAGCCAGCAAGCAGAGAGAGGGAGGGCGTGAGCCGTGGGGACCTCGGCCCAGTGCTTACATGGTATCTATGGCCATCAGCGAGCGATACGCCACACCGAACCGATTGGCGATTGCCGCTGTTCGCTTCGTCAGCATAGGTCTCGCCCATCTCACCTCTCGCCGGGCCGTAAAACGCAAGGGAGCGGGGGATTTTTCGGTGTGATCTTTCACGGTTCCGCCCACGGATGAGCGGCAGCAGGGGAGCAGCGAGTGGCAGCGGCCTGCAGCGGCGCACAGCAGATTCTGCAGTGCGCACTCTGCATCTTGACTGAATGACCTATCCTCTGTACTTAGATTATGGAGTAACCATCCAAAATAGCCCAAGCCTCCTCCGCTCGCCTGCCATTTTGCTTCGCTCACACGTACGGGTGCATGCACGGGCACCGTCATGCCGGTAGTACATGCGTATTCGTTTGTGCTGTTTATCTCGGATTAATAAAACAGATCTAATCAGAAGTTTCTGTTGAACATAGCACGGCCTGTATTATACTGTCCTGAAAAGAAGGGGAATGGCTACCCACGATGCATACATTTCCGGATAAAAAATCACGCGGTTTTTAGGCTTTTGGTGGACATCCAACGATAGAGCGGGCTCTCCTCAAAATCCCTTAGCCTTGCCGTCTCCTCTGTTTTCTCTAAACGCCTATCTTCACTCCTGCCACCTTTGTCGCTGCCCCACCGCCTCACAAGATGTCAATGGGACCCACTAGCAACCCCTCCCTCCAATGTCATTGCTATCGACGAATCCTCCCCTCTCGCTGTCGTCGCTCTTTTCCTCCCCTGCCACCGTCTAACTCTAGCTCCTCTATCCCGCTAGTCTTCCTTGTCTTCGGAGGCTGCCGTTGCTGGATCTACCACCGCCTCCTAATGTGGTTGGTTTTCATCCCCAGCTGTCTCCACCACCCTCTTCCAACCAGCGACCAGTAGCGCCCTTACCACCGTCGCCACCCGTCGCCAGTCCTTTCCGCTACCTTGGCCTCCCTCTAAGTTCGAGCAGCTCCAATGAACCCCAAACCATAACTCGGCGATGACGAGGGACAATGGCATCGCAGAGGAGGATGACGATGAGCTCGTCAGAGAGATGACCTCGCCAGTTGGAACATGAATCTCCGAGCAAATTGCAAAATGAGGAGTTCGATTGATTTGCACAAAATTTGTCATTCGAATGATATAAAGCAATTTTGAAAAAGAAAGCTCCCTTCCTCGCTATAATAATCATCTAGAATACTCTGCTTGCCAGTGATAGAAAGCACTAGCCACTGAAGTCGTCGTATCCCACGCCGACCCTCACATTTTCGCTTTGCTCAGGAAACATTCGCCGGCACGTTGGTCTTAAATGCGCGCGGTCGAGTGGTCACCTTGTTGGAAATAGTCCAACATTAGTTGTGTGGAAAGAAAAATCATAATTTATAAGTTCAAGAGAGACCTCACGCATTGGACTAGTCTTTTAGAGGGAGAAATCCCAATACCACTCATAAGTCTGTTGTTCCATAGATTTAATTGTGTTCAGTCCGTTTAGACCTGTGGCTCGAAGAGTAAACCCGTTTAAACCTAGGCATGTGGCCAGGGTCTGATCTAACAATTGGCATAAGAGCCGAGACGTCTAACATTTCTTTGGATCTCATGGTTGCAGAAATGCCCAACCAGTGTGTGAGGGAGAGAATCTCATGGTTGCAGAAATGCACAACCAATGTGTGAGGGAGAGAATGTTGAGAATAGTCACATTGGTTGTGGGAAAGAAAAGATATAACTTATAAATGTGAGTGAGATTTCACTCATTAGACTAGTCTTATAAAAGAAGAATATCTAATGCTACTTATAAATCTGTTGTTGTATAAATTTAGATATGTTTAGTCCTGTGGTCCGAAGTGTAAATTCGATCGGGCTTGCCATACGGCTAGCGTCCGATCCAACAACCCCTCCGCAACCTTCCACACCCATTACAAAACGAATTGAGATCCTCTGACGTTCGCCGGGGTCACTGACGCGTGGGCCCCGCGTCGCGTGAGGCCCACGCGCAGTGACCCAACGTCACTCTGACGTTACGTCAGAGGAATCGATTCCTTACAAAACTCCTGCCCCTGAAGCTCAGTGCGCACTCCACTCCACTCCACCCCACCGTCCTCACCGCCACAGCAGCTAGCAACCGCACCGCACCACGCTGTGGTCGCCGCGTTTTGTGCCGTTCCGAGCCGTCCGCGCGGAGAGTAGGTTGGTTGCTGCATTGGGGGCGCGGGCGCGTGGAACGTAGGGTGGTGCGCGGAGATGATGATGATGAGCGGTCGCGCGGGCGGCGGCGGGGGAAGCACGGGGCGGTACGCGTTCACGGCGTCGCAGTGGCAGGAGCTGGAGCACCAGGCGCTCATCTACAAGTACATGGCCTCCGGCACGCCCATCCCCTCCGACCTCATCCTCCCGCTCCGCCGCAGCTTCCTCCTCGACTCCGCCCTCGCCACCTCCCCCTCCCTCGCCTTCCCGCCTCAGCCCTCACGTACGTACACACTGCTATTTCTCGTCATTTATACTTGCTTGTTTCCACCATTCACGTACGTACTATTGATGCTAACTCACGGTGTTTCGCATGCGTACGTGCAGTGGGGTGGGGGTGCTTCGGGATGGGGTTCGGGAGGAAGGCGGAGGACCCGGAGCCGGGCCGGTGCCGGCGGACGGACGGCAAGAAGTGGCGCTGCTCCAAGGAGGCCTACCCGGACTCCAAGTACTGCGAGAAGCACATGCACCGCGGCAAGAACCGTTCAAGAAAGCCTGTGGAAATGTCCTTGGCCACGCCGCCGCCTTCATCCTCTGCATCCTCCTCCTCCAACGCCTCCGCCGTCAACGCCGCAACCACCACAGCCTCCCTCGTACCCTCCTACCATCCCCCCGGCGCCGCCGCGCACGACGCGACGCCATACCACGCACTGTACGGCGGCCCCTACGCAGCCTCCGCCCGCCCACCCGGCGCCGGCGCCTACCACGCGCAGGTGAGCCCCTTTCACCACCACCTCGACACCACGCACCCGCACCCGCCGTCATCCTACTACTCCATGGACCACAAGGACTACGCCTACGGGCACAGCGCCAAGGAGGTGCATGGCGAGCACGCCTTCTTCTCCGACGTCACCGAGAGGGACCACCACGCCGGTCACGGCCAGTGGCAGTTCAAGCAGCTCGGCATGGAGCCCAAGCAGAGGGCCACGTCGCTCTTCCCCGGCGGCGGCTACGGCAACAGCACGGCGTCGGCGTACGCCATTGATCTTTCCAAAGAAGAGGACGAGGAGAAAGAGAGACGGCAGCAGCAGCAGCAGCAGCACTGCTTCGTGCTGGGGGCCGACCTGAGGCTGGAGAAGCCGGCGGGCCACGACGCCGCCGCGGGAGCGGCCCAGAAGCCTCTCCGGCACTTCTTCGACGAGTGGCCGCACGAGAAGGGCAGCAAGGGCTCGTGGATGGGGCTCGAGGGAGAGACGCAGCTCTCCATCTCCATCCCGATGGCCGCCAACGAACTACCCATCACCACCACCTCCCGCTACCACAATGGTACGTACGCGCACATCTGTACTGATGAAAGTACTCGATTCCTGTACGTCAAAACTAGTCGATCTCCATTGATTCTTTTCTGCAAGGTGTGTTGTGCTGATCATTGCCGTTCTGTTTCTCTTCTACTATCTGCAGATGAGTGATCCCAACGTTACTAGCGTCAGTGTTCGATTGCTACGAGACTACATCATCACGGAACAAATCGATTGGTTCTTGGCGTGCTGCATGCCACCGAGCTCAATCATTTTGCACGAGGCATGCACAGTTTGTGGATCTTGAAAGTCCGAAACCTCCTACGAGTTAATCACCATTTCATTTCCGTTTTTTCTTCTCCTTTTTGTAATGTTTCGTCGGAGTGTTACACTTTCCTTGCAATGACCTCAGATGCTCAAGGCTACGTTAATTAGTCGAGGTGAGGCCATCTGAAGCATTTAGGGATAGATGCCCCCCCCCCCCCCCCCCCCTCAGTTTCTGTTAGTCCCTGTAATATCAGCCACTTGCAGCCGAGCGTGTTCGCTTTTTGTCGATGCCCTTTTCTCTTTCCGATTCCTCTGCCTTTGATGGTTTGTCACATCTGTGGATTCTGCTCAAAGCTCAGTAGCCCACCTGGTTCGCAGCTTACAGTACATATTTAGGACAACACAATATTCCAACTTAGTTATATCACGCTGCATAGAGACCCTGCGCCTGAGTAACAGAATACTTGATGACCTTTTGGGGCTGTTCTTTTTCTCTGAAGCTAGCAACTTTTGATTTTTGTTATAGTACCTAACTTTCAAACGAAGTATTTTATTAAGACGGGTCTACAAATTAAACGATGCACACATTAAAAGCCTAACATCTGTACCAGCTAAAATCGCAAGGGAGTATCTCTCTTCGTAATATGTACCGTAAACAACTAAAATTTAAAAAATTTCAACCAAAAGCCATAAGTTGCAGCCAAACAGGCCCATGCTCGGTTAAGAGCAGCACTGCCGTTTAGGATGTTACTCGCTACAATTCATAGTATTCACTGCAGAGTCCAAACCGCGAGCTTCTCAGGGTCTTGGCTCTCGGAAAAGGGGTACTTATGTATATGGGAACAGGCCAATCTGGTCTTTCATAATGAGATAGGCGGAACTAATGGGGTATACATCCCATATACCGGATCAAATAAAGCCTAGGCTTTTATCGAGCTACTACTACATCGATTTCATTAGGGGGCTTTCATCAAGTTACTACTACATCAATTTCGTTTCATTAGGAATCGAGAGTCTTTTAACAATACCCTTTAGGGATGGTTAGTTGAAGAAGCGTAACAACAGAGGTTTTTTTTTTTGGAGAAACACTATTAAGCCGTTTCCGTTAACCCAATGCAAGCAGCAGCTGGATGCAGAGTTGCAATGTGCTTGCAGAGGACTACTAAGGGTCTTTTGACTAAAGAGTCCGATTATATTGATCTCTGAATTTAGTTTCTATTTAGAGAAACTAATATAAATACTTAAAATTTTAAAACAGCTTTTCTATTTCCCTCTTCTATCTTACTCTAAAGAATGAGACAAAGATTACGGATACTATATAATATCCACCGCAGTTAATGCAATCAGCAATAGGCGGTGTGAACAGGCAGACTGGCCTAGGTCTTCCCGTGAATTCAATGCCAAACGCGGAGCAATTGCTGCGGCACCCGGGCCGGTCTGGATGTCAGATGTTGGGTCCATGCGATTGAATGATTGTAGGCTCATACTGCTGCTGACTGCTGGACCAGCGCTGATGCTGCCCCCTCCCAACTGCATACATGCATGCATACTGCAGTAGCTGGCCGTCGACGACTGATAGAGGCAGCCTTCAAAGCCTGCTCGTGCCGTCTGCCCGAGCACCGTGGCGGTCTTGCGAGTCATGGGCGGAAGTAATGGTTTTCGTGTCTCTGACGCGTGGGCCAGCTGCGTCCAGAGCCCAGCCCTAAGCTAGTAGTAGTAGCTCGCCTGTCCGCGACGAGTCTAGCCTGGCCTTCAGCCAAGTGTTACATGAGATATCCTAGAAATGATGGCCGTGTTCTTTGGCCTCCTGCGTTTTCCAAAATTCAAAATAACTAGTTAGAGATTTGTACATTATAATAGAGTTATAAAAATTATGAGATGAAATTTACTGTCTATCCAATTTCACACATCAAACATTGAAGAGCAAGCGACAGAGAGAAAAGGGTGGCTAGAATGCACGAGGAGATGGGAAAAGTGGAGGGGTGGGCAGTTGTATCCTGAGAGATAGAGAGAGGAGAGAGACAAATGGTCCAGATCAAATCGGATGGTTGAAAAGAAAGAAGGAAGACTGAATCAACCACCAACTCATATTTTATAATAGTAAAGATTGAGATTACTTCTTAAACGGAATATTTAAAAACGCAGATAGGAGCTATATATCACAGCTCAAAAGAATCGTTACATATCCAATGGTACAACCTTTGGTTCATCGATCAAGACGTATTCTTGCAGCAGTACAACTCGAGGAGTTAAAAAGTTGTTTCCAGTGCGTAATCCGAAGGTAACTGGTTAGCACAGTAGTACGCTACTACTAGATCCAATGGAATTTGTGCTACCGGCGGATTAACCAAAACCTGACGGCCAATGCGCGCACGGCACGGCCCCTCACACGAGGCCAATCTGCACGCCGCACGCGACGAAGCGCAGTGCAGAAAGTTCACGGCTCCGCCGCTGAAACCACCGTCTCGTCAGCAAAACGAAACGCACGCGGAGAGGCCGGCGTCCGTTCAGCTCAAAGGCCGGTGCAGCGCATGCAGGCACGCAGCATCGATCTGGTGACTCGCACGTGAGACCTGAGCCTGGTCTGGTTGTCGTCTGCAACGCATGCGTTAGGGCGTCCGCAATGGTAATAGCTAGTACTAGCTATATAGTCAGCTGACGTGGAGGTGAGAGATAAAAGCAAAGACTATTTTATACTGTTGGACCCATATGCTCCTCTCTCATGTTCTTGGACTACGTGAAATAGATCAGCTATTTGCTCGTCGCTAGTGACTACTCTCTCTCCTACTTTTTCCTTGCCACATCAGATCTAGCTAACTAAATAGCCAGCTGTTGGAGACGCCCTAAACGTAGTACCGTACGTTGTACGTGGTAGCCGACAGCCGTGAGGTGAGGTGAGGCGAGGGCATTATTCTACTGACACAGTCCTCCCTCCTTTGCTTTGCCGTGCCCAGACCATTTGTGTGTAAACTTTGCATGTGATAGTTTGTATCTGATCTTGTGGCACGTAGTGTGGTGAATACTAGTGCTACTGATTTTTTTTTCTGTTTTGAACGGAGGCTCAACGGTATGGGCTGGCACGTGTTTACGGGACACGGCTGTGAAGAAAAGGCAAGGAGATCGAAAGCATGTCTGGTGGTAGTTATCCTACCCAAGAAAGTCACTCCATTTTTATCTGCGAGCTCATACATTATGAATTCGGTCTGGGAGCTAAACCAAATAAAGTTCCAAATTTCATCTGATTGGTATCTGGCAGGTCCAGTGATCAGCAGGGTTACAACTCGTGTGTAAGGCATTCCTCTGGAGCAACGCTAGCAGCTTGTTAAGTTGGAGGGAATTTAGGAGATAGATGTTGTAAATGTTGAACATCTAGTCAAATTTCGGCATATTTTAATCCAGAAATTCAGCATATAAAACATGACATAAACATGCATGAGTGATCTATCATCGACGTTTTTATATTCGCTAACGAATAAGCTAACAGAAACATCTATTAACATATTCATAGCGCACAGAAAGAAATACACCAGAAACGGTTTCGGATTATACCCTCGGGCGGGGCCAGTGCCGGAGACACCGGAGGCGCCGTTACCATCAGTCGTCATGATGGCCTATTCGATGTAGTCGATCAAGGCGTGATGCAGGAAGAAGCTTGATGCAGGAAGATGTTCGCAGTGCAGTCCCGCGAACGATTCACCACCAGGAAGAAGACGTCGCAGATTGAGTAGTCGCGCTGATGCGCTCCCCAAAAACTTGATCGCCCGCCTACCCGTGCAGGTACACAAACGGACGGAGCTTCGGAGGCCTACTCGTCCAGAAACTTGTGCGCGCAAGGTTCTGGACTGGAGATGACCGAGAGCAGCAACAAAAACAGAACCACAAGAAAACTGTTCTCCCCTTTCTTTCCCGTATGGAGTAGAGAGTCTTTTGTAACAGCAAAAACGAAGAGGCCAGAGTAACTGCAGCCATTACCTCGGAAGTAACCGCAGTCATAATCCACTGGTAACTGCACCGTTACTGCCAGCCACTCGTTAATGCTAGTTACTGCGAGTCGTTTCGATTTTCGAATAGATAAAGAAAAACGCGCCCGCACCCGACACGCCTGCGCGCGTACGCACACGCACACGCACACGCACCGCACCGCACGGCACGGCGCGGCGCGGCGCGGCGTGGCGTGGCGAGGCGAGCGAGCGAGCGAGCGCGCGCGTGTATTGACTCTCTCCAATTCCACAAGGGGGTTACCACGTTCCACCTTTTAAAGTGGTGTAACTCCCATTCAATTCTCCATATGGGACTAAACAATTTTCTACCTAGCATTAGTTGTGGGCCTAGGAATTTCATTTGATTAATTGCTAAATTAAAATGGGCCTATCCCAATTAATCCAACAATCCCCACCAAATTTCAAGGCACACGAGAAATGCTCTCAGTTCTGCTGTTGTTTGATATACCAGTGTTTCGATGGAGACTGTTAAGTTGAACATCCACCTAGGAAAGGAGTTACACTCATCCACAACTGAACAATGGACTATGCCTTGAATTGACAGTTTTGTGCGAACAAGCTTTACCCAATTCCTTTACTAGTACTAGGCTGCCTAAAGCATCCCCTCTGGTTGGAGCGTATAAGTCATACTCCAAGCCTATTCATGAGTATCTAGAGATCACCCAAATCTCATAGACTGTGACCAGCAGTCGAACTCATATAGGTGTGTTCTTTCTAAGATGTCCTGTAGGCCGACATCTCTGCTTTAAAAAGCCACTTGGATCACATTAAGGTAAAAACCAACCTGCCATACAGAATAGGAGAGAAGCGCATCACTGAAGAAATGAGCCCTGTAAAGGTCTCTCCTCCCAGTCAACCAACAGCTTGTTTCACCATCCTACTTCACGGGATCTCCGATCACATAGAACAGGTTACCACTATGGTATGACTCATGTGGGTCTCAGGCCCATCTCACTCGATGCACTATCTATCACATTACGTGATAAACCCTTTGTAAATTGGTCTGCCAGATTCTTAGCTGTCTGGACATAGTCCAGTGCTATAACTCCGGAGTTTTTCAGCTTTCTGACAGACTTCAACCGCCTCTTAACATGCCTAGATGACTTCATGTTGTCCTTAGAACTTTTCACCTTGATAATTACAGTCTGATTATCACAGTTCATCAGGATAGCCGGTATCGGTTTTTCAACCACCGGCAGATCCATAAGGAGTTCACGAAGCCACTCAGCCTCAATAGTGGCGGTATCTAACGCTGTGAGTTCTGCTTCCATTGTTGACCTCGTTAAGATGGTCTGCTTGCAAGACTTCCAGGAAACAGCACCACCTCCAAGTGTGAACACATATCCACTCGTGGCTTTTATCTCATCAGCATCAGAGATCCAGTTTGAATCACTATATCCCTCCAGTACCTTTGGGTACCCAGCAAAGTGAATGCCATAGCTCACAGTTGCCTTTAGATAGCGCATCACTCTCTCAAGAGCACGCCAATGATCATCTCCCGGATTTGAAACAAACCGGCTTAGCTTGCTCACAGCAAACGAGATGTCAGGCCTCGTAGCACTAGCTAAATACATCAATGAGCCAATGATCTGAGAGTATCTCAATTGATCCCTTGTTATTCTTCGGTTTTTCCTCAATAACACACTAGGATCATAAGGAGTAGAAGCAGGCTTGCAGTCACTATAACCAAAGCGACTCAAGACCTTATCCATATAGTGGGATTGCACGAGTGTAACCCCACCATCACCTTCTCTCAGTAGCTTAATGTTAAGAATCACATCAGCCACTCCCAAATCTTTCATCTCAAAATTCTTGGACAGAAAGTCCTTGACCTCCTCAATCACATTGAGGTTGGTCCCAAAAATCAGTATGTCATCAACATACAAGCACAAGATCACTCCTTCTCCCCCACCATAGCGATAGTACACACATTTGTCAGCTTCATTCACAACAAAGCCAGCAGATGTCAAAGTTTTGTCAAACTTCTCATGTCATTGCTTAGGTGCTTGCTTTAGGCCATACAAAGACTTTAACAACTTGCACACCTTTCCTTCTTGACCTTCTACCACAAACCCGCTGGCTGATCCATATAAATCTCCTCCTCCAACTCTCCATTTAAGAAAGCTGTCTTAACGTACATTTGATGAACGAGAAGACCATGAGAAGCAGCCAGGGCAAGTAGTACTCGAATTGTGGTCAGTCGGGCAACAGGTGAATAAGTATCAAAGAAGTCCTCGCCTTCTTTCTGGGTATAACCCTTGGCCACAAGCCTTGCCTTGTACTTTTCAATTGTACCATCAGGCCTAAGCTTTTTCTTGAAAATCCATTTACATCCTACAGGTTTACACCCATAAGGACGGTCAACGACCTCCCAAGTTCCATTAGACATAATAGAGTCCATCTCACTCCGTACTGCTTCCTTCCAATAGTTAGCGTCAGGAGAAGAATATGCCTCTTCCATGGTTCTTGGAGTGTCATCCACGAGATATACAATGAAATCATCACCAAAAGACTTTGCAATCCTCTGTCTCTTACTCTTTCGAGTAACTTCATTGTTATCCTCTTCAGGATTTTCCATAGGCGTTTCCTCAACATGTTCTATCGGCACAAAGGAATCAAGGGAAATTATAGGTTCTTGACTAGATGAGCTAGGTACATCATTATTCATAGGAAATTCATTCTCAAAAAATGTAGCATCTCTGGACTCTATGATTGTACCAATACGCACGTCAGGCACTCCAGATTTTATAATTAAGAACCTATAACCCACGCTGTGTATAGCATAACCAAGGAATACACAATCTACGGTTTTTGGTCCAAGTTTGCGCTTCTTGACAATTGGCACGTTAACTTTGGCCAAACATCCCCAGGTGCGCAGGTATGAGAGAGTCAACTTCTTCTTTTCCCATTCCTCGAATGGTGTTACTTCTTTGTTCTTTGTAGGAACTCTATTCAGGACATGACATGCGGTCAATATAGCCTCACCCCACCATTCCTTAGAAAGTCCCGCAGTGTCTAACATGGCGTTAACCAAATCAGTTAGAGTGCGGTTCTTTCTTTCGGCAATCCCGTTTGATTCAGGAGAATAGGGAGGCGTCCTCTCATGAATAATTCCATGTTCCTCGCAGAATACAGTAAACTCATTTGAAAAATACTCTCCTCCACGATCAGACCTTACCCGCTTGATTTTCCTTTCAAGTTGGTTTTCTACCTCAGCTTTATAGATCTTAAAGTAATTCAATGCTTCATCTTTTGTTTTCAATAAGTACACGTAGCAAAATCTAGTGCAATCATCTATAAGCGTCATGAAATATTTCTTTCCCCCTTTAGTCAACACGCCATTCATCTCGCATAAATCAGAATGAATGAGTTCTAACGGTGCCAAATTCCTCGCCTCTTTTGCTGCCTTGTGAGGCTTGCGAGGTTGTTTCGATTGAACACATGCATGGCACTTAGAACCTTCGACCAAAGTGAATTTCGGGATTAAACTCATATTAGCTAAGCGCGTCATACACCCAAAATTAACATGACAAAGTCGTGAATGCCAAACATTAGACTCATCATCATCATTACACACATGGTTCACAATTTTATTACAGGAATCCATCAAAGAAAAACGGAACAAACCTCCGCTCTCATAGCCTTTACCAACAAATGTTCCATACTTAGACACGACACATTTATTGGACTCAAAAGCAAGCCTAAAACCATCTCTACATAGTAGAGATCCGCTAACGAGATTCTTCTTTATGGAGGGGACATGCTGCACGTTCTTCAACTGCACAGTCTTTCCCGAAGTAAACTTCAGATCGACCGTACCAACACCATGAACAGCTGCATGCGATCCGTTCCCCATCAACAAGGAGCAACCTCGACCGACCTGATAAGATGAAAACAAGGAAATATCAGCACAAACATGAATATTAGCACCAGTGTCAACCCACTATTCAGGTGATTGACAAACAGAAAGAACTGTAGGTAAATAATTACCGTACCCCGATGTTCCTCCAGCATCACTAATAACCATGTTGGCAGACTTCTTCTGCTTATCCTTGCGATCTGGACAATCCTTAGCCCAATGGCCAGAATCACCGCACACAAAGCAGCTGCCCTTTCCTTTGCCTTTCTTCTTAAACTCAGTGGTAGCCTTGGGCTTGACAAAAGGCTTATTTTTCTTTTTGTTGTGGAAAGCCTGAGGATTCTTCTTCTGCACCAAATTGGCGCTAGAACCTCCCTCAGCAGCAACTTTCTTGCCACGAGTATCTTTTGCCCTCGCCTTCTCTTCAACACCAAGAGTGCCAATGAGATCAGTAACACTGAACTCCTGCCTCTTGTGCTTTAGAGAAGTAGCAAAATCCGACCAAGAGGGTGGTAACTTGGCGATAATACCGCCAGCCACAAACTTGTCCGGTAACTCGCACTTATTGTTCTCAAGCTCCTTTGCCAGCGCCTGAATCTCATGAGCTTGCTCTACTACAGAACGGTCATCGACCATCTTGTAGTCATAGAACTGCTCCATGACATACAGCTCACTGCCAGCATCGGAAACTCCGAACTTGGCCTCAAGTGCATTCCACATATCTTTGCCCGTAGGCAAATGCATGTACACATCCACAATGTTATCCGCCAGTATGTTGACAAGTGCACCTCGAAAAAAGTTATCCGCTACATTGAACTTGCGTTCATCCTCATCAGACAGAGGCTCAGCGGGCTTTCCTTGTGCAACATGAAAACATTCCATGGCAGTAAACCACAGGATTGCGCGTGCACGCCATCTCTTAAAATTGGAACCATCAAACGGAGGGTGCGGTTTAAGTGACGCAGCAAAGCCAACTACCGAAAAAGACCTATCAAGTTTTTGGATTGTTGAACATCTAGTCAAATTTCGGCATATTTTAATCCAGAAATTCAGCATATAAAACATGACATAAACATGCATGAGTGATCTATCATCGACGTTTTTATATTCGCTAACGAATAAGCTAACAGAAACATCTATTAACATATTCATAGCGCACAGAAAGAAATACACCAGAAACGGTTTCGGATTATACCCTCGGGCGGGGCCAGTGCCGGAGACACCGGAGGCGCCGTTACCATCAGTCGTCATGATGGCCTATTCGATGTAGTCGATCAAGGCGTGATGCAGGAAGAAGCTTGATGCAGGAAGATGTTCGCAGTGCAGTCCCGCGAACGATTCACCACCAGGAAGAAGACGTCGCAGATTGAGTAGTCGCGCTGATGCGCTCCCCAAAAACTTGATCGCCCGCCTACCCGTGCAGGTACACAAACGGACGGAGCTTCGGAGGCCTACTCGTCCAGAAACTTGTGCGCGCAAGGTTCTGGACTGGAGATGACCGAGAGCAGCAACAAAAACAGAACCACAAGAAAACTGTTCTCCCCTTTCTTTCCCGTATGGAGTAGAGAGTCTTTTGTAACAGCAAAAACGAAGAGGCCAGAGTAACTGCAGCCATTACCTCGGAAGTAACCGCAGTCATAATCCACTGGTAACTGCACCGTTACTGCCAGCCACTCGTTAATGCTAGTTACTGCGAGTCGTTTCGATTTTCGAATAGATAAAGAAAAACGCGCCCGCACCCGACACGCCTGCGCGCGTACGCACACGCACACGCACCGCACCGCACGGCACGGCGCGGCGCGGCGCGGCGTGGCGTGGCGAGGCGAGCGAGCGAGCGAGCGCGCGCGTGTATTGACTCTCTCCAATTCCACAAGGGGGTTACCACGTTCCACCTTCTAAAGTGGTGTAACTCCCATTCAATTCTCCATATGGGACTAAACAATTTTCTACCTAGCATTAGTTGTGGGCCTAGGAATTTCATTTGATTAATTGCTAAATTAAAATGGGCCTATCCCAATTAATCCAACAGTAAAGTCACTTGTTTGGCTAGAGGACATGGGAAAGAGGTGCTCATTTGAGCTTAAAGTTTAAACTTTTTGCTTGTTTGGCACTGTTTAAGGCTTTTTTTACACTAACTGCTTAGCTGTTAGCGTTTTTAACATAATTAAATTGAAAAAGAAAAAACCTTTAAAAACCAAAAAGATAGAAAAGGACGGATTAAGAAGTTGGAAACAAAAAGCTGAAGCTCAAATGAGCACAACATTTACTGGAATGGGAAGTGAATTCAGCCCCACCAATTCCCACCATTTTAAACCCAGGGTGGGGGTGGGAATTACTTTCTAATGAAAGATCAATGCATCTCAGCTCTTCAATGCGACTTATGTTAAAATCTGCAGCAAGTTAGAGACTAATTTGTACCTCTTCTTATGCGCAGTAGTCCTAGATCGGACCAAAGTTTGTGAGATAAGCTATGAGTGTGTATGGTATCAAGAATAAAGTAGATGAATCTTGTAGAGAGAACTGAAATAACAACGTCAAAGCAACCACGGCCAGAGAGAAAAGATTTAGAAAAGCCGACCGTAAATTCTTTGAATACAACCTAAAAAACGCACAAGGGATTGTCGTTCTCTCACAGCCCTCTCGAACATTTTAGGACACTCGAATCCTTGCCTTGTACAAAAAATCTAGTGCTAAAGAATAACCTAGTATCTAATCCTCTCATGCACCTCTATTGTTGATGAGCTTTTGCTTGGTTTGCCGCTTTTGCTTCTTGCTTAGGTTCTTCATAACCACCCTTTTGATTTACATAGTCCCCCTAATTCTTCTCTAAAAAAGTAAAAAAAAAACATACTTAAAAAAGTAGGAGTCCTAATCCCATCAGCATTCATAAGTGAATTTAGTTAGCACACATATCCCAATCATAATGGATTAAAATACGAGCCCCCCTATCTAATAGTTGCCACCAGCTGAGGAGTGTGCATTAGCTCAGCTATAGTGAAACTGCAAAAGGTTCATCATCATGTTCACATATAGGGGCATTTCCAATAATATCATATTAGATGTCTCTTAGCTATATTAAATGAGTAAAAATCCTATATGAATGAGAGAAGATGTAAGAACAAATAATGTGTTGTCTCTTATTCAAGAGATAACTTAAGCCGTAAACTAATATAAATAGTGAGAAGGTATAAGGCAAAAAGTTATAAGTAAAAATAGTATAAAATAGTTAGAGTAATAATTTACTATTAGAGTTGTTGTCTCTAGTGTCGTCTTTAAAGACAATCTTAAGAGATAAACTATTGTACATGTTAGTACTAGGATAGACACATGGACAACCTAGAAACTTGAGATGTCTATTAGGGCAACTGAATAAACAATCGTCATGCGTAGTAAGTTCTGAGTTAGACATATCGATTACCCAATAATTTAGTTTTAGTGTCTCTGTGAGGGCATCTGACTAGGGGTGGTAATGGGTTAAAACCCAACCCATCCCTCACTTGAAGAAGTTCAAAACCCCACCCAGCCCAACCCAAATAACAACTTCCACAACCTAATCCATCCCAACCCATATGGCATTTTCATCCAACCCAACCTAGTCCAACCCAAATGGTTGAAAACTTTTATACATGCAAGTGTATTTATAGAAAACTTTTGAAAAAGTTCAGTATTTACAATTTTTAACGCACGTTTACACCATAAAAATTTCACGAAATTGCCTAAAATTTACTATAGATGATTTGGGTGTAGAGACGCTACTTTGTCCTAATTTTTAGGCCCAGACATAAATGTAGGACTAACATGCTTTTATAGAAAATTTTTGAAAAAATTCAATATTTAAAATTTATAATACGTGTTCACACCATAAAAGTTTCACGAAATTTTATGAAATTTATTATAAGTGATTTTAGGTACAAAGACACTACTTTGTGCAAATTATTAGGCCTAAACACATAGGTGGAATTATGGAACTAACATACTTTTATATTTTTTTTGAAAAAGTTTGGTATTGGGAATTTCTAACTCGTGTTCACATCGTAAAAGTTTTACAAAATTGCCTAAAATTTTCTATAGATGATTTGGGTGTAGAGATGCTACTTTGTATGACTTTTAGGCCTAGACAAAGAGATGGGAATAATAGGCTTTTATAGATTTTTTTTAAAAAGTTCGGTATTAAAAATTTATAACTCGTGTTCACACCATGCAAGTTTCATGATTTTTTTGAATTTTATTATAAATGATTTTAGGTATAGAGATGCTATTTTATGCAAATTATTTGGCCTAGGCACATATGTGGAAACAACAGGGCTTATAGTTGTTTTTTTTGAAAAAGATTGGTATTTGGAATTTCTCACACGCGTCCACGTCATAAAAGTTTCACGACATTGCCTGAAATTTACTATAAATGATTTGGGAGTGGCAATACACTACTTTATACAAATTTTTAGAGCAAACACAAAGGTGTGGATCAACAAACTTTTATATGAAAATTTTGAAAAAGTTCGGCATTTAAAATTATAATTTGCGTTCACACCATAAAAGTTTCACAAAATTTTCTGAAGTTAACTACAAATGTTTTCAGGTATAGAAATGTTATTTTATGCAAACTATTAGGCCTAGATACATAGATGGAACAAACATGCTTTATAGATTTTTTTTTGAAAAGATTCCGTATTTGAAATTTCTAACTCGTGTTCACACTATAAAAGTTTCACAAAATTGCCTGAAATTTACTATAGATGATTTAGGATATAGAGACGCTATGTTGTGCAAATTGTTAGGCCCAGACATATAGGTGGGACCAACAAACTTTTATAGAAAAGTTTACAAAAAGTTCGGTATTTAAAACTTATAACCCGCGTTTACATCATAGAAATTTCACGAAATTTCCTAAAATTTACTACAGATGATTTCGAGTATAGAGACGCTACTTTGTGCAAATTATTAGACCTAGATGCCCCAGATGGGCCTTATGGGTGGAGACTACCCGCCGGTGAGCTATATTGCAACACCTCGCGTTGAACCCATTCTCAACCCTAAATTTTAGAACGCATTCCAACCTTACCCAACCTTTTCTATGTTAACCCAATCCATTCATTTTTTCAACCCATTTTCACCCAATCAAAGCCAACCCAATTAAGAAACCCAACCTATTAACACCCGTACATCTGGCCCTGCAACGTGGTCGCAGCGCAGGAGCTCGTGCGATTGCTTAAAAAATTAGAGTAGGAGGTCGGTGTAGATTCTTAGTGCGTCACCGGCCCCGCTCAGTTTGGCTGAAATAAGCTGGCTTATGACTTATTTTGTACTGTAACTGTTGGTGTTTTTTGGCTTAATTAAATTTAAAAAAAATGGTAAAAATGTTAGCCCTATTACGGACAATGCAAACGAATAGGAAAAAAAGAAAAAGCAAAAAAAATCAAAAAATAAAACTAAGAAATAATGAACTAAAAGATAAAACTGAAGTCGAAACAAGCGTAGCCTAGCCCTCGTTTTTTTAGGTAAGTTTGGTCTCCAAGGGATCCGATGAAGGGTTGTACAGCCTGGTCTTGTGTTCAGAAATGTCACAGTCGCGACAGCATTTCTCGCGTCAGGTGTTGTAACTAACGTCTCAATCTAACAGCATCGGGTCTGTATGCAGGAGCATCATCAGGTCAGCGGCTGAAGTTTGGTCTCCGAGGGATCCGATGAAGGGATGTACAGCCTGGTCTTGTGTTCAGAAATATCACAGTCGCGACAGCATTTCTCGCGTCAGGTGTTCTAACTAACGTCTCAATCTAACAGCATCGAGTCTGTATGCAGGAGCATCATCTGGTCAGTGGCTCCGCCGCTCGATCAGGTAATGATCAGCTGTACCAGCGGAGTGTCAGCTCCGTCCGTGGTGGCCTCCAATTTGCTGAAAGACTCCAATGGCATCCAACCAATAGCAGTACTATAGCACCGTACCACGGAGTATAGCTATGGACCAAACGAAAATTAGGGCAATGGCTTGGTTTATCCCAATATTGCACTATTCATGTATTTTCGCCGCTTCTCGAGCCAAGTTTCGGGTAGAGGGTTGTCTTCTTTTTCCGTCAATGAAAGTATATTACTAGCAAATTGTCCGTGCAATTGGCCGTGAATATTGCCGCCGCCCAGAACCTTGAACCCACTACTGCGTACCTTCGATAACAAGCACGCGACAGCGTCATAGGCCGTGTCGACTCAGGCAATATTTTTTTTATAGTTTTTTTGTTTCGGCTTTAAAAAATGAGATGTTTTTTCTAAATAGATTTTTAAAGTAGATTCTCTAAATGGTTTCTTGATCTTAAAATCATATATGTTATTCACGTCTCTATCATCATCACCGTTTTAAAAATATAAAAAAATCATTAGCTACAGCAGAAAACCATCCATCACAACCTAAACGAATAGGGCCTAGGCCTCCGGCTGCCGAGCCCCAACCTGGGTAGGCCTTCGGCCCATAACTCCAAACAGAGTACGTACTGGTAGACTTCTGATGGGCCACGAGCCGAACAAACCTAGCAGTTTTGCTTCGCAATTGCACGCAGCAGTTCAGCTATTATTATATCGGTTTCTTGCGATTTCAGGATTGCATCGCCCAAGGCACCTTGCCGAAATCTTCCTCCGCCTTCCTAGTCCCGATGGCCGCTGAGGCTGATCAGAAAGGTTTGCGACTCTCGCCGACAGATGCTATCGTTTTCTGCCTTGCTATTGATTTTCTCCCTTCTTTCTCCTGCTCTTCTTAAGTCCTCAGTTGCTGCGGAATTTGCAGTTGTGGTGCACCTGCGCTCGACCGGCGATGCGCCGATACTGAAGCAAGCCAAATTCAAGGTGCGATTTTCGAATTCTCGACCCCCCCCCCCCCCCCCCCCTTTTCTTCTTGTCTCTACTTGTAAATCGATTCAGCTTAGCGAATTTAAGGTCCCCCCTTGTACTCAGATCTTCAATTTAGTTTGGTACATTTAGACCGCGGATTCAGAACTCAATTGGGGAACTTTTCTAGTAGTCGGATATTTGTTAGATAATTGGCTTGGCTTGGAGGCGCTTGTGCTGACGGTGAATCCGTGAATGCGCGAGTCAAACCAGGACCTTGGCGTTGTTCTAATTTATCAAGAGCGAAGTTAAGGTTGTCTAGGCTCAATCTTGATAAGAAACTGGATGGGGATTTACATACAAGGAAGAAAAGGAACTCGTACTGAATTCTCAATGCTAAAGGCAGCCTTGATGGTTGCTTGTAACAGTTTGTCTGTTTGCGGCGACTTAAGAGCAGGAATTTTTGTGTCTATCAGGTTTTGATGCTGTGTCGAAGTATGTGGGAAACTCTTATAAGTTGGAAAACCTTGCAGTAACGTGTCTTGGTTGTAGCCAGCTATAGAGAGCAACTTTCACAGGAAATTAGTTTTAAACCTAATCTAGCCTCAGTTATAATAGTCCCACAGAGTACAGGCACAATTTGCAGTTCATGTTGCGCCAAAAACCTTATAATGAGTAAGTTGATTAACTGACTTTATCGAAATCCGTAATCATCTTTTACAGTTGCAAACTTGCAGTTTCTCCTTGAAATTGGATTATTCAGTGCTTGCATTGTGTTGCACAACATGAACTTCATTAACATGTTGCTGGTGTATCTCCTACTAGATTTCAGGACGAGATAAATTTTTGAAGGTCATTGAATTTCTTCGTCGGCAACTTCATCAGGATACACTGGTACTGATATAGTTGTTAGATGGGAATTTAATCTATTACACACTGGTTTGTACTGACAATTCTCTATGTTGCCCACAGTTTGTCTATATCAACAGTGCATTTTCCCCAAACCCGGACGAGCTGGTAATTGACTTGTATAATGTAAGATTTGAAGTTATAGTATCTACTTGTAACTATGTTTTCTTGAATCACCCAACCTTAAATTTATACCTCCAATTGTCATTTTGTTACAACATCAGTTAGCAAGCTTACAAAATCTGTAGCACTAAGCATATTCATGCCTTCCAGTTAGACAATCTGTTACAGAAATAAGTGGTTTCATAATTTTGCATGGATTCTTCAGTTAGCAAGCATCATGTAATGTTAGCATTGATCTTCAGTTTTCAGTTATTTCACGTGACATAAATAAGGAAGAAGGCTAACCATCTTCGTGTATTAACACTGCAGAACTTTGGAATTGATGGGAAGCTTGTGGTAAATTATGCTTTATCCACGGCGTGGGGTTAAAAGGTTGGACTTGCACGAAAGAATTAGAATGGGCCGAGAAGGCTGTGGGAAATTGCTGGCATGCCAACTGTAAAGCGCCGCAGTTGTAGTTTTAGTCAGTCACTAAAGCGCTCTCACATATGTTGACGACAGGATGACAGTAAAGGTTCTTGCTAGTTTTATCTGCACCCCAACACCTTCTCACCCAAATAATGCGCTGAAATTGTTCAGCGTATGCTACACCATGATCGTGAGGAGTCCCTCGTGTTTAATAACCGTATGGTTTCTGTCCCAGATGTAGTGATTCTCTTAGCTTTTTCCATGATATTAAGTAGTATAGTACTCGCTGCCGGCGTACTCCTTGTGTAGCTTCAGCTTCCAAGCATGGGTTGAAATCTCGGAATGGGAGGAGAGAGAAAGAAAGAAGAGGGAAAATTGGCGGGCGTGATTTACTCTCATCACCACCAGATTCCCAGTTCAAGGATGCCTGCAGCCCACGGCTATCGATTATCTGATTGATCATGGATGCAGTGGTTCATTCGCGGTATTCAGCTCAGTGCTTTGGTCTATGCAGAAAGGCGACATCTAGCAATCGGCAGCCCGTTCCGCCGTCGCAAGGCGGCTACTGCTGCCGCTTGCCGTCGCGACTCGCCAAGCTACAGGTACGTGCGCACGCGCGGCAGTAAGCCGTGGCCACCGGCGCCGCCGATACACGCCAAACGAACACGCCCAACTCTTCCCGAGCCAAGCCGCGCGGCTCGCGGAGATCCCACGGTCGCGCGGCGCCAGAGCCCACGGCGCACGAGCGGCGCCGCCGTCAGGAAGGCGCCCCGGCGTGCGGCGGCAATTCCCGGTGGGCTGGGCGCCTCCGTCCACGGGCCAGCCCAGCGGGGCCCATGTGCACACGCGCCGTGCGCTCCCGCGACGCGGGGGCGCTTGCAGCCGTCCGATGCGCGCATCCGACACTGATCCAACGGTCGGTTGTTCTGAAGCATGTCGTTGTCTTCCTCTGGAAGAAGCCTCGACGCCATCGACCAAACCGTCTCTGGCCCCTTCATTGCCATTTATTAAACACTCCAAGTTTAAATCCGTGCCATTTCCTTCTCCAACCTTCCTGCCTCCTTGGTTCCATTAATCCGAGGCGAGGTTTACCGCTAATCCGCGCATCCGGATTGAATCGAAGCGGGGAGGAGGAGGCGGTCGTCTAGGGATTACCACGGCTCCCGCGGCGATGGCGGCGCAGGCGAGGCTGACGCCGAACGGCGTGGGGGCGGCGCTGGCGGGGGATACCAACCTCAAACCGGTCGTCCAGATCGTCGATCTGCGCGGCGTCAACGTCAACGGCGCCGGCGCGTCCCGGAGCGAGAGGTTCCGCGCCGTGGTCTCCGACGGCGCCGCCACCTCATCCGCGCTGTTCGCCGCACAGCTCAGCGACCTAGCGCGCTCCGGCGTCCTCCGCCGCGGCGCCATCGTGCAGCTCCTCGAGTACGTCATCAATGACGTCGGGGCCAGAAGGTTTGCTTCCGCCTCCGCCTTCACTACCCCGCTTTGATCGATGTTTGATTGCGTACAATTTGGTCGGTTTCGGTAAGGGTTAGTTCCTGCGCGGGTGTTCGCATGCGTGTCGCAGTTTGCGTTGGGATGCGATTTTTGCGCCTGTCAGTATCGTCTAATTCGCGCTTTAGATTGGTACTTGTCATTAGTTTGGGAAATTGGTTTCGCTGATACTCATGTCTATGCTTTCGTAGGTACTAGTACTGGACTAGTTTTTTAGAGAACAGTAGTAGTGAACTAGTGATGCATCAAATATTTAGTTCCATTGACCTGTTTGTGATATCATTTGAATTGGTGCTGATTGAATTGTATTCTGTAACCGCTTTATATGATCAGAAGAGGTCTAGGTAATAATTCGGAATGATTAGGTTGTGTTGTGAATTTTGATCCAGATTGGTGCTTTCCAACAGTTAGTTGATCGTCTAAAAAAATGTATGTTGGTTGAATTTTTTTTGTCCTACTGATCCCAAAGTAGTGTGGTATGTGGTTTAGTATATCTTGCTGTGCAGTTGGTGCTCACTGTTTCTGGCGGGTTAAATTGTTGGAAATCAACCCAGGAATCATACACTAATTCGTCCGTGGACGCACACTACATGGGGAAGACGATGAGCAGTAGAGTAATTTTCTGATGCGAACTTGACTTGCGTCGTTTTTCCACTTTTTCTCTATTATTCACCTCGCTATATTTAGCAGACTGCTTACAAGGATATAAATAGACACTCTGTGATCCAGTTTCACCGGCCATCACTGCACGACTTGTGCACACCGCGCACCACGACTCCCCCACTCGCACACATCGCGCACTACCCGAAAGACTCGGCCATTATTCAGACGCCCAACTTCGACCAAGGCTTCTTGACTATGTCTATGACTCCGAGTCCCTCTACGACTGCTACAGTACACACGACCGATACAGTGCACACGACTGCCACAATAATTTTACACCGACAACCACTTCCGACCATGGGTACTAGAACACACGACTCCGACTGTGACTTCGACCATGACTTAGGCCTACGGCCACTTCAAAATGACTTCTACGACCACTTCAAACTGACTCCTACGACCACTTCAAAAATGACTCCTACGGCCACTTCAAAATGACTCCTACGACCACTTCAAAGTATCAAGATTAATTCTAACATAAATGATGAGGTACTATGGTCATTTTGATGATTACAAAAAGTCTGTCGTTTGATTTAGTTCCTTAATCATGTTATGTAGCAAATTGTTGCTAGGTAGTCGACCAGTCATCATATCTTTGGATCAATTAGGTTCCTTATTTACTGATTGGGTGCATCATGGAGTGTGATTTGATCATTGTAGTTTACGTCTTACTCTGCAGTCATGCTCAGAGATTCAGGTGTTGTTATCTGATTGGATCACCTAGTAGTTTGCATCTTTCATCTGTTCCCACTTGGTTCAGCAGTGTACTAGATGGTGCAAGTTGGCATTGAACAATTTCAGCTGATGATCGAATTTGTTTCTTTTGTCTTCTATTTGTAAATAAAAATAGTTTGAAGCATAATTTTATTAATCAGCCTGTGCCATAATTCAAGTTGTGTTGGCAAAGTAACTAATGCAAATTTAAAGATAAGTTTTTGTTTGAATAACAAGCAGAACAAAATGCATGGTTAGCAGTGCGAACCATCAGAGTTGGTGCTAATATGCTTTCTACATTCTCATTATTAAGGATATTAGTATCTTTTCCTATCTTAGGGTTTTGAGTCTATGTATTCCTATATATTGCCCCCTGGGCTATTGCAATACATTTAGACTTCATACAAACTTCCATGTTTTTTTTATAAAAAAATACAAACTTCCATGGTATCAGAGCCCTAGAGCTCGATCCAAGCTGACGTCGGCCACACGCGCGCCCGTCTTCTTCTGTCGCCCCTGGGAGGAACAATCTCCACTCCCGGGGGTGGCCACTTCTTCGTCGTCTCCGGCCACCTCACCGTGCTTGCACCGCCGCCAGGCCACCACGCTTGCGCCCGTGCCTGGCGCGCACAAGCCAGATTAGGAACCTTCGCACTAGATTCAGGCGCCTCTAGCTCTCCTTTGCTCCGCCTGGCCACGCCGACCACCGCCCCACCTAGATGATGCTGCCGTTTCTCTTTGAGCCGCTGTCCCGAGCTTTTAAGGCCACCACGCTTTTTTTGCACTGCATCTCCGCTGCGCTTCTTGTGCATTGTGCCGCCGTCATCTCGGGTTTCGATCTGTGCCACTTTGCTTCTATCTCTCTTTGGCTTGATTAGACAACTTTCTTTATTTGTGTCACCTTTCACATCTTATTCATCGTGTTGTTGTGGTCGACTTTGCTTCCGCTTATCTCTACTTTCTCAGCCTTTTCACTTTATGTTTTCTGAGTTGTTGTACGATTCCGGATGGTTGATATTCGATATAATTTTTCAAAAGCCGCACGCTACGACGGCATCTTTAAGACACGGATTTTGGATTTTCTTTATTTGTGTCAATCATTTTCAAATGTAATGTTATTGCATACGCTTTACATTTGAGAGGGTGTTAAGGGTACTAGCGAGTCCATGTATTCCTATATATTGCCCCTTGGGCTATTGCAATACATTCAGACTTCATACAAACTTACACTCATATACAACTGATTTGCTGGTGAAGTAGTGATAACTAGGATACTTTCTAAGAGCAAAATTAGGAATTATTTCTTGCTGTTAAGCTGACTGGTTGCAATATATGCAGGATTATCGTCATTCTGAACATGGGAGTTCTTGTTTCGGATTGTGAGATCATTGGGAATCCAGTAATGCCTTCAGAAACTGGATTTTCTAACCCAAATCCCACGAGAGTGGAGCAATTTAATGGAGCACCTCAATATGGTTTGATGGCAGGAAACCCAAATCCCACAAGGCTCAGTGACAATGCTCCGGTCTTCCAATCAACAGTGCAACCATCCTATCGCCCTGCACCAAGTTACAAAAACCATGGGGCAATTATGAAAAACGAAGCCCCTGCTAGAATAATCCCCATATCTGCTTTAAATCCTTATCAAGGCCGCTGGGCTATCAAGGCTAGAGTTACTGCCAAAGGAGACATCCGCCGGTACCACAACGCAAAAGGTGATGGCAAAGTGTTCTCCTTTGACCTGCTTGATTCTGATGGGGGTGAGATACGGGTGACATGTTTCAACGCTCTCGTTGATCGCTTCTATGAAGTTGTGGAAGTTGGTAAGGTCTATGTGGTATCAAGAGGAAGCTTGAAACCTGCACAGAAGAACTATAATCATCTTAACAATGAGTGGGAGATTTTATTGGACACTGGATCAACCGTGGATCTTTGTCCTGATGAGAACAGCTCCATTCCCTCCCAGCGGTTTAACTTCAGACCAATCAATGAAATTGGGGATACACAGAACAATGCTATCCTTGATGTCATAGGTGTTGTTATATCTGTGAACCCTTGCACCACAATACAGAGGAAAAATGGCATGGAAACTCAGAAAAGAATTATTAACCTGAAGGATAAGTCTGGTCGAAGTGTTGAGGTAACCATGTGGGGTGAATTTTGCAATAGAGAAGGCTCGCAGCTGCAAGAAATGGTTGAGGGCGGGATCTTTCCTGTGCTGGCTGTCAAAGCAGGAAAAGTGAATGATTTCAGTGGCAAGTCTGTTGGCACAATTTCTTCCTCTCAGCTCTTCATAAACCCTGATCTTGCTGAAGCTCACAGTCTCAGGCAATGGTTTGATGCTGGAGGAAGAGATGCTTCTACTCAGTCCATATCCAGGGAGGTCACTCCTGCAGCATCAAGAAACGAGATCCGAAAGACAGTAGCACAAATTAAGGACGAAGGCCTTGGAATGGGGGACAAACCTGATTGGGTTACGGTGAAAGCGACCGTTATATTCTTCAAGAACGACAACTTCTGCTACACAGCTTGCCCTAACATGATTGGCGACAGGCAATGCAATAAGAAGGTGACGAAGGCGAGCTCTGGCAATTGGTGCTGCGAGAAATGCGATAGAGAGTTTCCAGAGTGCGACTACAGGTATCTACTGCAGTTACAGATTCAAGATCACTCGGGAACAACTTGGGTGACAGCATTTCAAGAGTCCGGGCAGGAGTTACTCGGTTGCTCCGCGCGAGAGCTCTACACTCACAGAGAGAGCGGGGATCCTCGTTTTGCACAGATCATGCTCCACTGTTTGTTTCAGGATTATCTCCTCAGGCTGAAAGTCAAAGAAGAAACGTACGGCGATGAGCGAAGGGTGAAGATCACCTTGGCCAAAGTGGAGAGGGTTGATCCTTCAGGCGAAAGTAAATATCTGCTCGATTTAATTTCAGGGTCGACGGCGTTGTATTAAGTAGTGGCCACTAGTCCATGAGTTGCACCCGATCCATGGCTGCCTGCTCGCACGCACGAAGGTTTCTATATCATATTAAGGAATTTATTCAGTTCAGTATTGAGATATTTTCTTTTGATGTGCCAGCTACTTCCTTATTGAAGCATATTAATGGCTCAGCTTACAGCATATCTCCCCTTTTTAACCGAGTAATGCAGTTGTAGTTTCTCTGGTTGTCACAGTTTGTACAGCCCCCTCTTAGCTTAACTCTGTCGTGACTCGTGTCTACTACTTCGCTGCTGCTCCATGAAGACTTTTAAGAGACCGGATCGTATTTTGTTCAATGTTGTATCTCTCTTTCCAGCTTGATTGCACTTGAAATTTTGCCATTGCTTGTAAGCAAGCACCTTTCTGTAAGCTGTTACTCCTAAGTGGCAACCACTTGGATGTGGAGTTGCATCACTTATTTACGTTCAAATCGATACTAGACCCTACATTGGCGTACTTCCATGCTGTAAATTTATTTCTGTGGGTGCTTGTCTGCATAGTTTCACTAAGCACTACAGCTTACAGGTTTCCACAAAAACACTACAGGGTGCAGCTAATCGTCCACCACGTACCTTTTTTTCTTGACAAAAACTCACCTAGTACATCTTTACTCCTTAAAAATGTGAGTAGTTGTTGGTGTATTCTTCCTCCTTTCTTCTCAGCTTGTAGGTGCATTCTTCCTCCTTTCTTCTCAGCCGTTCGATCTGAACATAGAAATCTTAACCATCTCTATGATGCCTGTCCTCTCTCGTGCTATCTAACTGCCCCTCCTCTCCACTTCCACCTTCGGTTATTCTCTTCTCTCATTTTCTCCATATCTCTCTCCCAAGCTCTCTCTCTCCTTCGCAGATCGCCGTACCACACTGACACGTCACCTCATCTCCCCTCTCCCTCGTCGCTAGCCATTGAGCATTCCCCACGCCGCCACCCCATCTCCCTTCGCCCCTTCAACCAAGATTTTTCGCTACACGAACGGTGCAACGAAGCGATCCCAATTCAAGATGGCGGCCAGGCAAGTGGGAACCGTGAGGCGGCGAGACGCTCAGCGACAGGCGACAGCGGCCGGTGGATCCAGGAGAACGGCGCTCGGCGATGGTGGCCAATGGATCCGAGAGGCGTGCTTGACGACAGCAACTGATGGATCTGGAAGACATTGATCGATGGCTGTCGGTGGATTTGAGAGACGGGCTCTCGTAGACGGCGACCATTGGATCTGGGAGGTGGAGCTCAATGATGAGAGCACGGGCAGTGGCAAGAGCGAGGGCAATGCGGCGGCGAGAGCCCGAGCAACGACGGTTGGTAGATTCGGGAGGCGCCGTTCAACCATCCCCCTACTTTCCTCTATCCTCTGCTCTCCCCTCCCTCCCCCCTCTTGCTCCTTCCCGCAACCGCCGCCTCCTTCTCTCCCCTGAACCCTCGTGCTGCGTCTCCTCCTCCTCCTCGGCGCCGCCACTAATTCCATCTCCCATCGCTCCTCCAACTAGCGACACGACACTCGGTGACAGCGGCCGATGGATCGGACAGAAGGGCGCTCAACGATAGCGACCAGTGGATCAAAGAGAAGGGCACTTGATGATGGTGGTGGCAGCTTCCTCTTCCTATGCCCGCCCACGTGGCTCTCCCCAGCTGCCACCGCTTAGTAGTCGCTCAACAGTGAGCCTCTCTACCTCCTGCTCTTCGTTCAGAGCCCGTCACGCTGTCTGGTGATTTTGGTCTTCCAAGCTGGTTGCCGAAGTCGGTGTTGTGGTCAAAGGGGCTGTGGCCGAAGTTGAGGGGTCATGGTCGAAATCGAAGCTGTGGTCAAATGGGGTCGTGACCGAAGTCGAAGATCAGTGGTCGAAGTCTAAGCCATGGTCGAAGGGGCGGTGGTCGAAGTCGAAGGGCCATGGTTGAAGTCGAAGGGTCATGGTCGAAGTCCAAGCCATGGTCAAAGGGGACAGTGGTCGAAGGGAGCAGTGGTCGAAGTCGAAGGGTCATGGACGAAGTCGGTCCACGGTCGAAGTCAAAGGGCCATGATCGAAGTCGAAGAGTCGTGGTCGAAGTCCAAACCGTGGTCAAAGGGGACAATGGTCAAAGTCGAAGGGTCATGGTCGAAGTCCAAGCTATGGTCGAAGGGGATAGTGGTCAAAGGGGGCAGTGGTCGAAGTCGAAGGGCCATAGACGAAGTCGGTCCGCAGTCAAAGTCGAAGGGTCGTAGTCGACGTCGGGACAATGGTCGAAGGGGGCCGTGGTCAAATGGGGCCATGGTTGAGGGGTCGTGGCCGAAGTCGAAGATCCGTGGTCAACGTTGAAGCCATAGTTGAAGGGGGTGGTGGTCGAACGGGGAAGTGGTCGACGTCAAAGGTCATCGAAGGGCCGTGGTCGAAGTCAAAGTCGTGGGCGACGTCAAAGGGTCATGGTCAAAGAGGACAGTGGTCAATATCGAATGGCCATAATCGAAGGGGACAGTGGTCGAAGGGGACGGTGGTCGAAGGGGGAAGTGGTCGACGTTAAAGTGCCGTGGTCGTCGAAGAGCCTGGTTGAAGGGGACAGTGATCAAAGGGGCAGTGGTCAAAATCAAAGCCGTGGTCGAAGGGGGCCGTAGTCAGAAGGGGAACTGATCGACGTCGAAGGGCCGCAGTCGAAGGGGACAGTGGTCGAAGGGGGTGGTGGTCGAAGGGGCCGTGGTCGTCAAAGGGCCGTGGTCGAAGGGGACAGTGGTCGAGGGGGGTAGTGGTCGAAGTTGAAGATCCGTAGTTGTCGTAAAAGCTGTGGTCAAAGAGAGAAGTGGACGATGTCAAAGGACCGTGGTCGAAGGGATAGTGGTTGAAGGAGACATTGGTTGAAGGGGCAGTGGTCAAAGTCAAAGAAGGTAATGCTCGAAGTCGAAGGGGGCAGTGCTCGAAGTTGCGGTCATGGTCGTAGTCGTAGCACCCATGGACGTGGTTGTAGCGGTCATGGTCGTAGTCATAGCGCTAACCCGAAGGGCACGTGCTGGTTCGTCCATAACCTCTGCCGCTACGAGTTCCCCCTCCAGTTGGATATCCCCGTTGCCTACTGTCAGACCCAGATTTTACAATCCGGAATCTACTGTGTTTAACTGCACTATTCCCTGGATCAGTAGATAGTGCACACAGTTACAGTTCTGAATATCAAAGTACATATCATGCGGAAACGTAAATATAATAGTAGACTTACTCATGGGCCGATTAGGCCGAAATCAATAAATTGCAGCAGCGGAAGAACGAAGCACACAGGTGGGACCTTCAGGACATGCCCACAGGCAGCCAACTGGAGGTTCGCGACCTAGTTCTTGACATCTTCCTCCTCTTCGCCATCGTGATCCAAAAGTATTATTGAAGCGTAGCGATCCAATCCCTGCTTCTGAATTTGTCGCAAAAGCGAGCGTGAGCACTCCGACCCCGTGCTCCGCGAGCCAATACACAGAATGCAAATAAATAGTATGCATGGCTTAACAAAGGAGAGGCTCGGGTTATTTTGTTTTGCAAGGAGTGCTTTTGAATGCAATTAATTAACAAGCTCTATGACTTAGCAATTTTGGAACAAATCATAATGTACAAGGAAATGCATTATTAATATCGATCCAGATTCCATCCACCGTTACATGGCATCCGCACCATATAGCATTTTTCAGCGTTATAGCCGCTTAACTTACCACTGGGACGACAGCCAGGACAATTCAAATCAGGGCCTTCCACTGCCCTTTCCGCTTTTCCATTCCCATTCATAAAGCATTTTGAAATAGAACTATATCTGGTTAAGTTCCCATGTCTGCCCTTGACCGTGGGCACGGCTATTCGAATAGTTTTACACTCTGCAGAGTTTGTACACTTTCACCACAAGAGATAATCAACTCATTGCCCCACATGATACCTTAGACATGTGGTCGAGCAGACCATCACAGTGACTTTTCAAAGTATCTAGTCCCTTCCGTCATCTCACCTTATGGGAAACTGCCCACTTGCGGTGGGTCCCATCTGTGCGCGGGATGTTTCCCACAGCCACTAACGCAGTCGGGCTCCCTTCCCGCAACGTTAGGACAGCTGGGAAACTTCACCCCCACTGGTGTCCCTTCAGGCCCCCTTGCCATAGCTTAGCCCCTTCACTCCCCTACCAGTGAGATGAGTCCGGGGTTTCGATAAATTTACTTAGCCAAGTTGTATTTTACAGACTTGTGGTTGTACTGTTTTACACAGGGGGGTCATAACAAGATTCGATCCTTAGTGGTATCTGGGCGGTCTACCACTAACCCATTTTGTGCATCCACTGCACCACACTCACACCATCAAACCAATCCGCCCAGATATTTAAGCAAGTTGGTGATTTTGGAAGTATAAAATAATCATGTCCAAAATATACCAGTCATTCCCAACATGACTGCCCAAACCATTTTCTCATGTTTAAAAGCGACAATGATGTCTGGGGCATTTCAGCGCACCCTGAGTATCTGTGCAACACTGAGCATGGCATATTACTAGGGACTTATTTTTGAAATAATACTATTATATTTTTGCTAGGGCGACAAGGTTCACACATTCAAATATTCCAAAAGAGGGGTAATATTATTCAAGGTAAACGATGGACATATATCTAGAATCTTAAATTAACATGTATTTGCATATGAAATAACAACATGCAATTTGATAATTTAAATCGAAGTAATTTGCAGAAATGTAGGGTCAACATGATCAAAGTATTGACTCGCCTTGGTCACAGTGGTCTGATACTTGATTATCCGGAGCTTCTAGGGCTGCTGCCTCGAACTCTTCCTCTTGAGCCTCGTAAGCTATTTTAATCGTGCGCGAACATTTGGATAAAAATATCAATAAATCAAACAAATAACACCAGAAATCCAAATGAACTTCAAAAATTATGATTTCAGTTCCACTGGATAGATCTTGAATTTATATGAATTTAGAAATTTGTCTCACTCAATTTGGAATTAAAATGAATAAGTTATGTCCATTTGAATATTTCAGTCCAATCAAATCTAAAAATTAATAAATTTCTGACAGTGGGTCCTACATGTCATATTTATCATTTTTATCTTCTTCTTTATTTATTTAGTACTGTGTCTATGGCCAGTGGGGTCCACATGTCGGCATGCATTATTCACTGGCAAGTGGGACCCTCCCTGTCAGTGACCATGGTTGTGCTGAGCCACTGACAGGTGGGACCCTGGGGCCCTGGACCCATCTGCCAGCGAGTGGCGCCGACAGGCGGGGCCCAGAAGTCAGCGGAGAAAATAAAAGAAATGCTCGACCGCAATGCGCGGAGCCGGAGGCTCGAACGCGCGCCGCGGGAGCAGGAGGGAGGACGAGACGAGCGGTGATAACCAGGTGAGCGGGGAGGCGTTGCCTACCCTATATGGATAATAATTCCTTTTGGAGTGTACCGTGGAGAGGGCCGGGCAGAGGAAGAAGAAGGCGGTGGCGACGACGGCGAGAGGTGGCCGGAGAAGCTCGGGAGCTTCGTGAAATACAGCCTCCGGGTGATGGTGAAGCTTCTGGTGAAGTTGGCGGAGATGAAGGGGCACGGTGGTGGGCCGGCGGCGTGTGACGGCGGCGGTCCAAGTAGGCGGTCGTCGCCGGCGATGCTCACGCGATGGGAGACCCGGTGAGGGAGGGGGTCGGCTTCGCCTGGTTTCCACGCAGCTCTGGGAGCGAGGATTGGTTCGGGGGCGGCCGGAATCGACGGCGGCTCGGTCGCCGGCCGTGAGGACGACGATGTTGCCGGCGGGGAATTGGGGCACTACGGCTCAATTGTTTGCAAGGGAGGAGAGGAGGGAGTGTTGCAGCGCGGTTGGGACTCCCAGGCGGGGCTTTTATAGCCGGGAGAGAGGGGCGCGCGGCGAGACAGTGGCGGCCTCCGCCCTGTTCCCGCTGGAAGGGGGGGGATGGACTCAATCTCCTCCGAGATTGTGTGGGGGAGGGAGGTGACGGGGTTCTTTGAACTTGCCCCCGAATGTGTGTGTGTGTGAGAGAGAGAGAGAGCGATTTGCTGCGGCAAGCGCGAGGGGGAGCTAGCGCGAGCGACGCTGGCGCGTGGAGAAGAAAGGAGCCGGGGAGAAGAAGAAGGAGAGAAGAGAGAGCGCGGGAGGGGCCACCGGCCAGAGGGAGAGGGACTGGCGCATGGGGCTCGTGCGACAGTGAGGGAAGGCGCGGAGTGGAGACGGGGCCACTGCGCAGGCGCGGCCGGGACAACGCGGAAGGAAGGCCGCGCGGCCACGCGGCAGCGGGAGGAGAGGCGCAGGCGGGGTCGCGGGCCCGCGTAGCAGTGAGGACGCGGTCGGAGGTGGGCTGGGCCGCGGGGCAGTGGGTGCGCGTGGAGTGAATGGCCGGGCCGGGGTGATGGCCGGCCCGGTTGTGTTATTATATTTTTTTTCTTTTAGTTAAGCTTTTGAATTTATATACACATGTTTTTAATTCCAATTTATTTGCTCTCCTTCTTACTCCACTAAATTTCTGTACCTTTTATTTAACATAAATTTTTATAGATGTCACATTTTACTAAGTACACATATACTTATTTATTTATGTATATACCCATATTTGTTGACTCTCTTAATGAATTTACTTCCTTGTTATCATTTTTCTTTTTCCTTTTTCTTTTGTTTAGTTAGTGTATGTATACACATATTTATGCATACAGGTATATACATACTTATATATTTTTCTGGCTTCATTTATTTCCCTTCTTTGTTAACCTAGCTTTTATATTTATTTTATTTATGTATATATATACACGTATTTATATTTTCTTCATGCCTATATTTTGTATCACTACATTTTATGTCTTGCTCATCTTTCTAGGCCCTTGTATGCATACTTGTTTAGGCTCTATTTATTTTTGGTTTTCCCTTTATATACTATTATCTTTAAAATGATATTTTATATTTTATTAACCCAGATTTCTCTCCCCTTATACTGGATCATCTTTTCAGATTCGTATTTAAGTTTTAAATTTTTCTAATATTTAAACATGCTTGTTCCCCTTGGTCCTTTTTACTTTTTGGAACCTTCATTAAATTATTCAGAAAAATACCGTAAACTCCAAATTCAAATAAATCATATTTGCAAAAGAAATTCAAAAACTTTACATTTTCAGATTTCAAATTTTCAGGATGTTACACCTACCCCCAGGTCACCCCCGAGATCGAGCTCCCCACCCTCGATGGCAAGACCCACAAGGTCTCGTACTCCTCATGGATTGTAACTTGCTTTTGGCAACAAGGTGTGATCGACGGTTTCCGATTTATGACAACAAGAACTGGTCGATGTGTTCTGACTTATTACCACGAGGTGTGATCGATGTCTTCTGACTTATGACCACAAGCGCTGATTGAAGTCAAAGATCCATGGTCGAAATTGAAGCCATGGTTGAAGGGGACAGTGGTCGAAGTCGAAGGGGGTAGTAGTCGAAGTCGGGGGCCGTGATTGAAGTCGGGGCTGTGGTTGAAGTCCGCCGTAGTCGAAGGGGGCTATGGTCGAAGGGGGCCGTAGTAGATGTCGAAGTTCCGTGGTCGAAGTCGAGGCCGCGCAGGTCGAAGGGCCGTGGTCGAAGTCGGGGCCGTGTAGGTCGGGCGGGCCGAGCAGGCTGGCACCAGTAGTCGAGCGATAAGGCACAAGTGCACCGGAGGCCTACCAACGTACGACCACTAGTTATTATTAACTGCTCCCAACCTACGATCACACGCAATGGTCGACAGCTTCTAACTTATGATTATGAGGTGTGATCGATGGATTCCGATTTACGACCACGAGCACTGGTCGATGTGTTCTGACTTACAACCACGAAATGTGGTCGCGACAGGGCACAAGCGCACCGAGGCCTGCCAACGTACGACCACCAGTGATGGTCGATAGCTCCCAACCTACGATAACGTACGATGGTCGATGGTTTCTAACTTACGACCACGACGTATGATCGACGGCTTCCGACTTATGACTACAAGTACTAGTCGATGTGTTCCAACTTACGACCACGGAGTGTGGTCAATGTCTTTCGACTTACTACCACGAGCACTAGTCGATGTATTCCGACTTACGACCACGAGGTGTCCTCGATGTCTTCTGACTTACGATCACAAACGATGGTCGTCAGGTTCCGGCGTACGACCATGGGCCATTGTCGAAGGCTCCTGATTTAGGATCATGATCGATCGTCTACTACTGCCAACTTACGACCATCAGCGATGATCGACCACTCCCGACCTACGATCACACGCGATGATCGACGGCTTCCGACTTACGACGACGAGGTGTGCTCGAGGGCTCCCGACCTACGACCACGAGGTGTGATCGACGGCTTCCGACTTACTCGACGGATTTAAAATTTTTTTGAACATATTTGTATGCATATTCTAAAATTTTTTACCACTCATAAATTTTAAAACATGTAGTATGATAAATTTTAAAAATACGTAGCAACGCACGGACATTCAACTAGTAAAAATTATATATGACAAGGCTCTCTGGGCATCCGATTACAGGCTGCAGCTGTGCAGAGAAATGAATTCACAGGAGGAAAAAAAAGCCACTTCATGGGTGTTGGCTATTTACTTTGCGCGCGGAGAACGCGATCACAACTTCATTGTAAAAATATGTAATGTTCGTCGTCCAATAGCGTACATCTATCTCAGTAGTTTTCTCTATTTGCATGCAGTACATGGATCACAAAAATCCCGACCCTTTTCCCTGTACAACCTTACTGCTCTGCCCTGACAACTTGATTGGCACTGCCAAGTCGCCCGCTTGTGACTGCAACCCAGCTAGTTCTTTCACCCGTAACAAAATGGATGGCGGTATTGGTATCGTATAAGGATTATTTTTCCGCGGACAAGCACCCTGCTCAGAGGAATAGAAGAGTGAAGAAAATGAATAATCCAGAAGCAAAAAATGGCAGGATAAAAGAAATGAACTGATAAGAAAAGGAGCTCATGTGAGTCGAAGAGGGAGAAGTTATTACATCTTTTTCCGTGTGAAGCTGTGTCTGGCTGGCCCTGACCAGATTCCGCCACTTATCCTAAATAAGCAGCGTGATTCGTTAGAAAACCAAATTGAATGAATAAACTGAGGAGTTGTACAAGCAATCGCACCTTGAGATCCACTGAGGTGCGGTAAGAATATGAGGCGAAGGCTAGTCTTCTAATCTCAGACCATTTGCCAGCCCCGTACCGAGCCACACCATCAACCAGCTTCAGAACCTCGCACAGCGTCCATGCTCGATGATGCTTCCGCTTCAAACCCCGCTTTATTTTGGGTATGGCATCAGCGCTGCAAAAATCGTTTGCTTGTACGGTCTGTACCTCCTTACTATCAGTTGTTTCTATATGCCCTCCTTTCTTCTCAGCATTTTTCTAGCAGCAAGTTGGACAGAACAAAAATATTTTATTGCGTGTAGGACACAGGTTCAATATTGCAACTCAGCAACAATGTTTGAGGTACTGGGTGTTTCAAAATACATTTCTAGATAGTTGTCAGCTTCTCAAGTTTGGATTTTCATTAAGAGGTCCTACATGACCAGAGGCATACCGTTAGTGGAACTTCTACAGCTTTGCTTGCATGGTTCCCCTGTTCACCATCTTTCTCCAACATCATCTCAACTGCCGTCTGAACCTCAGTACATTCCACAGAAGGCTCGTGATCCTGTCATTCGAGGTAATAAAAAGAGCACATTTAGGGACCTATCACCTATGTCCTATGGTGAGACAGCAAAACAATGATAACATATGCTGCAATTTACTCTAACCGTTCAGCTGGGCACTATGGCAAGTTGGCTTTCCAATGTCTTAGGTTACTGTGCTACATTTTCTTCCCTTCAGGTTGTCCACAACTTATTGGTGCAAATTGTTCTAACAGAGCACTCGAAATATGGCACAGCAAGCCTTTCTTACCAATTATACATTACACCTACATATCAGGTACAGACTATTGGGACATGGATGAGGAAAGAGATGTATGGAAGTGAGACCAGCATGCTAAGCTCTTTAAGGCCAGTCTCAGTGGAGGTTTCATGTCCCAGTTTCCAACACACCCATATTTTGGAAACAGTGCAGAAGAGTTTCATCCCCATGAAACTCTCTCTACTCCCATGAAACTTTTATCATCTCTCTCTTCATCAATACAGTGCCATGTCAGCGTATTTAATGCCCATGAAACTCCATGAAACCCCCACTGAGACTGGCCTAAGAGAGTATGGGTGAATCACTTGGCCACATTTTGTTTATGAAAATAGCATAAGGGAATGCTAAGAATAAGACAGCAAAATGGGGTAAGGAGTTGAATGAAAAAAATTCAACAAAAGTTACCTAACTGAAAATTGGATACTCAATAGAGTTGCTTGAAGTGTATTTTTCCCTACAAGCTAAGTTTCTTAGGTGGGAATTTGGCATGTGAGCATACAGCAAATTTGTCCTACTTGGGGGCATACTGAAAATTACAGGCCAAAATGTATCGCCAAAGTGCTTTGTGCAAGTTATCATTATTTTGAGAAACAAAGCTAAACTAAGGTCCAGTATCATGTAAACAAAAGGTGCTTCAAGAGAGAGAGAGAGAGAGAGAGAGAGAGAGGACATGTGTAACATCGTTCCCTAAATATAGTAATTCAATATCTTCCGCTGTTTTGCAGTAATAATATAAGAGAGACAAATCAAAGCCGTGAAAATAAATCATGCATTAGTAGATTATTACCAAAAATGGAATGAAGTTCCTCCTAGGGCGCCCTCTTCTCATCCTCGAAACGTAAGGAACATGCACACTAAATCCTCCAAGAGTATCCTTTCGGGTAGGATAAGTTGTACTCAATGAATCAACTTCACGGAAAGGTGTTACCCGTGGTTTCCGTAACACCTCATCATGTGCAGGCCTTTTTCCTGGTGAAAAAAGTTTCCCAGTGGAGTCGTTAGTCTCAATATCTGAGAGCTCCTCAATGTATCTTTTTGTTGGCTTTCTAATTCTCTTAGCAGTGCCTTGTTCAGCCAGAAGAGTTCCTTGTGGTTCATCGTTATCTGTTGGTACTCTTTTTAGCCTCTTGGAGGATCCCTGTTGGTCCTCACCATGATAGTAAGAGCTAGACAGTAAATCTCTCTCATTTCCTGTATCCAATGCTTGGTCCCTAGCCAAAGAAGTAGCTTCAAGCTCAACCTTAGGTACTCCTTCAGTAGCTGGTATCTCTTGTTTGGCATCCTTGCCAACAATTTTATAATCTTTAACTACACAACCTGAATTTGGAACACCACAGGAATTGGTCAACCCCATTGTAATCTGTCTTTTGAGCCATAACTTGTCCTTGACAGTAGTTTGGCGCCCAAATGTGGCTCTAAATGCTTCCTGAAGTTCTCTAATTGTAAGATTATCCAAGCAGACTTCTCTTAAAATGGAAAAATCAGGCACTGAACTAGTAACTTCAGAAACAAATGGTCGTGTAGATGTGTCATTTACAGGTCTTGAGCAGGCATCTGCCTTTTCTTTTTCAGCACTGCAAGAGTAATTTAACGCCGTTGATTTCGTAGTCTTGGTTGAAGCATTGTCCTGTTGAACAATGTTGCTATCCTGTTGTTCTGTGTTCAATATATCTATCTGCTGATTATGAACAACCGTACACTTTGAGGGAAGATGAAGTGGATCATCTGATGGCTGTACCCTGTCTTCCTGTGCAATGATATGCATCTCCTTAAAGTTGCATTGACTTTAAAATGTAGAATGACATAGACAACGTATGTACAGGAAGGATTTGTAGATGGTTTAAGCTTTAAGGCAAATGACAGTTTGTCAAACCCCAAGCTCAAGAATTAAAAAAGAATACCTTGCAGATAACAATGCATATTTCTTAACAAGTTTAGCCCACTTTTCATAACTTATTAACCAAGAGCTTTGATTAAAACTAAAAGCAGTGTACCTATTATGGCCTAGGATCTCGCCGTATACGCAGCAAGTGAGCAAATAGTACCGTGGGAACTGTAGTAAATGTGAACAGTACCGCGTGGGTACTGTAGCAACACGATGGCAGCATCCATGAGTATTGTAGCACATACGGATTTAGGTGGTTCGTCAATATATGACGGATTAGGAATATAATAATTAGTTTCCTTATTATTTAAGCTTATTTCCTTCTAAATTATTTCTATGTATTAGAGATAAATTTTTTATTATCATGATTAGTTTTCTTTAATATAGAGAGATGTTTCTTAGAGGTCAAATTTAGCCATCCCTATAAAAGTGGCAGCATTGTACCTATTATCATTAAACAATAAAGCAGTCAAACTCTAAATCAGTTGGTCTCCATATCAGAGCCTCCACAAGGAGGGCGATCTTAAGCCATCTTGGCCTATCTGTTACCATATCAATTAGTATCAGAGCCACTCACCATAGCCTTCAATGCCGTACTATCTATCCTGGAAGCATTGAAAACTAGCAACAAGGAGCTAATGGCATTACTTGAGAAGGCTATGGAGATGGTGGACAAGCTAAAGGAGAAGGGAGAGGCGTCATGTGCCATTGCAATGGTTACGCTAGCACCACCTTCCTCGACGCCGGTGTTGGCACTGGCCACGTCACCAACGACAGCTCCTCTTCAGACTTTACCTTTGGTGCCTTTACCAAGGAGGAAGATTGTTGCTGTCCATAGGCGGTCATCTCCACACGGCCGGCCAACACCATACCTCTGCAAGTGTGGAGTACAACGATTGCCATGTGGGGGTCAGCGACGTCGTCGCATCTCCTCCACAACCGTTGCATCCCGAGGCAAGAAAGATAATATTGCTGCCCCACGCATGCCCATGCCCTCAACGTCTCATGCGTCACTAAACCACGCCCAAGGGATGCTGTCCATTGGAGCTTCGCTGATTTTCTTCTATGCGACATGACGCCATCGTCGTGCCCTCTCGCCAACATGGGGTTACGAAGGACTTCAACCATGACCGCCACCTAACAGCTCGAGGAGGACAAGCTGTCTCGCCTCGAGGGGTGTAATGTATAGCCTAGGATCTTAGTGTATGCACGCAGGCGAGCGAACAGTACCGCGGGTACTATAGCACGTACGAATTTGGGTGGTTAGCCAGTATACCGTGGATTAGGAATATAACAATTAGTTTTCTTATAATTTAGGCTTATTTCCTTCTAAATTAATTTTATGTATTAGATATAAGTTTCCTATTATTGGGGATTGGTTTATTTAATCTAGAGATATGTTTCCTAAAGGTCAAGTTTAATCATCCATATAAAAGGGACAGTATTGTACATATTATCATTAAGCAATAAATCAGTCAAATTCTAAACCGGTTGGTCTCCAAATCAGAGCCTCCGCAAGGAGAGCGATCCTAAGCCATTCTGGCCTATCCCCTACCATATCAGTACCCACCTATCAACAACATGGAAAGATTTATCTACATAAGTAGAAAGAACCTTTACGGGACTCTCTTCAACAGAGATCAATGTTTCATTCCCATGGCTTTGATTGACCTATGGTCAAGTAGAAATCTCTTCTTTAATTCTCACAGGGTAGCCTTTTGCTTATATTTTATTTCTGCTAGATTAATTTTGATCCACCCTTCCATCTCTATTTGTCAGTTCTTGATGATGTTCTAAATCTCTTCCCTACTTTAGCTATCTCATAATTGGACAGTATATAATAGGAAAGTGTAAGCATGAATGAAGATGGCGCTGCTTGAGTAGGAAACATATATCTGACTAGATGACAATAAACCTTAATGCTAACTCCAAAGGTAGTTCTAACTCAATTTAATATATATAAAGTAAAATTTATTGAAGTGACAGGCATTTGAACTCTGAACTTAAGAGTTTTACAGGACCAGATAGTCCATATCATAACCATGTCAGATTTAGTTTGTAAATATTGACCACAAAGATCCTTGCAAACATACTAAATCTATTATGTAGTAGCATAAACCTATTGTGTGTGTGGTAGAACTGAAGAGCCTAGGCTCATGGCAGATATTCATGATGCGCAACAGATAAGCAACATACCTCTAAGTCAGCATCTAACTTCTGTGTCTGTACTTCAGTAGTCTCTAATTTGGAAGAGCCCGCTGCGCAAGTTTAGTAAACAGTGAACATCTTGAGTAGCCAAAGCGGTTGAATTAATGCAGGCAACATGAAGTTTGTATGGCTACACTGTATTCCAACAACACAGTTTAAATTCTTGTTCCAATGAAGTAAGATCACCCACAAGGAAATGATATAGCAAAGTAGTAATTCAAATTGAATAATGCTAATGACATCACCTTCCAAGTCAGGCTTCTTAAGTAACATGCGATCATTGGTAAAAAATTCCTCCACATGTCCTACATCTTCAATAGAAGGCAGATCAACCTTCTCATTGTGAAGAAAATGTTCAAACTGCAAGACCTCATCATCTGTAGCAGGAACAAGTGTTCCATCACATTCAACCTTTTTTTTAAAAAAAGAAAGTAAGTGTTTCTCAAAGGACAAAGTAAGCAATTGGAAACATCATGTTGAGTTTCACATCTTAAAAAAATAGCCAATAAGGCATATAACTAAGAAAGTAAGAATCTACCCGAACTAGCTGGTAAACCACAGGATCGGAACTGCCATTCTTTTCGAAGTCATTCTCTTCATTCTTATTCTCCAGAACATCTTGCAAACCACCCACCTCCATGGATCCGTACAAACTTCATCAAATGCCCGTAGTAATCAAAGTCTGAAGACTAACGAGTCTATGGACAATTCAGAAATCCTGAAAAAATGAATATAAATAGTGAGACAGCACATGCAATGATTAAATCTAATTTCACAGAGGAAAATTTGTCGAAATGAATAAAAATGAGACAAACAAAAGGATTGGGGTGATTGCATACAAGCTATTGCAAAATGAAAGAAAAGATGGTTCTGATTTCATAAGCTCAGTTCAGCTGTTTGATGGTTGTCCATCTTTTAATCATTAGCGGTGTAGCGTTGGGTGAAAGCCCGGTACAAACCATCAATTCTAGTTCGATGTAGATTTTGTAAACTCACAATCTTGCAACCAAATTGGAATGCAATTGTCAAGAGCAACATTTTAAGGAAAAGAATGCAGTGGGTAAAATGTGATTATCCAACAAACCAGTATTAAAATACCACCTTCGATCCAATAAGCTCAACCATGTGTTGCATTGAGAACCTGATAACCAATTTGCAGACAACATGCCAATAGTCAATAAAAGTATTATCCTCCTACTGAGCTTGGCTGTCAAAAATTAGTCAGGCATGCATCATCAAAATGGTACACAAGACATTTTGCAGTAGCATCAATATCTGCTCCAGTTAGTTCTCCCTATTACTGGATTAGAAGAGTAATAATTGATTCCACCATATGATTATAAGATCAAGCAAACTCTCTAGTTCTTCATAAAACTTGAAATCAAACCACATTCACCAATTCCCGAAACAATAGCTCCAGGATTAGGTAAAAACCCACTGTCTTTAGGCAACACTCAATTTCTTACATAAATAAAACTCCTCCCTAGAAATAACAAAAGGGATCACATCGAAAAGAGGCCTTCACAAATCTAAACACATCCGAGTGATCACAGCAAGCTCTACCCCCAAGTAGCTCTTCCTATTGTTCAATTCGCACTTCAAGCGTGAACTCCATCCTCGATCCATCAGCATAAGAATTCAAGGATTGAGCAAAGATTCCCCACTGTATTTACTTCATAGTAAATCTAGAGCTTGCAAACAGAGCAAAAATCCCACCAAAAGCTACCGAAGTACGCGCTGATCTAAACGATACGAGCAATCATACCAAACTCGGCTTCAGTTAACACTACAAAATGCCCGATTAAAGCTTTCAGAATACCAATTCCAGCCCACGATTACGCAGGATAGAGAATATGTTCACCTCACGCAAAGCCCATACCACGAGCAAAGGCTCCAACTCAGAACTAAACACTAATCCAACAGCACAGCAGGCTCCGACACAATTACCCTCCCCGCAGCTGTATTAACGTCACATCCGCACAGATTCGAGCGCGAGAGCAGATCGATCAAGCAAGATCCCACGCGTTTGACCATGCAGATTTCAAATTGCCGCACGCATCACCGAATCTAACCAAAAACAAACGGCAAAAACAGCGTACAAACGCAGCGATCGAGCGGATGCGAGTGATCTCACCGCGATCAGCAGCAGCTCGATCCGCGCAGCATTGCTCCGATCGCGCGGGCAGCCCGATGGATTGATCAGATCGCGCGAGAGGGCGACGAAGCGGAGGAGCCCTTGCTAGTCCGCTGCTCGTGTGCTCTGGTGCTTCGTTTTGGTGGTGCGATCGAGGAGGAAAGGGAGGAAAAGGTCGTGCTTCCTTGCCATTGGAAGGAGGTGGTTTCGAAAAGGGGAGGGGAATTCGAGGGGTGGGAGCGTCGGGCGGCTGGGATCGAGTCCGGTGTGGATCCGACGGCTGATAATCGCCCCCTTCTTCTACCTTGTACTGTAGTACTTGTTTTCCAGATAATCGTTTTGGCTGCTTCGTAGGCTTGAATGAAGCTGTGAACGAAGCAAATTCACGATTATAAAATGGCATTAGGTAGTTGCTGGTGCGATAAAATAAGCGTGTGTTTGCCTTGTTGAGGTCAAAGTCAAGTGTTGTTTGGATTTGTAGGTGTCTACGTTTGCTTAAGGTCACGCTCGGTTGAGTTGAAAAGTTGTGGCTTATAGCTAAAATTATACTGTAGTGGTTAAAATTTTACTGTAGCTAAAGGTGGCTTATGTAATGTAATTAAATTTAAAACAAATAAAAAATAGAAAAATATGTTAGCTCATTACGGACAACGCGAACGAATACGGGAAAAAATAGAACCGGCAAAAAAGCTAAAAAAGACAAAAGTAAAAAAAAACGAAATTTATAAATAATAAAAAATAAATCAGAAGTTAGAAACTGAAGCTGAAATGAGCAAAGCCTAAACTAGTTCCATATGGGATTTGAGAGTGAGTGCTTGACTGCTTGGTACCGTGCTCATGCCGATCAGTGTATTTATATACTCAACAATTCGTGGATTTTCTTCTGAACTTCTTCCTCGTCTTCTCTTTGAGAGGATCCCTGCTTTTTATTGCGGACGACAACGATACCTTGGAGACGGACAGCGGGACATGGCAGCCTTAACAGCAAAAACTGAAAGCCAGGGACAGGAGGCCGGCGTCACGGGCCTGAAACGGGAATGACTCTGTTGGGAACTTGGGAGGCAGCGCGCGGCTGGGTGGTTGATTTTGTTAGGAAACCTGGACTCTATCCAGAGTCCTGATCTAATTGGGCACCCCACCATAGACTATAAATAGGGACCTAGACCCCCCTCATTATGTACCCGATGCAATCTAAAGCAATAAAGAAAGACCAGGAGTTCTCTCTACCTCTCTGTGTTCAATCTATTATTCTGTGATTCTGTGATTGATTCGTTCTTGTTCTAAGCAGAGGAATCGCTCGGACTGGTCTCCAGCGTCGGTTCCTCAACACGTTATCAGCACGACTTCGCTCCGGTGAACGAGGTAATCATCGAAGCACAGATTGAATTTTCTAGATCGCTTTTGAATCTGTATTTTCTTTTCGCGTTCTAGATTGGAATTCTACGGTGCAAATCCGCCCTAATCTACCGCGAGCAGACTTGAAGTCGCCGGCACAATGCCGATCGGTAGATTGTGAAACAGGGTAGATGTTGATTGCACTGTAGATTAGATGCAAATCCGCCCTAAATCTACCGCGAGCAGATCTGAAATCGCCGGCACAATGTCGATCGGTGGATTACGAAACGGGGTAGATGTTGATTGCATCGTATATTGAAAACGAAATTTTGCATGATTTTGTTTGATTATACATGATCACTGTACAAAGAAAATTGGCATCGCGTCTTCTGTTTTGCCCTGCATGGCATCACACGAAAAAAAAAGGGAAGCACTGCCATTGCGCCAGAATACGCATCGCCACCCAAAGCATAGCCGCGCCCGTACGCGCGCTGCTTCCAGCGTGCGTGCCACCGGGCCGCCGGCCAGCAAGCCGGCCGAAGTCCGGCCTCCGCTTGAAGCGCCGCCGCTGGCCGATGTCGCGCTCGAGACCGCCTCAGATCTGGCCGGCCACACCTGAAGAGTCGGTTGCCGCCCCTGCACGGACGGCCGCCCGGCTTGGCAGCGCCACGTGGAGTCCCCGCACGGCCGCCACTACGCCCGAGGCGCCGCCGCCGGCCGCCTCAACCTCCCAACCCGGTCGGACGCGAGCTTGAAGCGCCACCTGAAGCCGAAGTCGCCGGAGGCAAGCCGCCCACCTCGGTTTTTGCGCCCGAACGCGCAGCGGCCAGTTGAAGCTCGGCCCGCGGTCGGCTTGCCCTGTATGGCGCTGCCTTGACCGCTCGATCTCCGCGCCCCCTGCCGGCTGGCCTGCACGCCGCCACGCTCGCCCGGTTGGCCCGTGCCGCCCTCGGCACCTCCACCCGTGTGCACACCCCGCGTCGCTTTGCCGGCCCGAAGCCGTGCGCGCCTACCGAGGAAAGCCCAATCTGAAGCCACCTAGCTTCATCGCCCCGCATGCGCTGTGCGCTGCCTCGGCATGCGCCCCGCATAGGCGCCGCCACCACTTGGCTCCTCCGCGCGCTGCCCCTCGGCCTGAATGCCGCTTCGACCCCGCACGGGCCTCGACTCCTCCGCCCGCTCGCGCCGCCGCGCCCTGCCGAGCGCCCCGTGTTGGCCCCGCCACCCGCCTCCGTGCGCCGGCCCCGCCGCCCGTCGCCCGCCCGAGCCGGCAGCTCGGGGCCTTGCCTCCTCCGCCCGAGCCGGATTCAGGTCCAACCGCCGCCTCACTCGCCCCGCCGCCGCACCCGCGCTCTGCCCCGGCCGCCTGGATTGCGCGCCGCCGCCACAAACATGCGGGCAAGGGGGGAACCCTACCCGAGCGTGGGGGGTAAGTCGAGCCGGCCGCATGGGCCAAGGGCCACATGCGCCGAGTAGGCTGGGCCCAAGGGGAGCGGTGGGCCGGGGAAGTGAAAAAAAAAACACGTGGCCCAAAGGAGGTGGGCCGAAGGGGGAAAGAAGGGCCCGGACGGTGGGGGTCATGGCGAAATTGCAGAAAAGGCCCCGAATTCTTGTAAATTGCCGAAAAGGCCCTAAATTTTGCATTTAAGTCCCGAATTTTGCAAAATAGGCCTCGTGATTCCAAAAATTGCGAATAAGCCCTCAAATTTACCAGCGGGTTCAGAATTTTGCAGAAAACCCCTCGGTTAATCAGAAAAGTACGCGAATTTTTCTCTGAACTGAAATTTTGCGTAAAACCCCCCAGAAAATGCAGAATTTGCTGAAATTTCATATTTTAGCATAAAAGGGCCTCGGGAATCCGAATTTTGCATTATTTTTAGCATTTGAAGCTCATTTATTTATGCCATTATTATTCTCTGTATTTTCTGTATTTATTTACTGTTTTGGTTAATTGTAATTGTTTAAATTGCTTTTAATCACTGAAATTAGCAGTAAAATTATAGAGAATGCATAGAAAATTATGAAACATTGCGAGAACCTTTTGTACCATTTATTTACCTGCAGTGAATTATTCCGTGCATGTCTACCAGCAGTAGACTTATACACATTTAGATGACTAGCATAATGAACTGGAAGTTCGAGGAGCTGGCCCAGCATGGCCAAAACTATCTGACGTAGGCATCCGATGTCGAGATTGTGCTTGGAGCCAGGAAGCTCCGCGTGACTATTGGGATTAGCGGACTGAATGACGCCAACCCATGCCTAAAGAGAATGATCAGGCACTTCATTTTCTCAGGCACCACTTCTGCCTCACTCTCAAGAATGAGTACATGGCAGAGAAGAGCGCGCTAGCACTCTAGACCGCACTCAAGAAGCAGGTTTGAGAGGCTAAAGTACACCATTCTTCCTCGAGAAGAGCAGGAGTGGATCAGACTAAGGTTTGCCGACTTTAAGACGGTCAGGGAAAACAATTGTGCGTTGCACAGGATTTGTACCCGAAAACAGAAAATTAAGAAAATCCTTCCACCCCAATGCAGTACAATCCGCACGCAACTATCGTCAAGATGGCTACGAGGAATACGCCGAATTGATTGATATGATGCAAGTTGCGGAGGCTCAGGACGAAGTTCTCCGTAAGAACTAAGTCACTCAGCTATCTGGGAGCTCCACTGGCCATGAAGCCAACGCTGGAAGCCACAAGGTGCGAAAGCACTTGATGAAGAAGGGGGAGGAAGGGTAAGACCGCAGCCCAGTAAGGCAAATCAGATGCTCCACGTGAGAATAAGGCTAGCAAGCCAAAACGGGATGGCAAAGGGCACATGAAGCCCACTCTGCATCGGTTGAGGGGGAGCATTCTGAGCAGTTGCCTGCGTTGATGGTGTTTGAGACCATTACGACAGCAGCACCCCTCTCAACCTAGAAGCAGCCAATGCCATGATTTCTCTTGAAGAGAATGTCAACCCGAAAAAAAAATAGCAGAAGAAGTCTAGTGCACTGAATGCATTTCGACTTTAATTGTCATTTATTTTGTGTGGAAGAATATGTTAGAATTTGCATGGATGGTACTTAAGAATTGTTATCTTCTCGTGATGGTTGGATGATATTTGAAGAATTCATTCATTTATTCAGTTTATGATGGCATGATATGTTCTGATATTGGAGTATTTTATTTATGTGTTGATTGCCTTCTCATACATGTTAAGAAATACCCTATATTAGAACACGTGTAGCGCCCTATGAAGGAAGTGTGCTTAGCTAGCAGCGGCACAAGGAATATCATCTTAAGAGAGATTAAGAATTTTCAGTCGATTCGTAAGAGCACTGGCAGCCTTACGACAATCGCTGGAAGCGATGCATGTATGATCGGTTCCAGAAGAGCCACAATGGGCACAACTTTGGTCATTGAAGAAGCCTTATTGTACCCAGAATCGACTTGAACTCTTCTAAGTTTTAAGAATATCCGCGCAAATGGTTTCCACGTTGAGACTAAAGAAGAGTACGGTACGGAATACCTGCTCATTACGAAGAGCGACGAGAATGGAATCAGAAAAACTCCCTTCACTAGAAATTGGGCTATATTATACCAACATTAAGGCGCCTGCAGCGTACATTGTCCTGAAGACAGTACTTAGAAGCTCTGAACTCTTCTGTCTCTGGCATGACAGATTAGGCCACCCAAGTCTTAGGATGATGAGAAACATAATAACTCGCATGGGCATAATATTAATGAAGAATTTCCCAATCATGAAGATTTTGTGTGCCCTGCATGTGCACCGGGAAAATAATAACTAGTCCCTCCACTCTGAAAGTGAAGGATGAAGTCCCTGCATTCCTGGAACGCATCCAGGGAGACATTTGCGGTCCCATTCAGCCCATCTCAGGGCCATTCAAGTATTTCATGGTGCTCATTGACGCTTCTTCGAAGTGGTCATATGTGGGTTTGTTGTCCACGGAAAACCACGCCTTTGCAAAATTGATCTCGCAGATCATTCGCATCCGAAATGTGTTTCTTGATCATCACATCAAGTCCATCAGAATGGACAACGCCGGCGAATTTACTTCAAAGGCATTTGATGATTATTGCATGGCGATGGAAATTGCAGTTGAGCACTCGGTACCGCATGTCCATACCCAGAATGGTTTGGCAGAGGTTTTAATTAAGAAAATTAAATTTATTACCCAACCCCTCTTGCATAATTTGCTAGCTACATGTAGTGGACCCGCAGTCCTACATGCAGCAAATCTCATCAATCTTAGACCTTCGGCCTAAAAACATCCATTCACCTATGCAACTAGCGCAAGGGTCACTACCGAAAATTTCCCAACATTAGGGGGAGGAAATCAACCCCTTGATGAAGAATGTCGGGAAATTACGTGGCAAGCCTGGGGAATCCATGCAGATGACCCGCGCACTAGAGAAGTCCAGAAGACATTAGTAAAGCAAATAGAGAAGTCTAAAAGACAATAGAAGTCCAGAAGACAATAGATTTGCAAGCATTAGCAAATCAACTGCCTGATCACTTTAGTGATTTGAAGAGCGTGACTAAGTCGCATGTGCCTGAACGCACTGCACCGGAGAGGGTTGAAATACCAAAGAATCAGAAGGTATCCCTAATCTCATCCAGAGGCCTCAGAAAAATAAAAAAGAGGACGAGAACTCCGGTTCCTCGAATCTTTAGTAACCGGGGACGCCTGGTGAAGAAGGATAAGAGGGATTTATCACAGCCGATCATTGAAGTCCCCCAGAATGAGAAGGGGAGCCAGTTGAGACCTGGCACGAGTATGACACCTTCAGAAAAGGGCATACCGGATCTGAATATCCCCATCGGCATGGATGTGTGCGCACACATCGGAGCCGAAAAACTAAAGGGACTTGCCACCGCAATTGAAAGAAGCGATGCGCAAGGTGAAGCTTCAGAAGAAGCAACTCATGAAGAAATAGCTATAAATTATGTGCACACGGGAGAGTCCCTGAATAGGACAACAGCTAATATCGATATCTACTTCGCAAAGAAAATTGCCACCATCATCAATCTTGATCCCGAGCCTGCATCGCTCGCTGAATGTAAGAAAAGATCAGATTGGGAAGATTGGAAGAAGGCAATAGCAACTGAATTGCTATCTCTGAACAAAAGAGATGTGTTTGGGCCCGTATGCCGCACACCTCCCCACATACACCCCGTTGGGCACAAGTGGGTATTTGTTCGAAAGAGAAATGAAAGAAATGAAGTAGTGAGATACAAAGCAAAGCTGGTAGCCCAAGGTTTCACTCAACGTCCTGGAGTTGATTATGAAGAAACCTACTCCCTAGTCATGAGTGGAATTACCTTTAGATACTTGATCTCAATGGCAGTGAACTTGAATTTGGAAATGAAATTGATGGATGTTGTGACTACATACCTTTACGGTAACTTGGATTCGGAGATTTATATGAGAGTCCCTGAAGGAATCCCTCTCCCGAACCAAGACAGAGCAAATAGAAATCTGTACAGTGTGAAACTCAGAAAGTCACTGTATGGACTGAAACAATCTGGAAGAATGTGGTATAATCGCTTGAGCGACTTTCTCTGCAAGAAAGGCTACACGAACAATGAAGACTGTCCTTGTGTATTTATACGGCGATCCCAGAATGGATTCTGTATAATCTCTGTGTATGTAGATGATCTGAATATCATCGGGACAGCCGAAGACATAAGAGAAGCAAGCTCCTACTTGGAGTCAGAATTTGAAATGAAAGATTTGGGCAAGACCAAGTTTTGCTTAGGCTTGCAGCTTGAGCATGTCCCTGAAGGATTCTTGGTACATCAGTCAACCTACACCCAGAAGGTGCTTGAAAGGTTTGGCTTCGAGAAGGCATTTCCCTCGAAAGTACCGATGATTGGTAGGTCTTTACAGCAAGAAAAAGATCCTTTCCGACCAAGGGAAGAGGGGGAGGAAGTCCTGGGACCGGAATTCCCATACTTGAGTGCAGTGGGAGCACTCATGTATTTAGCAAACTGCACTAGATCAGACATTGCATTTGTCGTGAACCTGTTAGCAAGGTACAGTGCAGAGCCCACCAAAAGGCATTGGCAGGGCATAAAGGACACCTTCCAAGGAAGCAAAGACATTGGATTGTTTTACAGAAAGAATCAAGATTTGAACTTGATTGGCTATGCAGATGCTGGGCACCTGTCGGACCTGCATACCGCTAAGTCACAAACAGGCTATGTATTTCTGTGTGGTGGAACTGCAATTTCATGAAAATCGTCTGAGCAAAACCTGATAGCTACTTCGACGAACCACTCAGAAATTATAGCACTGTACGAAGCCGCACGAGAGTGCGCTTGGTTCCGCTGAACGGATCACCACATCCGGCAGTCATGTGGAATGAACATTGTGCAAACCCCCACAATTATCCATGAAGATAATGCAGCTTGCGTTGCACCAGTGCAGACGGGCTATGTAAGCATATCAACCCCAATTTCCTCTATGCTCGTGAATTGCAAAGATGGACAAGATTAAAGTACTGCACACTAAGTCATATAGACTTGTTCACTAAGTCACTCCGCGCATCTAGCTTTGAAAGGTGCGTGCGTGGAATTGAAATGATGAGACTTAGAGAAGTGCAGAATTCAGGGGGAGAATTCTCACAAGCCCGCTAATAAATCTTGATCATGAAGATTAAGTACCCAAAAATAAAGTCTTGCAGACTAAATGAATTTGGGTGAATTGTACTCTTTTTCCCTTGACGAGTTTTCCATGAAGTTTCTCGACCAAGGTTTTTAACGAGGCAATTCGTGCATCGCAGCATCACATGTATCATGTACTCTTTCTCCAAATTTTTCCCACTGGGTTTTTATGGAGTTTTGACGAGGCATGAGCATGTTGGTGAGTGCCCAAGGGGGAGTGTTAGGAAACCTGGACTCTATCCAGAGTCCTGATCTAATTGGGCACCCCACCATAGACTATAAATAGGGACCTAGACCCCCCTCATTATGTACCCGATGCAATCTAAAGCAATAAAGAAAGACCAGGAGTTCTCTCTACCTCTCTGTGTTCAATCTATTATTCTGTGATTCTGTGATTGATTCGTTCTTGTTCTAAGCAGAGGAATCGCTCGGACTGGTCTCCAGCGTCGGTTCCTCAACAGATTTCAGAGGTTTAGCAACGGCCTATGCGGACCGTTCCTAAGGCAAATGGGTGGGGGCCGTGGCCGGCCGACGCGTGGTTTGGGCGAGAATTAGAGCGGCCGAGGCAAATCGTGTGGCCCGGAGGGAGTCGCCGCCGAGCCAGGCTGCTACACATTTAACGGTCGCTCCGCCTACTCCACCCGTGCGGGCTCGCGTCTCACGTGGACAGGGTTGGGGAAAAAAACTCTAAGCTTATGCGCTGGCTCGACTTGTTAAAGGCTTGTATTAGATTGTATGGCGTAATTAGGAAGAAATAAATGATTGTCATCACTTTTTGAAATCTTTCAGCAGTCAGAAATAATTGTAACCACTTGAAATCAAACCACCTGATCACTCTGTACGACTACTCACCTGATCGCTTTAAATGTTATCGTAAGATCTACTGCACCTGCAATCACAACTAATCTACGAAGCAAAATAAGAATCAGATTGATTCAAAACTTATTTTTATTACAGGATCTCCGTAAAATTACAAAGTTCCATCACAAGCACCCCTAAAAATCTTCTCGACGAAAGCTCTATCAGAATCACACTAAAACTTTCTTTGAAGCCACCACAAAGACACACATTAGCCCTTAGCCTCCTCTGCTTTTACAGGCTAATGTCTAAACCGTATCGGCTGATACACGAACACAAAATTCTATCTGTTCCTTAAATCAAGGAACTCGAAATCCTTCCTAACACGGATTTTATTCAAATCTCTATCTCTTCCAAGTTATGAATTCTATCTGTAACTCTTTCCATCTACTTAGTTATTGACTCCATCCACAACTACTAACCCAACGCGACGAAGCCTCCAAGATAGCACCTCATGTATCTTCATTACGCCTCATCAATTTCCGTGTCGAAGCCTCCTCGACCGTACCGCCCGTAGCTTCTTCATGAATCATCGCCTTTGATCTCCACGTACTCCAGGAGCCCGACCACCTCGCGTAACATCCTCAACCACTTGGACCTCATACTTCTCCATCCTAGTCCTGGTTCTCTTCATCACCAACCATGATCATCTCCACGCCCCCTGCACATGCAAAGACCAAAGAAAGTTTTCCCAGCACAAGTTCTCCATAACTTGATCATCATCAGCACACACACATAAACACACACTCAAAGCACAACTTTAACCATCCGCCAGAATCACACAGGTCGTCCACGACCACAGATCTCATCGCTATCCAAAGCTCAGCCTTAGATCATTTAATACGATCGCAAACTCAACGAGTACTCAAAAACCACAAGTACTCGGGAATTTCCATCGCTTCGCTCAAAACACTCAGGGATAATAACCATCGCTACTGACCACAGAGCCATCGAGTACCACTCACTACGAGTATTGATTGCTACGACTAAGACACCCAATCGCCAAGACCACGACTGTCGAGTACCGAGTCCTTCCGACTACCAATACTGAGTCCTTCTGACTACCAGTACTGAGTCCTTATGACCATCGAGTGCTTCCATCTTTCGAATACCAAATCCTTCAAGTACTGTTCACCGATCACCACCAGCCAGTCATTCTGCTGGCCTAACACGGGTATTCAAGGTACTCAAAGATAGCAAGAATTAAAGGACTTGTACCGACTATGAAGTCTACGAGTACCAACTGTAAAGCCTACGACAACCGATCACAAAGTCTTCGACTTTCGACTATAAAGTCTACGACTACCGATCAGTAAAATCTACGACTATATAGTATGACTAGTAAAGATCACGAGTATCGAGTATTGAGCAGAAAAGACTACAACTATCGAGTATCAACTAGTTATTGTAGCTACAACCATAGACAAGGCAATGTAGCTACAACATCGAAAAGTATTGTAGCTACACCATAAAAAAGTATTGTAGTTACGACCATCGACCAGTTATTGTAGCACATATCCTTATGACCTTCGACTAGTTCACCGTAGTTAAGACCGGTTCACTATCATTTACGATCGGTTCACTGCTCGAGGTCAAAATCTACGATTACCTGTCGTGGTCGTTTTGCCGTAGTCAAATCCAGATGTAGTCGAAGTCAGATATGGTCGAAGTCTGTCGTTGTTGAAACCGGACATGGTCGAAGTCTATCGTTATTGAAACCGGACAAGGTCGAAGTTTGACATGATCAAAATCTACAGTGCTCAATTTACCGTGGTCGAAACTTGACATGGTTAAAAACTGTAGTCGAAGTAGAACGTGGTCGAAATTGAACATGGTCAAAAACGGCTAAACGAACAAAACCGTTTGGACTACCCAACAAAGGGTTGTTTGGACCAATGATGCAAGGCCGTTCGGACCACTCAGCACAGGGTTGTTCAAACCACCAACTACCACACGTGGTAGTTTTGCCACCCTGGAAACTCAAGCATAGAAGCGCATTGACCAGAACAATCACAAAAGTAAATTCCAATAAAACCAAATGTCAATTATTCATCATCAACAGCATGCACGACCATCGCATGATCTCATAGCTTGATTTGAACTCATGCCATAAATGAGCAAAGCTAAGTAGGTGTTTCTACTCAGGGCTTGTTTTAAACTCGTGCCATAAATGAGCTAAGCTAAGCAGATATTTCTGCTCATTATCTTAACAAACCTGAATTTGAACTAGCTTGTGAGTTACTCATTAAGCCCAATTAAAAAACAAGCCGATAGCCCCCTACAGGGCAACAACCAATTCAACCCAAGCACATAGCCTAGCTAGACAACTACACACGCACACTGCTTGTAGGAATTCAACCCATTGCCTAACCAAAGGCCCAAAGCCAACCCTAACCAGCTGGCTAGCAACCTCACATGCACATGCACGGCACAGGAGACCACCCAACGCCGCCACAGTCGAAGTTGGTCGCATATCACGTCTCACACGGCAACTGGGGACATTGACTGTTGCCTTTTGGGGATGTTGATTGTTGCCTTCTGCCTCCGCTCGTTCTGCTTCAGCCTTCCGCCTTCGCCCACTCACTTCTCCTTCGGTTTCCTCCTACGGTCCCACCCCCTTTGTCCTCGGCCTTACAAGCCTAATGAGTCAACTCGAGTCCTTTGGTTGAGCCAAGCCAAGTAGTTTTTTTGCTTGTTTGCTTAATAAGCTGAGCTGAGCCAAATTTCTTAACGAGTTTGCCCGAGTTGAGTTGAGCCCGACTTGCTCGTTATCCACCCCTACATGTGGATGTCGTTTCAAGTATTGAGGCCTGGCTCCATGTGACGTGCGGCCCTAGCTAGCCGTGCGAGTAGAGTAGAGAGGTTTGCCCAAACGAAAGGTGGGCAGGGGCGGACCTAGGCCCAGTGCTAGGGGGGTTAAAGCATCGGTCCAGCCCATTAACTTCAAGGAGTACTCATGTAGTATTATTCACTCAATCGATCCATTTGTTGAAGTTAGTCCAGGTGCCTAGCCCAATAGACCCCATGTAATATCCTCAAAATCAAGGTATTTGAAAATATGAGAAATTTTAAACTTTTTGATATGTATCTTATTGGCATTGGATATTCTGGCATTTGATTAAGGTTCCTAAGAAAATAAAACCTATAAAAATGAAGTTTAGAAGAAAATGTACAATTGATGAAACTAAATTGAATTACAATACGAATATGAAAAGATGACCCAGAGGAATAGGCAAGAGAATTTACAATAAAAAACATGCTAAAACAAAGTCAGGTTTAAAACTAAGAAATTGAATGAGAAATGATGTTTATTAAAAACAAGCATGAGATTAATTTTTTAAAAATAAATTTATGGGAAAGAAAGGGAAAAGATATTGCCAAGAATTCAACAATTTTAAAACCCTAGATTAAGAGCCATTTTTAAATCTAAACCAAACCAAAAATATAAATAAGGTTTCAATATAAAATGTTGTGACTCTAAAAATCAATGGCCATCCAAGAGTACTAAATAGTAGCTAAAATCAATCAAGAAGTAAATTGAAGTACGTTAATGGGAAAATTTAACCCCAAGTCAAAATTGGCTATGGCTTAATTCAAATTTTAAATTGAAATTTCAAAGTTGAAATTTGAGAAAAATCAGGAAAAAGGTTATGAATAGTTTTGGGCCTGGCCCATTTCCTCTTGTCCTGCTGGCCCTGGCCTGGCCCAGATACCCCATCTCGTACATGATATGCTCAGACTGCGTGCTAGCCTCACCCTTACCGCACTGCTATCTTGCGTTTTCGCTATTTTGACCGCGTTGAGTCCACAATGCCAGCCTCTATGCATGTGCCTTCACCTTTCCAAATTGATTGTGCCAAGCTCTGCCCTGAGTGTAGCTTTGTACACCCATGCCACGCCTTACCTATGTTGGCCACATCACGCTAAGCACAATGTTGTCGCAACCTTTGACTAGCATATGGTGCAGGTGGCCATGTAATGGTTGATGGAATCTGCACTACTATTATAATTGTAATTCTTTCACACAAGTTAGAAAAATGGTTTTTTATTTAAAATTGCTAGGTCTTAGAAATTTCTAATTATCATAATTTTACAACTAAAGCATTTAGCAAATGAACTCGAGCCATCCTTGCTTAGCCTTGCATTTATGATACTGTATTTTGTGTGTTGGCTCGCGGAGTATGGTGGTTTGTGCACTCATATTACTTCTGAACTAGGAGAGCCAAATCACTACGCCTATGATGAAACCCCTGGAAATGATGAGGATGAAGACGGAGGAAATTAGGGCGATCCTTAGTAATTTCTAGTCCCAATCAAGTAGGCTAGTAAGGAGATTGTGTGTATATATATTATCTTAGCTTGGATAATCAGTCAATTAGGCTAGTAAGCATTCTAAATGATCTCTATGCCCATCTCTTGGCATTTGAGATGAAGTTGGACCTCTAGAATTCCATGACGTAATTCTCCAACTCCTCTGTAAACTCAGCTTCATAAGGAAATAAGGGAGGAGGTCAAGGACACGACCATGGTCGTGATGGAGGCCGCAGGTATGGAGACACATCCAAAAGGTAGAACAACAACACGACAAGGGGAAGTAGCCAGACAACTTATCAAGTGTGCGGGAAGGTCAGGCACGTCGCACTAAAGTGCTACCACCACTTCAATCATTTGTATCAAGTGAACAACAACAATAGGGTGGCTGCAACAGCATATGGCATTGACACTAATTGGTACATTGATTCAGGCTCTACCGATCACGTTACAAGTGAGTTTGGTAGGTTGAACATGCACAAGAAGTACAATGGTTGTGATCAGGTACAAACAGCAAATGACACGGGTATGAGCATTAGCTATATTGGTCATTCTACTATTCATACCCCAAGTCAAAATTTACATCTCAACAATGTTCTTCACATTCCAAAAGCCACTAAGAATCTTCTTTGGTCCATTGTCTTGTTTCTGATAATGATGCCTTTGTTGAGTTTTGCCCTAGTTGTTTTTTTTGATAAAGGATCAGGCAACAAGGAATACTCTTCTTCGCAGTAGAAGAGAGGGTGGTTTGTACCCCTTTGTGCTGACCCATTCTTCTCTAGGAAAGCACGTGTTCGTGGTGTCTAAACCTACCTCTAAAAGATGTCATAGTCGTCCGGGGCATCCATCCTTCTCCATAGTCCAAACAAATTCTTGGTTATAATAGTCTTTCTTGCTCTAGTTTATCAAATAATGTGTCAGTCTGTGATGCTTGTCAACAGGGTAAAAGTCATCAACTATCATATTCTTGTTCAAATAGTGTTTCTTCCACTCCTTTGGAGCTTGTATTTTCCGATGTATGGGGGCCTGCTCCCACCTCAGTTTGAGAATACAAAAATTATTTGAGTTTTATCAATGACAAATTCACATGAATTTATCTCCTGAAAACTAGAGCACTAGCCTTTCAAACTTTTATGCACTTCCAACAACATGTTGAACGACTATTTGATAAAAAAATTGTTCACACGCAAATAGACTAGGGAGGTGAATATAAAAAATTAAATACCTTTTTTTTAGAAAATTGGTACTACTCATCAAGTCTCTTGTCCTTACACGCATCAACAAAACGGGTCAACCAAGCGAAAATGTCACCATGTTATTGAAGATGGCTTGGCCCTTATTGCTCATTCCTCCATGTCACTTAAGGTATGGGATGAAGCGTTTCTCACAGCCAGCTTTCTTATTAATTGGTTTCCTAGCAAAGTTTTTCACTCTTTCACTCCAATAGAACGTCTGCTAGGGAGAAAACAAGGTTATTGCTTATTAATGGTTTTTGGATATGCGTGTTGGACAAACTTGAGACCATACAACGATCGTAAACTCTAGTTTTGCTCTAAATAATGTGTCTTTCTTGGCTATAGTTCTCTTCACAAGGGGGATAAGTGCCTCTATATTCCTATTGGTTGCATCTATATCTCTAGGGATGTGGTGTTTGATGAGGATGTTTTTCCTTTTGCTAGTCTGGGTCCTTCTGTTGGGTGACATCTTCCTGTCAAGTAGCTCCTTCTCCCACCTTTGCCTTCTATTCCTAGTTCCAATTCAGATTGAGGGGGTGATAGTATTGATCCATTTCCTAATGTTTATCTTAATGTTACTGTTGTTGTTTTTTTTCTAGTGTTGTCCAAGAGTTTCCAGACGGTGTACAGGACCTTTCAACACTGCTAGATGATGTACAAGACCATGCTGTTGTTCCTGATGTGGCTGAGCTTGAGCTAGTCTCAGCAATTGAGGCGGCGGAGCACTATGCTTTGAAAGATTTGGGTGACTTGCAATATATCTTGGGAATTGAGGTAAACAAAGTAGCTGACTGTATTGTTCTCTCATAGTCCAAGTATGTGACAGATGTGCTAGGCCAAGTTGGCATGCAGAAATGTAAGCCAGTCACAACTCCAATGTGTACTTCAGAGAAATTGTCCTTAACTCATGGAGAAGCTATAAGTGCAGAAGATGCTACAAGGTTGTGAAGTGTTGTTGGTGCTTTACAGTATCTCACATTAACTCATCCAGATATTTCATATTCAATAAATAAATTATGTCCGTATTTGCACTCTCCGATGATGCAACATTGGTCGGGCTCAAAAAGAATACTAAGATATCTGAAGAACACTATCGCATTCAGCTTGAGGACTAATAGATCAATGTCGACAATTGCAAGTGTTTTTTTTTCTGATATAGATTGGGTAGGTTGTCTAGATGATCGAAGGTCTATAGGACGCTTTACAATATTCTTTGGTTCAAATCTTGTCTATCAAGCAAGAATTGTCTACTTTTGGTGTGGTAATTTTGGTGTTACGTATCCATTCACCAATCTTGTTTTCATGCAAGAACTAAGCATAGAGAAGTGAATTATCACTTTGTTCGAGAAAAAGGGTTGCACGAAATGTACTAGATATCAATTTATACCCTCTGGTGATGAAGTGGCAGATGGATTCACAAAAGCTCTACCGGCGCATCAACTTGATTTGTTGCGACGCAATTTCAACCTTGATCAGTTGTGATTGAGGGGGCTATTGAAAGAAACGTATCCATCTCTATCTATAGTTTCCTTGTATAGTTAGTTAGAGATAGAATATATTAGAGATAACATCATATCTCCTTATTTGATCGTATCATATCTGTAATCAACTTGTATTCCAAACCTTGTATTGTCTGTTGTATTGCTTCCTATCTGGCACAACCCAACACTAATATAAGCAGTCATTGCTCCCCGATTTTGGGTGTGCAAGTTCACCAAACAATCTTCTCTGGTGTTCTTTTACAATGGGAACTGCAGATTTGGAATACACTTGGTTCTATTGGCAGAGCATCTTTCGTCACCCAAAACATTAACAAATATCACTAGGGAGCTATTAGCAACTTGAAAAGTAAATGTCACCATAAATTATATTTATTTGGAATAAGTCTACTTTAACCTCTTGAGCTCTTGTGAAAGTTTTAAGTTTTAAACAGAATATTTTACAAACCTCATGTCACAACACCAGATATATTACCCTTTGAGGCCGATTGAAGGCGGTTTTAGCTGATGTGGCCCCACGTGGAAGCGGTTTTTGCCACGTGGGCTGGTTTTAACTGAGATAGCAGCCTAATCAGCAATTTGATTATAAAATAGTAAGGGCCCACCTGACAGGCTCCATAATGGGTGAGCTCGGATTGGCTTAAAGCAAGATTATGCTCATGCTGTTTTCAGTAACTGGCTTTTAAACAGTGCATTTTCTAAAGACGGCTTAAGAGGAAAATTATAGTAAAAAGTATACTGAGTTCAACTGTCATAACCAAAATCATATACAACTATTCTTATATACATATTATCTCTCACAAATAAACAAAATTCAAATATCTAAACTTTAAACCATCAACTCAAAAAAAAAAACACCCATCCACTCTTCCGCATGCTCTCTCCACCCACGCCTTCTCGCCCCACCATCTGGTGCCTCCACTATCTGGTGCCACCGCATGAGGGAGGCAGCTAGCTGAGCTGAGCTGAGCTCGTTGCTTTTGTTGCTTTGCTCCGCTCCAATTTATGGCGATTTAATGCCACCAGCGAAGAGTGGCCGAGCAGTGAGCGGTTCAATGGCGATTTGTCGCCCAAATCCAAATCTTCTTCCCTGCTCGCTCTGCTCCGCCATTAATTCCTCCCTGCCGCCGCCACCGTTGCCGACTTGCTGCTAGTGGGACACGAAATCAGAGGTTTTGGATTCAAATCGACAAGGCCAAGCATGTGGTTCAAGAAAGGTCGCATTTCTTGGCTCCTTGTTTCACTGTTCTTGGTTTCTTGATTAGTTGGCCAGACTTTCTGGTCCGGTCACAGGGAATTCAGGTCCTGCCCGGAGCAATCTCAGTGATGTCAAGGCAGGGCCGATTGCCAGAGCCGAAGCTCGCCGGTGAGCGTCTCCGCCCAGATCCCCCTTCCTCCTTCGTGCGTAGCCCTCCCTTGCGCACCGCCTCTCCTCGCCAGAGTCGCCGAGCGCTTGCAATCGAGCTCGAGGCCAACTGCAGCGATAACGCTGACGAGGAGGATGGCGTGGAGGGTCGGGGAGGATCGGGAGAGAGGAGGAAGAAGAGGTGGAAGGAGATGGAGGGCAGATAGTGATAGGTGGGCCCCACTATTTTTCCTATTTATTTCCTGTTTGGGCTGCCATGTCAACTGAAAACTATTTTCATACGTTAATACCATTGCCACATCAGCTCAAAACCGAGATGGATTGTATTGGGGTGTAAATACCCGGATTTGATAATTAGGGTGGTTCGGTTACCGGTTTCGTAATTGAGGGTTGTTTTCTAGACAAACACAGTAGTTCACGGGGTTAAAATAGATTTATTCCTATTTATTTTGTAAATCCCGACATCAATAACATTTTCTTTGTAGATTTTAATAAATTATTATTCTTTTGTCTTTCTTATCTTTTCTTTTTTTTTGTCCCTTTTTATTTTATTCTTTTCAGAGTAGGGGGTGTGTCGCCGATGATACTATATATTTATGTTTGTTGGAGGCAAGTGTTTCATGAGTTATGGTTGTTCTTTGTTTACTTGACCATGAAAAGGCATGCTTATTGTGTACATTGAAGGGGGGAAAATGCTTGTGTATATGCCGGGGGATTCTCCTGCTGCTACTAGTAATAGTGTGGGTCAAATGAAAATACAAATTCTGGTTTGTACGGATCCGAAACATGAAATCTCCTATCCACCTAGACATGAAATCTATCTCTTCCTCAAATCAAAGTACCTGAAGCCCTTCCTAACACAGGTTTTAACCACCTCGTATAAGTCATGAACTCAATACACAACTCCATACTTCACACGCGACAAAGCCTCCAAGATATCCCCACCTGCATCCCCATCGCGCACCATCAACACGTGCTCTCACGTGAGCCCGATCATCTCGTGTGACATCTCGACCGCCTGGACCTCAGATTACCCCCTCCTAGTCCCAGTTCTCCTCGTCACCGACCGTAACTGTCTCCACGCCTCCACGCATCATCCCCTTTGACTTCAACGTGCTCCAGCATGAGCTCGACCATCTCGTGTGACATCCCGACCGCCTGGACCTCATATTACCCCCTTCTAGTCCCGGTCCTCCTTGTCACCGACCATGGCCGCTTCCATGCCCACCTGCACATGGAAAGACCAAAGAAACCATCTCCCGATATAAGTTCTTTCCAACTTGACCATAATCAACACACATTAGCAAAACACACCCCTGTCTATCCCCAGACAAGAACTAACCCATATACGACCATGTCCTAGATTGTGCACGACCACACAGACTATCGCTAACTGAAACATACCCTTAGACTACTCAATACGACCGCTAACTCAGAGTACTCGTAATCCACAAGTACTCAAAAACTATACCGACTATCGAGTATCGACTACCAAGTATCGATTAGAAATCATAGCCGCAACACGTACTCGAAGCCTACGAGTTCAGACAACACTCCGACACCCGACCGCTTACCACGATCGTGAAACCACTTCTATCGAGTACCGAGTCCTCTGACTACGAGTACCTCAATCCTCGAGTACCCACCTGGTACTGTAGCAATGACCATTCATCATCGACCACCACACGCCGACCAGTCAACCACTGGCCCAACACGAGTACTCGAAGATCCCAAGAGTGAAGCACTCGTATCGACCATGAAGTCTACGAGTACCGACCGTGAAGCCTACGACAACCGATCGCTAAGCTTCCGACTACCGAAGACAGAACAGCAGACTGTGAAGTCTACAAGTATCGACAAGACTGCTAAATCTACGACCTTGAAAGCAGTCCGCAAAACCTGCGACCAACGACCGCTAAACCCTCGACTATCAACTAGTAAAACCCTCGATTGTCGAGTACGACCAGTAAAGTCTACGATTATCGAGTACTGTAGATACAACTATGAAGGCAGTCCGCAAAACCTACGACCACCGATCGCAAAGCCCTCGACTATCGACCAGTAAAACCTTCGACTATCAAGTACGACTAGTAAAGTCTACAACTACGAGTACTGTAGCTACGACCATGAAAATGTACTATAGCTACGATTACCTGCCGTGGTCGTAAGGTCGGAGTTGTATTGCCGTGGTCAAAGCCATACGTGGTCAAAAGCTGCCGTGGTCATAAGCCAGACGTGGCCGAAAGCTACCATGGTTGTAAGCCAGATGTAGTCGACAGCTGCTGTGGTCGAAGGCTGGACGTGGTCGAAAACTGCTGTGGAGCCAGCCGTAGTCATAGTCATGTTCATGCTGTGGTCGAAGTCTACCGTAGTCGTAGTCGTGTTCATGCCGTGGTCAAAGTCTGCCATACTCGAAAGCTGCCGTGGTCGTAAGAGTGTTCAAAGTGCTGTGGTCGGAGCATGCTATGGTCGTAGTCTAAAGTCTGTGGTCTGAAATCACTTGTAACTGAGCAAAACCACTCAAAGGCAAAGCCTTCCACTACAAACGACCAAGTCTTTCACAAACGCAAAATCCAAAGCAAACCAAATGTCAATTATTCATCATCTCTTTATTTACGACTATCCACATGGTCTAACACACAGTAAATAAGATCACCGAAGGAATCAAATCAAAAGGCCTCAGACCAAGAAATCACTTGATGGGGCCAAAATCAAGCAAAAACAGGACTTCTTGATGAACCTGTTATTGAAGTGCCTAGATGATTGGAGATCGATCTCAAGAGATTATCTCTATCTCGTTCATGTCATTGGCACAACAAGATCAAGAGAAAAGTAAAAGAGAGGTTAAACTAACCGAAACAGGAGCAACTTAATCAACAAGATGAATTCAAGAAGATACAAAACATTGATGTATTGCTCGATGATCGGTTTTACAGCCACTCCACTCAGGAGGACAGAGCTGTAAGCCTAGAGCACACACTCTCTCTAACATATCTCCCATATGAGGGAGGAGCTAGCCACCAAAAGACTTAGCCAACCTTCTTAAACCCTATCTCTTGCCTCCCTTCCCGTTATATAGGCTTACAATCTGAACCAAAATCTAATGGATCCACTCATTAGGCCAAACCAGGGATAACCCGTTAACCCCACCTAACACCGGGTTTTACTCAGCACGCTGAGCAATTTTACCAAAAGTTCTCTCTATCGCTTTCGACAAAGCTTCCTGCTTCCTTTTCCACAAAGCATCATCCATGCTTAGCCATCTTCCACGTGGCCTCAATGACTTTTCGTCAAGCCTCTCACGTGTTCGGATCCCACTGAACCTTCCTCGCTTGCAAATGGCCTAAGTCACTTGACGCACCACATGCTTCTTCTCGCACATGACAACACCCGACTTCCTTGACTGTCTAGACCTCAACTCCTCTCTGAGCATACCAATTATGATCAAACATGGACAAACACAACATGCCAATTATGATCAAACATGGATATAAGGGCATAAAGGCATTAGATCGCTCACAAAGTAGGTGAAAACACCAAACATGAAAACACATATCTCTTGGAGGCCATCAAAAGAAGTTGAGAATCATCAAATCTTCCAATCACGTGATAGTAAAAGACTGAAACCCAATCAAGCACATATTCTCCATCCCGCGTCTCGGTAGCTACACATGAGAGGAACAAAGTGTCTAAGTCTTGAATCTCGAGGGGTTAATAAGCAAGTACTTGGGAACCCAAAACTTCGACACGTCAACACTAGAAGTATACGAGTTAGCATGATGCAAAAGATGGTTCATGCAAGAGAATCCAATCCTGGAGGCACGCCGCAAGTGGACAACTCGACAAGTAAAACGAGTGCCATCTTTAAAAAAGCGGCGAAAGTCTTACTTGAAAGCATCAAGATGAAAACCAATAGAAGCACCAGAAGAACTCACAACTCCTCGCCATAGGTGAGCACCTCTATGGGGAGAACGAGGTCCACCACTTGAGAAATGGCAGAAAATCTTCCTTGGGATAACATGTGGACTAAAAACAAAGACATAAGAAACCTGTCCACGATACTGGATGACATCATTAGTAAAAGTGACAAAGAACCTATAAGCCAAGTGAGCCCTCATGCTATGCTCACAAGTGGTCATGTCATGAGAAACTATATCCATCTAGAAACTTAGAAGCATAGGCTCGAAGCATGTGTTTGGCATGCCATAAGCAAGATTCTACTCTATGCCCATCCTTCTCACAGAATAAGCAGTGATGCAAAGGTCTACTAGAAGACACGGTTTGTAAGGACACAACATCAGCAAGGCTCACAGGAGTCCTCTGGGCAGAGACCGAAGAACCACATGACACAGATCTAGAACCCTGTTGAAAACCAAGAAAAGAGGGACGAGTCACCTCAGGGTCGGTCAGACTGCCATTGATTGGCCGGTCTGACCGCAGGGTTAATGGCGGTTTGACCGCTCCCTGGGTCCAGACTAAAAAATAGTAAGGCTATCACTGTGCGTTGGCTTCCAAAATTGAGGTTTCATGCTCTGCACTAGTTCATGTCATGGGCAAGACTATGAACACCAAGAGATTTAGAAGCATGATCTTGACAGCACACTCGACTCTTATGCTTGGCATGACGAGAGCAAAATTTAACTGTGTCCATTTTTCTTGCAATATGTGCAATGGTATTTAATTTTGCATGAAGTAGTACCAAATGAAGTAGAAGCATCGCCATTACTAGAAATCCCTTGAACAACACTAAAAGAGCCAACAAGAGTTGCACTACCCAAAGTAGGAGCATCTAAGCTATGACACAAGTGCCAACAACGATAGAACCAAGCTCACTACTAGAAAGATCCAAATCCAAATGCAAGATGGTGACTAAGTCGCAAGATTTAGCGCTCATATCATCGTGCTCTCTCCTCAAAGCATTTACACCATCTTTCAAAGAATGACAATATATGCAAGTGATGAAAAATGCAAGCAACCAACAAATTGGATCAATATGGGGAACATAGCTAGCACAACCACAAAACAAGAAAAGCTAGGCTATCAACATGAGAAGCATGAACAAAAGCATTTGGCTCACTAATCCCAGCCCTAGCAAACCCAAGCTCCTCTACACATGTGAGGTGAATCAATTTTAATTTCTTATTTTCAGATTTTAGGCACGCAAGATAAGTATTCAAATTTTCAACATCCACAAGTAAAGATTTTGTTAGACCATGTGACTAGGTTTAAGATTTTTGGTGATGAATAATTGACATTGTAGATGATGAATAATTGACAACATTAGTTGTGATATTACTTGTAGTGTGTTGCGTGTGTGTGAATTGATGTTGGTCAAGTTGGGATAAATTTGTGCCAGAAAAATGTTCTTTGGTCTTTGCATCTGCAGGTTGAGCATGGATGCGATCATGGTCAGTGACGAGGTGGACCGGGACTATGATGGGAGATTCAAGGTTTAGATGGTCAATGAGGTCACGAGATGGTCGGACTCATGCTTAGGGCGTATAGAGATCAGAGATGGATAATATGTGTTGGAGCTATGGAGGTGCGGTTCAGAGGCTACGACATGTGGTGGATGGTGCGTGGATAAGCTACGGGCGGTGCAGTCCTGGAGGCTTCAACACGTGACGAGTTAGAAAAGTTGAAATTTTGGAAAACCTTGTTAGAAAGGGTTTTGGGTCCCTTTGCTGTTGGAATTGGACTAGAACTCGTGAGCTTAGGATCAGCCCAAGTTTTGTGCCCTAGACTATAAATAGAGATGGGGTTAGGGGCTAACTCAGTGGCTTTGGAGACACTAATTTCGTGCTAAGGTTTAGGCGTGTCAAGAGGGTACTTTGTAGCCATCATGATTCAAAAATAAAATTTAGATCTACTCCAAAGAAATTGGCGGCATGGCTGGTGTTTCGTCGTCTGAGGCTTTCATCTGCACAAAATTATCGAATCGCCATCTTGCTTTGCATCTAGATCGTTGTGTAAATTTCGCGTGCATCTGCGGCCACGTGCCGAGTTGACTTGCGCCCGGCCGCATGTCTTCCTTGGTGCGCGTGGCGCTTCGTCTTGTTTCTTCTCCAACAGTCGGTGCGTGTCCATCAGACTTCCCGCACGATACATAAAGACATCAATTGGCACAATTCATCTATACAATGCACAATGCAAAAAGTATGCACCCAAATTTCTGATCCTAATCCTAGGACCCAACAATAAACACAAGCGCACACAAGTAACAACACCTAAGTCAAACCATGACCAAACTCTAAGATTTCCAAACAACAGTTTTAGACCATAGACAGAATCCAGTCTGACCGCCAGGCACAGGCCGGTCAGACCGTTGGCTGGTCTGACACGAGTACTCGAGGTCTACGACAGCCGATGGCAATGCCCACGACTATCGATTGCGAAGTCTATAACTACAATAACATGCGAAGTCTACGACCAGCACACAGATCGCTACGACCACCAATCACAAAGGTTTATGACTACCAATCGCAAGCGGCTTACGACTACCGATCGCAAAGGGCTTACGACTACCGAACACGGATCAGGCAGTAAGCTATTACCATCGAGTACCGAGACCTCTCGACTACTAAGTACCAAGTCCTCTCGACTATAGAGTACCTTTGGACTACTCAGCAACAGACCGTTCGGTCCGCTCGACTACTAAGTCGAGGACCACGCCTCTGACTACTATCAGCGGTCAAAGTCTGCCGGTCAAACCGTCGAAACAAAGCGGTCAGACCGTTTAACCTGAAGATTTCAGCAGACAGCTCAACCAGAATGCAGTCTTTTGCAAAATCCTCAAAAACCAAACTCAACCTCCGCAGATACTCTAATCCAAAGATCAATTACTCATCACAACCATATGATGACCTTTACATGGTCTCACAGAATGAAATACAAAGACAATAACCTCTATGCCTCAGCTCAATAGGTATATTTTATGGGTTGTTTGATCTTTATAAACTAGCCATCGCTAAAGTTTTATTGTTCACTTTTGGGAGCTCATGTTTTATTATCAACGTTTTACTTATTAGTGATCCTCTTTTAACATTTTTGTCAAGCTCATTTATAGAAGCCCGCTAGTGCTTTAAATGCTTACTGCTTAAGATTATTGACAATTGGTAGCGGTTTTAAATGCTTGCTGGGTTCTTTTGATTTTAGTTAATGAATAGGCTATCGCTACCACTAAATTGCTTGTGCAGTCCACCCATTGATCCATAGTTTGGATGTCTTCCACAGGTAGAGGCATCTGATATGTGGATTCAAACTCCCAGAGAAATACCAGTTCTGCAGTATTCTCCATATTACAGCTTTATCGGGCAAGCAACACCTGGTGCTTTCATGGCAAACCCAGGAAACGCATCTTTTGGTGCAACAGCACAAACATCTCAGGCACAATTACCAGGTTTGTACCATCGGCAGCAGCCTCCATCTATTGTGAGTCCCCATCACATGGTACATCGGCAGGCCCCATCAGCCATTGGTGCCAACGTGGGGGTTGGTTTGGCTGCACCAGGACCCCAAATTGGGGCCTTCCAGCAAACCACAGATTGGTCATCAGAGTTGGAGTGGCAACTTCTGAACTTAGTTCTGTAATTAGGGTAAAAAACATATTCGTACTGGTAATCTCCATTTGACAGGAAGTATTCTATTTAATGCAGCTCTTTCTGATCTATTTATATAACTGAGCTTTGGTAATTCTGTCACTCCCTCCGTCCAAAAACATATGGTGTATTTTTGGAATGGTTTTGTCCACAAATATAGGGTTCATATTCTAATACAAAATGAGAGTGTTGTTCTGTCTATACCCCTAATAAACATCTAACTTTATTTTGTATTCCCTACATGCATGCATTAAATATTGTACTTAGAGATAATAATTAAGAGTAGTCTAGTCATTTTTAATGTTTTATTGGTCTATGAGCAAGGTAAAATGCACCCTATATTTTTGGATGGTTTGGATGGAGAGAGTAGCTTTTATTTTTGTCCAGCCAAACTTAGTTTTCCATCTGAAGTCTAATTGGTACCTAACGGAACCTTGGGCTGACTACTTTTTGAGCAAGGGGAGGGAGGGATGTCTTTTATTTTCTTTTTGTCGGTATATTAAGATGTGGTTAGTTACTGGCATAATTGGATTGGCTTTGGCTGCACTTTAAAGCTGAAGCATGCAACTATGTATTACTCCAATCTGATGTGAGATGTTTACTGGTAGAATCGTGGTCTCTTGCTAATCGTTCGTGGCTTGAATGGTTGAATTGATTACCTACATCACTTGTGATCTGTGGAGGGGCATGTATCTTGCTGGTGTCTTTGAATTGTTTCCTACTGAAATAGCATATGCTATCAACTTTGTTTAGATCCATCAGTTTTGTACAATCTATAAACCATTATTTACTTTTTCAATAGCTGAAAGGAACCCGTCGGTATTAGTTACTTGTTTCATTACTTCCCCTGAAACTTGAAAGCAACATGCACTGCTTTCGTTCTGCTGTGAACAACAATTGAGGTCGAGTGAATGTCTATATCAAGTTCAGAAGTGGGAACTTTTTTGTTTTTGGGGAGGAAACCTGAACTACCATACAAGTTACCGGGTTAATCTTTCTTGTGCGATGGGTGGTATGTTATTCTGTGGAGATTGAACTAATGATCTGATTATGGTGGAGCACTCAGATGTGTAGTTCCCCCTCTTTTGTTTGGCATTTGTACTGCTCTTGTAAAAGGTATTCTGTAGTATCATATTTGTTGGGATTTTTCTGTTCTTTTGTCATAGCTCCTATGGTGGTGCCTGGGCTCTGGTGGGAGGCCTGGAGCTTCCTTGCCGGTTCAGTAATTAGCTGGAATGGCCTATTGGCCTGAGAGTAGACATGCTAGTCTACCTAGCGAAGATTTGCAAGGATTATTTGTGAGTTTTCGAGTAAAGGATGAGTTTTCGAGTAAAGGATTTTCTTAGAGGAGTACGCTGTGGACCCGTGAGGAAGAAGGCCACAACCTTGGGTTTTCCTACAACAGTGTCTTCTGGTACATTGGTGCATGTCCCTGGTGTCCTTTTGCAACATCTCATTTCGCGGCCGCTTCTGCTCTTTCGTAGAGGAAGGAAGCCCTACGTAGACCTAACTGGACTGTATCATGAAAGCTAACAGAGCAGCTAAACTTCTGTAGAAATAGCGAGTGCAGCAGCTTACCTTTTGTAGAAATAGCAAGTGCAGCAGCTAACCTTTTGTAGAAATAGCAAGTAACCCTTTGTAGAAATAGCAAGTAACCTTTTGTATAAATAGCAAGTGCTGGGAGAATGATTATGCTACTTTGGGAAGCCCTGCACGCCTGGAACCCTCAAAAGTGGATGGTATTGATCTCCAACATGCATGGCTTTTTGGCTGCTCCGGTGGTCCAGAAATGCCCATTCGGGTGTTATGTGTTGCACGGGTTCTCCATTGCGAGAGAAGTTGTGTCGACTGTCAAATGGGCAGCGGGTGAGCACGGTAGACGAGATGTTCCAGCGTGCAAGGTGTAGAAGATGAGTAGTGTTTCTATGCATCACCCGCTAAGTATAAGTTGTATAAATCTTAAAGCAAGAGAAATAGTAAGCAATCATCATTCACGCTTTAATATTTGTGTAATTTTGAGACGGACGCCACCTCCTGTAAAAGATTATTACTAGGTCACGTCTTCTACATTGAAGAGACTGCCTTGCATGGTCATCACTCAAACTAATAGATAGTCATAGTACATCACTCTGGTTTTGGTTTTACCTACTAATGGAACATCATTAGCAGTCGGCTAGCTTGTCGCAGCAGGTGAACACAATGAAAAGTATAGTACGGTATATATAATCGAAGCGCGGGTTGCTTTATTTCCACGAAATATGACTTGTCAAGGCGTTTTGTCCCAGTTGTAGCCACAGAAAGTGGGTAGGTACTCATAATTCTCATCATGCTACTGTACATGGAATAAGGACAGTTATTTACCCCCATTTCTCTTCTTTTTTTTTAAGTGGTCCTGTTACTCTTTTGAATCTATGTACTAGCAATATATGGGACATGTATGTTGTTGGTATACGGTGATAGCTAGAAATAGACGACGAGTAGTTCATATGTGGGACATATATGTTGGTACACGGTAGTAGCTACTGTCAGCGGCGGAGGACGGGAAAAAATTGAGGTGGGGCGGATCGCCCGCCTCCCGCCGGCCGCCCGTCCGCCGCCCGCCTCCCGCCTCTCGCTGGCCGGCCGGCCGCCTCCCGAGTCCCGCCTCCCGCCGGCCTCCCGCCGCCCGCCTCCCGCCGCCCGTATCAAGGTCTGGCGCACGCCAGACCTTGCCCTATCGGGTCCTCCGCCACTGGCTACTGTAACAGTATGTGATGCTCTTCTAAGTGTTTTTACAACAGTATACCACGAATGACCATTGTTGTTTAAACCTTAAACATCTAGCTAATCTAAACTCACTCTGCCAGGTTCCTCTGGAACATTAAGCCTCAGCATCCTCCGACTCGTGTTGCAACTTCGGGAGACTTGGGAGGTGACATCCATCTAGAGTCCCCTGCCTCCACTCCCTCTCTCGTCGTCGCCGTTGCTGGTGCGACGGTAGGACCTTCCTTTATAGCTCCCCCTACTCTTCTCGTCTTAGTTCAACTCCCAGCAATGGTAGTGAGCACGTCGTCCTCGAGTAGCTCGCCTCCTGGGCCACCACACCGTCGCCTAAAGCCAGAGGGGGAAGACGATGAACAGGGTAGGTGGGCCTAGCAGCACATTTAGCCTCTCCAGCACACGTTTCCTCTGTATCGACGTGTCTTCAATGACCCCTCCTCCACATGAGGACTTGCAGTGATAGATCCAACTCAGATCCATGCGCATCCGATCGAGATCAATGCACCATCTATGGGGATGGTTGAATCCAGTGCAGATTGAGCCTGTGAGCGGCGGTTCCAATGAACTCGAGCTCGTGAGTGGTAGATCCATCGTTTTGAAGCCTGGTAAACCCGAGGACAATGGCACCGATCAGATCTAGCTCGGGTGTAGGCGGAAGGGCAAATCAGTGGCGGTACAGGGCGGCGAGGGCTTCAGTGGCGTCACCGGCTCAGCTTGGGCGGAGTGACACATGCCATGAGTTGACGTTGTCAGCTCGGTTGGGGCGGCGCGATAGGTGGCGGGTTCTGCACGTTGGTGAGGCAGGTGAAAGCGAAGTTGGAGCTGCTATGTCGTGGTGAGTAGTGTGGAGGGTTATGCGTGTGCACAGGAGTGCGGCGCACCTCGGTTTTGCGTGGGTGGTGCACGACTGGCAACTGCCTTTGGGGTGTACGAAACATGGCCGCACTGTGGGTGGTGTGCGACAGGCGGTAATGATGACTCGTGACGTGTGCCATCGGTGGGAGTGTGTCCGGTGGTTCGTGGGTGTTGCTTGGTGTAGTTGGCTTGTACTTTGAGGTGGCATGTTGCCGACGCACCTGTGCCACAATGTGGCACGTGGTGCCAAGGTGCACAAGTCATGTCGTCAGCTTCTCTGGTGCGTCGTCCTTCATCTTCTGTCGTGGTAAGAACAAAAGAGCTGCTTCCTCACCCGCTTCTTTCAAGTTCGTCTGGCCAATTGCTTTTGGAGTGTTGTGCTTGCTACGGTTCCTCATGCTTTTTTTTAGATAAAGGATTAAAATCCAGCCTCTATATCCACTTGGGATATATACGGCCAAATGCTTGTTGTGGCTGGTTGTGCTTGTGTTGCCGTTCGTGGTGTGGTGTTGGTGTTGGCATAGCCCAATGATGTTGAGTGGGTTTTGCATTGGTGAACCGAGGTGGGGTTGCTATTGTGGTGAGCATTCTGGTGTGGACGGTTGCGCTTCAAGTCTTTACAAATGTCGGATTTTTTTTAGCTTTGTGTTTTGCTTTGATCTAACTATGTTATGGCTTTGCTTATGAGCTGTGGGTGAGGTTTTTTTGTTTTGGTGTTGCTCCACGGAGTTTCTTCCTGGCTGGAGCATATGTGGTTCTGCTTAGAGCTCTAGACCTAGGACTCCTCTACTGGAGTTGGTGGTTTCCTCCTAATGGGTGGTGTTGCTGGTGTTTCTCCTTGGAGATGATATTTGCAATTCTCTATTTTTTTTAATGAATTGTTAAAGCTCCTACCCTTTGTTGAACAAAAACTCACTCTGCCACACCCGAACACCTGTGGAGCCTCATGCGTGCCCATAAATTTTTCACTCTTTCTAATGAGCATTACTATAGATAGCTACCCCCTGTATAAATTATGGGACCTACGCATCCACGAAGCAGCGGGCTCCCTTCCCAGCTGCATTGGATGCTGCCCCAACAAACCAACGGTGACCTCATGGGTGGGCCACGGCCTGACGTTACCACTTGGATATTTTGGCAAACCATGGTGTTTAGTACCATATTTTCTATTCTTTAATCACCCTGAGGTGCCATGATAACCGTAATGCTTCTTGCTATGGGTACACGGGCTTACAGTACTTTCTCGGTTTTCCATGAAATGGTGTTGTGAGGAGGGTGGTTTTGCCTTAAATTACCAGAAAAATAATTTGTGGTGACTAATTTGGTAACGTGCATTATTCAAATAGCGGTATGAGTGTAGATAAATAATTCTAAGTCCGATTCCACTCTAGATTTTATCCTACAAAATATATGAGATGATGATGAATTAACGTGTTTTATCCATCAAGTGGTTTGAATGGTTAAAACAATGTTCACATGACGTGTCAGTAATAAATATTATAAGCACTGTATTCTAGGAGAAAAATAGACTAAAATGCTAAAAGCCGTCACACCACTACCGCGCTATACACATCATATAGTATGGTTACCAATTTATTAATTACTTCGTCTCAGAGTAAATAATTATTTGTTACAGCAATCTATCAAACCACGCACTGTCATAATAGTGTAAGCTTTGTGATCCGACCTCACGAATAACAACATCAAGCTAATAGATCTAGAATATAGGTACAAGTTGGTCCCCTCTATTTAATAAAGCCATAAAACTACTGTCCTTCAGAAAAAGCAACAAAATTACCCATCTAGGACTGGGATTGCAAACTTGAATTTTGCTCGGGGAAGCCAGACTATTTGCATTCTTTTATTGCTAATGCTTTCTTCTTGCCTCCACTTGCAAACTGCCATAATACTATACTGGCGCACCAGATGTAGATATTCAAAAAAGCAACAAAATAAGAGCTGTGGGGGTTCGTTTGTTGGAACAAGGGGATAAAAGAACAGCCCAAGCGGGAATGATGCAGTCGAGGGGGCCATAGGAGGAAGTGACGGCGGGGAGGAAGCAGGCGCTGTGAGCAGCTTTGCTGGGCGGAGGCACCGAGGGAGGCGCGTGAGAGCCATGCTTCTCCCTTCTTCGCCTTCCTCTTACGCTTCCAAAGGTTTCCATCTCCCACTCCTAGACTAGTAGCTAATAGCCTTCTTGTTTCGACCTCCATCATGTACAACTCCTTGGACTGCTCTGGTAATCTTGCTTTCTTGGAGCTTGTTTCTTCTCGCATGCGTTCTTGGTTTCTAAGTAGTCTTGTTAGATCTTTCCGTAGTTAAAACATGAATCTTTTTGGATTGTAATGGTTTTCTTGGAGCATCTTGTATGATGTGGACTTGTGGAGGCATCTGTGTATGTGGATTTGGTTGCACGTCCTTTTGGACAAGAATTGATGGTATGAATCTAGTTGACTAGGTCTTATGGACTTGTAACGCTGCTATTGGATGTCTTTAGTATTGTGGTGGAGGATCTCGATCTCCCATACTGTTTAACTCGGTGGCATGGTATGGTGATTCTTGTCTTCCCTCTCATATACTAGTCGGGTGCTGTTCTTGACTTGTCTTCTGCTCCTTGTCAGCATGCATGTTCTTGGGAATTGGGATTATATCGTCATCGTCATATATACTTTGTTATTGCTTGGTGCTAACTTTCCTAGCGCTATATAGTGGGACTTACTTCTTTGATACATATTCTCTAGACCTTAACTGATTACTGATGGTATACTCTGACTACAAATTAAGGTGGTCCTCATCTTCATTTCTAGGATTACCCTCCAAACCTGTGACCTCTACCATTTCCTCCTGGTTAGTATTGGTATTTATTTCTCTGTTTAGGCTGTGTGGTGTGAAACTGTGGATACGTATTGCTTGGGTTGCACTTCACCCTATTGTTCATAGGATAACTTCTTGTCAGCCTTCGACTCTTTCCATATAAGTTCATAGGCTAGCGATAGTCTTGCTTTGCTGGAGGAAGTTTTGATATGTCGATCTTTGCCTCAAAAACCTCAGCTAAGGTCTCTAGGCATGCAAAACTGGGAAGAAACCTTCCCTCGGTAATTTGGAGATTGGAAGGTCTTCCGATCCTAACTGTTAGCTTTGACTAACACGGTAGTTGTGCTTGATGCTGACTGAGCTCTCTTATTCCATGAAGTAGTTTTTCCATTATTTTTTGCGAATTTGAACGACAGATCAAAGAAATCATTTTTGTTATGTGGTGTGACTGGTGTCTTCGTGCCGGGAAGCAAAACTTTGGCCCTTTGCCCAGACTTTCTTGAGGGAGAACACATGATGCACATTTATGAACTGTTTTTTGACAAGGACACATTTATGAACTTGGGGTATTTATTAAGAGAAGTGCTAAGGAACACTTGAATGTTTTTTAGGGTTAGGAGCACTCATATTTTGAGGCGTTGGATCTCCATTCAACGGATCCTCCATATCCCTCTCCCTCCAAAAAACGAATCTAGAGCGTTGGATCTCCATCTAACAGATCCTCCCATACCTCACCCTCTCCAAAACAAATGTGAGTACTCCGAATCTGGGACGTTGGATGGAGATCCAATATCCAAAAAATCTGAGTGCTTCTAACCCAAAAAACACTCGAGTGTTCTCTAGACACCTCCATTAATTAAACAGTTCATTTTGTTGCGCATGCATTTATCTATCTCGCAGATTAGAGGAGTTAACTAGGCCTGGGTTTTTCAATAAAGAGATTAATGAATGTGAGTGTAGGACATTATTGACTCATCTTCTTTGTTGAGCATAATTGTTACGGTGTTAGTGACAATTCCATTAACAAGTATGCGATTCAACATTAGCGCAAGTACTCCCTCTAGTTACTAAAGAACAATGATGTCCTCGAATCCATGACTTTGAAATGTTAAAAATGCCAATTTTTCACTAGAGATTGTAGCAAGAAGCTTGCTGGGCACCATTCACCACTTCTTCTATTTGCTCTGCCCTTTCTTATTCATTAACCATATTGTAATAACTTTCAAGAAGCAGTTGCATGTGTGTTCCTGAAACACTTGGTGGGAAGGACAGGATATTTACAAAACTGTAAGGTCAATTTGGACCTTTACTCAGTTAGCATGAGAAACATCGATCTAAGGAAGTGCTATACAGTTTGGTGGATATTACTTCTCGTTTGCTGTTTATCTGGTTTGGAAAGGATTCTTATTATGTTACATCATGACTTCCTTGGTGATTTTAACATTCTACAATACTGCTTTCCCTCTTTCATCAGGTGACTCCTTCGGGAAAACGGTTGATGATCATATGAGGTCAACTTTGACTTTTAATAATAAGCAATCTGTATTTGCAAGTCAAAACATTGACTATGGCCAGCCAATAGTAAGATCTCATGATTAATGTTTTGACAACACTGATAAAGTCAGTCAATCCTATTCTTTAATTGCATGGGGCTGTGCGACTCATATTGTGTTTCCGCATATTATTCAGGCTTGCATTTCATACCCATACAATGATTCTAGTTCAGGAGGAGTTTGGGCGGCCTATGGATCAAGCGCTGTGGTATGTCCTTCTAACAAGTTGCTGTACTCTCTCAACTCTCATGGTCTTTGAACTGCAGCACTGAGGGAGCTTATAAACTTATAACAATGTTTGTCAACATATATAATAATTTGGAGATACTGTTGGTATTCAATTCATGCTGAGTGGATTCCATTATTTATCTTTGAATAGTCCATCTTGATGCGATCTAATGTAGAAGCTTAAAATAGGTTAGTAGCTTGCCATTTTCCATTTCAAGTAGACACTACCTGGTTTGATCTTAACATAAGCATGCATGAGTTATCAACTTATAATCTCAACAGAAGCTTCTTATCACTGTGAACACTAATGGCAGGTTTTGTTTGTAACCAAGATACTAATGGCAATGGAATGCTAAAAATGGCATTTACGTGTGGGTCATTACTGAGGTTGGGAAAAATGTGTAGTTCCTCATTCCTGGTATCAAGCTGGTTGTGTCTGCTTCTTGAATTTTCCAGTGATGACTACTCTCTCCATTCTTTTTTAAGTGACGTTCTAAAATCCGTATCATCAAACTTTTTAAAATTTGACCACTAATATGTTTAAAACTATCTAAATTAACTACACGAAAACTATATCATTAGATTAGTCGTTAAAAATAGTTTCATAGTATTATAATTTTATTAGTATATGATAATATAAAATTACAAAAAGTAAAGGTCAAAGTCACATCTCGTTTCTAGTGGTCCGAGATGGGAATACCGAATTATGGTCTATATCACTGTTGTGGCCAGATTCACCTTCTTTCCCATGCACATACGAGGTTACATAAATCAAGCTATTATTAGAACCTTGAAAAGAATAATTACCATATGAATCTCTTGGTTTGTCTTAAGCGAGCCTAAACTAGTTGGTTATTGGCAGGGGTAATTTTAGGGTCAGGGTTGAAAAAACTAATCGACTGGAAGTTAATTGAGTCTACTGGGAAGTGGTAGTGTGGTACCAGTGTGTACTGTGTAGGTAATGCCCAGGTCCAGTACTGTTTTCAGAACATTGGTTATAGCTGATGCTGCAAGGCTAGTGCTTCCGGGACCGAACTGTGCTTTCTTTACCATATCTATTGCTCTACCAGCATATCAGTAACTCCCTGACGCGCATGTGGTGTCCTGATAAGTAATTGCTACTAGTTTTAATTGCAGAAATTGACTACTTTGTTGCTAGGATTCTATTATATGTTGATATTTATCCAATCATGTACAATTTTGAGTGATCAGTTGTAGTTTTTGGATATTTCTGGATAAGTACGTTTCTCAAGAATTATGAGAAAAAATACAGATTACTTTTGAGCATTTTTATACATTTTGTAGAAGTCAACTACACATGTAGTTGGTTGATATGTCACCAATTAGACTAGTGAAGAGGACACGGTGTCTATTTGATTGTTACGGTCACACGTAGTTCATAATTCTTAGAACTACTTGATATAGATGTATGCAAGTATGCGCATTAAATCGATATTGTGCTGTATGTTAGGGGAACATGCATTAGTTTTGCATGCATAAGGGATGGCCGCATGGGTATCTCGTGAGGCATCCATGCATCATACAGCTTATTTTATCTGGAATTTCTGTCTTGTCTAACCAGTTGTACTTTATACAGGTCCATTCCCAAATTGCTGGAGGGGGGACATCAACAACCACAAGAGTTCCCTTGCCTCTAGAATTAGCAGGGGATGAGCCCATATATGTCAATCCCAAACAGTATCACGGGATTCTTCGCAGAAGACAGCTGCGTGCTAAGTTAGTGGCCCAGAATAAACTGGCCAAAACCCGAAAGGTTCTCTTCAGTGGTCCCAAAAAAACTCACATATTGTCCATGTTATGTGAAATGATATTTTATATCGGTGATCGCTTAATTATGCTTGGCCTAATATGAAGTGCAATCTCCATGTGCAGCCTTACCTTCATGAGTCTCGGCATCGTCATGCAATGAAGAGGGCAAGAGGTTCCGGTGGACGTTTCCTCAATACCAAGCAGCAGCAGCAGTCTCGCGCTGCCTCCACCAAGGCCACCGCAGATGGCACAACTTCGTCAGGGTTAACCCATCTACGGCATTGTGGTGGCGCAGCTGGAGATCGAACCAAAACAACGGCCTCACAAGAGAACAGCCAAAGAGGTGCTGCCTCTGCTCCCGCCTTCGCCGTGACTCCTGTGGTGCACAAAGACGACGCCTTCTTCCAGCACCATGGCCACCCTCTCAGCTTCTCCGGCCATTATAGCCAGGCAGGCGCGCAAGGCAGTGTCGTCGGCGCTATGCATAACGGGGCCCATCAGAGGGTTCCCGCTATGAGATGAGCTACGTCCGTGAACCGAACCTGGTGATCCAGGCTTCGAGGGGTCCTCGTGTCCGGTGTGATCCTAGTCTCTCAGGCAATTCATCCTTGGCTTAAATTTCCTGGTGTGCTAGAACTCAAGAAATGTTTCATGCTGCTGTGCTCCGCAGAGCCCAGAAGTCAGGGCTTGATGGTGATGTGATATCCAAGTGTTTGGTGTATGGTTTGACTACCGTGTGAGAGTAAACACTTTGTGGTTATAGTACAATGTGTCGCAAAACTCGACTTCTGTTCTGAGGCCTGTGGGTCTGATTGGTCAGTGTATGGTTTCCCATGTGAAAGTCTTGTAATGCATAGCAGGAGACGCCAACCAATCAGCATGTCAGTTCTAGCGACCAAAGAGGTGCTTTCTAAATCGTATAATTCATGCAGTCAAATCATGAAGTACTAGACGGTATCTTTGGCTCACAAAATTATAGGCACCACGCACGTATCTTAGTGAGAATAATCCTTGATTCACTATTCGCTCAATTCACTTGCTAGTGGTAGAATAATCCTTGATTCACTATGCGCTCAATTCACTTAGAGTGTGTTTGGTTGCTGGGATAAAGTGGGATGGGATGGGATGGGGATGGAATGAGATGGTTCCACAAAAAAAGTGGAACCACATGGTCCAGCATCTAAGAAGAATATTCTCTAAATTTGCACAGGCTCATCCCACTTTGGACCATCCCATCCCACTTCATCCCTCAAACCAAACATATGGATAGGCTTGGTCAAAGGAACCATCTCATTCCATCCCACTCCATCCCAGCAACCAAACACACCCTAAGGGTTACTAGTGCTGCGTCCTTCAGTCCTTCGGAGCGTTTCAGGTCGCACATTAATGTCGCAAATCGCAACTGGTTGATTTGAACATTGTACAGGGTACAGACGCCTCCAGCAATCCATCATGAATCCATGCAAATTAAGGTCCTGTTTATTTCAGATTGAATTTCTGGCTTATAGTTTATTTTTTACTATTTATAAATTTTATGTTTTTCTATTTTTTTAGCTTTTTACCGATTTTTTCTATTTTCGTTTACATTTGACGTGATGGACTAAACTATTTTTTTCTATTTTTAATTTTTTAAATTTAATTATGCCAAATAAATCATCTTTAGCTATAGTATAATTTTAACTAGCTACAATAAAATTTAGGTTATAAGTCACTATTTTTCAGTCCAAATAAACGGCACCTAAAGCTGTTTCAGAAACAGTGACCACTGCCTCGGATCGTCCAATGTAAAACGCGCCCAAAACCCATCAGATCTTGGGGCAGAAGCCGGTACAAGCAGAAGACAACAAACCACTGCAGCTCTGGAGGTTTGGTAAAATTCCTAGTCTAGGCATGATCAGGACCGTCCGTTTTCGATCAGGCGGCTCACGTGGGGGGAGAAGAAGCATAAGTGATCTCTTGTTTTTTCCTTTTCCTTGCCTTGCAGCAGGCAGGGATGGCGGGGGCGCAGATTCTCTGACGTAACGTCAGGTGATGTTGGGTTACTGACGTGTGGGCCCACGGCTTATGGAGCCCACGCTTCAGCGACCCAACGTCATCTAACTTACGTCAGAGAATCCCGACGGGGATGGCGGCTAGGGTGGAGGGCCCGCCCCCCCAGTCCACGTGCTCGACGATCATCGGTTCCGGTGCCTGTGATCCTATGACGTACGGCGACGATTGCTTCACGCAGCTAAAAGGCCACGGCCTGTGCGTCGCCGCGGGTTGCTAGTGCTCCTACCCGCTGCAGACCACCTGCTGCTGCTAGCTCCTGCTGACGTCTGAGAGCACGATAGATAGATCATAGATAGGCGGCCAGGATGATGTCGAGATTCGTGACGGCATGTCATACGCGCTAATCTTGCCTAAAACGGGCTACTGTGTAATACAGAAATCTTAGCACTGCAGCGACATTAGCTAGCTCTGTTACCAAAGTTCACCTACTATTGTTACCATCTTTACTATTTAAAAAAATAATAGCGATAATAAAAAAGGAGTGTTTAGGTATCACCTGAATGTTTTCTTCTTAACTATCATCTAAATTTATGATCTTTGGATTAGAGATCAAGAGCTCCTTGTTTTTAAAGGAGGCATATTTTTTTCATGAGGGAGGGGGTAGAATTCAAGAGGGAGGAGAATTTATGATCATTGGATCTCTAATCTAACAGTCCTAAATCTAGATGATAGTTAGAACAAATATCTAAATGATGTTTAACAAAACCCTAATGACAATAGTGATTCATCTGTCATCGTCCCTTCCACTTAAAATCATACGCGATAGGTGGGACCAGTCATCAGCTCCCCCTCTCCCCCACCCAACATCTCTCTACCTCGCCTCCTCCCCCATCTGCGCTGTGGTTGGCTTGTGCATCCTGATTTAGATTACATAACAACTCCTAACATTTCCTGATGTTGGCAGGTGTTTTGGATACTGAGGAACTAGCCATTGTAAATAGCACATTCCACAAGGCGCAGGATTCCAGGCTGCCTGGAATCGTGATGGAAATGACGACCTCGACGCTCGAAAGCGAAAGTTGGGTGCTGGAAAGCCTTGAGACCAACCTATTTGACAATGTACGTGCTTCGATTCAGAGAACAGTTGGCAAACCCGATAAAGCTACAGGTGTGACTGCTGTTACCTCAAAAAACCCGAAGGCCACAACAAATGTGCCTCGTGTTGCAGGTAAGAAATGTCAAAAGTGGATGCAACATGTTGATTACTTTCTCATTCTGTAACTTTGATGAGATTTACCTGTTGTTTGTAACTGATTTAATTATTTTGTTGCTACTTGCAGCAAGAAAGAGGGTTGATTAGATGCCTCAGATTAAGGTATGTTAAGCTGAGTTAACTCAATTCATCCATGACTTAATCCCATATTCCTGCAGTCTGTGATCATCACTAACCAGTGTATGCTCTTGATCCATCAAACAAGGCCCCCTGTTTTAACAAGCCACGGTGGTGTTAGTGGCAAAGAAAGGCCCCAAGTCACCTTGAAAGAGCCTACAACTTCAACAGTGGTATGTTCCATCTTCCATGCTAGCAATTCCTGAGTAGTCATGACCTTTGTTGTAGTTAGGGGTGCAAACGGGTCGGGTTAATCCCGACCGATCTGGCACCGAATTCGATTGGTACCGAATCCGGAGAAAAAATATGGGTTAGGATATGGTAACAGCAATATCCGTTCGAATCCGATACGTCTTCAAGTTTGATTTCAGGTTAGTGCTACTATTTGACGTTTCATTTTCTTTTGCAATGGTAAAATAAAATCTTCCACATCAGCTATTAAGTAGTAACATCAAGTTCTTGACAGTACGTCCTCATACTCCATTTGTTGTACTGCATGCATTCCTTACAAACAAGTAGAGGTGCAAACAGGTCGGGTTAATCCCGACCGATCCGGCACCGAATCCGATTAGTACCGAATCCGATTGGTACCGAATTCGGAGAAAAAATATGGGTTAGGATATGGTAACAACAATATCCGTCCGAATCCGACCCGTTTGCACCCCTACCCCCTAGTTGTAGTTTAGTGGTTTACCCCTAACTGGAGGTTTGTTTCATAATTCATTGGATTTAGGTGAAATGCTATGTTTATACGAAATTGTGTGATATTCCTAACTTAATCTTTACTACTTAAAAGAAATTGGTGGTGATAATTCATCTGTCATCCCATCACCCTCTCTAGACATGATGGTGATGGTTCATCTGTCATCCCCCACCCTCTCTAGACATATGTTGGTCGTTCCATCCCTCGTCCCATGCACACGGAAAACAAAATCGTGCCGCCCTCTCCTCGTGCGTACTGACGTGTGGGTCCAACCTCTTTCACTTTCTTTCTTTTCTCTAGCTTGATCCCAAACCGAAGGTGAAGCTATAGTCGCAATTTTCTTTTGCTCCCTTCTCTCATGTTTGTTGTTCCTCTGCCCACTATTCTCTTGTTTATTATGGCCGCTGTCACCACAAGATACTGCATTGAAGAGTTCCCGATAATACTACCAGTTTGCTTCCAATCGGTGTCTTCTTCCTTCCATTGGCATCACTCGCTTAGCTGATAACTCAACCCTAGTCACCCTAAGTTCCTGTAGGCCAAGATGTTAGGTATCAGTTGCTCGCTCTCCTCCCTAAATTAGACCCAAATCTCTCACATGTCCGATGCAATAGCTCCAGGATCCTTGTTTCCTACTCTTACATTTTTCGATCTTCTTTTGTTATGATATTTTCACGTGGGGAGAGGGAGGATGGTGTGACAATGGTGGTCAGCAACGAGATGCTCAAACCTCTGTTCTTCTTGTCATTAATTCCTTGTTTTTGTCTCCTAATGGAAATACCCCTTTTTTTGGTATTGCTTATGTCATTTTGTTGTTCTTGGTAGAAAGAGGTGTATGAAATAGTTCTTTGTGTAATGTATCGACGAATTGAAAGGAGTTACTTTTATATGCTTATTGATTTTAGTTTAGATCACCGGAAAAGATATCCATTTTAGTTTATGTTACTGTAATAATATAAATGGAAGGGCATGGAAGATACATTGGATCGTTCTGCCTAATGAGTTTATTCGTTAGTAATCCAATTATTTTTCCTCAACCACGTTAGTGCACCGTATGTGATGGAGATAGAGATCATGTTGTTCAACACAATTACTAAATGCTAATGTCCAATTCATGTTTTGACAACAGGTGATGATGGTTGAGCACCTAGAAAGATATGCCATGCATATTCACTGGCGGTGAGGTGGCCACTGGCATGGACTTGTTCCATCATGAGTGCTCAGTTCTTGCCTCTTTTTATTTTTCTCCATTTTGTTTTGTAGCATGTTACAAATATATGCAAGCTGATCTCAAGCCATTCATGGAAATCATGGGGAAGGGATGAATGTATACTCTACCAAATGCTATTGTAGGACGTCTGAAACCTATTTACATACGTGGATAATCTCATCTAATTAGAGAGGTAGTTGTTAGCCTACCGGTGGTTATTTACATAACAAATTCAAATACGAAATTTTGTTGAGTATCCTATTCTTCCACTTCGCAAATATATCATGGAGACAACTATACAATGATATGGTGTTTGATCACAAGGATGTTGATCCCGCAAGATTGATTTGCTGCAAGCGAAGAAATATGATGATAGCGATGCAAGCCTAGTGTGGTAGTGGGGCTGAGGATATAATGTAAGCTGAGCATCGTGGATAGAGGCACGACGTGTGCCACAACAGAGCTCGACTGAGTGTAGCAGAGGAGCCACGGGCGTAGTGTAGACCAAATACATTGCAGGAGGCACTATGTGAGTCGATGCAGAGCTTGACCAGACATCACGATGGAGTCGATGTGGTGTAAAGTGAGCCCACGTCGTTCCTATCAACACGACCAAATAAGATCGCAACAGACTCCACCACTAGCAGCCCATCCTCTTCATCACCATCAAGTTTGGCCGCATCTCCTAATCCTGGTGGGGCCCAATTTGGCTATGAATGGCTTGATGTGAGCATGGTAATGTAAGGTAGGCATGCTAGCAGGATCGAGAGTGCGATGTAGGTCAAGAATGAGCATAGCTAGGCACAACAAGGCATGTTGTTGGAGAGACAACACGAGCTATGGTGGACTCAGCCAAGTAGCACAGCATAAGCCGAGCATGGTAACGATAGCTTAACATGCTCACTAATATGATATTTTTGTTGTTGTTGTTGTTGTAGTAACATATGTGCATTGGCTGGTAAGAAAAAAAAACAAGACATATACGAGGCCCATTGCCATCCGATCAGCGAATTCGTTGCCTTTCTACCATGTTGGGCCAATTGGGCTGACCTCAAGATGCAGCAAATCTTGGATCTTGGCATTCATTCGGTAAATCTAGATTGAATATTCTGCCTCTCGTAAATGCCCCCCGGGGGGGGGGGGGGGGGGGGGGGTGGCAATCTGGATCTTCCCTCCTGTTGATCGAAATGGCTTACCTCAGGACGGAAAGATTTACCGAAATCCTTAGGTTGAGCTGGATGCCTATCTTGCTTCTTGAAATTTCAATGCGTTAATTAAATCTATTCCGGGAACAGCTGCTATGTACAGCCTCGAATCATCCGCTATAAAAACCCTCCCTGAACCCATGGTATCGTGGATCAGAATTCAAGCACATCTCCAGCAATACGAGCAGCAACTTTACCAGACATGACTCATGAGGGCCAGCCACGGTGTACTGCTCCTCGCCATTGCTGCCCTTGTGGTACTATCGTCAGGTATAATTATCTCTTGAGATGCTGGTAGCGTATTACTACTCTGTACTCTTGTTCTACGAAAGATCAAGACCGTTCGTTTTCGGTCAGACAGCTGATGTACTTGCATCTGGTTAGACTTAAAGACACTGATGATCTTGTGATCTCTCTCTCTCGGCCGGCTCTTGCAGAGATCATCTCTACAGGGATGGCGGCGACGGAGGAGGGCCCGTTTCCACCGGAGTCGACGTGCACGAAGGTCATCAGCTACGGCCGCTGCGACCCCGTGAAGTGCAGCGACGATTGCGACAAAAAGTTCAGTGGCATATACAGCGAGTGCGGCGCCGCGGGGTGCATGTGCTACTACTACTGCGATCCGCCTCCTGCTGCCAACTGACTGAACCGATAGGCTGGCTAGGCATCCGGGATGATGCATGTCGAGATACATCTTACATCTTACAACATGTCATCCGCGCACGCTGCTACTCTTGTCGTTAATTTCGTTTCGGGAATAATTTTCGACAACATTTTCTCCCTTTTATTTGTTGATCTTGCTCGTTAATTGAATCTTGAGTTCTGTCATATATGAACTCGTGAATCTTCGGGCCGGGACAGGGAAACTGACCTTCGTGCCACTGTGAAGATCCAGGGTTCTGGTTACCGGCGATACCGAAAATACGGGTTTTACCCGTGACTCCTGGTAAAATATGGTATTAGCCAAATTATTTTAGGTAATTTAAAATCACACATATGTTTATGATTTTTGAATTCATCCTATTCTTTCAACCGATTTTTGGCTGATTTTTACTGATATGGGACCAAAATTATTTGAAATTCAAAATGAATTTGAAATTTTTGGACGAAATCTACCGAAAATTTTTTGATATTAAAAAAAATCAGTGTTAACAGTCCCCTCCGTTAAAAATTTGAAACAGGTGATGAAAACCTTGAAGATCACGTCAAAGGCTTTGGAAATTTCTTCGTATAATGTTAGTCAGCGTGAGCCTCTGTTGTTGTGGCATTAGTCCAGGACGTGCATGTAATGTGCTGCTCCACTGAGCCATGTCCTGAACAAGGATGGGTAGCACGTTGTTTGCTTTAGTTGTTGAGCATATCGCCAGCTTCAGGCTTTTTGTAGACCTGATGAGATGAGTATAGATGGGGTTTTTTTGTTGTGGATGATGGTTTATAGCTGTGAATGATATTTTTTGTTTTTACTCGAGAGCTTATGCTAATGAATCGAATGTTGGTAAGCCGATAAACTATTTCGAAAAAACTACCTTAATAAGCCATTTAAAAGGACGATAAAGAAGTCATCCTATTTGTTTGTTCAGGAGAAGTCACAAACTAAAAAGAAAACGGCATATATGTATCCTAATGGGCTTTGTCGGTTGGTCCTGTAATATTTCATATTTTCCAACTAGGCCCATTGCCGTCTGATTAGCAAAATTCGTTGGCCAATGGAATCCAATTTTTAACATCATCAGAATGAAGTATACATAGTACTGGATCTTCTCTTCTGTTCAATTAGCTTAATTCCTCGCCAAAAAAACTTACTTAAAGATGGCAAAATTTACCCAAATCCTTAGGTTGAGCTGGATGCATATCCCCTGTATCTTGACAAAATAGAAGGCATTGTGGATCCTTTGCATTCACATTAGCACTACCCATGTCATGTGTGTTCCATATCTTGTGTATACTTCCATTTCCATATGCTGATATGCACACAAATCTCAGTGTTTAATTGCAATTAAGGTGATTTCCATGAACAAGAAAGCACTGTTTCAATGCAAATTAAACCCATTCCATAAGTAACAAGCAAACAGCAAAAATATCATTACCAATGGAGTTGATTCCAAACATAACAAACGCAATATCAGGCACAATTTGAAGCATTTCCAAAACAGTAAGCGCAACATCCAAACATCATCGCCAGCAAACCAGCAAATAGCTCATAAAAGGTGCAGTAAGTACTATTAGTAGTAGTACTGCCAGCTATACAGAAATTTTAGGTATATCTATCTAATATGGCGCTGCAATCTCAAATTTAGCCCTCTTACGCTTGTAATTTCGCATCTGCCGCCTTCGTGAGGCGCAGGAGCACGGCAGAGCAACGTGTGGCAGCTCCCGCTCCAGGCAAGCGCAGCAGCGTACTTCTGCGCCCGGGGCCAAACGACCCAGCTGCTGCTCCCGCGAAGCGCAGGAGGAGCCAGCTGCGCCCCGGGCAGCGCAGGAGGCAGCGGCGTACGTAGCACCACGCAGGCAGGCAGAGTTTCGCGTAGGAGTAGGACCACTGCGGTGCAAGTACCAAAGACATTTCAACGAGAACGAGCGATCAGCACGCAGCGAGAGCAGGAGTAGTAGTGGCACATCAAGTCATGGTGAGTGCGCGCGCGCTCTCTTTTGCTTCGTGCACGCGGAGTGCAGTGCAGTGCAGGGCCCTCGTTTCACATCCACCATCAGAGTCTGCATCGCGTCGCTTACCGATGCCTAACTGAAAATAGCTTTCGGCATGCACTTGCTGCCTGTGTTTTAGCTTCCCGGCCCTAGCTAGCTAGCCTTGACTGCGGTCAGAGACTAACAGGATAAATTAAGTTTGGATCCCTCGTGCTGCATTCTACGGCTTGGCCGCAGGGGCGGATGCACAGTAGGTGCATGGGGTACTGTACCCCCAAAGTTTTTGGAAAAATACCAAGTATATATACCCTTTAATACCTTGTATATGTATAATACATTGTTAAATACAATTGCTAGTCTGCTCAGCCCATACAACAGCACCAGCACTCTACCTTCGTTCCTTTCTAGGCCCAACAACAGCCCAATTCTAAAATCTAAACTGCACGTACATGTATAGGAAATTTGCCGAAGACGAAACGACGAGAAATCAATCCCCTCAGCTTCCTTCCTCAGCCCCGTCGGAACTCGGAAACCCTCGTGACCTCGTCGCCGTACTGTCATACTGACGGCCGGGGCGCTCCTGCTTCCTACGATCTCTGCGCCGATGATCCCTCCGGCCCTCCTAGTTCCTACGCCACTTTGCTGGTCGTAGGTGCAAGCGGCAAGCCAGGAACTGACAAGTTGCAGAGGGTAAAATTCAGTCTTGTTCTGTTCCAATCAATCATATTAGTTCAATAATCAATAGTTCTAGTTTGAGGAATATTAGTTCTAGTTTGGCCAATTATTTTCTTAGAAAATATTCATCCCTAGAGTACTCAGTAATCAGTATGTATTTAATTTTATAATTGCAGAACATCAAGCAGCATGAAGAGGAATAATGATCTTGCATCTCTATGGAATGCTCATGCTCAGAAACAGAAAGCACAAAAGGTATCTTCGTCCACTCCAAATCAACTCAATGACATTGATCAAGATTTAGTTGGAAACTTGTAATGGAAACATGTAACTTGTTCCATACTTCCATCTATATATAATCGCAACTATTTTATCATCATTTAGTGATCGAATTATGTCAATGTCAATGTCGATGAACTATATCATTTTAATCCGTACCCCTATGATTAAAATCCTAGATCCGCCACTGCTTGGCCGGTCTGTCTGTCTTGACGTGTACATGTTTAACTGCAAACTAAATAAACTAATTTGTCACGATCACCTGTACGCATTCTACAGTATACCGGAGCAGCATCGCACAGATTTCTATGGAAACGCAAGTGTCAACTTCATAGGGCGGTTCATCTCTCTCAAAAAAAAAAACAAATCGAGGATGATTGAGCACTCCGGGTTTACAGTGTACACACAGTAAGCTTGGTTGCAGACAAACCGCAGGAGATCCGAGGCTCAGTGCGGGGGAGCCGAGAGAAGGGCAGAAGGCAATAGTGCGACCGTGGCGTTCACCATCCCATGTGGCGACAGGGCCTCGCGGGCCACCTTGTGGTCACCATGTGAGGCGCCGCCGTGTTGCTCCCGACGGGGCTATCGAGCCCGAGGATGTGACGCGTGGGGGTGCCTCTCCTGCGCGCTGCCCGGGCGCAACAAGTTCCTCCTGCGCTTCCCGGGCGTAGCAGCCCGCGCTCTCGTGCTTGGAGAGGTGCCGGATGCAGAATTACGCGTGTAAGGGGGTAAATTTGGGATTGGCACGTTGCACGGAGTCAGATATGTCTAAATTTCGTTATATAGTATCTTTGGGCTACCAAATTTCTGATACATTACATTGTTTTCTAGTATAGGGCAGCAGGCTCCGCAGATGAGCATATCCATGTGTGAATTATCGGTACATATAAATTTAACTACTACGTCCTTTTTAATCCTTTAGAATAGACCAGAAACTGTTGGGGCTGAATCACTCAATTCTCTCAAATTCTCTCTTGTCACTCTGGATAAGCACAAACATATGGAGACTAATACACAAGTGTTGGGATTGAATCACTCAATTTTCTTTAACACTCTGCATCTGCCTTCAAAGGAATTACAATTACACAGCTTAAATAAACCTCATTGTCAGACCCAGATTTTTCAATCCGAATCTTACTGTGTTTCACTGCACTAATCCCTGGATCAGTAGTTAGTGCACACAGGTACATTGCTGAATCATTTCATACATCGCATAATCAACCATTATATTACATAAATTGAAATACACCACGTCGGGTGATAGTTTACAAAAGGGGGCCGATCAGGCCAATTGTCTTTATTACAAACACGCACAGCGGAAATACAGCAAAAGCAAACCCAAATCCACAGGCAAGCGACTGGAAGGTACTGTGTGCATTATATGTCACCATCTGACTAGTAACATACGTGCACACAACGCCGGATGTCCACTTGTCCATGTCTCATTAACGAAGCCTACGCCTTAGTTCCTTCGTCATTCTTCTCCTCCGTAGCGGGAGCTTCCTCGTAGGCGTAGTGGTCTTGCGCTCCTGCTTCTGGATTTTTGCCGCAAAGCGAGCGTGAGCACTCCGACCCCGTGCTCAGCGAATCAACACACAGAATGCAGTGTATAACATGTATGGCTATCCAAAGGATGGTTTTGGTTTGTTTTATTTTTGCGAAGAGTGCTTTTGAATACAATTATATAAAAATCCTTAAGACCTAGCATTTTGAACACACGTATATGTTGAATGCAGTAATAATAGTGATTCAGATTCCATCTACCATTACATGGCATCTGCACCATATAGCCATTCTTCAGCGTTATAGCCACTTACATTACCACTGGGACGACACCCAGGACAATTCCAAACTAGGGCCTTACACTGCCCTCCACTTTTTCATTCCCATCCACAAAGCATTTTGAAATAGAACTATATCTGGTTAAGTTCCCATGTCTGCCCTTGACCGTGGGCACGGCTATTCGAATAGTTTTAGACTCTGCAGAGTTTGTACACTTTCACCACAAGAGACAATCAACTCGTTGCCCCACACGATTCCTTAGTCATGTGGTTGAGCAGACCATAACAGTAACTTTTCAAAGTACCTCGCCCCTTCCATCATTTCACCCTATGGGTCGTTCCCACTTGCGGTGGGTCCCATACGTTGTGCGGGATGTCCTCCTTCTGAACGTCTAGCAGCTGGCTCCCCGCCCCTGCTAGCCCGCCACAGCAGAACTTCACCTTTCACGGGTGTCCCATTCAAGCCGTCTCACCGACCGCCACTTGCACATCCTCACACCACCTCCTGGAAGGATGACTTTCAGGGTCCGGTAAATCTACTAAGCCAAGTTGTAATTTACAGACTTGTGGTTGTACTGTTTTACACGGGTTGACATGACAAGATTCGGTCCTTATTGGTATCTGGGCGGCCTACCCCTAACCCACCTGTGCTTCCACTGCACCACACATTCACACCCTCGAACCCATCCGCCCAGATATTTAAAGCATGTTGGAGATTTTGGGAGCATAAAATATCCATAACCAATATACCAGTCATTTCCACCATGACTGCCCAAACTAGTTTCTCATGAAAAAAAAGTGATGCTTGGGACAATTTCTTGTCCCGAGTTCCTAATCAATACTAAGCATGGCATACGGTTACGGACTTATTTTCGAAATGTTACTAATATGTTTTTGCTAGGGCGACAAGGTTCACACATTCAAATACTCAAAGGAGGGGGTAATATTATTCAAGGTAAACAACGGTATATAACTAGAATATCAAATTTAGCATGCATTTGCATAAAAATAACAGCAATGCAATTTGTTAATTTAAAACAAAGTAATTTGTAGAAATGTAGGTTCAACATGATCAAAGTATTGACTCGCCTTGGTCACAGTGGTCGGGTGCTTGATTGTCCGGGGCTTCTAGTGCTGCGGCCTCGATCTCTTCCTCTTGAGCTTCGTAGGCTATTGTAATCGTGCGTGAAAATTTGGATAAAAAGAAAACACCCAATCAACAAAATATCACCAGAAATTCAAATGAACTTTAAAAATTATCATTTCAGTTCCATTGGATAGATCTTGAATTTAGATGAATTTAGAAATTTGCCTCGTTCAATTTGGAGTTAAAATGAATAAGTTATGATTATTTGAAGTTCTCAGTTTGAATTAATTCTGAAAAATATGAAATCTCTGACAGGTGGGTCCCATATGTCATATTTTAATTTTTATCCTTTTCTTTTTATTATTTCTTCTGTCTCCATGGCCAGTGGGGCCCGTGTGTCAGCGGCGGCAGACAGGCGGGACCCAGAGGTCAGCCGGCCTGTGGCGGGCGGTCGCTGAGCAGCGGGGCCCAGCTGTCAGTCGGGGAAAAAGAAAGAAATGCTCAACCGCGCGCGCGGAGCCGAGGCTCGAACACGCGACGCGGGAGCAAGGGGGGAGGGAAGAGTGACGCTGAAAGCCACCCGGTCAGCCGGGCGATGCTTACCTATATAGGGTACGTATACCTTTTGAAGTAGCTCTTGGGGGAGGCCGGCTGAAGAAGAAGAAGGCGACGGCGCCGGCGGCGAGTGGTGGCCGGAAAGGTCTGGTCGCTTCGTGATATATGATCTCCGTGCAATGGGGAAGCTTCGGGTGTAGGCGGCTGGGGTGGAGGAGCACGGTGGCGAGCCAGCGGCGTGCGACGGCGGCGGTTCGGGGAGATGGTTGACGTCAGCGATGCTCGGGCTGCGGGAGGTGCGGGGGAGAAGAGGGTCGGCTTTGCCTCACTCCCGCGAAGCTCCAGGAGCTTGAACCGGCTTTGGAGGCGGCCGGAATCGGCGGGGAAGGTGGCGCCGGAGTTGGGGAAGAAGGAGTGGCCGACGGCGATTCGGGGCTCTATGGTGCAATTGCGGCCGGGAGAGGGTGGAGTGAAGCTTTGCGGCGGGTTTGCAGCTTCTTGGCAGGGCTTTTATAGCCAGTAGAGGCGCGCTGTGAGGGCGGCACCTGGCGCTCCGCCCTGTTTGCGCCGGCGAGGGGGAGGGAACCAAATCTTGCCGAGATCTCGCGGGAGAGAGAGCACAGGGGGTGCACCGAACCTGCTCGGGGTGAGAGAGAGAGGGAGAGGGAGATCAGCTGCGGCTGCGCGAGGGAGAGCGAGCGCGAGGGGCGCGGCCGCGTGGAGAAGAAGCTGGGGAAGAAGAAAGAGAAGACGCGCGCGGGCGGGTCCACCGCGCAGAGAGAGCGGCGCGGGGCGGGAATGCGGGCCCGCATGGCAGAGGCGGGGCGCGGTGAAGGCGCGCGAGGAGTTGGGCTGCGGGAGCGCGCCCGGCTGGGCCGTGCGGCCGCGTGCGTGCGCAGGCCGTGGCCGTGCGTGGAAAGAGGGCTGGGCCGGGGTAACGGCCGGCCCGGCTGTTTCATTTTTCTCTTTTCTTTTTTTTTCTATTTCTTTTTGTATTTCTTTGATTTTCCTTTTTGGGTATTTGGGTGTGTGTATATAGATATATATGTACACATTTTCACTTCCTTACTTCCTGTAATTCTATATCTACCATTTTGCTAATATTTGCTATATAAAAGTTATTTTCTTATTATACTTAATTGTATGCATATATATATACATACATATGTATATGCTTGTAGATATTTATTATTTTTACCTTTATTTTACTTTTTAATTATTTTGGGTCATCTTTTCAGATTCTTTATTTGGTGCTCATTATGTTACGTGTTGATTTCTTTCCTCTTTTTATATTTAAAGTTCCTTCATATTTGCAAAAAGGTCCATAAACTCCAAATTCAAATAGAAAACAAATAAAATAATCCAAAAACTTCATAATTTAATATTTACATTTTTCAGGATGTTACACTCATGCACACACACAACCTCCACACACCCACTAACTTGGGCCTATTCTCATGTCTCCTGGAATCTCTCCACGATTGCACGAGACCAATTCTCACGGATATGACCGCTTCTCATAGCTACGACCACTTTTCACGGCTACGACCGCTTCATCTTCCGACTGCTACAGTGTTCTTTCGAGTACTGACTTACGACTATGATGCTACAATACTCTTACGACTACTGTAGCTACGATCATTGTAGCTATAACCTTTGCAGCTACGACTTCACACATACTTAGAGTTTTCGACTGTTGTCTTCATGCTCAAAGTCTTCGACTACGGTCACTTCGAGCACAGCTACTTCGACCACGACCACTTTGATCACGGTCACTACGACCACGGCCACTTCTACCACGGCCACTTTAACTGCAGTTTCGATCATGATTTTGATCACGGCTTTAACTACTCCTTTGGCTATGAATTCGATCACGTATAAATTATCAAGATTAATTGTAACCGAAACAAAACCAGGAGCATTGTCCAGTCAAAACAACTCGGTCTGGGACTCCATTGCACGGGGTAAAGAGCAAATATTAACTGTAAAAAACTAGAAAAGAGCTTACTCTTAGCCTCCCGAACTAGCACCTGATTACATTCACGGGGACAAAATCAAATAGCGGAAGATTCTAAGTGCACATTAACATCGCAATTTGTTGGCCTTGAATTGGCATAAACGCCTCCTGCTCATCCATGATCCATGCAAATCAAAGCGATACCATAATTAATGTGCACAGCCTCGAATCATCCGCTATAAAAATTCCTCTGAACCCAGCTCTTGGATCAGAACTCAGGCGCCAATACAAACCTTATTACCGGCCATGAGGACCAGCCAGGGAGTACTGCTCCTCGCCGTTGCCCTTGTGGCACTGTCGTCAGGTACAATTCTCTTGAGACGCTAAAGAGTAGCGACTAGCGAGTACTGCACTTTTCTGTACCCGCGTTCTTTGCAAGATCACGGCCGTTCGTTTTTCGACGAGACGGCAGATGTTCTCTCTTTTCTGCATTGCAGAGATCATCTCTACCGGGATGGCGGCGAGGGAGGCGGGCCTGTTCCCCCCGGAGAAGGTGTGCTCGAAGATCATCGGTTCCGGCGCCTGTGACCCCGCAAAGTGCGACAACGAATGCGTCAGTAAGCTCAACGGCGTCAGCAGCAAGTGCGTCGCAGCGGGGTGCCTGTGCTTGTACAACTGCTACCCGCCTAACAACTGATAGGCCGGCTAGCCAGGCGCGCGGCAAGGATGATATAAGATTCGCGTTGCGTCTTACCGCATGTCGTCCACTCTAATCTTGCCCAAGAGCAATGTAATAAATCATTAATAGCTTTGTTACCGGGAATAATTTTAGATTAAAAAATGTTCGTTCTGTTTGTTGAACATGCTTGGAACCTTGCTTGGCTGAGCATTATATTTCGCCAGCTTCAGATTTTAGTAAACATGGCGAGATCAAGTTTTGTAATATTTTCGCCGAAAGATTAAGAGTATTTTAATGGGCTTGGCCCTATTATGTTTCATATTTTCAAGCTAGGCCTACTGCGATCCGATCAGCAAATTCGTTGCCATTCTATCTTCGTGGGCCGACGTAGGCCATGCATGTAGTATTATACAACCGGACCTTCCCTCCTGTTGAAATGACAAGATTTGCCGAATAGGCTGGGCGTGCTGCGTATCTTGTACTGACAAAAGTACAACGCACCGCACCGTCGATCCTTTGCAAATTGCATTAACATGAGTGTCTTTTTTGGTGCATGCTTCCATATGCCGATACGCACATAAATCTCGCTGTTTAATTGCAATCGATTTTGTACATCTCAATAAGCAATCCTATAAGGCTACAAATTAAGTTATTAATTCCAAAAACAACAAAAGCAGAATCCGGGGGCAACTGTGAGGCGATTCCGAAATATTAAGCACAACACCACAATAAAACACCGTTCTCCGTCCGTTAGCCCTCGACCACATCTCCGCAGCCCATCTAATTCTGATAGCTATCAATCACTGCACGTAGCGCAAGCCTGCACACCTGCAGGGATGATGGCGACCAAGTGCCCGCCGGAGTACTCCTGCACCAAGTTCATCTACTCGGGCTCGTGCGAGCCGTCCAAGCGTTTCGTGGATTTCGTCGGAGCGTACAATGGCGCAGGGGAAGGCCATTGCTTCCGTCAGCAGGGGTGCAGGTGCTCCTGCTGCAAGCCCGCGCAAAGCTAGAACCGCATAATTAAGCTTGGAGGCCCAGCACAAGGAAATATTGTCACTAGGGTGATACGATGCAGGCTTATCATGCTGTTTTTTTTCCTGTACTGTTTCAAAGCAGTAGTGCCAAGGGTTTTGAAGTTTTGTGATGATCTGTGACTCTTGTAGCAAGATCATTGTTGCAGCTGGGGATTAATAACAGCAAGGCAATTTATGGATATGAGTTTATTCGATAATCGTTACGTCCATGTCATGAGGTGCATGCATACTAGCGTGCATGTCTCACGTCTGACTAATTGCTACTTGCTAATACTACTACCACTATTGATTTCGCACAGCCCAACGGGCAATTATATAATCCTGAAGATTAAAATGATTCCACAAATGAACACAGCAATATATCCAGGCAAACTAATTTCTCCAGAAATAACAAGCAGCGCGCATGCAGTCAAAGTGATTCCAGCAAGGCATGTCCATGCGACTTAACCTGATTCCAAAAATAATAAGCGCAACACCACTATTAAACCCCTCCCGGATCGATCCACTAGTTAAAGATAAAGCTGCACCATCACAATATAATAAAAACAAAACCCAACCCATAGTGTATCAGCGATAGCCCAGCAGCGACGGGAAAGATGAAGAGTATCCACGTAGCACTGTTCCTGGCCATCGTCCTCGCCGTATCATCATCATCAGGTACGTACACTTCTGTAGATACGTACGTACATATGCTAGTACCTGGAGGGTTTTTTCATCCAGTTCAGGCTTCTGAGCTGAGGGAGCGTTCATGCAGGCGGCATGGCGGCCAAGCTTGGGCCTGACTACTTCCAGGACACTTGCTCGGCGGTGATCTCTCCAGGCCAGGCGTGCGACCGCGGCAAGTGCTCCGCGGACTGCGCGCGCCAGTTCAGCGGCGGGGTAGGCGACTGCGTCCCTGAGGGATGCAGGTGCGTCTACACCTGCGCCGCCCCGCCGCCCGCAAGCTAAGCGGCTGGCTGATATGATAATATGCATGTGGTGCAACGCATCTGCAGGCTAATGCATGCTTGTTCGTGGTGCTGCTATCGATCGACTGGCTAGTGACCAGAGATCTATGCATGTGACGGTTTTGTTATGCTTGGAATTGGAAATGTTGATGAATGAATAAAAAATGAATTTGGTTTGCATTTTGGCAGTACAACACAGTAGGCAATCCTAGAAGGCTAGAAATTAAAGCGAACCATGAATTAGAAAGCAATTGAAGTGAATTAGAAAGCAATTGAAGTGATTCAAGAAATTAATCCATATCAATATATGCAAATTAACGCCATCCCTTCCAGAAATAAAGCCATATATATCCATGCAAATTAATGTGGTCCCAAATATAATAAGCGCCACATCACTATATATAACCCCTCCTTATTAGTCCACGCCTAGATATATGTAGGCTCCGCACCGGAAGAATATGTTACGGGACTTCATCATCTTTAGATCCATATTAGACCTTTTTAATATGAGTAGTGTTTTCATACCTTTTACTCTAACAAGAATATCACTAATCTCAAAGCACACAAACTGGGTAAGTAATCACTATCCACCATTTAGTTCTGCTTTAAAAGTTACGCAAATCACTTTGAGAAAAGTATAGAAGTACATCCCTTTTAATATTATAACATATAGTAGAATAAATCAATAACCTCTTTGAATTACCACATGTCATGATTTAAAAGGGCACTCATAGGATTTATTTCCCTGATCGTGTACCATCACTATCAAAACATGTTGGAAATTAAGCAATTTCAGCAAGAGTTTTAGTTTAATCCTAGATTTAAGCATGAGCAATAACACAATATTCTAGCATTTTTCATATGACAAGAAGAACAACAAAAGGTGCATAATCATAGAAGTACTACTTCAGTCATATGAACAAAGGAATATATAGAACATATAATGAACATGTGAGCCTCAAAACATTGCATAATATATTGCTCTCAAGTGACGAGTTGCTTAAGTTCTAAATACTTAGCCTTCTCAACTCTAGTCTATAGATCATCAATTAAAGTGATAATCTCTCAATTCTGCTAGTTTGCCAATGTTAACATTACCTTAAATAAATGACAGGCTCAAATACTCTTGTAAAGCACTAGCAAGAACCAAAAATAGCTACTGGAATATAATCAACAAAGCTACGGCAGTATCAGAAACTAGTAAAGATATGTTCTATGGCAGAGATAAATGACTTCAACAAGATTCAGTGCAGAATAGAGATGAATAACACTAAATAACGCTGCTGCTCCTGGACACTGTCCTTTCGGTGTCATCCAAGGTACCCATTTTGAACCGTCCGACTGATCAGAGAACTATCACTTGAGATTATTGCTAAACTAGTAGAATAGTTCTGTAAGTGCAAGGATAAGATGATGATTTCATATATAGTCTAATCATGATCTCCAGCATCCGTTTGTTGATCTGACTTCTGACGTCTCTTTTTCTTTCCCTGTTGTACGTCTGTGCATATTTACAGCCAAGTGGCGCCGGTGTGCCCTCTCAGTACGACTGATCGAAGGTGATCTACTGGCAACTGTAACGCGGTGACGTGCTGCACGGATTGCCTGATCGAAGGTGACAGAAGCTTATAGTATGGTTTTCTTCAAATAAATAAATAAAATAAAATTTATTATTTTTAAAATAATTTATTAATATTTATTTCATTTGATAAATATTTATATTAGAATTAAAAATTACCCGTCGTAACTATAAACCATCACTCACAGTCAAAATTAAAAGACGCGCATGAGGACTAGACAAATTCTACTCGTGGCCCTTGCCCTCCTGATGCTACCCTGAGTTATCTAGATGTACATGTTTTTCCACATCTGCATGTAGTGTTTGGTATATCGGCATGTATAGTGTGGCATGTAACGTAAGCTCCAATTTGTTGTAGGGACTGTTCTTTATCGGCTTTTAGTTTTTGTTACAGTATCTAATTTTTAAACGGAGTATTTTTTTTTAAGATGGAGTCTATAAGTTAATTGTAGTACACGTTAAAAACTTGACATCTGTATCAATCAAAATCGCAAGCGTGCATCTCTCTCCATAATCGCTGTCACAAACAGCTAAAATTCAAAAATTTCAGCCATAAACCGTAGCCATATCAAACAGGTCCGTAATCCACCCACCCTGATTTTTTCTGATATCTGTAGGATACTATCTAGCATGATGTTTCCTTTGAATAATGCATGATTTAGACGAGCAAGGGAAAAAACACATAAAAAAAAGTTTTGCTTTGAATAATGCATGATTCAAACGAGCCAGGATAAAAAAGCTACAGATCGCAGCATGTGCATGAAGAGTTAGTATAAACTTGAAAGCAAGTTGGTATAATTTTGAAAGCAAACGGGACAAACATTGAAGCAAAGTGAGCATAATTTGCAAGAAAATTTTTAAATAACATATAAAATCAAATTTGTAAGCTAGAATAAATTCAAAAGCATTTGATTATAAATTTGAAAAGCAAGTTGAGATAAATATGGAAGTAAAACAAGCATAGTTTGAAAGCAAAATTACAAATATAAAAAATATAAAACGTGTTTGTAAGTCAGCATAAATTCAAAAGCAATTGACCATAAATTCGAAAGCAAGTTAGGATAAATATGGATAGGATGGAACGCAGAGGTCGGCAGCTAGGCATAGCCACGTAATTTACATCATGTGATTGGTGAGACCAATGACTTGGTTAGCTGAAGAATGGCCGCATTGAACAGTGGTCTCAAAACAAAACTCATCACGACGCGGTGATCAAGTTGGACAAACAAAATATGATGCAATTTTTAATGGACACATGGTTTGGTCAAATGCACCTACCCTGCCTCGCATCACTAGGACACGACAAAATCAATCGAGATGTCACGGGGTTGCTTCCCTTTCCATCGGATGGCTTTGGACACCGTGCGCGTATTCCAACCAACACATGCACGTATGGAAATATACATTTTCAAAAATCATAATTCACAACCTATATTGGGCTTGTGTCGGACCTTGCCTAGCCCCACTCTGCTTTAAAAGAAGAAGAAGAAGAAGCTCTATTCAGTAAAGATAGGGGAGGACATCCGGATCGGTGCAAGTTGCTGCAGTTGAGTTGCGGTTAAACACCATGTGTAAAATCACGGATTGTTCACTTCTTTGCAAAGGTTAAAACAGTACAAACATAGGGACCAACAGGATCGGGGGACAAAGACCAGCACCTAATTTGGCATTAGCATTCATTGCATAATTATCAGTTGTGACTTGCGTAGTTAGATGGGTCGGTCTTGCACCTACTTCGCTATACGTACAGCCGCTGCCTACCGCGCCCAGAAAACTAGATCCCCACTAGGCCTTCGTGATGCTTCTCGGGAGTAGTTTGCTGCTTAGTGCAGGAAGTAATGGTCCCGGCATTGGACCAAGTGTCTCAGTGTGTGTCATCTCTGACCAGCATCACCAACCACATCCTCCTCCCTCAGAATTCCAGTGGGGTGCTCTAATGGCATGCCTAGGGTAGAGAGAGACTTGTGTACTATACTACTACGGTTTGCAGTTGCATACACGTGCTAGGTCACTGATAGGTAGGCCTATTTGGCAAGTTAATTAGGCCTATTTTCAGTTTTGAAAAACCCATAAAGGTAACAAGGGATTCACCCTCCCCCACCCCACCCCGCCCCCAAGATCTACCAATGTGAACAACGTAGGCTTTGCCACAAATAAGCAGACATAGGGGGTGTTTGAAACGGCTTCGACTTCTAGCATTCAAAAGTCGGAAGCTGAAACAAATACCTAATTTTTCGAAGCAGCTTTTGGAAGCCGAATCACAACAAACGTGGGCCAAAATAGAAAAGCAAGCGAGGCGGTCAGGGGAGGGCTCTGGGCAAGCTTGGTGAGGGCAGAGGAGGGCACAACGGTTTGGGTGATAGACAAAAATAGTATGAGTGGTGAGGCAGACCCAACAATGATGGTGCTGCACCAAGGCAGGTAGGGGGTGGCGCACGGCAGTTGGGCCCATGAAAGAAAAGGGGTTGCGGCGCCCAGGTAGGAGAAAGGAAAATTAGGGGAAGCATGAGCATCAGATGAATGAGGGGAGCTCACCGGTGTGGACCGTGGAAGCAGGGAAGATTTGAGATGGGTTGGTGGTAGGAGTCGAGGGTAGTGCAGACTGCTTGCCGAGGGTGGTGACATAGGGTGGGGAAAAGCCCAAGTTAATGATTAGGGAAGGAAGGGGATGCTGTACGGATATTCTAGTTCGAAGGAAATTGGAGGGAGGCTCATTAGAGCAGGAATGGTGGCAGGGGCAGCGACTTCCGACCGAAGATGAGGAAGACGATGACGCGTGGCGCTCCTATCGTTCCCCCCTTCTCCCCAGCCTCTACCTCGGGGGGCCACGAAAGGAGGGGATTGGTGCCCATGTTTGGGTCAACGAAGCACTCAACGTTGGTGCCTATGCCAACACAGTCCACCGCATCAGCGGCGGATAGGATGGTGGCATCTCATGGTGCCTGGCCACAAGGTGGTGTTGAAGGAAGCTACGTCAAGTGGGGCGGCGGATGGGTGTTTGGGAGGAAATGGTGGGTGAAGTGGGAGGAGGAGGACACAGAGGGCTGTGAGGTGAACATCTTGGTTGGAGTGGAGTGGAGTGGTGGACATCTCGGCCAGAGTGGTGGAGTGGAGATGTGGGATCTTTTACCAAATCAGCTTAGTTAAAAGTTCCAATTAAATCAAACATTTCTCACTTTCAGTCTGAAAGCCACCATGCTGGTTGCCTTCAGGCTTCAGCTGCTGCGATCTTGATGTATTTGCCCTTCTCAGGACAGCTCTGAGCACTGTCATTACTCCGCACCTTTTGCCCTCCTCTTGTGTGGACTTGGCGCACAGCGACGTTGCTGGCTGCAAATGCGATTGATCCTTCGAAACGACCTGCAAAGCATTGTACCTTTCAAGCAAAAACTCAACGTATGCCGCACAGCGAGCCACGACGGGGAAACGGACGAGCGCAGCAGCTTCGTTTTCTGTAGCTTTCCGACGTTACGCGCGATGGAGGATGCCACCGCGGCGTGAGGCCCCGGAAGCGCCACACATAGCGCGTACCACGGCGGCATCATGGCGGGACGGCGACGGCCTGCAGAGATCCAGGAAAGACAATCCCGCAATACTTATGGTATTAGTTGGATGGAGCTAGCTGTTCCCTTTTCCCCTTAATTTTCCATTCTTTAGCAAAAGCAGCTGGCACGACAAACCCATGCCACTGCTCCTGAAAGGATGGGGGTTTGTATGTCCCTAGACTGTCATATCAGCACCGGTCTGCAGGGGAATATATCTGTGACATATCTATTACTATTATAAAAAAAAAGTTAATGGTTGTACGTCCATTCTCTTTCAACCGTTTTATTCACTCAACTTCTCACTATTCTTTATTTTCCAACCGATCAAAGCAACTCTCTTCTATAGCATAATTCTCTATATATTCAATGAGTTTCTTTACAACGCACGGGTACGTAACTTGTTAAGTGTTAATTATCAGATTAGATGCTCCATAAGTGGTGTGGTTGGGCTAGCACCATCTCACCAGCAGTGACCCTGTGAATGCATGCGTCCATCATACAGCGGCACCCAATCTTGATGTTAACGAAGAGACTTAGGCTTAGCCAAGACTCAAGGCACATCAAGCACCTAACCATGCATCAAATCGCTGCAGCACTTGTAAATTATTATTGGCCCGGCCATGTTCTCGGAAGAGGAAGCTTGTGTATTTGCTAAGATGTCGCTCTCATGCGACAAAACGGAGGGTTGTCATTGGCAATATATTGTGCACTGTGCAGCAGTCGGAATTCAAGATGCGAAGGTCTTATTGAATTAGTACTTCAGTACAGGACAGGATAAGGATGGATGCATATGAATGCATGGTGGCGTAGTACGGTATCCACATTGGCTGCGTTTAACCTTCCCCATTTTACGATCATCAAATGCAGAATTTTTTATCAGCTGATTTTTATGTCAGATCCTACTGATCTGGAGCAGGAACAACTACTAGTAGAAGGTAGACATTACAGGATCACTTCCTACTTCACGAATAAAAAAATCGCTAGAAGTATGGTCATGAAGGAGGGGAGAAAAATACAAATGGTCTCTTCAATTAGTAATTTAGTATTACTGGTCCTGCCGCTGCAAGTTCACAAGGCGCAGGTGCAGACTGCAGAATTCTCTGCACCTTGGTTCTCAGATCCAATCAGCTAACACCCCGTTTGGATCATTAAACTGTGTCAGCCGCCCTTGCGAATCTCTCAAATGGAGTGGTACGCAGCACCAAAACATCTGTGTTCCATCCTGTGTATACACTCTATTTGACGTGAGAGCTAGAAAATTGAGAGATTCGCAAGGGCGGCTGACAAACTGGAGGTAGAATCGTGGAATTAGAATCAATTCCAAGGCTGTTTGGATGCTTTAGAATTAAGTCTTAGAATTAGACCTCAATTCCACAACAATGGGTTACAACTAAAAGCTGCACCACCACAATTCGGAACAAATCACCTTTGATTTAGCTAGAATCGACATATGCGTGTTCTTTCTCGTACACCCGAATGCATAGATACCAGACCAACCAACACCTTCACGTCGCCGGCGAGCACCCACCGCCACTGGGACGACCGTCATCAGCGGTGGCGGCTCTGCCACCAGGACGACTGCTGGTAGAAATTCATGTCACCCAAATAATAGAGGGCATTTTTTTTTGCTATGGTTAATGACTTTTGGACTGTTCGTGAGAGCGAGTACGGAGTAACATAAACTCATTTGCAGTTTTGACTGATATAAATGAAGTCGCTACATTATGTACTACAATCAACTTATAAACCCATCTTGAAAAGACATCTTATTGGAAAACTAGTTACTGTAGAAAAACCAAAAAAATAGTTTTTTAAACTGAAAAGAAGAGGCCCAGAAATGAAATCATAAAATGAGAGCTCCAATTCTGTTGACTCCATTCAATTCGGAGAACAAAATGGACCTAAGGCAAATGCACTAGAAAAGAACACAAAAATTAATATCCCACATCTGTTACTACTACTTTTGTTCTTTTTTACTCATCGATTTAGACATCTGCATGATCACTAATACAAACATTTGACCATTATTTTTCTAATTATATCGAGAGATCATGTGAGAAGGTCCAAGAATATTTGTAATGAACCATTGTCAATATGTATTGAGTTGAAATTCAAATTTACGAAATATTTAGATTGCATGTTTGAGCTAAGATGTGTCAAGTTGTAAAGAATTTGTGACCAAAAATGATTTCTTGGTATTCGGATATGCAGGGAAGTTTAGAGTCAACTATGGTTAACGGCGAGGACCAAGACTACAATTATGGAAAAGCCGAGGTCCAAAACAATCAAGAATGTTAGGTGAGATAGTTGAGCTCAAGTATGGCACAAGAAAAGCAAGAAATATTGAAAAAAAGATCGAATGACGAGTGGTACCAAGTGGCTTGATTGGTCTAAGTGATATATGGTCTGGTGGAATCAGAGAGGGAAAGACTTAGATACGTGGTAAGCTATTGGTGTACGTACACGTGACGAGTATGACGATTGCTTGCAAGAAAAAGAGAAGACCGAGTCAACGTGAGGGTATTTTGGTAATTGGTCAAATACCGGAAATTTCATTGGATTAAAACCGTGGTGCTTAAGCTGCTCTTGGGAAAGCGGTTTAAGTCAAGAAGATGCTAAGAAGATAAGTGGATCAACGGCTAATGACTTAGTAGGTTCGGGCTCATGCGCGTTAAAAAACATGCATGAGTTAAGAGTGAGTGTAAAACCTGTGTTTTGTGGGGTTAATGGGTTTTCTATAATTGTGCTAGTGGATAATATCAATTAGTGTTAAATATGGGTTAGCTGTCCCACCTATTTAATGGATTGAGAATGGAAGGTTACAAGCCAATTATCTCAACTATTTCATTCTTGAGTTCTAGGGTTAGGGTTTAAAAGAGAAGAGTGAGTGTTGTGGTGTGTTATTATGTCCCCCTCATGGAATGATCGTAAAAATATTTATTCTTATGTAGCAATATAATCAACTTTGTTCATCTCTTGGAGTCTTGTTCTTGTTGATTTGCTCTTGCTCTTGTTGGTTCTTTGCCTTTTATCTCCCTTTCTGCATAACAAGGACGTGTAAGTGATAGAGATGACTCATGTAGATTAAATCCCATCCGTTTAGGTACTATGGTTTGTAAAATTTCGAAGTTGCTAAGTTCTTATTTGATTTGGAGTCTTTCTCGAGAAATATAGATCCGAGGGCTTTGGCTTCAAATCTTTGGGTAGTCTTGTTTGTTGTGATATATGAGAACTCATCTAAAACCATCTTGGTTGTTCTTAACCCATGTACAAGTTGGTTCTCAAGTTTTTTATATTTGTCCGATTTTGGTGCAACATTGCATGTTTTGAGGAACGGTTAGAACTTTGGCCAAGACCCATGCAATTCTTTGATAGAATAGATTCTTGATACCCTCTGCAAGGTGTGTGTAAAGTTTCATTCTATTTGGACATGGATTTTAAAGTTTGCATTAAAAGTGGTTTTAGCGCGGACTGATTTTATTTTCTGGGAACAGAGGAGCGGTCAGAGCGTTCCTAGGCCTAGTCAGACCGCACCTCCACAGGTGGTTAAGTGTTGAATTTGTGAAACCTTACTGAAGATTTAAGTGTTGACTCCGTGTATGTTAGGCACATATTAAAAATATAATAATATAAAAGTAATTTTAATGACAAATCTAGTAATATTTTTTTCAAATGACAAATATAATATATTTTTTGTATACTAGAGCTCAAAGTTTTCAAAAGTTAACTGTTCCTATTTCTAAAACCACTTCAACGCTAAAGATCTAGAGACCTACTGCAACACTTGCTCCCTATGGCCTTGGTTTGTGGCTTTTTATGTTTGTTATGCATGTGGAACTGCCTTGTGGGTAGCATGCAATGCGATGAAACAGAGGAAGCAAGGGAACGAAGGGCGTGCGTGCAGATGCTGGGTGGACGTTACTTTGGGACCATGTTTAAATGATGCTCAGAGTGCTCTGCCTGTCGCCTCATAAAAAAGATACTGGTAGCAGCAATGCACGTCATGGGCTCGTTCAACAAAACGACCTATCTACATGCCGGGACGCATGCACGGCTTTTCCTACCACCTACCTATCCGGCCAAGGAATTGAATTACCTTGTGTACTGAAATCAAGGACGCTGTCCAAACTCGGAGGTGTACACACTGTTGTTAACATAAATTTCGTATAGTTCTAGGGCCACTTCAAACGATTTTAGTTTCTTTTATTTTTGCTTCAACTTTCAAATTATAGCCAGTTGAAACATATCAAGCTTCTAATTTTATCTTATTGTAGCTTTTTAAGCTTTTTTTTCTTTTGTTCTTTTGCATTGTCCAAGATGTTATAATGAGAGTTTTTTTTCAGTTTTTTTTTCTTACTTTTCTCTTAGAAAAATCTAACAGTCGCTACAATACAATTTTAATCAAAAATCACAATCATAAACTAATTGGAGCACCACCTAAGTCTGCCCATGCTGTTCTGATCAAGTTGTATTCTTTCTTTCAGAAACATGAGTTTGCAACATAGAGTACTACATATTTAATCTAAAAATATATGCTTCAAAATTTAATATGGGATCTGTCAGTACGGCCTTAATTTTTATTTTAGAAAAAGAGTAAAGTGCACAATATAACCCTAAACTTGGTGAGGCTTTGTTACTTGGATCCCTGAACTCAATTGACACATTTAACTCAATTAAGATAATAGGACCTAAACTAAAGACACCATTTGGAATGCGCGAGTTTTCTCGATTTGAGGGAATTAAATTGCTTCTTGCGAAATTTTCAAACGGAGCCTTATATCCTAAACTTGTAAAAATGTGCCAATTTTTTAAATTGATGCCATGGCACTCTGATCTTGTTTAAGCTAAATTTGTCCACGTGCTTGCTATGTAACATTATAGGATCGGAAGCTAGCAAATTTTGTTTAATTAATATAAACAATGTTCAATTCAAATCCAAAGACATCAACTTTTCATTGACTTCGCTTGACAATCATGTGGTCAAATATTGATTTGGATTGAGTAAAGGCGTTATATATGTCATCTAATCTGCAATTGAAAGTAAGATCTAGACCCATGCTGACACATATACAAGCTAAGGAGTCTTTAAGTTGTAACTTTCAAGTTCAGAGACTCAAATGACACTCATCAAAGTTTAAGTACCTAAGATAGTAGAGTGCACTGTACTTTAAAAAAATACAAAAAGACATGGACGCGTGAGGCACGTAGTGTGACCGTAGGATCACTGGAACAATGGACCATCTGATCCGTGAAACACTAACAAGGGATAGACTATTGCACAGACGACTGAAATTTTTTTATTTTTCAGTCACCTAAAGTTACACTTTGAATTACCTAAAGTTGCACATATTTTTTTGGAGGGGGGCTGCAATTTTAGTTGATTGAGAGTGCAATTTCAGGTCACCTGAAGTTGCACTCTGAATCACCTGAAGTTGCAGATATTTTTTTGGAGGGGGACTGCAATTTCAGTTGATTGAGAGTGCAATTTCAGGTGACTGAAAGATAAAAAAATTTCAGTCGCGTGTGCAATAGCAAAACTGCACTAACAATGATCTATTGCACCCAAGTACCCAACAGTGCACGTGTATAACTGCACGCAGCCATGCAACAACAAGTACAAGCAACTTGACACTGTTGCTTCGCTCATCAGTCGCTGGAGCTGGTTCCACGTATAGTACCAAAAGTCCTAAACATGGACTGACGATATAGAGAACCGTCAATTATATATGTTGTACGTACATACATACCGCAATCCACATATGCACAACTCACGACGACATCAATTTCCAACCTATTAATTCATGGTAGTTCGCGGCCACATGCGTGCACGGGCTAGCTAACGCGCGCCCATGCATGCTACACATCAACTCAAGCCATCAATGGTGCCCCAACCCACCACCCGATCCAAACGGGATGCGATTCCTCTGACTTCAAAGTCACGGTGCCTTTGTCACTGACAGATGGGCCCCTCCGCTCGCAGGCCCACCTGTCAGTGACAAAGGCACCGTGACTTTGAAGTCACAGGATCTCAATCCATCCAAACGTGGTAGCTCGGTGAATTTACAGCGGTTCGCACACAAATCATGGATGCAGGCGCGCGGGTCTGCTCGCCCGGCCGACCGGCGCCCACGACGCGGGTACTAGGTTGTAGCAGCGCGCGCGCCACATGACGCTACAGTACTTGCTACGGCCGAGCGTGCAAGGTCGCGCGCGCGATCTAGGCGGGCAACGCATGCACATGTCATATGCACAGTGGATCATATGTAGCAATGCATTGGCGAACCTCATATGGATGGTTGGTGCAACGCAACTATGCACAAGACGTATCTTGTGCCATTGATGTGACTAAAGATGACAATGGGTATCCGATACCTGAATATCTGACGGATTTTACCCGATAAAGAGACGGGTATGAAAAATTTTATGTACCCATGGGTACGTTATTGGGCGAAATCCTCTACCCGCCGGGTAGGCGGGTGCGGGTGTGGATATATACTACCCATACCCGCCTACCCGCGGGTAATGAATACCCGCATTAGACAACTAGACATCCCACTCAAATGTTAATTTTATTATCTACTTGTTGTTGATTGTTTATTTGTTTGTCATATGTTGATATGGTCATGTCAAGTATGTTTATGTGATGTACTAATTTTGATCATTAGACGCTTTTGTGCTTGTCATGTATGATTAATGAATGTCTAAATTGATGATATTCTTATGTGTTGAACCGGGTATGCTTGCGGATACGGGTTACCCGTCGGGTAGTAATACCCGCGCGGGTACGGGTATGGGTAAATTTTCCTACCCACGTGCGGATACGGGTAACCCGACGGATAAATTTACACCTAGCGGGTACGGGTATAAAATGGCAATACCCGATAGGTATTTACCTGTTGCTATCTCTAGATATGACTATGTGGTGCGGTGTCTCCTACCAACTGGAGGCCATAACATAAGGCGCTGGGGCATCAGTACATCCAGCCGAGCGAGGTGTTACGTCGTCCACGGCGCGTATGTGCCCGTTGGGTCCATTGGGGCGTGTCGTTTGTCATTCGATCGACGTGCCGATCGGTTGGGACAAGCAAACGAACCTTAGGCCGCGGATGTTGCAACAAATGTGGTTTCAGCAAATATTTAATCATAATTTCAGAATTAAATATAAGCATAAAAGCATGATTCCAACAACACTTAAATGATATAAGCAATAATAAAATGCTAACAGGAGCATAATTCTTTTTCAAGTCATCTATAAAAGAAATTATACCTACTAGAACAGTTAATAGAAAATATACAATTAGCATATTGCTCAAATTATTTTAATGTCAGCTGCTCTTGTTTTTAGAACAAGGCCTCCTCAATATGATAGGTCGAATGTAATTAATGATTAGAGTGATAATTTTCAACTATTTTGCTCATTTTTTAATTCTACAATTCACCAAAAATGATTAACTGCAATTCAAGAAATATTATAATAATTGAATTGCAATAACAGAATGAGCAATCAGCTAGTTAATATTAAGGTAAATAACAGGGCAACAAGATAGCTAGCTACTGATAACTCAAAACTAGCAGGTTGATCTTAATTGTCACAACAATCTCATTTGGATCAACTAACCCTCATTGAGCAATCTCTTAATCCCACAATGAATCATGTACAGGCACCCAGTATTAAAGATAATAAACAAATGCAAATTATTCAACCAATAGGGCATGTTGTGGGAGTGGCCCAACCCCCCATGACTGGGCCGTGCAACTAGTCCAACAT